>OZ010799.1:54545077-55774827 GCA_963932465.1 Maratus speciosus | reverse complement strand
CTCTCTAGCATATTTCTGCATGAGAAAAAAGTTGAAAAAATTCTGTGGTTACATCTTACGTGATTTTCTGTATAATTTTAGCAAGAGGGACGCTAAGGAATCTAAAACCCAGGGAAAAAGTTCAAAAATAATATCAACCCTAAAAATGTGTGCATGTTAATGTTTGGATACATATTTATATAAAACAACTGTCCCAGTTTCAAAAAAAAAAAAAAAAAATTACATCGAATTACTTTTATTGAAACAATTTTATACAGCCACCTCCAAACTTAAAAGTCAGCAACAGGGACACGGGACAGTAAGGAATTTCATGGTATATTTGGACCCCCAGCATCGTCCAAAAATTACTTATCTCATTAATATTGTTACACAATCATAAAGTGGGATATTTTCCAACATAAGAAATAATAATAAAAAAACCCTCCCAAGAATATGTACTAAAATAAAAATTACTATTCAGGGTCTTAAAAGACAAAATTATGTGAGAATGCATTATATATGCTACCACTAGTGTTTCTAATTTAATGGACTTATTAATTCAGATATTCCAAATTCGTACCAGAAATTTAAAATAGCAATATTTGCTTTATTGAATAAAACAGTGCTGAACTGTAGTCGAATAAAATACATTCCGTCATTAAATAAAGCGAAATTTATTATTGAAATTTTCTTGTATGAGTTCAGATTCTCTGAGTTATGGAATTTCTAGAATGTATTCTACCCAGAGTTGGGCAAATTTGTAATCTCAACTATCCGCAGTGAAATTACAAGTTAATTGTATGTGATTGATTATACACTCATGTCCAAGATTAGGGTCACAAACATAAAAGCTGTGAAAACTGATGAACTAGTTACTGTGTTGCTACGAAATTTGGCACATAGGTATATTACAATAGGAGAAAGAATATAGCAACATAACAATATGGAAAAGGTTTGAATTGTGAATTAAGAAACAGGGTATATCAAAAAGTGTTAAATAATGAAACAGAGATAAAGCATTAATCTCTTGAAAAGTCGGTCTAATATGGAATGTGACCACCGTGCACTTCTATACAAGCCTCACAACGAGCTCTCATGATGTTTTTGGGGGTGTCAATAAATGTTTGTGGCAACAAAGCCCATTCTTCCAAAAGCGCGGCTTTTAACTCCTGGCTGATCCTGGGAGGTTGGTTACTCTGTGCAATGGCTCTTCCCAGAGTATCCCAAACATGTTCAATAGGATTGAGGTCCGGAGATCTTGAGGGCCAATTCGTACGAGGAATATTCCCTTCTTCAAGAAAATCATCAACAATGTCAGCTCTGTGTGGCTTCGCATTATCGTCCATAATCATAAAGTCCGGACCTGCAGTACCCCGGAACAACCTCACATAGGCTTCAAGGACCTCATCACTATAGCGATGTTCGTTAAAAGTACCGCGTCAAAGACCTGCAGTGGTGTACGACTGTCCAACATTATGCCGCCCCAAACAAGGATTCCTTTGCCACCAAATTTGTCAATTTGTTTTACGGTGGAGGGATGATAGCGAGCTCCACGTTATCTCCAGATGAAGGTTCAACGAGAATCACTCTCCGTGATGAATCTCGACTCATCACTGGAAAGAACACGCCCCCATCCTTGTTGTGTCCAAGACTGATGTCTACGGCTTCACAACAGCCGGCTCTCCCGTTGAATGCAGTGAAAGGGACACACACGAATGGACACCGGGAGTTAAGGATGAGGTCCTTGAAGCCTATGTGAGCTTGTTCCGGGAGGCTGTAGGCCCGGACTTCAAGTTTATGGACGATAATGCGAAACCACACAGAGCTCACATTGTTGATGATTTCCTTGAGGAAGATGATATTCAACGTATGAATTTGCTCTCGAGGTCTTCGGGCCTCAATCCTATTGAACATGTTTGGGATGGTCTTGGAAGAGCCATTGCACAGCGTAACCCACCTCTCAGGACCCGCCAGGAGTTAAAAGCTGCGCTTTTGGAAGAATGGGCTTTGTTGCCATAAACATTTATTGAAACCCTCATAAACAGCTTGAGAGCTCGTTGTGACGATTGTATAGCAGTGCACGGTAGTCACACTCCATATTAGACAGACTTTTCACGAGGTAAATGCTTTATCTCTGATTCATGATTTAACCCTTTTTGATATACCCTGTTTCTTAATTCACAATTCAAATCTTTTCATATTGTTATGTTGCTATATTCTTTCTCCCGTTGTATTATACCTCTGTGCCAAATTTCATGGCAACACAGTGAGTAGTTCATCAGTTTCCACAGATTTTATGTTTGTGACCTTAATTTTGGACATGAGTGTAGTTATAAACATTCAAACGCAGAAATTTCGTCAAATAATGGGATGGGGGCG
This sequence comes from Maratus speciosus, assembly GCA_963932465.1. NCBI lineage: Eukaryota > Metazoa > Arthropoda > Arachnida > Araneae > Salticidae > Maratus > Maratus speciosus. Next base: position 55,772,469 of record OZ010799.1, on the reverse strand, counting down.
GTTCCAACTATAGTGCTGCAAGAATTTTTTACGGCATGTAATTTTAACTATGATTAATTACATGCAATTAAATGGTAATTACATTGCAGATAATTGCAATTACAAATTTGCCCAACTCTGATCTACCATGAGAATTAGAGGATTAAACAAACGAAATTAAATCCACGAAACAGTTAACTTCATGATGGAAAACCTGTTAAATTTCTATATAAGAAAATAGATAGATCTGTTTACCTTCACTACCCATATTTCCAAGATATTTTCTAGATTGACGAGAGTAAGCTGTTATGCATCAATTGCTTATTTAAACATTCAGTAAAGTTTAACTTGAATGATAAAGCTTTAAAGTATTTACTTCCTATTGATGCACGTTTATTTTTCACCCTCTCTTGTTCTTGTTTACATCCGAAACGACCGGCATTTTCATTCATGCGTATTAGCTCCTGAGGCAAGTGCCGTTGCTGAGTAACTGTCAGTAACAGTGATTTCGGGATCACATCTTTCACCGTGAACGGCTGACTTGTGACGTCATAGTTTGCAGCCAATGGCGTTTCAGTTGCGTTCGTATGATCGGAGTTTCGGATGTATTTTGTGTAAGTTTGTATTTACTGATTGGCAACAGTTTTTATGCAAACAATTGCTGTTACCGGGTGTATAAAGGTCTGGACTGATTGTGGATTAGTAGCTTCGAGAATTATTGTATGTTTATATCATCTGTCGCAATGTAGATGCATTGGATATTATTTTATTTTTATATTATGATTTGACGGCGAAGTAAAGCTGTTATAGTGTACATCATCATCATTTCATCTTGCTTCAAATAAAATGAATTTGTTTTAGAACTGGTGTCTTAAGTCTTCCACATTAACCACAACAACTCTGTTTGGCCAATGTTTTAATTGGTCAACAGGTTATGGGCCCAGTGGCCCTGTGGAAGTGAAGATAATGTTTTTTCCCTGAACGCTGATGAATTTTCCTGTTTGTTAAAAGATGTACCTCTTTGCATGAGTTCCGATGTTTTTGAGTGACGTGTTTCGGCGACGTTTGTTATGAATTTTTTCGACGTCTCCCATGGACTTTCGTAATGTTTTCGCCAATTCTACGGATGCTTTTTTCGTGAACTTTACCAACATTGTTGAAGTTTATTTGAAATTGCTTCGACGGAGGCCGAGTTAAAGATGGAATTATCGAACATTGCTCTTTTGACCTCCACGAATTGGGAAACATGGAAGGTAGAAGTGAAAGTCCTGTTAATGCATTTTGGAGCTGGGAACTACATTGAGAATCCTGATCCAGAAAATGAGGTGAAAGAAACCGGGGAATCGTCGGAACCGAAAGAAGGGAAAGAGGATAAAGCAGTTCCTGTAACAGACCAGTTGACATGGAGGGAAAGAAGCGAGATGAATTTACGAAAAGCTAGATCATATACAATAATCTACCAGACCTTGTCTCCTGAGTTTAAGCCTTTAGTCGCCGGTACCACTAGTGGAGCTGCTGCCTGGAAAAATCTAAAAGACCATTTTGAACCTACAACAAGAGCCCGAGTGATACATCTGTTGGATGAATTTTTTAGTGTCCGATATAATCCCAGTGAAAATCTTGGCCTTTTCCTCTGTCGAGTGAAGCAAGCTGCCGAACGCCTTCGGGAAGTTGGACTTACTTTACAGCCTCTGTATTTGGGGTATCAGATGATCCGGAGTTTACCATAGGAGTTCCAGTCAACAGTACAAGCGATTTACCGTTGGCCAGATACTGAATTTGTTCCGGACAAGATTGAGTCTGAATTGCTGCTGGAGGAGAACCGCCTGAAACTTGCAAAGAGAGACCTTGCTGATAATGTTGCTTTTTCTGGGGAATTAACTAAATGTAAAACAGGTAAATCTTCTAAATCTGACAGCTATGTAAATCAACGTAAATTTTCTAAATTTAAGAATAATGTTAAGCAAAGTAAATTAATAGGTCCTTGTTATTGTTGTAAATCTTATGGTCATTTAATTGCTAATTGTAAATTTAAAAGTCAATCTAAAAATTATCAATCTAAAGGCTCTCACTTTAGAAATTCTCAATTTAAAAATAAATTTTCAGAAAATAGTAATGTTGAATTAAAGTGTAGCAATGTAGAATGTAGTAAAGTAAATTGTGATAAAGTAAAATGCAATAGTATAAAATGTAAAAGTGTAAAATGTACTTTCTCTGAACAAGAGGCTAGTTTAATTGAAATTTCTCCATATGAAGCTAATTCATCTGATTTTGGCCAAAGTGGTAGCTGGGTTTTTGACACAGCTGCTACGGCTCATTTTTGCAATGACAAAAATTTGTTTTTGGATTTTGAACCTGTTTCAAATATGCAGATGTCGCTTGCTGTTGGAGAAAAAGAAAGTCCTGTTCAGGGAAAGGGTACTGTAAATTTTTTTGTAAAATGTAAAGATGGCAGTTTTAATCAGATTATTTTTAAAAAATGTTTTATATAATCCAAATTTACGTAGGAATCTCTTGTCTGGCAGTAAACTTGAAAAGTTAGGAGCAAATTTTGTAGGTAGTAAAGGTAAACTTGTAGTATATGACAAGGATAAGAATTGGTTGTTTTATGCAGTTAGAAAAAATGATTTGTATTTTTTTAAGCCTTCTCATTATAATTCCATGTGTAAAGGAGAAAGCAACTCGGCTGACATTTCAGCTAATCATTCCGAAAAAATTAAATTGAATGAATTATGGCACGAAAGATTTTGCCATGTAAATAATGAATACTTAATTAACACATGTAAAAATGAAAGTGTTAAAGGACTTCCAAAGCTGTCAAAGTTAGCCGAGGATTGCATCTCCTGTAAACTTGCAAAATCTAAAAGAACATCATTTAAGGCAATAAATAAAGTAAGGTCTAAAACTGCTCTGGAGCTCTTGCACATGGATTTGTGCGGGCCATTACAGGTGACATCGCATGGGGGGAGTAGGTATTTTTTTACCATCATTGATGACTTTTCTCGTTTTGTTACTGTATACACCATCAGGAATAAGTCTGATGTTTTTCAGACGTTTTTGAAATTCCAGAGTAGGGCCGAAAGGTAATTAAATAAGAAAATAATTTCTATCAGGACTGATGGTGGCATGGAGTTTTGTCACAAAGATTTTGAGAATTTTTTAGAAAAACAGGGAATTATTCACGAGAAAACGAACCCATACAGCCCAGAAATGAATGGCGTTGCGGAGCGTTTCAATTTAACTGCTCTTGATGGTATAAAAACTCTCCTTAATGCTAGTGGCTTGCGTCAAAAATTTTGGGCTGAAGCCTTAATGTGTTTTACTTATACCTGGAATAGGGTTTGTCACAAACAAAATAAACAGACCCCTTTTGAGATGTATCCAGGCAGAAAACCCTCAGTTTCTCACTTTAAAAAGTTCGGTTGTTTAGCATATGTTGGAGTGCCCAGACAGGTCAGAAGGAAGCTTGATATGCGAGCTAAACTAGGGATAATGTGTGGGTATGCTCATACAACAAAAGGCTACCGAATTTGGTTAATAGAGGAAAATAAAGTTGTTGAAACTATTAACGTTAAGTTTGATGAATCTAAAAGGGCGGTAGATATCGTTTCAAAACTAAAAGAGCAAAAATTCAATTCTTCACTTTTTGACTTTCCAGAAGATGGAGATATTTTTGATGAACCTGAGAATACACCTCAATTGGGGAATGACATTGAAAGAGTTAGTGTCAGATCAAGACCAGAATTCAGAGCAGTTTAGTTTAAAACCTTGTAGATCTATTCCTTGGACCCGTAAGGCAGTAACACGTAAAACAGGAAGGGATAAAACAGACATTTATTATGGCATAGAAGGAACCAATACTAGAATTAGATCTTTTAATGAATTAATAGATTATTGTAAAGCAAATAAAATAGAATGTGATAAAAACTTGTTTGATTTCAGTAGTAAAAATAAAGAATCCGGTAAAGTAACTAATCTTTTAAATATAGGTGAAGCTAACTTAACTGAAATTAAAATTCCTCAAACTTACAATCAAGCCATTAAAACACCCGAAGCATCAAATTGGAGGGACGCAATGAACCAAGAGTTAAATGTTATGCATGAGCGTAACGTATGGGATCTTGTGACACCACCAAAAGATGCTAAAATTCTTGGTAACCGTTGGGTGTATACCTTAAAAAGGAACGAGAAAAATGAAATAGTGAGGTATAAGGCTAGATTGGTAGCGAAAGGTTTTAACCAAGTTAAAGGAGTAAATTATGAGGAAGTTTTCAGTCCAGTAGTTAGTTTTTCAATAGTTAGATTATTCTTTGCCATATTTTCATGTCTGTTAAAATGGGTTAATGTCCAGGTAGACGTCAACAATGCTTATCTTTATGCTAATCTGGATGAGACTGTATACATGCACCAACCTGAGGGTTTTATTAAAGAAAGAAATAAAGTTTGTAAGTTGAATAAGGCCATTTATGGTCTGCATCAATCTGGCAGACAGTGGTTCTTTGAAGTGGATGATGTTTTATCCAATAAACTCGATTGGTGCAATTGTGTATACATGTTTCAGTCCAGATTGATTCTCTTACTTTATGTTGACGATATGGTTCTTTTTGGTAAAACTCAAGATGATTTGGATTATGGGCTAAATTTACTGCAAAAATATTTTAATTTAAAAATTATGGGGGACAACCAGAAAGCTATTGGGCATAGAGTTTAAAGAGATAGGAAATCATCTGTACATTCACCAGACCTCGTATATTGAGAAAGTTTGTGAAATGTTTGCAGAATTTAAATTTCCTGTAAGCTCTGTACCTATTCCCAAGGGCTTGGTTTTGTCAAAACAAGATTCACCTTCCACTAAGGAAGAAATTGAAATTATGTCTAGGTTTCCATACAGAAATCTTATAGGATGTTTGTCTTTTATAGCTGGGAGAACTAGACCTGATATAATGTATGCAGTTAATTTATTATCCCAATTTCAATCAAATCCTGGAATTACTCACTGGAATAGTTTGCTAAAATTGTTAGGTTATTTAAAATATACTAAAGAATATAAACTTGAGTTATCCAGAGTCAGTCAATTAAATCTTTCATGTTATTCAGATTCAGATTTTGCAGCAAACAGAGACGATCGTGTTTCTATGGGTGGGTATATTTTGTTTCTGGATGAAACGCCCATATCATGGAAGACTTTTAAACAAAAATGTATAAGTCTTTCTACAATGGAAGCCGGATATGTCAGTTTAACTGAAGCTGCAAAAGAATTAATTTTGGTCAAAAGTGTTTTGCAAAATGATGTGCTTAACTTGAACTTGAGGGATTGTACTCTGTTCTGTGATAACCAAGCTGCAATAGCTTTTTCGAATTCTCCTTTTGAAAATCAGAAAACCAAACATATTCATATAAAGTATCTTTTCCTTAGAAACCTAGTTTTTGATAAGGTATTTAAACTTAGATATATTGCTAGTAAATTTAATCTTGCAGACAGTTTTACAAAGCCACAGATTAAAGAGCAGTTGTTGAAATTTTGTAAAAGTATTTTTGATATTTAAAAGTTTTATTGGGGGGTTATAATTTTTCATTACAATGTTCTTCACTCTGGTCAATGCCTTGCCAATAAAGTCTTATATGACCTGACATTGATCAGATTGTTGTTTTTGAATTTAAGGTGTAACCTTTTTGTTGTTGAACTTTTTGAAGTTTTACATTTTTGAACTTTTTGAGTTTTTCATGTACTTGTAATTTTTTGTATCTATATGACCTTTTCCATATTTTTTGTAAAGCTCAAGAGATGGTGAAAAAGGAGGCCGATTGTTATGCATCAATTGCTTATTTAAACATTCAGTAAAGTTTAACTTGAATGATAAAGCTTTAAAGTATTTACTTCCTATTGATACACGTTTATTTTTCACCCTCTCTTGTTCTTGTTTACATCCGAAACGACCGGCATTTTCATTCATGCGTATTAGCTCCTGAGGCAAGTGCCGTTGCTGAGTAACTGTCAGTAACAGTGATTTCGGGATCACATCTTTCACCGTGAACGGCTGACTTGTGACGTCATAGTTTGCAGCCAATGGCGTTCAGTTGCGTTCGTATGATCGGAGTTTCGGATGTATTTTGTGTAAGTTTGTATTTACTGATTGGCAACAGTTTTTATGCAAAACAATTGCTGTTACCGGGTGTATAAAGGTCTGGACTGATTGTGGATTAGTAGGTTCGAGAATTATTGTATGTTTATATCATCTGTCGCAATGTAGATGCATTGGATATTATTTTATTTTTATATTATGATTTGACGGCGAAGTAAAGCTGTTATAATGTACATCATCATCACTTCATCTTGCTTCAAATAAAATGAATTTGTTTTAGAACTGGTGTCTTAAGTCTTCCACATTAACCACAGCAACTCTGTTTGGCCAATGTTTTAATTGGTCATCACGTGCGAATATAATATAGATAAGTTTATAAGCACATGTTACGCTTTTATAAATATATCGGGCTATGTATACTTGCTAGCAATGATACTTATGCTTGTAGTATTTTCCAATGTTTTTAAGTGCTCTGGACAGTGGACACGATTTTTCTATTTCGTAGTGAATGATTTCAACTCGCAGGTTAATTAATGTAATAAAGACAATAATTAGTTTTGCACTGAAAATGTATTTTTTTTAACAGGCTTAGTGAAATCATTTTATTTCTTTTGTAAGAAATATCAGTTTCAATTTCTGAAAGTTTATCTTTCCGATATTTGACCAGATTTTTGTGTTTTCTTGATAATTTGTATTGTAGTACCAACAGAGATTAATCAAAGATGAAATTCCAGTTTTGCTTTTAACATAATTTTATTGTACCTTAAAACCAAAATCTACGATGTTCATCTTCAGCTAATCATATTATTGAGTCATACTGGTAGAATACGTTAACATTTTATGTTCGACTAAAAACTAATTGAAGAGCTTGGATGATTTTGAGTCAAGCACAAAAGTCATAATTTGTGCCAGTTTCTAACATTTAAAAACTATTTACTTTTATATTTTGATTTTTCTATCAATTTTATTTATTTAAAATGCATTTCTTGCATTTAATAAATTGAACAATTATTTTATAATGTGATGTACATCGAAGAGAGAGTAGGAAAATAAAGTAATAGTTTCAACATACCCCCCCCCCCCCCAAAAAAAAGAAAAAGTAAAATAGAGCTAAAATTTTATAATCTTTAAATTTTCCGACCCAAGATCTCGCGCTTTGCTATGTTTCAATTAGATATCTTTGTATCCGCAATTTCTTGGAGCTAAAATTTAAAATCGAGTTATATTATCTACATGAATTTGTTTTTTCTTGTTCAGATGTAAATTTGATACATTTTACATGATAGTTGGTTATTAATTAATGATTACATTTTTGTGTATGTGTATGTGGGGGAGGGGGTTAGATAATCAAGATTACAGAAAACGGAAGGTAGCCAACTTTTACTCTGTGCTTACATACAAAATTTATAACTTTTTCGTTTATATTAGCTATTAATTTTTACACTACAGTTAATAAACTCTAGCTTTTTCATGTTAAGTAAACTAAGTCTATGAGATTCTCAACATCTTTTCTAAGGCAGTTTAACTTTTAACTAACAACAGTTTAAATTAGACAACTTTTTGACTGGTTGGCCTCTATCTGTTTTGTCATTAAGACCCATTTTAGGACACCTGTACGAAATATGGGTTTACATTGTTGTTTCAGAGATTTAAGATTTTAGAAATGGAGAAACGAGAAAAAAATACAGGCACACAAAAATAAATAAAGGAAATTTTAGCAAAATGTTTAATATGTGTATGTAATAAAATATACTGATAATACGTAATAACAAAAATTTAAATGTGAGAAAGCTATATAAATGAAAACATTTATTTGCACAAATAACATCAGAATTATAAATTATCTTTAAAAATGATCAAATTTATTGTGTGTTTTAGGAACAGCAGAATGTCATTGCATTCTGAAAATCATAAATGTTTTCTATTTCTAAAGCACATTATAACACGTTACAAAGTATCATATCACGTAATCAGCAAGATACAAAGATTTAAGAAGCGTTCCCCTCCCCACCCCAAAAAAACAGGATTTTCCCCACCAAGGACAGCGCCAAGAGCTGCCTACTTCAACCTGCCAAACGCTTCCAAGTTTGTTGGTTTGGAATGTTGCGTTCCATCGTGCCAATGTCTAGTCTCTCTACGTTCAAGGTCATTAGGATATACTAGAGAATTTGTTTGAATTGACAATATGGCTCCTGCTTATAATATGTTAAAATTATATTCATAAATAATGTAATATTCTAGGATAAGGAACATCTATAGCTTTAAAATGTCTTTGGCTAGTCAAAATTCAGATTCAGATTCACGATGTATTTTTATGAGCACGTTATCACAACTGGCTCCTATCGACAGGATAAGCTCCCTGCTGAATCAGTTATAACATTACCTGATTTGGCAGCCTATTGCTTACTTGGTGAGTTACGTGAAGTAATTATAAGTAAAATACGTAAGCGTTCTCTCCGAAGTAACAAGAAGGTTTATTGAGAAAAAGATAGAACATCATTACTTTAATATCGTTAACTACAATAAAATAATAAACAATTAGCCATAGTAACATATTTATATACATATTTCACGCTAATAATTTTTTTTATTATTCCTTTAACCCCTTGAGGGGCAAGTGATTATGTTCCTGTAATGGTTTTTTCCACCAAAGTTAGAAAAGTAAAATTTAATAAACATTTTCTGGTGTAAAACTTCATTAATCGTAGGTGTATATAATATTTACCGGTGCCCCTCAAGGGGTTAATAGCAATTGTTATTGCATATAAACTATGTGTGATGATTACTTAGTTTTAGGGATGTTTTCTATTCAATTTTTTGAAAAATATGGCCCTTGCAATTACGGCAGGACAGCTAATTTTTATACTTTGTCTATATAATTAAATAACGTAATCATAAAGATGACATCAATTAATGATATTTTTTTTCTTTTTGACGTGTAGATAAAATTGTTTAATGAAATAATTCTTGTGAGTATCAATAAAATTACATTAATTGATACTTAAAGCGGAATTTCTATAAAATTATATCATCCTTTCTAGTTTTGAAAGTTAATTAACATTTATTTAATGTCGATAAACCATTCCAACTCAACTATATCCTGTGTCTCGGGATATAGCATATTAATGAAGTGTGGCATACTTTGTATGAATATATATCAAAACTTTTTTATAAATAAAATACTACATTCAATCGGAAACTCAGTATGCAATTAACAAGAAGTTTCTGTGTCAGTGAAAATGTTTTATCTCTCGAAAATTTAACCTCGAAATTAGTACCAAGATTTTACAAATAAATAAATGATTTTTGATGAAGTGTTGAGAAGTGTGAAGTGTTTCATTAGTTCGAATAAATGTGAGCGTCAATTTAATGCTTTAATATTGCTCAAGTGAAATAATAAATCTTTGACCCCTAATCCAATTTTTACAGAAATTTCATGGAGATGAAAAAATAAACATAAGTAATAAATACTAAGTAAATTTGCTGTAGAAATAGTATCAGAGATTTTAACTAAATGATATAAATCGCGGTTTTAAAAATTTGATATAGTTTTAGGTCATTGACAAAAGTCTTAAATTTTCTTAATTTCTAAAATGTTGTGAAATTAATAATAATAATTTAAAAAAAATTTCTAAAGATATTTTATCAACAGAATAAATAAATAGCCTTTGAAGACTCCTCTACAAGTTCATGAGGGAACAATTAGTTATTATTGAATATATACAGCATATAAAAAAATTAAAAACTTGTTCAATTTTTTGGTGTAAATAGCAATATCTCTGCAAATTTCATGCATTTTTGTTTTAAATCACTTCAATGATTGTCAAAATATTTATATTGTTCAGCGGATTTTGTTTATTTTCTTTTACTGGGAAGGGGAGTATCTTAAAAATGTATTTACTTTTTAAAATATATTTTTATATAGAAAAATTAATCATTCAAAGGGGATCATGATCCCCATACACTCCTTTTTGGATCCGCTTTTGAAAACAAATAAATAAATTAGTATTGATGTGTGATAAATTGGGTCATCGAAAGCAACTAAAATTTTACGAAAAACGAATTTGCATTACTTAGCAGCGTTTTAATCCACCCACTAATATAAAATAAGCAATAAAAATCTGTTTTCATGAAATTTAATACTGTAAATAATGAATCTAAATAATTAATGCTGTAACTATAGTAATATGGCAACATGAACTCAAAGTAAAATTTATTTCCTGACTTGATCATAAAAGATGTATATTTAATACAGTTAAAGTCAATTAATATGAGGCGCCTGATATTGATAAAATTTCTTATATTACATAAAATCCACGAAAAGAATAAAAATCATAAAAACGCACACATAATTTAGCACAAAATTATTACAATTGTTGCTCTAATTATTCCAGAACTAAAATTAACTTTATACCATCTCTTTTTTATAAAACTTAAATATTCGGCAGCATTTGTTTGTACAATAACAGTAAATTATCAAGATTTAAATTCTTTTCAAAATTTGTATTTGCCTTACTGGCAAAAATAACAATAATAACAGTAATCCCCCCCCCCCCACACACACAGGCCTCTTCTCCTACACCCTCTAGTCTCCGGATTAAAATAATAACTCCTCAATACTTAAAAAAAAAAATAAAAAAAATTGTAATATAATAGATTACAACGACCATTTGGATTTTTTTTTTTTTACTTAATATTTACTTAGTTTTAATTTTGGGGCATTTCGACAAGAGAAGCCGAGAAAGATAAGAGGTTAAAAATCGACAGCAGTTCCATCGTATCATCCACAGATCGCGACAAATCACCTTCGTAACAAAGTTTAACCGAAAAATCTAAATTTCGTCCACCAAATTCCGTCGCATCCTCTTCAACAACAGATCGCAAAGATCAAACTTCAGACGACCAAAACCTTCGTCAATAAACTCTCCAAGTCCCTTTTCGAGAAGAAAAACAGTTTACAAATCGAAAGCAATTCCACCGAATCATCCACAGATTGCGACAAATTACCTACGTTGAGCTCAATTTTTCCCGGTTAGAATCGACCGATTGTAAAACGCCGTGGCTAGTGGATTGGAGCCCCTCGAGACATGGACTTTTACTATCAATCGATTAAACATTAGATTGTTTCCTTTTTCGCGTTCGTCTGTTATGCTGTAATCGATTTTCATGACCTACATAATGAGTTGAAGACCTCGATTTTTGCTTTCCAAGACAATTTTCATTTCGGCGTCGCTATTTGGCTTTGGATTTTTCCATATCTGATAATTTGCGCCTACCCATTTTGTAACTTTTTCAATTTTTAACGATTTTATGCCTTTCGATTACCTATTCAAATAAAAACTCTTCTAAAAGTAAAGAACATCGTTAAATTTCGTTAAAAAAAAATAAAATGCGAGCATCATTTGGCCCCATCCTCGACCGAAAATAACAACCATTTCCAAATGGTTAAAAAAAGATTTATTGTCCCCTCTCCCGTAACTATAAAAGCTGGAGCTATAAAAGTTTTTTCTGCGCCAAACTTTATTCATTTATTAAACTTAAATTTAATCATATGAGTTTAATAAACATAATCGGCAAACATGTCGATTGATAACACTCATAAACCGGTTTCCTGGAAAATACGGATGGTAAGGAAATTCTCTCACTGTGTTATTTCACTATTTGGCGAAGTCCGCTATGAAATCCCCAAGTGGAAAAGGAAAAGAAGCTATCAGGTAGGGAGCTTCAAAGCGGTTATATAGGAAAGCGAAGACACTCCCATGCTAAATGATGCCGCAAAGTAGCACCACTAGTGGCCGTGCTGTAAACTAAATTGTTTGGTAGTGGGCGGGGCACTCCACGAGGGATTTGGTTTTGCTTTCACGGACCGATTCATTTATTGCGCGGCAGTACAACGGTAACGACAATTAGAAATTTAACTGCTATGATTAAACTCAGATTAATGAAATAATTAAATTTTTGATAACTAATCTCATTATGTATTTCTTTCAGTTTTTAATATTTTCTGTTTACTTCTTATAATTTATAATGGCGTGAAGAATACGAATGTTTTAAAAGAGATCCATTTCTGAAATAATGGATATATATATTATTTAATGCATTTGACAATTTGTTTCAATGGAATATTTACTATATGGGATTAATATTTACAACAAATATTTTCTTGTAAAAACATTCATATTTTTCACGCCTTATAAATTATAAAAAGTAAACAGAAAATAAATAAGATTAAATATAAAAGAAATACATAATCCGATTACTTTTATCAATAATTAAAATATTTCATCACTCAACGAGTTTGTTTACTGACAGAATTGAAAACTTCTGACTGTCGTTTCGTTACTGTTATACTGTCGCGAATTAAACGAGAAGTTCAACGGTTAGTTTTCATAAAAAATCCCTTACTGCAAGTGTATGAAGTGTTTGTTTTATAAGGGTACATAACTGGTTTTATTATAAGCAGGAAGCATTTAGAAAAAAAAAAATCAGATGTACATTATATTTTAAGTGAATACTAACTTAGGTGTTTTTTCAAAAAAATTTGCTTTTTTGAATTTTTGCGCACAACTATTATCAGAATTTCAAAAAAAAAAAAAAAAAAAAAAAAAAAGAAAAGAAAAGAAAAAAAGAATTTTGCTCTGAAGAAAATTTATTTTTTTTCTGTAATACATATAACTTTGAAAAAAAAAATTGAATAAATGAATTTTTTTTGTTACTTAATGTTTAATTATTAATAAATTAAAAAGTTTCAGCTATTACTTTATACCGAAAATACATATACAGTTTAAATAAGTTAAAATGTATTCTGTACCCTGTTCATGAACCCACGAAATATTGTTTCTTATCTTTTTTTTTTAATGTCCTTTATTTTGCTGATAAGTCTAAGTTATGCTCAGTTAATTTAGATTTATTAAATCCATTAAAATCTCAAGCTCAATAATTTTGCATAATTTGATTTCATAAAGATTATTCTCTTCGTAAAGATTTTTTTTTTTTTTTTTTTTTTTTTTTTTTTTTTAGAATCATTTGTATCTTACATTATATCAAACTTGAACTTGATGCTCCATAACTTTTATTTAAATCAAGTAACATTATTTAATTTTTCTCTTAAATTTTTCTTTTTCAAAATCTCTCATATCTATTATTATATACATTGAAAATGTCAAATATTTAAATTGATTTAATCAAAATTAATTTACTTTAAATTTCACATAAATGAAAAGCATTAAATACGTTTAATAAGATTTTCCAACTCAAAGAACTTGTATAACAAAAATTTAATGAATTAAGATTGCCCATTTAAAACCATCTGTTGTTGAACGGTATTATTTCATTTTATACAGCAACAGATTAAATAGTATAAATGAAAATAAAAAAAGCGCTTAAAATAATTAAAAAATAAATGATTTAACAACTTTGAATAAATTACATTTCAAATACTATACACAGAATAAATTCAATTCAATCGAAATTATTAAAGATTTTTTAAATACATATATATGGTTATATTTTAAAATTGTGGAGCATCAAGTAAATAATTTAAACAAACGATAAACGAATGTCTTTATGTATTTGTTAAAGAAAAATACGTTTAAAGAAGTAGCACTAATTAATACGAACTAAAAATGTGCTACATATTATGCAAGCGTGCATAATAAAAAAGATAAATGAAAACTGTAGAAAGGTATTTTTCAAATTTCACTCAACTTTAAATCTCTATGATAAAAATATCTACGGATATTTAATGTTTAATTGAGAATGAATCTTTTGGAAAAACAAATATATGCAAAAATAACGAACTTAAGTACGATTAAATAGGATTTAATAAAAAAATAACGAGCATAGTATACATGACTTACCAGCTTTCCCACGTGCAACGAACGTATCCGATTACCGCAGCGCGAGCTTTCGCATTTTCCCTCTTGAAAAAATGAGGCGAAACTGGACTGGATTGATAATCAAAATTGTGTCGGGGGGGAGAATATGCGCGCGCAGATTCTCCGCTGGCGGAGACGATCGCAGCGCTCCTAGTTAGCGTGCTGTAAACTACAAATGTCCTGTTTTGAAAGTCAAGAACAGAGCGCCCGTCGTCCCATAGAGATGTCGTCGCTTTTCCTGGAACCGCTTTGGGGAGCTTATCCTCCCGATAGCGATAGCCTTCACTCATGTTATCACATACGTGTTTGATACTTTGATAGCATCACTTGCTGCTTTTTGAATCAAAGAGCGCTAGTGATACGACGTGAATCAGATTACGAGACTGAATATCAACGGAATTCAGGATAAAGTATCATTAAATATTTACAGTAAAAATATTACGGTGTGAATAGTAACATTTAACGTTAGTTAAATTTATGTTATTTTTACTAAAGTCATAGTATTAAATTTTATTGCCTCATTTGATAAATTAAATCAGCATCATAACCAAAAAATATCTCATTCAACTGTTCAATTTTTTTTTCAATAATATTTAAAATGCAACAAGATTGATTATTATTTTAATTGCACTTCAAAATGATCTGACATGTGGAATTGAAATATGCAACATAAAACTCACTCATGTAAAAAAATTATTGAATGATATACCTCTATTATAAACTATATTAATATTACTTTTACTTACTTATCGTCATATCTTGACATTGTGAAGCAATCGAAGAAATCAGAAAATACAGAATAAATCAATTATTATAGTAAAAAACAATATTAAAATACCGTTTTCTATGTATTTCTGTGATGGATGGAATAATTCAAATGGCAATTACATTCCATCTCAAATCTGACGGCGGTGATGAATTTTTCAAAATATAATTTTCCATAGTACTAATGCTCCGCTGAAACCAAGTAACTGTTATGTTTCAATTAGATATCTTTGTATCCGCAATTTCTTGGAGCTAAAGTTTAAAATTGAGTTATATTATCTGCATGAATTCGTTTTTTCTTCTATAGATGTAAATTTGATACATTTTACATGATAGTTGGTTGTTAATTAATGATTACATTTTTGTGTATTTGTATGTGCGTATGTGGGTGGGAAAGGGGGGCGGGGTAAAGATAATCAAGATCACAGAAAACGGAAGATAACCAACTTTCACTCTGTGCTTACATACAAAATTTATAACTTTTTGGTTTATATTAGCTATTAATTTTTACACTACAATTAATAAACTTTAACTTTTTGATGTTAACTAAACTAAGTCTATGAGATTCTCAACATATTTTCTAAGGCAATTTGACTTTTAACAACAATTCAAATTAGCCAACTTTTTGAGTGGTTGGCCTCTATCTGTTTTGTCATTGAAACCCATTTTAGGGCACCTTTACGAAATATGGGTTTACATTGCTGTTTGAGAGAGTTAAGATTTTAGAAATGCAGAAACAAGAAAAAATCAGACACACAAAAATAAATAAAAGAAATTTTAGCAAAATGTGTAATAGATGTATGTAATGAAATTTACTGATAATACGTAAGAACAAAAATTTAAAAGTGAGAAAATTTGAGAAAGCTATATAAATGAAATCATTTATTTGCATAAATAAAAATCAGAATTATAAATTATCTTTAAAAATGATCAAATTTATTGTGTGTTTTAGAAACAGCAGAATGTCATTTCATTTTGAAAATCATAAATGTTTTCTATTTCAAAAGCACATTATAATACGTTACAAAGTACCATATCAGGTAATCAGCAAAATGCAATGCGATTTTCCCCCAAAAAACGGGATTCTCCCCTCGAAGGACTGGGCCAAGTGCTGCCAACTTCAACCCGCCAAAGACTTCCAAGGTTTTTTGGTTTGAAATGTCGTGTCCCGTTGCACCAATGTCTAGTCTCTCTACGTTCAAGGTCAGTAGGGCATACTAGAGAATTTGTTGGAATCCACAATATGGCTCCGGCTTATAATGTGTTAAAATTGCATTCATAAATTTGAATAATGTAATATTCTAAGATAACGAACATTTATCTTTAAAACGTCTTTAGCAAGTCAAAATTCAGATTCACCATGTAGTTTTATATGTGTACATTATCATACAGGTCCTAGATAGTATCACTTGCTGCCTTCTGAATAAAGAGCGCTAGTGATATGACGTGAATTAGATTATGAAGACTGAGTGCTGATGAAAATTAGGATAATATTTTATAAAATATTTACAGTAAAAATTTTATGGTGTGAATCGTAACATTTAATATTAGTTAAATTTATGTTAATGTTACTTAAGTCATATTAAATTTTATTGGCTCGTTTAATAGATTAAATCAGCATCACTAGAAAAAATATTTCTTTCAAATGTTCAACTTCCTTTTCAATGATAAATAAAACGTAACAAGTTTGATTATTATTTTTAATTGCACTTCAAAATGATCTGACATGCTGAATTGAAATATCCAACATTAAACTCGCTCGCGTGAAAAAGTTATTGAATGATATACTTATATTATAAACAATATTAATAATACTTTTATGTACTTAACGTTAAATTTTTACATTGTGAACCAATCGAAGAAATCAGAAAATACAGAATAAATCAATTGTAATAAAAAATATTAAAATACTGTTTTCTATTTATTTCCGTGATGGACGGGATATTTCAAATGGCAATTACATTCCATCAGAAATCTGACGGCGGTGCTGAATTTTTTGAAGTATAATTTTCACTAGTACTAATGCTCTGCTGAACTCAAGTAACACAAAGATATCGGTCAATATAAAAAAAAATAATATTGCCCCGCATAAAATTACCTCCCTCTACATGATTAGGTAATATATTTTTCTGTCATTCCTGAATATCATCCTTTGACACTGAGTGATATATTTTTCTAAAATCACTGAATGACACTTTTAGATATCAAATGATAATTTTTTCACACCCCAAGCTACTGCGTTCTTCAATATGCGGATGTGGTCGTGGTCAGAGCCGTAACCCCCTCCCCTCACTGCGAAAACCGAGGTATCTTCTCAAGGGAACAGCGTTGTAGTCGTAAATTAAAACAGAGGGTCTATATGCTAAATAGATTAACCACGGTAAGTAAAGATTAACTTAGAAGATCGGACATTTCCATAGAGCGTAATGGTAATGCGATTGCGATCGCAGCGCCATTAGTAACAATGAGGAAGAAACTTAACCTTGTAATATTTTTGTTTTTGAGTACACTATGACGCAAAAGTTTAGACAATGACGTCATTCAGCTTTAAAATGTAGAATTATGACGTCAGAATTACAAAAACCTGTAAATATATTCAAAAACTGATTTAAAATGCTATGTACAAAAGACAGTCGTTTTATTTGCTATAATACTAATTTTTTTCATAAAAATTCAAATGTGCTTGTCGCAAAAGTTTAGACACTATTCTAAATTTCTTTGAATATTCGCTGGCATATGCAAATTTAGAATCGATGATGTCACAAATTTGGAGTACTTAAGTTCTGCAAACGATTGCGCTTCATAGTCGACATGCCGAGAGCTAAAGAAATTCAAGTGAATGAGGTTTCAAGGATTTGGCAGTTGAAAGGTGAAGGGAAGAGCGTTTCTGAAATTTCTGCTATTATTAATAGGTCAAAAAAATCTATTTATCGAGTTTTATCGAGTGGTTCCGAATATAAAGCAAAATGTCGGTCTGGGAGGCCACGTGTGACAAATGTACGAGAGGATCGCCTGATACAAAGACTAGCGAGTACTCAACAAATGAGCATACGTGGAGTTCAAAGCTCATCGGGACTCTCTGTATCAAAGGATACGATTCGTAGACGAATTTTGGAAAAAGGAACAATCGTTTATAGCAAAATGCAGAAGAAACCAGCTCTGAAACCATATCATAAGTTACAAAGACTTATGTGGGCTCGAAAGCATATGTCATATGGAGAGAAATGGCAGTCAGTCATATTTAGCGATGAAAAAAAGTGGAATCTGGATGGTCCAGATGGTTGTTTATCGTATTGGCATGACTTGCGGAAGGAACCTCGACGTTTTTTTTAGTCGCAGACAAGGAGGGGGCTCGGTGATGGTTTGGGCAGCCTTTTGCTATAATGGACAAGTATCTCTGACCTTCACCAGTGGTCGTCAAACTTCACAGCATTATACACAGACATTAGAAGAAAACCTACTGCCATTTGCTGAGCTTCTAGGGGGTCCTCAGTGGGAATTTCAGCAAGACAATGCTTCAATTCACACTGCAAAACATTCAAAATCTTGGTTTAATTCCCATAATATAAGAGTTCTCGACTGGCCAGCATGTAGCCCAGATCTTAACCCTATAGAAAACCTTTGGAGCATCATGTGTCGCAAAGTTTATAGCAACGCTAGACAATACTCTTCTGAAAAGGAACTTAAGACATCTATTGAGAATGCATGGTACGATATCGATCCACAAACTATGCAAGATTTAGTTTCTTCCATGCAATCTCGTGTATATGACGTAATACATAAGCATGGATGCGCAACCAGGTTTTAAAAATTGTTTATTTCGATTTTATTTAATTTGTGTCTAAACTTTTGAGACAGCAGTTTATTTTTGTTACCATTTAATTTATTGAAATATGCACAATTCCACTTTTCTTTGTTATAAATATTGTTTATATGTACAGCACATTAATTTCAAGCAGTGATTTGAAAATTGAACAGATATTTTTCAAAGTATGTAAGAATTTCTTCATTGTCTAAACTTTTGCGTCATAGTGTATCTACCTTATTATAGTAATCTTTTTTTTTTTTTTTTTTTGTTTTGTTTTTTTTGTTAAATGTTGCATGTTTACGTTTTCAACAGAATGTTATACCGATACACGAACATAGAATAGATATTCTATTCTATATATCTAATATCTATTCTATGTCTTGCACGGATATATATATATATTTTTTCGTACATGATTACAATTTTTTAGAATTATATATATCTAAAAGTTAAAAAAAAAGCAAAACATAGAGATACTGATATTACACTTGATAAAATTGTATTCGATCTGAATAAATTAACACAATACCCGAATTTAATTTCTTACAATTTTATATATTAACTTACATATTTACGTTTTCAACAGAATTTTCTGGGCTTTTCTTTTATATTATTATTGTAATTATCATTTTGTAAGTTAAAGTTGAACGAACAAGTACGGTAAGGAAAAAAAAACAAAAAAAAACAGTTAAATAAATCAAACATAAAGGAAATATCGTCTGCCTCGTTTAGGAAAGAATAGATATTCAAAAAATAGAGTGGAAACATATTTTATCAACACTAGGGGATCGTACCCGGGCTTCCCGGGTTAAAGAATATAGGTGAAAACATTTTTTTTAAATTTAAAACTAACACTTTTTTATATGTAATAAATTTTTTAGATTGACCACTTACATTAAAAAAGCATTTTTCATATGGAAAATACGAATTACACAATCAAATACATTTTTGAAATTTATCAAAAGCGATATTTTCTTATTAGCCGCATGCTAAGAGTTAGTTATTTGCCAAGATTTTACTACTTATGGCATCCTTTTATATTCTGGCAATTTCAGAGCTTATACATGTCTGGTAAATTTGTGTTTTATTTATGTTATTTTATTTATTTATTCATAGGGAAGTTTTTTTAAATGGTAATTAGCCGTAAGAATATTATGAACTCTTTATTTTGTTTTAAGGGCAAACGGATTAATCTTTCGTAATCGAGCTCAGCGCGATATAGATAAATTAAAAAATGTTTCATGCTTTAAAATTCTTTTTAAAATCATAGCCAATCAGTAAACTGGCATGAACTTTGCAAACAAATTCCCGATTAAAAAAAAAAAAAAAATCCTATTTGGTGATCTAAAAATTTAAATTGTACGATTACAAATATGTTAGATTTGTGTTTTTTCAATATTATTATTTTATTTGTTTATAAAAGAAGTATTAATTTCGTTAATTTGTCTTTCACAAATATGTTAGTTTGGTGGTTTTTTTAATATTATTCTTTTATTTCCTTATAAAGGAAGTATCCATTTCATTATGCAAAAATAGTCAGAAACAAATGCTGAAAAATGTTTGTTGCTTTATGTGCAAAATGTTTATTATTTTATGTATTGAAACCGGCACGTGATAAGATAAACTAAAAAAAAAAAAAAAAAAAAAAAAAAAAAAAAAAAACATGCTTAAAAATTATTTTAGAAAATATAATACATCAGTCAATGAATACAGTTTTTAAACAAATTGCATTTGAAAGTACATTTATTTCCCTATGCGACAAAAATTGAAAATGTGTGATGGTGAAAAGATTGAAAAAATGCAGTAGCGAAAATTTCAAGACCAAAATTTGATCGTGAAGTATTGCCATTCGCAAAATGACGTCAGCGTTACGCACAGATACGTTTGTTCTTTATAATATAGATACATAATGAATAAAATATAATAAAGATAAGTTATCAGGACGTGGTTATCAATTGAGGATCTTATGCTTGGATTTCCGGAATGAAAACAGCAATTTTCACCTTCTCAAAATTTGTATACGCACTTTTCATATTCATATTCATCATTTAAAAAAAAATGTATTTTGTTTGATCATTTAAAAATCATTTTAACTCAAAACTTGAAGTCAAGATTGCCAGCAACATCTTTTATGTGAACAGACGCACTCTTTATTTGATATTCTAATCTCAATTTTGGAGAGTAAAAATTTCCGTAATTTATGGTTTTTAGACGCATTTGTGTTAAAAGGCTTAGTTTTATCTAAGAAAATGATCGTTTTCTTTTAAATATGACTTCATTTTCACTTAAATAAGCATTTCGCCTAGTGTCTGAAACTTAGTATTAGTACACATTCAGAAGGAAAATCACAATAGAAAATTTATGAGGAAAAATGCGTGTTTTCAAAAGCAATATGTCATTTTCCGTTATTATGCCCCTAATATAATATTCTGCTCCTAATGTAATTTTGCGCCATTAAACCCTATACAACAATTTTTATCAACAATTTTGAATTTTTATCAGAAAATAGCATGAATAAAGTTTAAAATACCTCATTATTTCTCTGTTGTCTGCAGCAATGAAAGCTATCTAATTTTCATAATTTTGAAGAAATTTTATAAAATGCTTTTAAAATTAAAATATAAAAGTGGGGATATTTAAAAAAAACAGATAGTGCGACCCCATCTACAAAGGAAGAGCTTTAAGTTTAAAAAAATATATATTTGTAAAATTGGTTCAGGGCAGATGACTAAAAAACACACTTGTGTTTTAAATATATAGATTATATAAAATTAGGAAAAATTAAATTAAGCAAATTATGTTACTTTGATAAAATTATAGTAGAATGTCCTAAAGAATAGCATTAAAATTTTATTAATCGAGAGAATTTTTGACAAAAACTTCAGGAACACGATATTATTTTATACCACGAATTATTTGTTTCCTTGTCTAACTCAGCGAAGCAAATCCATCCAGGTGACAATCATCAATTTCTGTAATATAAATCGCTATTATTTGCATGTCACCTCTCTTTTGTAAAGACACTCTACATTTTTGTAAAACATTGCGTTTATCAGTGTGTGCTTTCGATTACATTATTTTCAAAAGTGAAGAATTTTCACCCGTGAAGAGTTTTAAAGCAGCTGGGCTGTGAAAATGACGCACTTCTACAAAACATAATTCAGGTTTAAGAATTAAAATACACGCTTTTTTATAAAATGACGTCATTTGCATCCGCTAAAGCAATCTACATTTACAACCCAGTCTTAAACTTCATCTATAGAAAAGTGTGCATATGACGTCATTATCACGGAATAACTGACAATACTCTTGACATAGCCCATATTTTATATTCAACTATTTTTTCAGGTTTTATAAGAAATAGCAACGAAAAATACAGTATCTTCTATTTTCAACTATTTTCCGTTTGCTTTCAATGACTTTCAATAGAAATGAGATACTTTTGTTGCCACGATAAGAAAAATGGTATTAAAAACTGCAAAAAAATTAATATCTCAAAAATTAATTGAGATACAGCTTTCAAACAAATTGCATTTTAAAGAGCATTTTTTTCCTTATACGACGGTGTCAAAATTTGAAATGTGCGATGTTTAGAAGTTTAAAAATTTGCAGTAGAGAAAATTGCAAAACCAAAATTTCATTTCAAATTTCAAAGTGTTGCCATTCGCAAAATGACGTATGCGTTACGCACAGATATGTTTGTCCTTTATAATAGAGATAGGTAAATTTCGGAGGTTTGTTAATTCTTCCCCCTTGTCGGTAGTGACGCTAGTACTGTTGACATTACAGATTTTGTCGTAATTGTCCTATCTCGTATGTTAAGGGTCCTGTCCCTGCCGGCGAAGACACTCACGAGCTAATGCTAATCCTATGGGGAGGGATTTTTCTAATATCTCGTTTGCATTTCGACATTTTTAAATAATTTTTTTTCGCATTGGATAGCCGAGGTCCGTCTCTACAGCGCACCTTGGTTACTTTTTCGATTTTGGCTGCAGATATTTTTTAGAATGGCACTTTCATTTTCAGAACCGGTTTTGAAAATGAAAGTAACTTTATTAAAAATATCTGCGACCAAAATCAAAAAAGTAACCAAAGTGCGCTGTAGAGACGGACCTCGGCTATCCAATGCAAAAAAAAAAATTATTTAAAAATGTCGAAATGCAAACGAGATATTAGAAAAATCCCTCCCCATAGGATTAGCATTAGCTCGTGAGTGTCTTCGCCGGCAGGGAGATGATCCTTAATGTATGATATGCTATAAGCAAAGGATATAACGCCAAAGTCATGAGGGTAGTTTCAAATAACGTCAAAAATCGACCATTGGGGGTCAAACAATCTTTTGAGGGCAGTTGCGATTAGTAGCTGAGAAGATTGTGGACGCGGTTGGAGGTCAACCGAGCAAATGTGACTTGCGGATGACAAGATCATCAGCTGATAGCAACTTTCCTATACGCCGGTGTATCCTCCACCACATCCCTGCAAGATAGATTAGTCTAACCTCTCTATTTAGAAATACCAAGACGAAAGTATGCCTTGGTACTATTTAGCGCTCACGCTCACGATTTTTTTTCATAAATAATTCTTTGAATTATTAGAATTAAAATGTTATTTAATATTGCGATAAAAAAATTACGCACGCTATAAATGGGGCTTGGATATTTAAAAAAACATCACTCATGATAAAGTTTAGTTGAAAGACATTCCTAAAACATTGCAAATTATCATTTAAATTAAGTGCCTCATATGAGGTTCAGGTGAGCCCAAGCACTTTCAAGGACCTTTTACCAGAATTTTTGTAATGTGATATTTGCTTTATTTAAGGAGAATAAATTCTATCTTCTGATCAGTACCCTGCAGTATCTGCGATCAGTACCCAGGTAGCACACAGATATCGGCCAATATCTATATCAATATTGGCCAATATCTCGAAAGTCACTGAATGTCAGACGTCAAATTTATAATATCTGTCGTTATTCGCAGATGTAACTTAAAATTAGTTTTTAAAAGACAGCATCCAAATGAATATTTTACATTATTTATAACATTATGATACGTAAATAGTATTCTAATCAATAAAACTTAACAATTTTGCCATTTTTAGAACATTTGATTTTTTAATGCTTATTTTTAATATTTTATTTACATTGACCAATGTTGTAAAAATGATATTAGTATTTCAACATTTAGAGATATGTATCGACATTCGTAAAAACAATATCATTTTTCAGACATTTCAAGATATCTGTCGACATTTAGCATATCTGACGAAGTCTGTAATCTTGACCAAAGTGAAAGGAAAGTTCTGAAGACTGCCTATTTCCATCGTTTTCGTCGAAGAGTATTTGATTGAAACGCCTGCCATGAAATTTGCATTACATAAAAATTTTCTTTAGGAATCTATGGTTATATATATATATATATATATATACAGGGTGTTCCGTTAAAGGGGTCCAATATTAATAGGGGTAATAGAGGAGATCACATGGAGCATAAATCAGTATATAAAGCCTGGTCGGATCTCAATAGTTTTCAAGTTACAGCAAATAGAATGAAAATTCGGAAAATTGTAAAAGAACCCTCATTGCTAAACTATCGATAATGCTTAGAAAGAGCAGAAAAAACCTACAAAATGACATCAATTGTATTAAAATAGCAATATTTATTGACGAGTTACAAGCCCTGAAACAGTGAAAAAAGTACGAAATCCAATATACATCAAAATAGTTAATCGTTAATTCCAAAAAGACAACTCTAGCTACAACAAGGAAAATGTAGTAAAATTTGGTCCATTCCGAAAACTTTCGAAAAAGCTTACAATGAACCATATCGGTTTAATTGTGTGAGAGAAATTAATCAGTTTCTTAGTTACAACTCCGCTTTCTTTGACACTAGCAAAGGTTAAACTCCGCCCATCACGATTGGAAACACCGCCTTTTTAATTACTCTCAACTATACATTTTCGATCATGCTTCTTCTGAGATGCAACATTTTTAATTATTCAAGAGTTGAATGAACCAAAATAACTTTACAATAATAGTCTACATTTTAAAGTGGTCTTTTATTGATATAAAGCTTAAGTTAAATTCTTTAAAATTAAACTGGTGGTGAAAATTCGGAAATAATTAAAAATATTGCGATTTGTAACTATGCAAGAAATTTCAGTACATGTTTTACATGGACAATTATTGTATGTATATGTGCATCATAATTTATGATAGGAAATAATAATAACAAATAGCATAATAATTTTATTAATTATAAATTTAAAAAAGACACTAAATTTTAAATTAATTCATACAAACTTTGTAATTTACAATTTGAGTACACCACAGTCTGTGACTTACAAAATACTGTGCCAAAAAGTGTTGAAAATAAAAGAAAAATGACAAATAAAGAATTACATTCCACGTACTTTATGACATTTGTGAAGCATAGTCTTCTGGCCTGCGCTGCACAGTTCAATGTCGGAAGGCAGACGAACGGATATTATTATAATAGGTGTTCGAAGTTGCGCCCATTAACAGAATCGCACAGCCGACAGCGACGTCGTAAAGATTGGCGAACACGCCGAAAAACTCCGACGGAGTTGGAAATGTCTCCTGCAGCGACAACGATTCGCGCTAGTAAATCCTCCGGTGTATCCACAGGCGTTTCATACACCAGCGATTTAAGGTGTCCCCAAACAAAAAAGTCTAACGGATTGAGGTCTGGAGAGCGTGCAGGCCAAGCAACAGGTCCACTGCGTCCAATCCATTTCCCAGGATATGTTGAATTGAGGAGATTGCGAACACCTATGAAAAAATGTGCCGGTGCGCCATCGTGCATAAACCACATATTGTGGCGCAATGTTGCTGGTACATTTTGCAGTAACTGCGGTAAGATATTCCGTAGGAAAACCAAGTACGTACTGCCATTGAGTACATCTGGGAGTAAATATGGTCCTATGAGATAATCGCCGAGGACACCTGCCCATATGTTCACACTGAACTTTTGTTGTGCGTTCGACGGGAAAACAGTGTGCGGATTTGTATATGACCATGTGTGCATATTGTGCGTGTTTACCACGCCCTCTCTCGTAAATGTTGCTTCATCAGTAAATAAAATATTTTCCAGAAATTGTGGATTATTTTCTGTTACATTAAGCAACCAGCGTACGAATTCTGTCCGCTGAGCACAATCTGTTACTGATAACAGTTGTACCCGCTGCACATGAAAGGGGTGCATGTTTTCTGCACGCAGAACACGCCACACACTTTGGTGACAAACACCGACTTCAGACGCAGCAGCTCGTGTACTCGTGGAGGGGTTATCTTTAAAAATATTCAGTACACCTTCTTCCATTGCAGGTGTTCGTACACGTCGAGGTTTCCCTGCATCAATGCTTGCTGTATTAAACGATCCAGTCTCCCGTAATCGTCTATCGATTTTTATGAAGAGTTTCAAACTTGGGCAACGTCTCCTTGGAAATTGCTCACGGTACATGCGCTGTGCTAGACATGCATTTCCATGAGCTTGCCCGTACATCAGATGCATGTCCGCATATTCTTCGTTAGAGTATTCCGGCATAATTATTATACATCAACTTACTGCAATCCCACTTACAACAGCCTCCCTTTAACATAACGCCCACTGATGACTGCTGTTTTATTACACTTTTCTTCCTATACACATAGAAAATTTGCATAAAAAGTACTTCTTCTTCATCATCCTGAAAGTTCATGGAGGAAACGCAGCAGTCACGGAGTTTGCTTTAAGACAAGGCGAGAGCTGCACAATATGTCATTCACTTGACCAGACTGAATAATGAAAGGGTATTGATAGAGGTTGATCAGAAATGTATAATTGAAAGATATTAAAACGGGGTGTTTACAATCGTCATGGGCGGAGTTTCGCCCTTTCCGAGCGTGCAACAGTACAGAGTTGTAACTAGGGAACTGCTTGATTTCTCCCATACAATTAAACTGATATGGTTTATTGTCAGCTTCTTCGAAAGCTTTCGGAATGGACCAAATTTTATAACATTTTCCTTGATGTAGGTAGAGTTGCATTTTTGGAATTAACGATTAACTATTTTGCTAAATATTTGATTTTGTATTTTTTCACTGTTTCAGAGCTTGTAACTCGCCATTAATTCTCAATATTCTAAAACAACTTATGTCATTTCGTAGGATTTTTTCTGCTCTTTCTAAATATGTGCTTCGTTTTTATGTAGCATTATCGATAGTTTAGCAATGAGGGTTTTTTTACAAATTTCCGATTTTTCATTCTATTTGCTGTAACTTGAAAATTATTGAGATCCGGCCAGGCATTATATACTGATTTATGCTCCGTGTGATCTCCTCTATTACCCCTATTAATATTGGACCCCTTTAACGGAACACCCTGTATATATATATATATATATATATATATATATATATATAAATTATATAGAAATTTATTAAATTTGGTATGAAAACTTTTCTGTAGTACAATTTATATAGAAATTTATAGAGATTGCAATAGAAAAATTTCTCAAGAAAAGCATTTCATATTAACATCTGTTGATAGTGCTTTATAAAAACTTAATAAGGAAATCTGAAATTATTGCTCTAGAATTATTTGTATTAAAAAAAATAATGTAGTGCCTATAACGATGTTAAAATGTAACAATAGTTAGTTTTATAAAAAACGAAAGATGCTTTTTTTTTATTACATAAAAAAGAGATCAATTTATGTATTTTTTAATGGATACACATAAAATTTTAAACGACTTGACAAAATTGTGCAATGATTATACTGTACATTAAATTTCAAATCATTCGTTGGGTAGTTTTTGCGCTGTTATATGCGGACAGAAGGACAGACAAATGGACGGACCAAACAACGTCTACAGACGGCTTGCATTGACGTCACGTTGCTATTAGCAACGACTGATACTATTGCATCTGGAGCCAACACGTGGAGCACAGAACTGCCCGTTTACTGTTAAAAGCACGTGTTATCTTTCTGTTAAATTTAGATCTTTCTTATTTTTATTATCATAGTGCAAATAAG
This sequence comes from Maratus speciosus, assembly GCA_963932465.1. Lineage (NCBI taxonomy): Eukaryota > Metazoa > Arthropoda > Arachnida > Araneae > Salticidae > Maratus > Maratus speciosus. The sequence goes on along the minus strand of OZ010799.1, from coordinate 55,744,921 downwards.
CCTAATAAGTCAAATGGAGAGCACCACATTCGCCTTGTTTGGGCGTCATATGAAGCGATGCCAGACGTGTGACGTCGTGTGCAACCCGTCTATATGTGCTACATATTTATATATTACGAACGCACCTAAAAACTGCTAATGTGTAACGTTTAGGAATATGAAATACAAATATAATAACACAGAAATTGAATTTACTTTATAATAAACCTTTTCTAAAAAATCAGAAAAAAAAATTCTACTTATACAAAAAATATTCTGGTGTTCTTATTCAGATTGGGAATGATTTTTTTTTTCCTTGTTCAGAAGTAAATTTGTTGTATTTTACATGAGAGTTAGTTGATAATGGAGGATTACAGTTTTGTGTATGGGGCATTCTCACAATCTTTTGACTTTTATGTCCCTGAATAATAATTTTTTTTTTAGTACACATTCTTGTGGTTTTTGTTTTTATTTTTGGTTGTTTTTTGTTGGTTTTTTCATATACTGGGGAACATTCAGTTGCATGATTGCATAACAATATTAAGGAGATAAATAAGTTTTGGACGATGTTGGGGTCCAAATACCAGGAAAACTCCTATACAGTCCCGTGTCCCTGATGCTGATTTTTAAGTTTGGAGCTGTCTGTATAAAATTGTTTCAATAAAAGTAATTCGATGTAGTTTTTTTTCCGAAACTGTGACAAATGTTCTATATAAATATGCAGCAAAAAATTAACCTGCACACATTTTTACGGTTGATATTATTTTTTGAACTCTGTCCCTGGGTTTTAGATTCCTTATCACCCCTCTTGCTAAACTTATACAGAAAATCACTGCAGATGTAGCGACAGAATTTTTTCCAATTTTTTTCTCATGCGGAAGTATGCTAGAGAAAAAATGTCTAAAATTCTTTGACATGAAATTTACTGCAGAATTTAAATCAGCATTTAAATATGAATTTCAAGCATCGTGGCTTTATTGGTAGTCTTACCGTACCCAAAGTTTATTCCTGCACTTTTCAAGGTAAATTAAAAATTTTTAAAATTTAATCCAATGTAAATAACTGTTTATAAAAATGAATGAACATTGTGACTATCACTTAGTCGTAACATGATTTGCCTAAAAATAGTGGTAATATTCCTTACCGCCCCACCATTACCACCCTTCTTTTCCGTTACCGTCCCCCCTCCTTTTACCTTCCGTCCTTTCTTTGACATCCCTTTAAGACAATGTTATACCAAAATTTTGTTCTAAAAATACTACATTGTTATTATTTCTTATTTGAATGTCCTGTGGGTAACATGCAAATTCATTATAAGTAAAAATTTAGAAGAAAATAGAAAGTTATAGTAGTAAAATGGTAAGGAAAAGTAAACTCGCGAGTTTAACTCAAACCTCAGTTAAATAAAAAAAATTTCGCTGCTGTCCATTTTTTCTTTATTTTGAATCATTAAGGCATTTGTCTATCTGATTAAAATGCTATTTTAGCAAGTTTGATTTCACCAGATTTTTATTCCCGAAAATCAAAAGATTGTGAAAATGCACCCTATATGTATGTGTGTGTTTTTGTGTGTGAAGGAGAGAATGAAGATAACCAAGATTTTAAAAAACCCGGAAGTTAACTATCTTCCCCTCTGTGCTTACATACAAAATTTATAACTTTTTTGGTTTATGTTAGCAATTAATTTTTACAGTACAATTAATAAATTTGAACTGTTTGTTGGTAAGTAAACTAAGTTAATGAGATTCTCAACATCTTTCCTAAGACAATTTGACTTTTAATAACAGTTTTAATTTGCCATATTTTCAACTGATTAGGCAGTATCTGTTTTATCACTAAAACCCATTTTAGGCCATCTTTACAAAATATGGGTTAACATGTCGGTTTGAGATTTTAGAAACGGAGAAACATGAAAAATTCTGAAATGCAAAAATAAATAAAGAAAAATTTAGCAAAATCTTTAATAGGTATAATACAGAAGGTCGTTCGCGCTTTATGGAAACGTTTTCCTCATTTATTTTTCTCATTTCCATTTTGAGATAAAAATTTTGCAACTTCAGGCTAATCGTCTGCTACTGTTATCTTTTGATTGGAATATAAAATAAAATATTTATGTTGAAAATGGCTCCTAATATTAATAGATGAAGGTTACGTAACTGTGCTTTTCAAGGAGAAATGTTCGTATCAACCAGTGTTGGGCACGCTCACAAAAAAAACGAACTAATTCAAACTGAAACTCAATTTCTTAAAATTGAGTCAAGTTCACGTTCAAATTCAAAATTTTTCAAACGAACTCGTTCAACTCAAACTCATCTATGAAAGTGAGCGAAGTTCACTAAAAACTCGTTTTTTTTTTTTTTTTTTTTTTTTTTTTTTTTTAAATATATATTAGAATTTTATCGTCCAAATTTACAAAATTTTGTGAACTAATCTTTTGGTTATTCGATGTAAGGGTCTTCATGGGCCCGGCCCAATTTTCCTTCTAGACACTCGCTCCGAGCTTGGTTTAGGGATTACTTTTTTTCTAGAGGTTCAGACCGAGATGGGCAGGGACTGGATTTATTTTCCGACCCAACTCGGCGCTGGACTGCGTTCTTCTTGAGGTCTGAAGAGGCAGAAATTTTCAGCCCCAGTTTAACCCAGCTCATATGAAGATCATTGAACAGCCACGGCTCTCTCGTATCCATTAAAAATATGAGTAAAATTTGTCCCAGCCCTTTTTTTATATATAATTCTTGATTTCTTTTCACAATTGCATTAATCATAATTTACTTTCCTTTCATTTCGGTTTCGGGTCGGGTTGCTGGTCGCCGAAAATTATTTTGGTGCGTTCGGGTCGAGTTGCATGTTGATTTTAAATGGAATTTTCGGGTTCGAGTCTAGCAGCACTCGACCCGCGCAGTGCTCTATTTCTGATGATCTGGAAAAAAAAAGTAAAATTTACTCGTCGTAAGTGGCGCAAAAAAATTAAACACCAAGAAAACCAACAATGAGAAATTTGCGTCCTGAACACCCAGTGGAAGACAATTTTTAACACTTTCCAACAAAGTTGAAATGTGTTTACGCATTCGGTTTGTCTGGCCGTCAGTCCGTCTGTCCACGCTCTAACTCCCGTAAATATACTCGGATTTTCATGAAATTGTTAAAGGTTATTTAGGGTCACCCAAGCATGTTTGGTATTGTATATGAAGTATGTAAGATTAACCGTTCATTTACAGGGGCACTCAAAAGTATTCTATTACATTATGGTATATGGGGGAAAAATCGTTTGCAGAGTATTTTAATGACATTATGCTTTTTCAAATGTATTGAAACTGATATAAATCACTGAATTTCACTACGATCCCGTTAGAACAGGACATTCATAGCATTTTTTATTAATTTACAGGGACACATAAAAGAAATCGGTGACAGTACAGTACTGTCTTTGAGTAATAATTGCTGGAGTGCACGCTTTAAAATTCGGTATGCGCTTTTAAATTTAATTAATTTTTTGCATCTTACCCGTTATATATAAATTCTATACCTCAAATACAGGGCTGCACAAAAGTATTCACGCACCGTTCTCATTATTAGAGGAAATTGCTGAAGGTAAATTTTCAACTGAAGTATATGTAGCTCTTAAGTGAACTAAATTTTGGCTTGCATGTATAGCTAATAGATTCAAATCTATAAATCATATACAGGGCTGAAATTCGCATAATTTTCCGATTGTGAATGGGAACAGCTGAAATTGGGTTCTGAAATGTATCTGAATGTGTTGGAAAGTGTTTCATAATCTATGCTTGACGCATGATTTTTTCTTACTTGTTAATTATGTTTTTGTTTTCACGTTTAACTGTTTAAAATTTATCTTAAACAGGCACTTTAGGAGGGCAAGTACAGTTCTGAGCAGGTCGGGCTGTAGACGCAACTCGAACCCGAAAATTTCATTTATAGTCAAGTCAGCACGACCCGAATCCACCAAAGAAATTTCTTCGAATCGCAACCCGACAAAAAAAAATTCGACGACCCGCAACCGCACATCCGCACCTGATCCGAACGCGAAATTCTTCTACTTGCAACCCGAACCGAACCCGAAATGAAAAGGAAGTAAATCTTGTTTTTTCATTGAAAATAATCTATACCTACATGTTTAATAAAAATTTTATCTTTTATATAGACAAATGTACATATCTATATTCTTTAATACTCAAAAACCTATGAATAAGCAAACATCTCAGGATCGTTGAATAGAGTCCTGCATCGGATCGGGTTGTACTTTTATTTATTTTTATTTATTTTTTTTTTCGGGACGGGGTTACTCTAATTTTTTTTCTGTGGGTTGGGTTCCCTCTAGAATAATTCTTATGGGACAGATTTAAGTTTTTTGCTAATCGGGTTGTTGGGATTTCCTCTAAAAGTTTAGAAGAATTATTTCCCAGAAGAAAATACAGATGTATTTCAGTATGAATGAGTATTACTGGTATCTAGAGCATTTCGACCCCCTCCCTGGCTATGCCACTGTCTCTTTCTGAACGAACCTGTGACCTAGGTTGCCACTGTCTGAGGTAGCGTATACCCGAAGTACTCCGCACGGCCGAAGACAATCGAAAATCAAGTTGAATGACCCAAACCCCGTAGTTATCGGGCTCATAGAACCCGAGATTAGATTATAATGCTTCCCCTAGTGGTAGAATATGGAACTAAAATCTGTATAACAATCTTAAGCTAAATTGAATGAACCAATTTTCGATGAAATCGAGCCATAGAAACCGAGAAAAGAATGCGCCGTTAACGTTCGAAAATGGTGGTAACAAAAGTCCAAGATAAACTTTCATAATAAAAAGCCGATAAAAGCCGAGGAAAGAATGTGGAAGGTGCCCCCTCCATCTATAAATTTAACAAAGTCTCTTTAACATTAACACAATATTTAATTTACTGATTAAATACCCCTACCTCTCTAAAGTTAATCACTTACCTTTAACAGTAGCGTTATTTTTAATTTACGACTGTAGTGAGTAAACGTAAGTTGATGCCGAAAAGAAGATTAATATTCGAAAAAGTTGGTAGCAAGGGTGTAAGGAAATTTTTTAGTAGTTTATAACGTGGCAGGAGGACCCTAGAACTATATTAAAGAAAATTGCAAGAGAATCGGATCAAGGGCCTAAAGAAGGCGATTAATATTCAAAATTGGTGGTAGCCGAAGTCTGAGAATTTTTTTGTTGTTCATGGAGTAGATGAAAAACCTAACAAGTTGTTAGAAAAGAAAAAGCTAGTGAATCGGACTATTTTTAAGGGAGTTATAATAGGGGGATCAAAAGGTGTCAAGGTGATAATTGAGAGCATGGTCCTGAGATGAAAACATGTTAAAAGGTCCTAGTATTTAGCTCTTTAGATCTCCAATTAGTCGAAATTAAACATAACGTACAAATTAATCATTAGAATAAAAAGTTAAATAAATGCGCTAAAAATAAGGGGAAATACTTAAAAAGGGCCCTAAGGCCCCAATAAAAATATGAGGGGTAGGTGGAAATCCTAAAAAGTTGTTAGAAAAAAAGCTAGTGAATCAGACCATTTTTAAGGTCGCTATAATAGGGGGCCCAAACGGGGTAGCTGAGAGCAGGACCCTGAGATAAAAACATGTTAAAAGGTTCTTGTAGTCACTTTAGATCTTTAATTAATCGAAATTACGCATCGAGTATAAATTAATCATTTGAATAAAAATTTAAAGAAATGCGCCAAAAATGGGGGGATGCTTAAAAAGGGCCCTGGTGCTCCAATAAAAATATGAGGGTGTTGACCCGGGGACAGGAGTATAAGACTCAATTTTAAATTTATGCATTGACAGAGACAGAATTAGGGGGTGAAAAATGCGCCCAGTAGCAGAATTTTCTGTGTTAATCTGCAGCAAACCAAAATTTATCTGCAAACCAAGAATACTGGGCCAAGCTTACTATCATAAAAAAAGTATAGTAGCCCATAAAATAAGTAAAACTTGCATTTGCAAAGAAAATACAATAAATTATATTTTAGTTAGTTTTCTTAGCCCAGAATTTTTTGAAAGTTGTTAGAATTGATCTGCAAGGTATAAAAAATTCTGCAGCATTGCTGCACTGTTTCTGCTACAGGGAAAATGCGTGGCGCACAGAAAGTTCAAGGGACCCTGGAACGGGCCCCAGGGAGCAGGGCCTTCATTAACTAAATGGAAAAGTTCCTTTTAACAGAGATCGGATTAGAAGGGGGCAATTATTAACAATTGAGGGCACAAAAACTTCAAGGGACCCTGTACCACGTGCCAGCGGACCCCAATCTGAACTCGAATGTAGTTGAGTATAAGGAAATTTTTTAGTAGTTTATAAAGTAGCCGAAGGAGCCATGAACTATGTAAAAGAGAATTAGATTATTTTTAAAGAAGGGCCCCAAGAAAGCCATTAATATTCAAAATGGTGGTAGCTGAAGTCTGAGAAATTTTTTCCTAGTTCATGTAGTAGTTGAAGGAACTAAGAAGTTGTTAGAAAAAAAAAGCTAGTGAATACGACCATTTTTAAGTAAGCTATAATAGGAGCTTCAAAAGAGGCCAACTGACAGTTCAGAGCAGGGCTCTTAAATGAAAACATGTTAAAAGTCTACTTTGTGCTTTAGATCTTCCATTAGACGAAATTAAGCATAGGGTATGAATTATTAGAATAAAATTTTAAAGAAATACGCAAAAATGGGAGGAGATGCATTAAAAAGGGCCTTAGGGCCCCAATAAAAATATGAGAATGTTGGCCAGGGGACAGGAATCCAAAAATCAACCTTAAAGTTGTGCATTGAGAGGGCGACACAATTATGGAGTGAAAAATGCATGGCAGACAAAAAGTTCAAGAGCCTCTGGAACGGGTCCTAGTGGGCCAGGGTGATAACTGGAAGAATCTGGGGATAAACTAAATTGAAAAAGGGTACCAAAAGCGAATATTGGATTAAAAAAGGAGAGTTATTAACAATTTAGGGCACAAAAACTTCCAGGACTCTGTATCGGTTCCCAGGTAGCCAGGATCTTAACTGAAACGTAGAAAGGGGGATAACTAAATGGCGAAAGGCCCCCCAAAACGAAGAAAATTGGATAAAAAAGAGGCAAGCTATTAAAAATTTAGGGCATAAAAACTTGAAGGGCTCAGGGGGCCTGGGTCTAAAAATATTAAAAATCTGACCCTCAGGTACATCAGGAACTGGCTTAGACTATCCGCACCGAAATGTTCAGACTTCTATGCGCGGTAGATTTTGAGAGCCATCGCACACAGACACACAGAGCGAAACTTTATTTTATTAGTATAGACTAGCAGACCCGCCCGGCGTTGGTAAATAATAACCTTAAACAAAACTCAAGTTTGTATGATTTTATATCTTTAGATGTTCTTTTAAATGAACCTAATTTCGAAGGCCCGCATTACCTTTCGCAGCGCCTAGAGTGTTCCCAACAAACTTATTTCCGAACGAACCTGTAACCTGGGGTCCTCGTTATCTAAGGCAACATGTACCGGAAGTGCTTCGCACGTGCCGGAGACACTCAAAAACCAAGTTGATTGAGCCAAACCTCGTAGAAATCAAGCCCAAAGAATGCATCATTAATGTTAGGAAATGTTGGTAACTGAAGTCTAAGGTAAAATTTCATAATACAGAAAGTAGCCGAATTGTAATCTAAGTTGAATGAACCAAATCCCGTTAAAATTGGGTCTTTATAATCCGAGGAAAGAATGCGCCCCCAAGCGGTGGAAAATGCCCCCTCTCCTTGTAAATTTCACGAATTACTTTTAACATTAACACGATATTTAATAAACGGATGAAATCCCTTATCTAAAGTTACCTTTAAAGTAACGCAATTTTTAATTTACGGCTGTAGTTTGTAACCGTAAGTTGATGCTGAAAAAGGAGATGAGTGTTTGAAAAAATTGGTAGCTGAGGTATAAAGAAAGACCGGGCCCTGGGAACTAATGTTTTAACTGGAATGTAGTTGGGTATAAGAAATTATTTTAGTAGTTTTAAAGTAGCTGGAGGAAGCTAAAACTATGTTAAAGAAAATTGTAATAGAATCAGATAGTTTTTAAATAAGCTGCAACAAAGGCCCTAAGAAGCAGATTAATATTCAAAATTGGTGGTAGTTGAAGTCGGGGAAATGTTTCTGTCATTAATGTAGCAGCAGGAGGACTTAAGAAGTTGTTTAAGGGGTCTTGTACCTTTTAAACGCGTCGAAAATTAACGAAAAACTTCAAACTTCGAATTAGTCTATCTTCAAAACCTTTTTATGTATAAACATGAAATTTTGGATATTGATTAAACAGATTGTGCTTTGTAACATACTACCAGCAGAAATCTATCAACCCTTTACAGAATTTGTGTATTGTTGAAATCAAAATAGCTCTTTTTATTACCCCGTAAGTCATTGCGCGCATGATATCTTGAGAAAGTATGTATGGATTGTCATGAAATTTGGTAAATATACTAAACAAATATGTGTGTTTAAAATGATCTACTTTTAAGTATTTACAATGGTAATATTTTTAGCTATGACTGTTTTTATTAATTAAAAATATAAAATTTTTATTTTTTTTTTTTACGAAAATATTTTTTCTATGTAGTTAATGAAATAATTTTAGCCTAAGAGTAGATCATTTTAAACACACATATATGTTTAGTATCTTTGCCGAATTTCATGCCAATCCATACATACTTTCTCAAGATATCATGCGCGCAATGACTTATGGGGTAAAAAAAAGAGCTATTTTGATTTCAACAATACACAAATTCTGTAAAGGGTTAATAAATTTCTAATGGTAGCATATTACAAAGCACAATCTGTTTTATCAATATCCAAAATTTCATCTTTATACATAAAAAGGCTTTGAAGATAGACTAATTCAAACTTTGAAGTTTTTCGTTAATTATCGACGCGTTTAAAAGGTACAAGACCCATTAAAAAAAGAAGCTAGTGAATCGGACCGTTTTTAAGGGATCTATAACAAAGGGCCCAAAAAGGGTCAACTGATAGTAAAGAGCAGGGCCCTAACATGAAAAATCGTTAAAAGATCTAAGTTCTTAGCACTTTAGATCTTCAATTAGTCACAATTAAGCATAGAATAATATTTTAAAGAAATGCACAAAAAATTGGGTAAATGTTTAAAAAAGGGGCCTAGGGCCCCAATAAAAATATGAGGGTGTTGATCTAGGAAGAAGAGTCCAAGACTCAACTTTAAAATTATGTACTGAGAAGGTGAGAAAATCAGGGGGTGATAAATTCTTAGCACACAAAAAGTTCAAGGGACCCTGGACCGGATCCTACGGCAGCCTAGGAGTCCCAGGATCTAAACTGGAATGTAGAAATGTGAGACTAAGTAAATGGGAAAAGGATATCAAAAATGAAGATCGGATTAAAAGGAAGCAATTTATTAACCTTTTATTTGCACAAAAACTTGAAGGGGCCCTGTATCGAGCCACAAGGTGTCAGGGATTAGAAAGTAGAAAGAGAGTAATCTGGCGAGAGGTCTGGAATCTGGAGAGCAGAAAGGCGAGAATAACTAAATGGAGAAAGGTCCCCCAAACGAAGATGATTGGATAAAAAGGGGACAAGTTATTAACAATTTAGTGCATAAAAATATAAAGGGGCTCCGGCCATTAAAAAATTAAAAATCTGAGCCACAGGTGCATTAAGACCTGTCTTGGACTACCCTCACTTAATTTTCAGACTTCTATGGGCGGAAACTTAGCTTTATTAGTATAGATAATCAGTAACAAAGTAAAAATTCACTTAAATTATCAGCTGTATGAATACTGAATACCAAATGTGGGGCCCCCAAAATCAGGGGCCTCAGGTTGATGGCCCATGATTTAATTAGTCCCTCAATCTGTATAATTAAATCGTCATAGAATGTCTCTAACAGTGCTTCTTTCGGCTTAGACCCAAGTTTCCTTTGAATCTCATCCTATCCGTCCACAAACGATCATAGTCCTGATAATTCATAAAGGAAAAAAAAAGATAAGGGAAAACTAAAACATTTCTGGGTCTAGCAAATGATAAAAAAAAATTATATTTATTACATGAAAATGATATTGTAATATTAACTGAAAAATTTTAAAAACAACACTAAGAAAATCCATTTATCAAAACGTCACATTTCTCTTTGAACTCAAAAGAAGATTTGGGGGCCCCTTGGGATGCAGGGCCCCTCGCGATTGCGACCATCGCGACCCCTTAAATCCGCCCCTGTATGTAGGTCTTATTGCATATAGATTTTTAAACTTTATTTTCGACATTCTTTTGAAAAATCGGATCTATCCGAACCCGACATGCAAGAGTGAAAACTCAATCTGAAACCGACCCGAACCAGAAGTCAACCTCTAATGCCAAGTCCTTTGAAGCGGTAGAGCCTTCTTTAGTGTTCCTAAAAGCAGAGCCTAGAGGTCTGAACGGGCCGAAATTTCCAGGCCCGGGCCCGGGCCGTATAAAAATCAGTGAAAACAGGTCCGGCACGTGGAAAAATCAATTAAATCAGGCCCGATCCAGCCCGACTAAATTTCTACAAAAAATTCAGATTTTTCTAAACTTACAATTAAAATTCTTTTAAAGAATACTGCATACATATTTATGGGATAATTTTACAGCATATTTTAAAATTACTATGTGTTTGCAAGATACACAAAAAATACACGAAAATACACGAGAGCAACATTAGCATTCTTGGGGTCTTAGACGTTTCAACATTCAAACAAGGATTCATTAAAAAATTAATGTAGTTTAGAAAAAAACAAAAAAAAAAAAAAAAAAAAAAAAAAAAAAAAAAAAAAAAGAAAAGAAGGAGGGTTAAAAACATGATAACATTTGAAGTTGTATAGTAAAAAGGAGATTTGTTAAACTATTTCTCTGCCATTTATTAAGGCTTTTCTCAAATCCAAAGGAGTTACTTTCTGGTACATTTCTGAATTCATTTCTTTTCAGAAACGCACAAGATTGGCAGGTGTTCTTATTCAGAATCTATGTAATCGAATAACGTTATCCATTTTTGATAAAGGCAATACATCTTTGAGAAAATATACTGTCAAAGTTAAATGTTTGAACCAAATTCCTGGAAGCGATAGCACGGGAAAGGAGAAAAACAAGCAGTCACGTGACAAGAATATCTTATATCTTGATAAGTAATTTATTTATCAAAAATGGAAAACGCTATTCGATTCCAATTCCTTCAATAGTGAGGCCTGTCAATTTTATGTCTTTACAGTTAAAAATAAGTCAGAAAATTTCTCATTGTTGAGCAGTGAATTTGAGAACCACTTTTAGGTATATAATAAAACACACATACTACAATATATATTAAAACACACATACACACATAAATAACGCCTGCATTCATCAGTTAAAGGTATATATAAATATTATACAGACATACATACAATAAATACAATAAACCCAACTGTAGTGAAAAATTAGCCAGAGTAAAAGTAATTTTCCCCAAAATTGGAAAAAAAAATCGGTGCCGAGAGGGTTAAGGACCTAGTAAAATTTGGGTTAAAAATGATACTCAGATTACATTAGTCAAGTTCCGAAATAACAATAACTTCTTTTTAAAAAAATCCTATAAATATTATAATTTAATCATACTTAGTTATGTAAAACGATATAAAAAAAGTGCTTCATATATGATATTTTTAAATATTATTAATCAAATTTGAAAAGGAAATAATTTGGAAATTATATTCTAAAATTATATATTATATATTATTTCATATTCATATGCTCATTTATATTATTTCATTAAAGATAATAATAGGAATAGAAATAGAAAGTTTTTTCAATTGTTCTGTGATAAAACACAGTAATAATTATTTATTTTTGTGGAGACATCCACAGCATGTGTTGACAATACCCCTCCCCAAACAGAGACATTATGTTGCTAAGTAAAAAAATATAGTAAACAAAATCAATAAAAATTCTTATTTTTATCAAGACTTGTTTACAGATATAAGAACATGAGAAATTGTTTCCCACGCGCAAATTCATGGAACTGACCGCCGCTAACCACATATAACCATTTAGCTTAGGGCCTCCTAGATAATAGCCTTGTTCGGCCTCGGCCACCTATGGTGAATTCGGATTCGCTGATAAGAAAGTACAAAAGCGAGCCCTGCTTTGTACAAAACATTTAACAAGACAGTGACAAATGTAAGTGAAAGTCATCCCCCCATTGCACTTTTCTTCTGTTTTTAAAAGACATTCGAAAAATACCCAGATGTTCGCTAAAAGGAAAAGATTGTAACAAAAATAAGAATTATAATGTGCAGAATTTTTCTTTTTAATTTATTGAATCAGTGTTTTAAATAGATATATTTTTTTCATTTTATCTCATTTATTTTTTAAATTTCTTTTTTAATTACATAATTGCTCTGTTTTGAAAAAATTCTCAAGGACAAATGAAACATACAGCAGTAAATTATATAAAACAATGTTAGATCTAACTTTTGTTGTAGCCAAAAATTTTAAGAACTTTATACATTTAAAAAAAAATCATTCTTTTCCTGTAGAAGATGTAAGTGAAAAAATAACATAGAGAGAGAGAGAGCGAGAGAAATGAAAACAATAAAAAGAAAAAAAAATCCCTGCCGGCTCGGGCCTACAGGCGGAGGTAGATTTCGATGTTAAGTACTAAATTCTCCAACAAAACTTAAATCAAGATTAGAGATAAAACCCAGTTTCTTCACAAAGAGCGAGCTGTAGGGAGTTAAACTTTTTGTGAAAATTGTAATATACACGAATACACACACACATATATATGGAATAGGTTTAAAAAATGGCTACAAAAAATTCAGAGAACCTTAAAGTGTTAAAATATGTTAATATTTCCATAGTCGGGTTTTTATCATGTTTTAATACGTTTCTTCAAACTTACATGGCGTTACATATTCACCTGCTGAGATCCATTATATTTCCAATATGACGCAATATGCATATTTTTTTAATTCGTCAAACTATTTATTTTCAGTTTTCATGCTGAAATCTTGCTCTAGGAAACTTATGACGTAATATTCAATTTGTTTTCAATTTGTCAAACTATTTAATTTTACACGTGAAAATTTTGCAAAAGAAAAGTAATTGTTGTGGTGAGAATTTTATTATTATTTTTTTTTATTGTTGGCAACTGCTATAACGAAAAACTTTTATTTTTTTCCTGCCATTGTTGTGTAAGAGCTGGTTTTATCAGAATCATGTTAAGACAGTATTCCAAATTTTGAACTCTCCCCATTTCCACCCTCTTGGGCCGATTTCGCCCATTTTCAATCCCCGCCGAGATATTAGCCATCTCAAAGTTGTTGGCGAGTTTGAAGATGATTCGTGCATAATTGCAACTTTTATCGTGCGGACAAAATTTAGTACATACATACATATATATATATATATATATATATATATATAAACTTTTTAGGTGGGGGTGGTTTTGGGTTCCTGGGGTCCTATAATGAAAAGTTATGAAGGAATTTTTCAAAAGTCGCACCATGGTAACGACTGCAATAGGTAGTATTTCTTACGAAATCTACCTAATAATAACTTTCTATGCTTGCCAATGCGAAACTTTTTGACATATCCATGGACGCCTTTTTAAACATAAAAACACAAAATTTTCAGGCATTGTTTTAGAAGTGATTTGTAATTCAATAGCATTTTTAAATTCTCGATAAATATATTACATTTTGGGTTATACAGAACCACCCACCAGGCGGAAAAGGGGGGTGGGTGGGAAATATACGTAATTAATTTAGCTAGAAGATATGACAAATTGATGGAAATAAATAGGAAACGGGGTTCAGTGACGAAACTAGCCTTTTTTGTACCCGGGGCAAACATAGATTTTAGCCCCCTTCCCCCGCCCTTCCGCCTCCGCAAAGTAAATTTACAAAGAGAATTTTAGTAAGTTTCTAATAGCCGACTTGTTTTAAAATTTAAAATATGTAATAAAAAAGTACGTAATACGGAATTACGTAATCAACTTCGTTAAATATTGATACATTAAAACCTTGAAATCGAAATCCAAAGGAACCGAAAAAAATTCCGCTTTATACAGTTTTCGATCTTAGCAGGTATAATTGTTGGTATTTTTTCTGTTGGGAACATGTATTTTTTTTTATTTAAGACAGGGTTCCGTAATAAGACAGATTTCATTTTCACAGATTTTACGGTAGTTATAGTTAGTACAAATGAGGCGTTTAAAGTCACAGTGATATGGATCACATTGTCTTAAAAGACTACATTAGTCACGGGAAGAATCCAAACTCGCAAGCTAATGTTAAACCTATGGGAATGTTCTTTTCAAATTTCTCGCTTGCATTTTAATATTTTTAAATGATTTTTTCTGTTTGGGATAGCTGAAATTGATCCTTAACCGGATTCGTGTTTACTTTTTCGATTTCGGTCGGTGCTTTTTTTTTTATATATATATAAAGTTATTTTCACTTTTGGAACCGGTTCCGAAAGTTAAAGTAGCCTCATAAAAAAAGAAAAAAAAAACTGTAACCAAAACCGAAAACATAGAAACTAACAACATTAACGATCAACTTCAGCTATCCTAAGAAAAAAAAATCATTTAAAAATATTAAAATGCAAGCCAGAAATTTGAAAAGACGCTCCCATAGATTTAACATTAGCAAGCGAGTTTCTTCGCGTGACTAGTGTAGGTTCTTAAGAACTCAAAAACCAATCTTCATTTGGTGCCCTGTTCATTTTCCGTTCTGACGCCTGGGGCACATGCCCCTTCTGCTCCCCCCCCCCCTCCCTCTAGTTTCGGCCCTGGTGGGGATTCGCAAAATTCGTGGTACAGAAAAGAAAGACTCATGGGCGACTGATGGGAGCATCTCGGCACGGATTTCATTATTTTTAAAAAGAGAAGGCGCATTTTTCCGATTTTAAAAAGGACAGAGCACTGCACCCTACAAAAATGGCCTAGAGCAAACACTATTTATATTCTTTAATAAGTAAAATCCCGAATAGCAGACACTTTGGGATCGTTGAATAGCGTCTTGCATCGGATCGGGTTGTATTTTTTTTTCGGGACAGGGTTAGGGGCTGTGCATATATAACGTTATCATTTTAGGGGGGAGGGGGAGTCTGGCAAATGATATCGTTAGATATCTCTAGGGGGAGGGGGGGGGTTCGTCTTTTGATATCGTTATCATTTTTGATCCAACCAAAATTTTCTCTTTTTATTTATAACTTAGCCTTTACATCAAAATAGAATGTTATCTTTTTTTAGTCTGCTATCTATTTTTATGAAAGTACAAAGCTATTATTAAAATCATTAAATGATTATAAAATTATTTAATTCCAAATTTCCCATTTCTTCTGTCATATGTGTATGCATATATAATTCGCTGTTCGAGAAACCATATGCGAAGTATGTTTCAAATGATACCTGTGTTTACTAATAAATAAAAGAGAAAGAGTGTTGCCCACCTGTTTTGGTGATAAGAAGCTCTGTCTCCCCCTCCACCCGTGCGAGGTCAAGTGCAAGAAAACCTTATTGCTGTTGAATGTATTATGTAACCAAATACTATTATAAAATACTTTTAAATAGTAACTATTTCTTTTAAGTGTTATTTGATAAAAAAAATTTTCATAAAGTTATATTTTATTGAGTTCTCTTCATATGAATCAATGAAGTATGAGAAAAATAAATGTAACCATATTTGTATATCACGCCAAGCAAAAGAAAGAAATTTCAAAAATGAAAAGAATTTTTAGACATTGATAACGATATCATTACGGGGGGGGGGGGGGGGGTTCGAGGAATGATAACGTATGATATCGTTAGGGGGGGAGGGGGTTCAAAATTGCCAAAAAAGTGATAACGTTATATATGCACAGCCCCTTACTCTGATTTCCTTTCTGTAGGTTGACTTCACTCTAGAACAGTGGTTCCCAACTTACGGCGTGCGCCCCACTGGGGGGCAATTTCAACTTTGTAACTCACGCATTCGCTGCGAGGTTTTTTGGGAAAGTAATCTTTAAGACTAAAAATAAAAGTTATGTATTCAAAATTAATAATAATGATTTTTTTTTCCCAAGATATTCCAAATCAAAAGCTTAAAATAAAACTAACACCAGAATAATTATATGAATAAACTTTACAATCATTTTCAAACCCTTTTTAATATTTAATTTTTTTTTAGGGGGGGGGAAGAAGGGTTAATGATCTAATTTACAATTTTTTCAACTTTTTCGATTATTTATGAAATGAGCTTTGTATATCTATTTACTCTGCTGTATGCAACATGGAGAAACTTTTATACATAAAACTACTTAAAAGTATATCTAAATTTTACTGTTTTGAACCTACTTAAACGAAAAAAGTATTTGGAATATCTAAACGTGGTACTATAAACTTTATAAATATTAATGCTTCTTGGGTATTTTGTTATTCATAGAAAAAATTGTACGTTTTTTGTTATCAATTTTAATGCTAAATGTGAGTCTTTCCAGCATTTTGTGAAGATAAAAATGCGGACCTTATAACACTTTTATTAAATATTTAGGAAATATTTGGAAAGGCAAAACAAAACTCTTTTGTGCATAAAAGTGAAGATGTATCGCCTCATTTGTAGAATTTTGTTAAAAACACATTTATGATAAAAAATTCATAATTTGATAAGATAAAAAAATGCGAAATGAATAATTGTTAAGGCTGCTTTAGTCTTCCTTCAGGTTAATAGACTTCATTTTAAAATGATAAGATATATCTGTTACAGAATTTGTGTGTGGGAAAACGGAGGGGGGCCATCGCGACTTAACAGATTCTTCGGTGGGGCGTGGCCAATAAAAGGTTAGGAACCACTGCTCAAGAATAATTCTTATGGGACGTACACATTCTACTACATTTCTTTCTATTTATCCCATTGTAAACTATATTGATTTTTTAATGGATCTCTATTTGTATGTAAATATCTGAATTATTATCAATACCATTAATCCATTTACACGGCTTGAAGATTTAAAAATCTGAAAAATTCTATATCGAAAAACCTTCTAAGACGGAATCACATAGGAGAGGGAAAAAATCGTTATAGTTAAGTTCCTTTTTCTCCAGGTCTGCGGTCTCTTGCAAATGTATTATTTATTTCCAAACGGATTATATATCCAATTTAAAGATCCAGATCCACCGATAAAGAAATTTATCCGTTTAAAACAGGAACTCATCATACACAGATTCTTATAACATGTTTTACAGTACTGTATCCCCACCTCTAGAAATGTATATGTATTATTATACTTTAAGGAGAATGTTAATTATAGAATAATGGTAATTTAAAAATATATGTATTTTCGGAAAAAATTGTTAACCCAAGGTAGGTTGTTCCTTAAGGCTGTTCTTAACTGCTCTGCTCAACAAGCGCAAAACGTTTTGACACATTTACAAATTCATTTTTTAACGGAAAGGTATAAAACTGGAAAGCATGGCCATGGAAACGATTTGGAATAGAACTGTTTTTTCCATTTTTTGATCAATCAATTACCTATTGAGTTATAAGCGTTTTTGATCACGTGACAAACACGTTTTTCGCCCGCTCTTGAGTGCTCTTTCTTCCTTCGCGCGGAAATTCGGTTCAAAACGCTCACTTTGACGCTATTTTCTGAAAGATCTATTGAGTTTGCAAAAAAAGGAAAAAAAAAACAGCTCAATTACACAGTTTCTCAACAACAACACCATCTAGTTTTATGCATTATCGAACAAAAATAAATTAAAACTTATGTCAGAAAGTTGCCCTTTTGGATTTGAAAACACCTTAAACAGATTTTTGCATGTGTCAGACTGGTACGGGGCAATAATTTTCATACAAGCAGGGGCGACCGGGCCAGATAATTTCTGTCGGTGCAGACTTCTAGGAAGAATAAAGAACAGGTCCAGAAATAAGTCCGGTTCGGTCCGGCCGGGCACGACCCAGAAAAACTGATGATCAGACTCAACCCGTCCCGAGTCCGTTTAGGCCTTTAAATGGAATTTGAATCGGAAAAAACGTGTTCTTAACGGCTGGAAAAATTTAAAAATAAGTTATGAAAAAAAATGAGTTTGAGTTGTAAATTTCGTTCAAACTCACGGATTTTTTGAGTTGTCGTTCAGTTCACGTTCGTTTTTGAAAAAGTGAGTCAAGTTCAACTCAAAGTTCACAGAAAGTGAACTAAGTTCGTGAACTTTCGTTCAATGAACGCGCTCATACCCAACACTGGCCTATGGCCCATCTAGCTGCTGGCAGGGGTGAGAAGACGCCAGCATGGAATATAGTTACCTTAATAGTCATCCCAAGGAGGCTGGACTTAGGGTAAATCCAGCGAATTCGAAGCACATGGTCCGGGTTTAAAAGCAGCTATAATAATGATTTAATCTTAAGTAGGAATGAACATTTTAATGAAAACATGAGAAATTAAATTAGAATAATAACTGCTGCTTTGTTGTTGCTATTAGATTAGATTGTCGGCGATTTAGAAGGTGAAATGCCTAATATTAAGTTATATTTTAAAATACTAGCAAATGCAAGGGCCAGCAGAATTAAATGACTGAGGAATGAAATAATAAATTACTCATAACTTAATAATTAAAAGGCCGAGAAACATGCAACATACCTTAAACTGTAGCAGGAACATTCACACATCAGAATCCATAGAGGGCCCCTGGCCCGCGGGTCTTGGGACGCCTTTAGCCAAGCATTTTTTGGGAGCGCGTCTGGGACACGTCCGCACACAACCAAACGAAGGCCGATCCTTCTCTTTAAGGGTTAATATCTCAGCTAATTACATACGAATTTTTTCAAAAATCCTTATCAATAATGCTTTTATACCTCTGCTACGATAGGTACCTCCAGCGCTCCTCAATACCTTTACTGAATGCCCCGCAATTTGTGTAAATCGGAAAAATGCATTTTTCTCAAAAACTATGTGACCTAGGGTAATCGCTATAATTTTCCTGCGAGGTTTAAATTAACGTCTAGTATCTCTAATGTTTTCATAATTTTAGTTTCAGTAGCTTCGGAAATAGATGGGGGAACATATTTTTGCACTACATTTCCGACGATATCTCAGAAAATATAATACCTAAAATTAAAAGAAATGCATTTTTGAGTTTAGCGTTACGAAAGCTTTCGCACGATAGCCCACACAATATACAAAGAAAACATTTTTTTTTCAAGTAACTTAATTAGCCACTATACATTTTCGTGAAAATATTTGTAAATGTTTAATAATCTGTAAGTATGGGGGTCAATAGTCTTTATTACTTCCCCCAATTTGAACTTTCCACGTACCATAGTTTACGAGTAAAATAGGCCACACAGACAGGCAGAGAAGTGATTTTATAATGGTCCCGTTTTTACTTTTTAAGTACGGAACCCTAAAAACGATGAACTTGTTCGTAGGGCAACTAGCCCATGATGGATTTTTCTTATTTTCTATGCAATTCCGTCTTAGAAGATTTTATTGTATAGAATTTTAAAAAATTTTAAATTTCCAAGCCATAGATCGTGGATTAACGATATTAATGGTAACCGTGATATTTACATATAATCAGATGCATTAAAAAAAAAAAAAATGTCACATCTCAGAACACTTTTTTTTTTATATGAAAAATATAACCATGATATAAAAAGGTAAAATACGTATTTTTAGTTCTCGTACAAGACACTTTTAACCTTATAGGCGTAAAAATATTTGTTCAGCCAGGTCGATCTTTGTCGGACCTAGGCTTCGCCAATTAATGTTTTGTGCAGGTTGAGCCGAAATTTTAATTTTTATACCGGGCTTGGTCAATATTTTTTTTTTTTTTGAACTGGTCGAGTTGTGCTCGGAGCAGTTCTGACCAAACTTTGACCTTTTATACCGGGCGAAAGGAAAAACTGTCTACGGGTCGCACTTGGCCTGAAAATTTCTTCCCGTGCATAACGCTAATTTATTGTATTTTTGTGCTTTCAGAAATAATATTCTATGCTCTGCAATACATCCATTTCTTTTCGTAGCCCAATATATGAGTTTATTTATAATCTACATACATATCTTATTATATTAAATATAGTTCAGTTGGAAAATACGTAACTCAATTAAAAAACACCCTTAAGCAATTCACGCTCATGCATTCGAATTCTTTTGTGCAATCTTCTATATGGTCTACAGAATTTGTGTACACCACGTAGTACGCATTTTTTCCGCCTACCAAGAAGTCCATATCAATTTTATTATGTTTGAAATTGTATATCATTAAATTACATCGCAAATGATTTTCGTCCATTAACCATAATGTAACGGGATTCTTTTGAGTGTCCCCGTAAACGAACCAAAAATTCTACACACTCCCTTTTCGGTCGCAAAGATGCCATAGGAAACCTTAATAACAATAACACCTATCAATTGCATACAATACGAGAACATTTACAAGAGTTAGGACACGGACCGGCGGTATGCAGATAAACAAACCAAATTCATGAACAATTTACGACTATGTTGGAAAGCTTTAAAAAGAGACATCCATTAAGAAGAACATGCTGCAAAAGGAAGTTATAATTGTTAATTTTCTGGTGCGATATTTTAAAAATAAGAATGCATCTCACCCCCCACAGGTTTAACATTAGCATGCAGGTTTGAGATCTCACTGATTAACATAGCTATTTCACTCACGCGGAAATACCCACTTGCTCATGTTAATCCTACAGGACAGCTCTTTCAAAATATCGCGTTTGCGTTTGAAATCTTTAAACGCCTCTTTTTAGGGGTGGGGGTGGGGGGTGACATTTGATAGCTAAGATAGTCTTAGTAGAGTAGATATTCATAGTCATAGTAGTCATAGATAGTCATAGCTGCCAACCTTTCACTAATCCTCCGTAATATCTGGATTAATTTGACTCAGGTTAACCACTTTCGAACCAGAAAATTTATTTCATGAACCTTGTTTTATTTAATTCAAAGTTTCTGCGTGGGACATATTTAATTTCATTTCTTTAAAAAAATTCTGGTTCCAAACGTATTAAACCAGGATCAAATTAACGCACATATTACGGAAGATTGGTTTGAGGTTGGCAACTATGGATATTTTGCACAATCGACTTTCACTCTCGGAGCTGGTTTCGAAAGATATTTTTCTATAAATGTAACATTAATTTTATGTTATTTTATTGGTGCATTTGAGGTTTTGAAACTCTGAGATAGTAAACTCTATCTAAATAAATCATATTAATATTAGTTGCTGGTTCCAATATACGAAAAAAGTAGTATTATGATTTAATTTATTTAAAAGAATGGTTCGACGATCCGTTATTCTAACAAGCCAGAACTACTGCACTAGCTAACAACAATTTTAGAGATGATTTCTGGCAGTGCTACTGTCTCCTACATTTATGCCTCCGAAGTTGAATAAAAACACTGTAAAATTCGGTTTAAAATGACATTTAGATTGCATTAATCAAGTTCTGAAATCTGAAATAACCTTTAAAAAATGCTATAAATATTTTAATTTAATCATATTTAAATTATATTAAGTACGCAAAATCATAAAAAAGCTTCATATATGTTTTGTTTTTTAATATTATTTAGCAAATTTGGAAATTAAATAATTTCGAAATGCTATTCATAAGGGTCGATAAAATGCAAGAATAGAAAATAGCTGGGCAATCGGCTTTTGATTGGTCTGGTATTGCGATCATTATTCAGTTACGACAACTACTACTGCTACAGAATAGGCTGACCCCCCCCCCCTCCTCCCACGCAGTAATTTTGAATGTTTCTACCTAGTAAATATAAAAAATCAATCTTCTCAAAAACGCCAGAAAGCGTTACCACCCACGAATTCCCGTAAAACCCTAGTATCTCGGCCCCTTTTGATTTGGAAAATGATTACGATTTTCACCCTGCCTTGAAATTGAGACTGGACCCTACAGATGGCCACCCAAACTCAACAAAGCTTCGGCTGATAAAGAGAGTTGAAAGAGCAATAGTTTTATTAGCTTGTTGACAATTGAGCAATAAAAGTTGGAGTCAAGAAGTCTGTGCCTTCATGTTGTCACTGTTCTTGCCCTGTAGTAAAATCTTTTGAACAATACTTTTATAGATGTTTTTGTTGACTAAATTATGTTTTCGAAAGAAAAAGCTCTAATGTGGTTCTGAATGTCGATACTTTTCTGGCTCTTTCAAAATTAGTATTATTGAATCAGTCCTTTATAATTTTAAATTGCATGATTATTCTTCTTTGTAAAATTTTTATATTTGAGACAGAAGCAGTCAAGTGTATAAAAAATAAAAGTTGCACTAAGAATTTTAAATACTTTACATATTTTAAAATATTAATCTTTTTCTATGGAAGATAAAAGTGATAAATTTAATGTAGTATTATTTAAATGTATAATAAATGTTTCCGTGTTAATATATATATATGCATTGTGTCCAATAAAAAAGAAGAAGAAAATCTCTCCACGTCTTTCTTTAAACACAAATATTGACTTATAGTGAGAGAAATAAAATAAACCATTAAAAAGAGTCATTTTAAGACTGTTCTCCAATAAATAAAAATAGTATTCCCCGCGCAACAACGCGAATCTTCGATACACTTACAGGTGCATTTTTAAACGTTCAAAGCTTGAAATCAACAGCTATGACTTAAGGCTGTTCTCAACTGCTCTGCGCAACAAGCACAAAACGTTTTGACACATTTACAAATTCATTTTTTAACGAAAATATATAAAATTGGAAAGCCTGACCATGGGAGCGATTGGAATGGAACTGTGTTTTCCATTTTTTGATCAATCAATTACCTATTGAGTTATAAGCAATTTTGATCACGTGACACGGCATTTTTCTCTCCTTACGGACTGGATTTTCTTCTTTCGTTCGGAAGTTCAGTTCAAAATGCCAACTTTGACGGTATTTTCTGAAAGATCTATTGCGTTTACAAGAAAACGGAAAAAACAGTTCGATGACATAGTTTTTGAATAACAACACCTTCTAGTTTCATGCGTTTCTGAACAAAAATGAATTAAAACTTATGTCAGAAAGTTGACTCTTTGGATTTGAGAACAGCCTTAAGAAAAATTTTGGAATGGAATACAATTTTTGATTTTCGATAAATATATTACATTATATGGGATTGTTGTTTCATGGCGAAGTTTGTAGGGCTATCGCGTCGGGAAATTCGGTTCTAAACGACAACTTTGGAAGCGTTTTCTGAAAGATCCACCAAATTGATCGAAAATGGAAAAATGCTACTCGATTTCTCAATTTCTGAAAAGAGTGCCTACATATCTATTGCATCTGCTACTCAAAATGTCCCAAGCAGACACTTGGGATTATAGTACAGTCGTTATCAAAACGAAATATTATAGTGTATGGGTGGCTGCACTGGTTTTCTTAAACAAAAGTATGTTTTTCTTGATTAAAATCATGTAGATTATATTAAATTTTAAATTGAATCAAACAAAATTCATTTCTAAGTTATTAAATGAAATCACGCTAGTTTTGATTTTTTAAGTAACCCATTTACTTTGCAAAGCACGTGAATGGATGTTTTTTTTTTTTTTTTCAAACTAAAAATAGTCTTATATCTTTAAAACGAATTTTATCTTTTACATTAAAAAATAAACATATCTATATCGATATAAATCTATATTGAATAATTATATATCTATATTGCTTAATATCCAAATATAGTAAAAGCTCTGAATAGCAAACACCTCAGGATCGTTGAATAGAGTCCTGCATCGAATCGGGATGCACTTTTTTTTAAGCGGAGGACGGGGGGGGGGGGGGGGGGTCACTCTGATTTTCTTTCTGCAGGTTCTGTTAGCACTCTAGAATAATCCTTAAAGGCCAGATTTAGATTTTTTGCTTGTAAGGTTATTGGGATTTTCACAAAGTTTGAGCAGGTTTTTGTTCCACGAAAGAAAAAAAAAAATACATGCGCATTTAAATATGAATGAGTATCTATTCAATTTACTACTTGAGAAGTAAAATGCATGTAAGAAATGTAATCACAGATTATTCTTTTTTTTTTTATTGGTACTGTTAAGAACCATTTTTTCTTCTCTTGTAATATGGACATTTTTATCTATAATTTGTTTTAACACTCTCAAAACGCATATATAGTGTTTGTGATAGTTTATGCACAAGTAGACATATGTGAGTATAGATTGTAAGATGTCCAGTATTCACCAGTAAAAGCGTACAATACAAATATGTAATTGTCTTAAAAATTCAAAAGTGCTTGCGAAATAGATGTAACCGCTTTCCTTGTGCGTCCGCTATGGATTTCTTACTGCATATAGATTTTTAATATTTATTTTCGACATTCTTTTTAAAAAATCGGGTCATCCGACCCGCAAGCGTCAAAACCCAATCCAAAACCGATCCGAATCCGAAACAGAAGTCAACCTCTAAAGGTCAAGTCAGACCCTTTTTAACCACTATACAGGTCACAAACAGTGTTGATAATACTGGCGATTTTTTTACTCAGAAATTTCGAGTTCGCACCATAAGAACTTTAATACTAATTTTCCTTTATTGTATTCACGAAATATTTATATTTATAATAATTAAAAATAACTATTCAAACTTTTTGAGAAAGATATGGAAATTCTTAATGGCAGTTTTTATAAATGATGCATAAAATTTATCATCATTAGTGTTAATTGTTCTGTGCAGATATTTACTTTTACGTCCATATGTTTAAAATTTTGTCATGTGCGAGGAGTTCTGGCAAAAGAAAAAAAAATAGTACTAGAAACAGGAATTCTGCTTTTAAAGAATTTAGCGTCGCCCCCGATGAAAAAAAAAATGTGTATATATAAATAGTACAAAAGATATTTCAATTTTAAGACTTATTTAAGCACACGCTTTTATTTTATGTAAAATGACGTTATTCAAAATAGCACGTATTTTAATTATATTTTCTTTCGGTTGTTATGAAAAAATGGCAACAAAAATATATAATTAATATTTTACAACTATTTTTTACTTTACTTTCTACAGAAATGGAGTATTTCCGTTGCCAATATTAAGCAAATGGCTCCAAAAACTACAAAAAAATTAATATTTCAAATATAAATGGAGATGCAGTTTTCAAACAAATTGCATTTAAAAGTACTTTTTTTTTCCAATACGACGGTATAAAAATTGAAAATGTGCGATGCTTAGAAGTTTAAAAAATTGCTAAAGAGTATTTAATCGTACTGCTTTGTTTTACGGCTGGCTTCTGTAAGGTAACGCTATTTTTTGGAGATAACACAAAATAAGCTGGGAGAAAGAAATAGCATACCGTACCGGGGGACTATATAAATATATATATGTATATACTACAGTCTCTTTTTCATGTTTATTTTGTTCATTTTAAATAAAAGTGCCATAGACCAGAAATCTGCGCGGGCTTTGGGCTTTTTTTCATTCACGGCAATCGGGCCAGGCACAGGCCTGGTCTGCATTATTTTCGGGCCGATCTAGTCACTAGTCTTTCCGGGCCGGGCTCAGACCTTTTTCCTGAAGGACCGGGCAGGGCCTAACTTATTTTTTTCGCAACCGAACCCGGGACTGGTATCATTCTTTCTAGTCTTCACGGAGTAAATTTTCAGTCCCGATTTTGACCCACAGCCCGTATGAAAATCATTGTCTCGACGTGGCTTGATGGACCATTCAAAAATCCGTAAAATTTGGCCAAAAAATTATTGCAAATAAAGTATACATTTTTAAGTCTCTATTATTCTACAATTAAACATTAAATTTTATTCTTTATAAAGAATAAGTACATTTCTAGGCTTATTAAAATGTAGCTAAATTAAAATATAATAAAACGTATGAAAAAGAACCTGCCTATGACGGAATCCTGTCTTAATCTGAAAAATATGCTGATCCATGCAAAATGAATGTACTAATATGTAAGAAAATAATATATAATACATTTACACCTGCTATAAGAAGTGAACTTGTCTATAAAGCATTTTTTCCCTTTCCTATGCAATTCCGTCTTAGAAGATTTTACTGTAATCGCATTTTTCAGATTTTTAAGTTTCCAATACATGGAATATGGATTAACTATATTAATGATAACTGAAACATTTGCATACACAACAAATAGCGATTCATTAAAAAAATAAATATGGCAATAACTTCTAAAAATATGAAAACTTTAAACTCGACAATAAAAAGCAAAGGTAAGTATTTTTGGTCAGAACTCCTCGTACGAGGCAAATTTTTAACCAGAACGACGTAAAAATCAATGTTTTGTAGAAATTCATTCGGGCAGGGCCGGACTCGAGCCGAGATCGTAACTTTTTCCGGACTAGGCTTGGGCCGAAGTTTTAACTTTTATACCGAGCCGAGCCAATATTTTTTTTGTACGGGTTGGGCTCGGGCCGAACTTTTAATTTTTATACCGGGCCGGGTCGAATTTTTCTTGTATGGATCGGGCCGGGCTCGGGCCTGGAAATTTAGGCCATACACTGCACAGTAAAGGATCTCTAATGGATATCTATTTTTATGTAAATATCTGAATTATTATTAATACCATTAATCCATTTACACGGTTTGGAGACTTAAAAATCGGAAAAATTCTATATCAAAAAACCTTCTAAGACAAAATCACAAAGGAGAGAAAAAAAAACCGTATAGTTTAGTTCCTTTCTTACCAGGTCTGTCGTCCCTTGCAAAGTACTATTTATTTTCAAATGGATTATTAAATCCATTTTGCATCGATAAAGAAAATTTTCCGTTTAAAACAGGGTTTCGTCACACGCAGATTCTTAAAACAGGTTTTACAGTACTGTATATCCCCTCCCCCTAGAAATGTATATGTATTGCTCTTTAAAGGGAATTTTAATTGTAGAATAATGGTAATTTAAAAATATATGTATTTTCGGTAAAAACTGTTGACCCAAGAAGGTTGTTCCTTAAACAGATTTTTGCACGAATCAGACAGGGATGAGTCAATGATTTTCATACAAGCAGGGTTGTGACTAGAGGTCTGCACGGGCCGATATTTCCAGGCCCGGGCCCGGCCCGACTCATAAAGAACAAAAATCGGCCCGGCCCGGCCCGATACAAAAATTAAAAGTTCGGCCCGGGCCCGATAAAAAAATTTAAAGTTCGGCCCGAGCC
The DNA here is from genome assembly GCA_963932465.1 of Maratus speciosus. Lineage (NCBI taxonomy): Eukaryota > Metazoa > Arthropoda > Arachnida > Araneae > Salticidae > Maratus > Maratus speciosus. Next base: position 55,717,833 of record OZ010799.1, on the reverse strand, counting down.
CGGCCCGGCCGGAGTGAACTTCTACAAAACATTGATTTTTACGTCGAATTGGTTAAAAATTTGTCTCGTACGAGGAGTTCTGACCAAAAATATTTATCTTAACTTTTTTTTCATGTTTATAATCTTTATTTTTATAGAAGTGTAGCAGGCTGCGATATTTATTTTTTTAATGAATCTCTATTTCTTGTATGTAAATGTTTCAGTTATCATTAATATTATTAATCCATATTCCATGTATAGAAGTGTTAAAAATTGGAAAAATGCTATACAGTAAAATCTTCTAAGACGAAATTGCATAGAAAAGAAAAAAAAAATGCATTATAGACAAATTCCCTTCTTAGCAAGTGTAAATGTATTATATATTCTTTTCTTACTTATTAGTATATTAATTTTGCATGGATAAACACGTTTTTCAGTTTAAAACAGGGCTCCGTCATAGGCAGGTTCCTTTTTACACATTTTACTGTATTTTAATTTAGTTATATTTTAATATGCGTAGAAATCTACTATTCTTTAAAAATAATAAATTTTAATGTTTAAGTGTAGAATAATGGCGATTCAAAAATGTATGCATTTTTTGCAAAAACTTTGGGGCCAGGCTTAATTTAACTGACCTTTAAATGGACCAGGCCATGCTGAGACAATGATTTTCATACGGGCTGGCTCAAAACTAGGCCTGAAAATTTTGGGCCGTGAAGTCTAGGCCTGGCCCGGCCCGAGCCTTCAGAAAAAGTATTGCCCGGTCCCGGCCCGCGGGCCAAGCCGGGCTCGGGCTTCGGGCCACGGGCCGGCCCGTGCAGATCTCTAGTTGTGACCATGCCAGAAAATTTCGGTCGGTGCAGACTTCTAGGAAAAATAAAGCACAGGCCCAGAAATAAGCCCGGTTCATCCTGGACCAAGCCTCCAAGACCCGGGCACGACCCAGAAAAGCTGATGATCAGGCTCGACCGGCCCCGAGTCCGTATAGGCCTCTAAATGGCATTTGAATGGGGAAAACGTGTTCTTAATGGCTGGAAAAAATTTAAATAAATTATGAAAAAAATTGAGTTTGAGTTGTAAATTTCGTTCAAACTCACAGATTTTTTGAGCTTTCGTTCAGCTCACGTTCGTTTATCAAAAAGTGAGTCAAGTTCAACTCATCGTTCACAGAAATTGAACTAAGTTCGTGAGTTTTCGTTCAATGAGCGCGTTCGTACCCAACACTGGTATCAACAGATTATAAAGCGGTGTAAATATCGCGGTTACTGCATTTCAAAAAAAATTATTTATAATATATTAAATTAGAATGGAAAAACGGTCTAAGTGAAAGTAAAAAGGATAACATGACCGCGAAACCTCATCCCAAGACTGTTCGAACGCAGGTAAATATCAAGATCCTAAAAGAAAATCCGCCGACTCAAAGATCCGTTGCATCGAAACTAGGAATGTCTTCTGGTACTATAAGTAAAATCATACATAAAGATTTGAAATTAAAAAAGATGTTTAAACCTAAAGTTCATCTGCTTTTGCCAAAGCATACTGGTGAAAGAAAAACAAGTTGTAGAAAATTATTATATGAAAACACCTAACTGCTGTTAAATGGAAGTTTGTGGTAACACTCGATGAGTTATGGGTATATTTAAGTGACTATAATTTTAAAAAATATCAATTTTCTACTGCTCAACTGACGGGAATGACCGTACGAAATTGCTTCGTCAGTGTAAAGAAAAGTTCCCAAAATGATTCATGACAAATTATACGACAAATTATAAATCAAAAAAGTCTCAGGTAAAGACAAAATTAATTAACTCTACTACCAGCAGAATATTTTAGAACCAATTTTTGAAGAAAAAATTCCAGCCTTATATGGAAAAGACATTGATAAAGTTGAGTTTCATATGGACAAATTCTCTAGTTACACGTTTAAATCAACTGCCGCTTATTTAGCAAATAAAGAATCAGAAACAGGAATAAAATGCATTCCTTTTAACCCCTTGAGGGGCAAGCAATTACGTTTGTGAAATGCTGAATTTCCACCGGAATCTTTGAAAAATCCTATTTCAAAATAAGTAAAAGCAATTTTACGGCTTTTTTCCACCAAAGTTAGAAAAGTAAAATTTAATAAAATTTTTCTGGTGTAAAACTTCATTAATCGTAGGTGGTATATAATATATACCGGTGCCCCTCAAGGGGTTAATGAAATACCTGCAAAATCACCTGATGCTTCTCCAATGGACTTTTGCGCTTTCGGTTTTACAGAGAGCCTTAGGAAAACGGCATCCAAGAACACTGAACTGGCTTTGGAAAACGGTCCAAGGGAAATGGGATAAAATTGACAGTACTAAGAAAAAATTCGCTTTCACGGAGATTCGAGTTAGAGCTATTGTCAAGAATCATGGTTATAAGCAAATCGCCGCAAAAATACGAAATTTATGCCTAAAGTTTAACTATCAAAATTGTTTCCATAAATTGTTTCCACCTTCTGTAAAATACATTGATAATACGTAATAAGAAAAATTTAAATGAAAAAAATTGAGAAACCTGTATAAATGAAAACATTTATTTGCTCAACCACTTAATTCTCGCTCTCGTGATATTTATGGGATGTGCCTTTATTCAGATTGTTTCATTCCCACCAGTTTTATAAAATAGTGTAATTGGCTATCATTAACTGTCATTAAATAAGTTGAATATTTCTCTTTCCAAAAATTGGTATCAATAATTTAGTCAATAATTATTCAGATTGTTTCATTCCCACCAGTTTTATAAAATAGTGTAATGTAATTGGCTATCATTACCTGTCATTAAACAAGTTGAATATTTCTCTTTCCAAAAAGTTGTGCCAATAATTTAGCCAATAATTATTCAGATTGTTTCTTTCCCACCCGTTTTATAAAATAGTGTAATTGGCTATCATTACCTGTCATTAAATAAGTTGAATATTTCTCTTTCCAAAAAGGGATGCCAATAATTAAGCCAATAATTATTCAGATTGTTTCATTCCCACCAGTTTTATAAAATGGTGTAAATGCTACCATTACCTGTCATTAAATAAGTTGAATATTTCTCTTTCCAAAAAGTGGTGTCAATAATTATTCGGATTGTTTCATTCCCAGTAGTTTTATAAAATAGTGTAATTGGCTATCATTACCTGTCATGAAATAAGTTCAATATTTCTCTTTCCAAAAAGTGGTGCCAATAAGCAATTTGAATTTTTAAACCGTAATTTAACGCGGCCGTTAAAGGGTTAAATAAAATCAGAATTATAAATTATCTTTAAAAATGATAAAATTTATCGTGTGGAACAGCAGAATGTCATAGCATTCTGAAAATCATAAATATTTTCCATTACAAAAGCATTTTTTTGCACGTTACAAAGTACCATATCACGTTATCAGCAAGACGAAAAGAATTACGGTGCGATTTTTTTTCTCTCAAAGAACTGGATTTTCCCCACCACCGAAAATGCCAAGAGCCGCCAACTCCAACCCGCCAAACACTTCCTAGTTTTGTTGGTTTGTAATGTCGCGTCCGGCAATGTACGGTCTCTCTATATTGAATGTCACTAGGGCATACTAGAAAAGAGGATTTTTTTGAATCAACAATTTGGCTTCGGCTTATAATGAGTTAAAATTATATTCATAAATATAAATAATGTAATCTTCTAGGATAACGAACATATTTTTCTTTAGGAACATCTTTGGAAAACGAAACTTCGTCACGTACTTTTATAAGTATGTTATCTCATGGATATGCATTAAGATTATTTATTCAGATTTTATCACTTGCTGCCTTTTAAAAAAAGGGCGCGATACGACCTGGTCACTAGATTATGAGACTGATACCTATAAAAATCCCGATAAAGTATCATTAAATATTTACAGTAAATATATTATGGTGTAAATAGTAGCATTTAATATTAGTTAAATTTATGTTAGTTTTACTTAAGTCGTATTAAATTTTATTGGCTCGTTTAATAAATTAAATCAGCATCAATACAAAAAATATTTCATTCAAATGTTCGAGTTCCTTTTCAATAATAAATAATATGTAAAAAGTTTGATTATTATTTTTAATTGCACTTCAAAATGATCTGGCATGCTGAATTGAAATATGCAACATCAACTCAAGTGCTACTCAAGTAAAAAAAATTATTGAATGGTATACCTAAATTATAAACTATATTAATATTACTTTTATTTACTTATTGTTACATTTTTACATTGTGAACCAGTCGAATAAATCAGAAAATCCAGAGTAATTCAGTTATAATAAAATAAATTAAAATACTGTTTTCTATCTATTTCTGTGATGAATGGGATGCCAGTTACATTCCACCTGTAATCTGACGGCGGTGCAGAATTTTTCAAAATATAATTTTCCACAGTACTAATGTTCTGCTGAACCCAAGTAACAGAAAGATATCGGCCAATATAAAAAAAAATAATATTGACCAGCATAAAATTACCTTCCTCTGCATGATTGGGTAATATATTTTTCTTGTCATTCCTGAGTATCATCATTTGACATTGAGTGATATATTTCTCTAACATCACTGAATGACATTTTTAGATAGGGGCTGTACATATATAACGTTATCACTTTAGGGGGAGGGGGGGTCTGGCAGTTGATATCGTAAGATATCGCTGGGAGGGAGGGAGGTTTGGTTTTTGATATCGATATCATTTTCGATCCAACCAAACTTTTCTTTTATCAGTAAATTTTTCTTTACATCCAAATAGTCTGTTTCCTTTTTTATTATTACTATTTTTATATGTTTTTATGAAAATAAAAAGGTATTATTAAAGCCGTTACATTTTTATAAAATCATTTTATTCCAAAATTTGGAATACTTCAACGTTTGCATTCTATTTCTTCCGCTTTATGCGCATATAATTCGCTTTTAGAGAAATCAGGAGCATAATATGTAGGCAGTGATACTTGCGTTTACCAGTGTGGTGAGTTGCGTAGTAAAATATGTTGTACGATGTTCATTGCTTGAATAAAGACTCCAATTAATCAACAACAACAATTTAATAAATAAAAATTAACGAAAAGAATGCCGATCCTTTGTTGCACGGCTTACAGTATAGCAGACGCAAGTTACAACAGCGCCACACTTCTGAATCATAACATCAACTAGAAGTGGAAGTACAAGTTTTTTTACTGTGCTTGTAGCGCCATTTGTTGAACACACCAGGGAGGGTGGACACATCACCATAGAGTATCCCCCCAGTGAACAAGGTGAACGATAAAATGCAAGAGAGTAATACAATATATGAAATATTATAAATGCTTGATACAATGTAATAATAATAATACAGAAATAATGCAAAACAGAAATACAAAATCAATATTCAGTACAATAATACGAACTATATAAAATATTATGTACAAATGTGTTATATTACATATTCAGTAACCAAATGTTTAGGAAAGGTGACTTTTCGTCCAGAACGAGTAGTAGGTTGTTTATCAATGGGTGTCGGTTCAGTTGGTACCTCTGGAACAGGAACAGAATTATCTGTAACAACAGTGTCTGACAATCGATAGGCGAGTTTCACGCGATCAATCGAAACTGTTGTTTTTCTGCCATTAATGTCAATAATAAGGTTTTTGGGAGTTCTATTAATGACAAGGTGAGGTCCAGTGTATGGTGGTGTTAGAGGACGAAGTATTTTGTTTGATCTTAAAAATACGTGTGTGCAAGTTAACAATGAGGGATTTACAAAATTTTTTGAAGTGCCATGTGAGGAAGTGGCAGTGGGATTTAATCGCCGCATTGTTTCGACTAAGTTAGACACATAGTTGGGATCAATTGGTCGGTCAGTTTGTTCTTTTTCTGTTATGAGATCAGAGGGTAATCTTAATGTTGTACCATATACTAATTGCGCAGGTGTTGCATTAATGTCATTTTTGAGAGCTGAGCGTAAACCTAGGAGAACAATTGGAAGTCCATTTAGTGTTATTGTGTACCTTAAGAGCATCTTTTAAATGTCTGTGATAACGTTCCAAAGTTCCATTTGCCTGGGGATGATATGGCGAAGTTCGAATCCGATTGCAACCTATGATGCGCAGAAGTTCCTGAAGCAAGGTGGATTCAAAATTACGGCCTTGATCTGTGGTGATAGTGACTGGGCATCCAAATCTGGAGATCCAACCCTTTAATAAAGCGCGAGCAGTGGTTTCCGCAGTCATATCACTTGTTGGAATGACTTCAGGCCATCTGGTAAATCGATCAATGATAGTTAAACAATATTGATTACCATCAGATGGGGGAAAGGGACCAATGAAGTCTAGATGAATGTGGGCAAAACGGGCATTAGGTTTGGTGAATGTACCAATAGGAGGTTTTGTGTGCTGTGTTATTTTGGCTTTTTGGCAATTATCACAGCTACGAACCATGGATTTAATATCCTTATGCATGCCAGGCCATACGAATCTTTTAGAAATTAAGTTAATAGAAGCTGACATACCGGGATGTGAGAAGAAATGCAAATTGTCAAAAACAAGTTGTCGCATACTTTGGGGAACAAATGGACGGGGATGTTCTTGAGACATGTCACACTATAAAGAGATATCCACAAGAGGAAAGTAATGTTTTTCTAATTTTAAGGATGTAGTATTAGATTGCAAAAGTTTTTGAAGTTCCTCATTAGTTGATTGAGCTGAAACAAATTCTTTAAAATCAAGTAGAGCCGGAGAAATTTGATTAATTTCGATGCGGGATAGTGCATCGGCAACATGATTTTCTGAATCTTTTGTATACCGGATATCGGTAGAAAATTGCGATATATAATCTAGGTGACGTAGTTGTCGAGGACTGCATTTTTCAGGATTTTGTTTAAAGGCATAAATTAAAGGTTTTTGATCAGTATAAATTATGAAATTTCTGCCTTCAAGCAGGTGTCGAAATTTTCTTATACTGGAATATATGGCATATAATTCGCGGTCATAGGTCGACCAGTTTTTCAGAGACTTATTTAGTTTGCCTGAATAAAATGCTATAGGCTCCCATTGATTGTCAGACATTTGCATGACAGAGCCACTAACTGCGACATTTGATGCATCAACCCATAAACTTAATTGAGCACCGGGAATAGGATGTCGTAGAAGCGTTGCCTGAGAAATCGCTTCTTTAGATGCCGTAAATGCAAGATTTGCTTCCTCGTCCCATTGTAATGGGTCATTTGAAACCTTGGAACGAGGATGTTTCTTTTTATTTTTGTGGCCTTTTAGAAATTTGACTAGGGGTGCTAAAATGTCAGCAGCTCTGGGAATGAATCGCCTATAAAAGTTGAATATGCCTAAGTATCTACGCAGCTGAGTAAGAGTTGCAGGTCTTGGAAATTTTAAAATGGCTTCAACACGATCAGAAAGAGGTGAAAGACCATCTTGAGATATTTTAAAGCCTAAAAATTCCAATGAGGGAACGCCAAATGTGCATTTAGAAGGCTTAATTGTAACACCATAACTATCAAGTCTAGAAAATAGAGCCTTAAGATGTTCGATGTGCTCTTCGAGAGATTTTGATGCAATTAAAATATCATCAACAAAAGCATAAACACCTGGCAAATTTCGAATTACTTCATCAATAAATCTCTGAAATGTGCTCGAAGCATTGCACAAACCAAATTGCATACGAGTGCTCTCGAAGAGTCCGAAAGGTGTACAGATAGCCGTTTTATGAATATCCTCGGGAGCAATCGGAATTTGATGAAAGGCTTTAACCAAATCTAAATGGGAAAATATTGTGGTTCCATGCAATTCACTAGTAAAATCAACGATGCTGGGAATGGGATATTTATCTTTTTTAGTTTGGGCATTTAGTGCACTAAAGTCGCCAACTGGACGCCAGTCATCGCTGTTTTTCTTTGGAACCATGTGCAGTGGCGAAGCGTAATTGCTGTTGGATGGGCGCATGTGTCCTAAATCCAACATGTGCTGGAATTCCATTTTCGCTATTTTTAGACGATCAGGAGCAAGACGACGTGGTTTAGTATATACCGGAGGGCCAAAAGTATCAATATGATGCATAACTGAATGTTTAACAATTTGGTTTGGGCAAGGAGATTTAATGATGTTTGGGTATGCACTTAAAATTTTAGAAAATATATCATCATTTATAATAGATTTAACAGAAAATATATCTGAAGTATGTAGAACACAATGCGAATTTAAAGTAGTATTATTATCAAATAAAGAATGTTTTCTAAGATCTGGCTTTAAGTTAAAATAATGTAAAAAATCAGCACCTATAATGGACGTGGAAACATTACACACATAAGAAGGATAAACAAATTGCTTCCTTAAACCCAGATCTATAGATAATAACTTACGCTTGTACACATTAATTAATGTGCCATTTGCAGCAACAAACGTTTGAATTGGCGGAGTCATTTTGTCTGGTTTCGTTGCTGGAATTAAGGAACAATCACTTCCAGTGTCCACTAAAAATTGTAAATGACTTTTGCGGTCGCGCACAAATAGACGACGAGAAGTGGTAGGCGAGGCGTATGTCGCCGCTACGACTGGCCGTTGCCGTTTCCCGACGTAAAGGTACATGGTGGTACACACTTTTTGGCTTTTGAGTCGAATTTCTTATGATACCAGCAAAAGTTTTTAAAAGCGAGGCTCTTCTGCCGAAAATGAGGTCGAGGTCGGGATAGTGATTGACTCCTCGAACGCCGCAAAGAACTCACCTCTTCACGTAAAAGTTTCAGTTCTTTTAACAATTCTGAATTTACTTGGGAGGAGCTGGTTGAAACACTGCTTACCTGTGGAGGGCCTGAGATATCCAAGATTTTGTCAGCAATTTCTGCAGCTTTTACTGGTGTAAGTTCTTGGATGGATGCCAAAATAGACTGCGCATTAGAAGGCAATTGTGACAAAAACAATTCCAATAAAAGTGTGTCGGACACTTTGTGGTTTTCAGCTCTACGTTGCATAAAGCGAAGAAGCTCAGAAGGTTTGCGATCGCCTAGTTGCTCACCAGCTAATAGTCGGCGAATTTCTTGCGATATCGTTTCACCACGACGCAATATGATTTCATCTTTTAGCTTCTTGAAAGGATCTGTACCATCGGGAGAGAGGATGACGTCACGAACTATCATCGCTATGTCCGCTGGTAGATGTGAAACACAATAGTTATATTTCGTTTTTGAATCAGTTATTGGTTTCGGCATTGCTAATTCAAATGTGGATTCAACCATAGTAAACCACAAAGCAGGATCAGTTGGAATAAAAATAGGAATTTTTACCGCAGATACTTCAGCCATGATGAATCGAAACTGGATACTGGGAACAAAGGAAAAACGAAACTACAAGTTCTTGTCCGGTAGTCCCCAATGTGGTGAGTTGCGTAGTAAAATATGTTGTACGATGTTCATTGCTTAAATAAAGACTCCAATTAATCAACAACAACAATTTAATAAATAAAAATTAACGAAAAGAATGCCGATCCTTTGTTGCACGGCTTACAGTATAGCAGACGCAAGTTACAACAGCGCCACACTTCTGAATCATAACATCAACTAGAAGTGGAAGTACAAGTGTTTTTACTGTGCTTGTAGCGCCATTTGTTGAACACACCAGGGAGGATGGACACATCACCATACCAGTAAAGAAAGACAGAGAATGTTGTTCTGTCCACTGTTTTGTTGATAAGTTCTGGTTTTAACCTCCCCTGGCAGGGGGCAAGTGCAAGAAGACAATACTACTTTTGAATGCATTATGTAACAATAAGTTGTTATTAAGTACCTTTAAATGCTAACTTTTTAGATGTTATTTGATATAAATTTATTTCATGTATTGATATTTTATTGTCTTCTTGAATCCGTAAAGTATGCGACTAATCATATGCGTATATCACGTGTCACAGCGTATAAAAAATTAGACGTTGATAACGATAACATCGGGGGGGGGGGGGCGACGAATGATAACGGATGATATCGTAAGGGGGAGGAGGGGGTTCAAAATTAGCAAAATGTTGATAACGATATATATGCATAGCCCCATACCAAATGTTAATTTTTTTGCACCCTAAGCAAATGCGTACTGCAATATGCGGATGTGGTCGTGGTCAGAGCCAACTTCTCCCCTCACTAGCGAGACAAGCGACCGGGTATAGCCATTCCTTCGTTAAACAGTGCATGCGTCACTGCTTGGCGAAATCCAGATGTATGTGAAGTCTGCTAGTTTGGCAATTTATCTCTAGCACTGGCGAACAGACTTTTACTTTCTAGTCAAAAAAATATCAACAACTCTAAAATAATATTGACTTTGTTAAATTATGAGAAAATAATAAGATTTATAAGGCAAGATAAATGTAACATTTTTATTGTTTGCTCAGATGTATGCAATCAATGTATGCAATCAAAATCAATCAATAAAATCGATATTTTATTTTTATTAATAATTATTTAATATTAGCTCGCAAGTGGTATTATCTCTCTATTCTAAAAAAAAGTAACTACTGCTGTCACCGTCGCCGCCGCCGCCGGTTTTGATTTTTTTGTGACCGGAGGTCTTTCTTCGTTAATATAAACAAAAATAATGCATACAAAAATATGAAAATCGGTGGTTTTATACAGAAATGTTTCATAAACACGCTGATGCAGACAGTTTTCAAATCGAAAAACTATTTTAAGAGTTATTTAATGCTAAAGTTGGACAAAATCGTTCCACTAAAAAAGTTTTATAGCAGCAAAAACTATACATGGCAGTGTAATCATTTTTAGATCATTTTATGCGTTAGAATTTGCCGGAGTGCAGATTGCATTAATTTTTTTATTTTGACTCATTTTTTCAGGTTTTATTTCTATTTTAAATTCAAATTTTCAGCATTTCTAGAGATATTTTTTACAGATTTCAGAAAATTGTACTAATTTAAACTGTTGCCAACTGTATAAAAAGCGCAAGCAATAATGTTTGCTTCAAATTAAAAATTTATTTACACGTGACTATTATAAACAGTAAAAAAACTTTCAAATTAGAATTAAATAATTACGTATAAAAAGCAGGAACTTATTAAAAATTACGTCATAAAAAGTATACACGTGAATTTTAAAAGAGAAAGGATATTGTAAAATAATAAATTCATTAACATGCGTTAGAAGTCTTAGGAGAAATTACGTCATATTTACGTCACATGATAGTTATTACATAAAATGAACACAAAATAATATTGCAAAAAAGTTTAAATTTAGAAATTGCGCTAGACATTTATTTGATATTTTGAGAATTAATTTAAAATGTCTCATTTAAAAGAACTTTCTTTTCGCTTTGTTAAAAAATACCAGGAGACAAAGACTCCCTTTACTCAATTCCTTTTATATTAGCTTATTTTGAAAAGTTGTTACACGTGTATACGTCATCAAGTTATTTTTATTTCGACATTTTATTTGTGTTTGTATTAATGTTGTACGAATTTATTTGTTCTTTCGTTATTTAAAATAAAAATTTTATCAATTTGTATAATTTGGCGAGTGGTTTGGCGATTTATATAATTTGGCGAAATTGGTCGACAGGATAATCAAGTAGTACCGCAGCGGATTTGGCGTTAAAATTCCCCAATCAAAGAGAAATGAATAGAAATTCGTTTATAGGGAGATCGCCACTGTTTTTTAAATTATAATTCAATCTTTCGAAATCTTTTTAAAGCCGATCAAATTAGCGTGCATTTGGAGTCTGCGGTGTCTGGACGGGGGTTGGCGAGCGTAGCTCGTAGGGGGCCGAGCCCCCTAGTATAGTAAAATTTCAATAGTAACATTGAACTTCGAATAAAAATTATAAAACCACTGATAATAAATTAATAAATAAAGATAGAAACAAAAATCTCCACAATAGTAATAATAATCACGATTTTATTGTTGTATATTGCAATTGATATACTATTTCTTAATGTTCATATTTGTTTTAGTTGCATTTTTACCATACACTGAAATACTTAAAGTATGGTAATTTAATGTATACAGTGGTTAAATTACCATTGCAATCTATATTATTAATGCACTTCATACATAAAGGATAATAATTAATTTTTAAAGATTAAAAATTTAATAAGCTCATTCTGCTAATTACTATTTATATGAGTTACTAAAGTTCTAGCATAAAAATACTTTCCATGAAAGTTTAGAAGATATTGCAATTAGATTTTAATAAACATTCATTTTAATCTCTCTATTCTAAAAAAAAAAAAAAAGTAACTAACGCTGTCACCGCCGCCGGTTTTGAATTTTTTGTGACCGGAGGTCTTTCTTCGTTAATATTAAGAAATATATTGCATACAAAAATATGAAAATCGATGGTATTATAGAGAAATGTTTGATAAACATGCTGATGCAGACAGTTTTCAAATCGAAGAATTATTTTAAGAGATATTTAATGCTAAAGTTGGACAAAATCGTTCCATTGAAAAAGTTTTATAGGAGCAAAAACTATACATGGGAATTTAATAATTTTTAGATCATTTTATGCGTTAGAAATTCCCGGTGTGCAGACTGCATTTATTTTTTTTAATTTGACTCATTTTTTGAGGTTTTATCTCTATTTTGAATTCAAATTTTCAGCATTTCGAGAAATATTTTTTACACATTTTAGAAAATGGTATTAATTTAAACTGCTGCCAACTGTATAAACAGCGCAAACAATAATGTTTGCTTCAAATTAAAAATTTATTTACACGTGACTATTATTAACAGAAAAAAAAACTTTTAAATTAGAATTAAATAATTACGTGTGAAAAGCAGGAACTTATTCAAAATTACGTCATAAAAACTATATTTACACATGAATTTTAAAAGAGAAAGTATATTGTAAAATAATAAATCTATTAACATGCGTTAGAGGTCTTAAATAGGAGAAATTGCGTCACATTTACGTCACATTACACTTATTACGTAAAATGAACAAAAAATAATATTGCAAACCAGTTTAAATTTAAAAATTGCGAGAGACATTTATTTGATATTTTGATATGATCTTTTCAACTATTTTTGTTAGGACAGCGCAAATAATATATCATTTCTAACAAAAGTATTTTCACGTGAATATTAAAAAGAGAAAAAAAAGTTTGGTAAAAATTACGTCAGATTAAAAACGATAAATTTAAAATGTCTTTTTTAAAAGAACTTTCTTTTCGCTTTGTTAAAAAATACCGGGAGACAAAGACTCTGTTTACTTAATTCATTTTATATTTGCTTATTTTGAAATGTTTAACAAATTTTATTTAATCAAAGACGAATACAGCCATTGTATCTTTTAACAGCAACTGATTTTTCCTTAAAATTCCACAATCAAAGAGAATGAATAGAAATCCGTTTATAGGGAGTTCGCCACTGTTTTTTAAATTGTAATTCAATCTTCCGAAATTTTATTAAAGCCGATCAAATTAGCGTGCTTTTAGAGTCTGCGGTATCTGAACGGGGGTTGGCGAACGTAGCTCGTAGGGGGCAGTGCCCCCTTGTTATTAAAGAAATAATTTATAAGTCAGAAGAATTTTAAATTATAATTTCATAACAGTATGTAATTTACAATAAAAAAATTATAAAGCAGCTGATAAATTAATAAACATTATATGAATATATATATATATATATATATATATATATGGAAGAAAATACTTAATTTTAAAAGATGAACCCTTTAATAAATTAATTCTGGTAATTAAATATATGGTACTAAAGTTCCATAAAAAAATATTTTTTAAATGTAAGTTAAGAACATATTCTTACATTTTAAGTATTAAAGAAATATATTTATTAAAAAAATACCTTGTAAGTCATGTGAATTTAAAGAATTTAATTTAATTAACAGTAGTGTATTTACAATAAAAAATTACAAGCAACTGACAATAAATTTACAAAGATTTTTATACGTAATGGGTTATTTACAGAGATTTTTATACATAAAGGACAATTTTAAAAGGTAAAACTTCAATAAATTAATTCTGCTAATTCTATATTTATCTGCTACTAAAGCTAAAAAATAAATAAATAAACAAAAGTAATTTAATTAATTTCACAACTACTTTTCAGCAATGAAATTACGCTTGAAATTATTGATTATTCATGTCTTTACTATTAAATAAAAGTAAGTTTAAGAGATTTATTACTGTACTTTAATAAATGTTTAATTTTTACAAAATAAATTAAACGAATTTTTTAATTTGATTATTGAAATTTATTTAAAATTAAATTCTATACAAATTAAATTTATTAATGCAAATTAAAATGATTTTTTAAACTTCATTATAATTATAATTTAATTTAATTCCATTTAATTATTTCATTAACAATAGGGAAGTTGCAATCAGCTGATGACCTTTTCATCCGCCAATCAAAACTGCTTGGTTGACGTCCAACCGCGCGCACAATCCTCTCAGCTACCAATCACGACTATCTTCGAACGGTTGTTTGACCTTCGATTATGACGGATGATGATGATGTCCATTTATGACGTCATTTGAAACTGCCTTATAAAAGAACGGAGTATATTCCAAATCTGGGTTCGAGACAGAAAAAAGTCACGGGGTTCCGGTAATGGAGGATATTCCAAATATGTGTTCGAGGCTGAAAAAAGTCACGTGATGCCGGTAATTTACCCAAAGAACGTCTAACTGATAAGAAGGGAAGATACTACTGCTTTGCCTCAAGAACTGTTTCATTGGCCAGCGGGGATTTACATTACGCGTCTACTGAACCTTCCCTTCTTTATGCTAAAAGTTTTTATCTTGACCACGTGATCAAAACGAAAATGGAATACCCTCCATTTACCCAAAGAATTTCTAACTGATAAGAAGGGAGGCCACGACTGCTTTCCGCATTAACTGTTTCACTGGCTGGCGGGGATTTACATTACATCTACGGAGCCTTCCCTTCTTTACGCTAGAAGTTTTTACCTTGACTACGTTATCATAACGTAGATGGAATAGCTTCCATTTACCCAATGAAGTTCTAACTGATAAGAAGGATAGCTACTACTGCTTTTCCCATGAACTGTTTCACTGGTTGGCGGGGATTTACATTGCTTCTACGGAGTTTTCCCTTCTTTATGCTAGAAGTTTTTACCTTGACCATGTGATCATGACGTAAATGGAATATCCTCCATTAGAGAGGTACTGATAATAAAGATCGACTGATCTATTAACTGACGTAATAAAGGTGAAAACAATGCTCTAAGAAAAGGGCCTCAGAAAGGACATAACAGAACTCAGTAACAGATCCAGTATCTTAAACAATCCTAGCCTTAACCACTACACCTGATCGTTCACACGAAATTTTCACCAAAATATTATGTGCTAGCTTTACACAATACTTTCTCAAAGTACTTGGCATTTCATCGCCAAGTCAATGGCAGGAAGCAACTCAAGAATCAGTTGACGCATGCGCTGTTTAATGGAGGAAACGCTATACCTAGTCGCTTGTATGCGAAAGCAGAGGAATCTGCTCAAGGGAGCCAGTGTTGTAGTCGTAAAAAGAAACAGAGGGTACATGCTATAAGCAGAGAGTATACGCTAAAGTCATGAGTTTAGTTTCAGGCTACCGCGGTGCATTCCACGTATCTTTTTTTACAGACTGCTGGAGTCACGTGATGCTCGAATGCACCAATGCAGGTGTACGAAAAGAGCATCACGTCACTCTAGTGGTTTGTAAAAAAAAAGACACTTGGGAAGCATCGTGATAGCTTGTCTTTTTCGTTAGCCTCGTTTTAGTTTCAAATGACGTCACAAACCAACCATTGGAGGACATACGGTGACATACGCCGTATACCTTCTGGATTTTTTTAAGGAATACCGTATACCCTCTGTTTCTCAAAAAGCTATAGTATATACATTGTAGGGTATACCCTCTGCCTAGAGCGTATACTCTCTGTTTGTTTTTACACCACTGATTGTAGGCCAAACAATCATTGGAGGGCAGTTGTGATTGGTAGCTGAGAAGATTATGGGTACGGTTGGAGGCCAAACGGGCAAATGTGATTCGCGGATGGTTAGATCATCAGCTGATAGCAGCTTCTCTATACGCCAATGCTTTATTTGAGAAACAGAGAGTACACGGAGCTTCTTAAAAAATCCAAAGGGTATACCTCGTGGAAGCAGGACATTTCGGTCTCGCCGTTTCGGTCCTGGCGTTTCAGTCCTGGTGCCATTTCGGTCCCTAGGCATTTTGGTCCCTTGCCATTTCGGTCCCTTGCAGTTGCTGTTGGAGGCAGTTACAGTGAAATACATTTAACACGAAAATGCTTAACATGAAAAATCGGTTAACACGAAATGATATAGCGGACCGGACAATATACGATGCAGTTTAATACATTTTAGTTCATTTAACACGAAACAAAAATCGTTTAACACGAAACAAAAATCGTTTAACACGAAACAAATTCGCTTTCCAGTTAGTTAGTTAAAGTTGAAATTGGTGAATTTTGTGTTAAAACCACTGAATTTTGAGTGAAAATCAGAGAATTTCGTGTTTTTTCTAAATTAGCTTATGTGTTATGAGCACAATGGCTGAGAAATCGGTGCGAAAACAAACTGCTATTTGAAGATGAAGATGCTTAATGAGTTGATGAAAAGGAAGGACGGAAACAGAAATCTACAAAGAATTTTGCATTGCCAATTCTACATTATCAACAATAATAAACAAGTTGGAAATTGCCCGTCAAACGTGGCAAATGAGGTGCGTTCGTACTATAACTAGTTTTATATATATTTTTTGCACCGCATATTGTACTGAATGTATATTTTAGTGCACTTCATAAGTGCATACCAATTTCATTCTGTTCGAAAGGCTGTAACATCATTAAAATGCACTTGATTTTTTTTCCCATTAGCCTTAATGCAACGGAAAACTTTTGACTGTCCCTGTCATTAAACTATACATCCTATTTTCATAAAATTTGAAATGACCCGACAAAATTCTGCAACAATTATATATTTAAAATTTCAAACCATTCGGTTGGGTAGTTTTTGCTGTTTTACATGCGGACGGACAGACAGACGGACGGACTGGACGACGACTATAGGTGCTACGTATTTATATATTTACGAACGCACCTAAAATCAGGGATCCCAATACGTTAATGTTTGAGCGCAGTATGTTTAAGTCTGGGAGAAAACGTATGAGAACTGCTAAGCGCGAAGATTTAGAGACAGCTTAGCTTATTTGGTTCAAACAAGCTAGATCCCGGAATGTTGAAAAATACATTTCAAAACAAGTTGGAAATTGCTCGTCAAACGTGGCAAATGAGGCGCGTTCGTACTATAACTAGTTTTATAATAATTTTTTGCACCGCATATTGTACTGAATGTATATTTTAGTGCACTTCATAAGTGCATATCCATTTCATTCTGTTCGAAAGGCTGTAACATCAATAAAATGCACTTGAAATATTTTTTCCCATTGGCCTTAATGTAACGGAAAACTTTTGACTGTCCCTCTAATTAAACTATACATCTGATTTTCATAAAATTTGAAGTGAGTCGACAAAATGTTGCAACAATGATATATTTAAAATTTCAGACCATTCGGAATGTTGTAACATCATTAAAATGCATTTGCAATAATTTTTTCCCATTGCCCGTAATGTAACGGAAAACTCTTGACTGTCCCTGTAATTAAACTATACATCTGATTTTTATGAAATTTGAAATGTCTCGACAAAATTTTGCAACAATTATATATTTAAAATTCCAAACCATTCGGTTGGGTAGTTTTTGTCTGTTATATGCGAACGGACGGGCAGACAGACGGGCTGAACGACGACTATAGGTGCTACGTATTTATATAATTACGAACGCACCTAAAAAGGTATCTAATTTTTTCCTCCCAATAAACAATATTTTGTTTACTTCCTTTTTATCCTAATGGATGCAACTTACTAGTAGTCTAGCAGGAAATCGAAATAAAATTTGATGACGTCGAAAATATTTGTGAGTTTTGTTCTTTTTTTCTTAAGAATCTTTTAACATGAAAAAAAATTTCGGTCCCCTCAATTTCGTGTTAAACGTAATTTCAATGTATATTGTTAAATAAAAAAGTTCTTGAGAATTAAATTGTATTTATTGATAACAATTCAAAACTATTTCAATTATTAGTTGTTTATATAACTAATTTATCAACAATTGCTTGTTTGAAAACTATTACACGAACTGTATAATAGTTATTAAAGAATGAATGCAAATATATTTTTTTTAATTTTCGGTGACTACAATGTTATTAACTTCATTAGAATGTATAAAAATGATAAGGATTCTGAAAATAAATATGTTGTTTATTTATTTACTAGCAAACCCCGCGGCTTTGCTCGCGTAATATTTGAAATATGCCAAGTGAAATTTATATGTGTAATTTTTATTAAAAGAATTTATACTTTTAGGAATAATTCAAAAATTACTATTTAAAACACAGTTTGATTAAACTTCATTATTACACTGCATTAGGCAGAAATCAGACTTAAATTAATAAAAAGAAATAAAACTAAATACATGATAATTTAGAAAATATTTTGAAACTTTTTTACTCAATTAATACGCTCATTTCAGTATTCATTTGAAATTTTGAATTTTTTAGAAACCATCTTCTTATATCTTAAAATTAACAATCATGTCAAATTCCAAGTCCTACCACCTTTCTCAACATAAAGGGCTATATCGAAATAGGAACTGTCACCATTAATTTGCTAACATTAATTTTTAAATCGGTTTGTTATATCCTAATATTTCACAAAAACGTAATTTAGAAAGCTTTTAAAGGCCTTCTTTAGAACGTTTGTTGTTCCTGTGAACTCCAGGTGGTAGAATCATCGGCATAAAATATAGCCTGTGCAGGATCAGAGACTGTTACCATTGATTTGCAACTATTACTTTTATAACCGGTTTATATTCCCTGAAATTGCACTGAAATCGTAATTTAGGACTTTTTTAGAACGCTTTTCGCACCTTCCCTTTTCTTCACCACTTTTTAATTCTAATTTATTTCCGACAGTCCTTCGAGGGCATTTATATTTTATAAGTGACTACCATGCCATATTTAAAGTTTCTAGCATTTTCAGTATCACATAAATCGCAATTTAGAAAGTTTTTAGCTCCTGCAACCCTCTGGCGGTAATGGCACAGACATAAAATATAGCTTATGTTTGAGCAGGTTCTATCACCGACAATTTGTCATGATTATTTTTTAAATCGGTTTGGTATTTGATAAGATTGCATAAAAATTGTAATTTAGAACGCTTTTAGCTCACTTCACCCTTTTAAATTTGGAATTTTCTTTCAACTGTTCTTAGAAAACAGTTGCATCTTGTAAGTAAATACCATGCCATTTTTCAAAATGTAGACCCCTCAGTTGTGCAAAAAACGCAAATTAGAACATGTTTTGCTCTTGCAACCCCCAGATGGTAGTGACTGCAACATAAAATATAGGGACTGTCACCATCAATTTGAAACCATTACTTTTAAAATAGGTTTGGTATCTCCTGAGATTGAGTAGAAATCGCAATTTAGAATGTTTTTAGAACGATTTTAGCGAATTTTCACCCCTTTTAAATTTCCAATTTTTTCGAAACTGTTCTTAAAGATCATTTATATCTAATAAAATAAATATGTACCTTGCCCAATTCCAAGTTGCTAGCCCCTAACGATCACAAAAATCGAAATTTAGAAAGTTTTTTGCTCCTGCAACCCCCAGGTGACAGTAACACAGACATCAAATAGCGTGTATGTTAGAGCAGAGGCTGTCAGCATCAATTTCCTACCATTGCTTTTGAAATCAGTTTGATTCTTTCTGAGATTGCTCACAAATGGGCATTTAGAACGTTTTTAGAACGCTTTTCGCGCATTTTCATCCCTTTTAAATTTCAAAATTTTAAAGAAATGTTCTTATAGATCATTTATATCTAATAAATATATACCATGCAAAATTTCATGAATCTAGGTCCTTCCATAATTCAAAAATCGCATTTTTAGAACGTTTTTTGCGTCTGCATCTCCTCTGGGGTAGTGGAAAAAGACATAAAATGTAGCCTATCTTGGATCAAGAGCTATCACCATCATTTTTACACTATTATATTTAAAAGTGGTTCAGCACTTCCTGAAATTTCATAGAAATCGCAATTTAGAAAGTTTTTACAAAATTTTCGCGCATTTTCACCTTTTTTAAATTTCGATTTTTTTTTTTTTTTTGGAAATGTTCTTAGAGATCATTGATATCTTATAAGTAACTACCATTCCAAATTTCATTACTCTAGGCCCTTTAGTAACGCAAAAATCGCATTTTTAGAACGTTTTTTGCTCCTGCACCCCCTTTGGGGTTGTGGCCCCGACATAAAATGTAGCCTATCTTGGAGCAAGGGTTGCCACCATCTCTTTGACACCATTATTTTTTTTTAATCGGTTTGGTATTGCCTGAGATTGTGTAGAAACCACCATTTAGAACGTTTTTTAGAACGCTTTTTGTGCATTTTCGCCCCTTTTAAATTTCGAATTTTTTACGAACTGTTCTTAGATATCCTTTATATCTAATAAATAACTAATATTCCAAATTCCATGATTCTAGGCCCTTTAGTAACGCAAAAATCGCATTTTTAGAACGTTTTTTTGCTCCTGCATCCCCAATGGGGTAGTGGCACCGACATAAAATATAGTCTATCTTGGAGCAAGGGTTGTCACTATCATTTTGACACCATTATTTTTTAAATCGGATTCGTATTTCCTGAGATTGCGTGTAAACCATTATTTAGAACATATTTTAGAACCTTTTTTGCGCATTTTCACCCCGAAATTAAAAAAATTTCGAAAAAATTTTAAAAAATTTTGCGAAATTTAAAAAATTTCGAATTGTTTAAGAACTGTTCTCAGAAATCCTCTTTATCTAATAAATAACTAATATTTCAAATTTCATATTTCTAGGCCCTTCAGTTTCGCATAAATCGCATTTTTAGAAAGTTTTTTGCTCTAGCACCCCCTTTGGGGTAGTAGCACCGACATAAAACATAGCCTATCTTGGAGCAAGGGTTGTCACCATTATTTTATAAATCGGTTTGGTATTTCCTGAGATTGTATAGAAACCACCATTTAAAGAACGTTTTTTAGAACGCTTTTTGTGCATTTTCACCCCTTTTAAATTTCGAATTTTTAAGAACGGTTCTTAGAAAACCTTTATATCTTATAAGTAATTAATATTCCAAATTTCATATTTCTGAGCCCTTCAGTAACTCAAAATTCACATTTTTAGAACGTTTTTTGCTCCTGCACCCCCTTTGGGGTAGTAGCACCGACATAAAATATAGCCTATGTTCTAAGTTTGGCTAATATCATCATTTTGATACCATTACTTCTGAAATCAGTTCGGTAGCTCCTGAGATTACCTCTAACAAACAAACAATTTTTACTTCTTTATAATATTAGTATAGATTAGTTAGTTAAAAATTTGTTTCTTGCCCTTTAAATATAATTAATTAATATCTTCCTCTTTGCAAATTGTAAACCATGTTTAAAACAATTAAAATCTGCATCTGGACAATAACATCACCTATCACTGTTAAAAATTATTTTTACGTATTTGTACAATGTTGCATTATTATTATTATTAATTAATTAATTAATAATTACTTAGACTTTTTGTTTTTGACTGATTTTTCAAAAAAATTCTGTTTTATTTTTGGAAATAATAAATCACAAATTTTCAATAAAAACTTTAAGAGATGAATAACTGCTATTACTTAATTCTCTAAATAATTAGTAATTTTAATATAAGAATTAAATTAATATTTTATTAAATATATATTTTTAATTTAATGTATTCTTAATTTATTAAATTAATAATCTTATTAATATAAATTACAAACTTTTATTTTAAAATAAACTCAATAATAATATATTTTACTAGGGGGCTCTGAACCCCTGCAAGCTACGCTCGCCAACCCCCGTTCAGACACCGCAGTATCTAAAAACTCGCTAATCTGATGGGTTTTAAAAATATAAGAGAAGATTGAATTATACTGAAAAAAGCTGTGCAGATCTCCCTGTAAATGGGTTTCCATTCAATTCCACTTGATTGCAAAAATGTAAGGGCGAATCAATTGCTGTTAAGACATCCAATGGTTATTTTCGTTTTTGATTAAAGAGGATCAGCTAAACATTTGAAAAGTATCAAAAATAAAATGAATTAAGTCTACAGAGTCTTTGTCTCCCGGTATTTTAAAACAATCTCTATAACAATAGCCTAAGTAATGTGACTATCATCAACAGTTCCGGGCGGGCCACTTCGCTTTTTATACTCTAAGTGCCATTTTGGTACTTTAATGTTAGCCATGCACAGGTGATAAGTCGCCAAATATTATTTTATCGCCATCATTTCATCTATATTATAATAGTTCAAGTCATCAACTGTCATAAACAAATACGGTGTGATCCCTTCGCCTTTCATATGAAAGTTTGGCACAGATGTCATATACGTAATTGGCGCGATTTTTTTCCGACGCCAATTTCGGGAACGCATCAACAGCATAAACAACAACATCCGGCTTACCATATCAAGCAAAATAACAATACTTTGGCGCCAGTTAAGTACCCGTTGCGTATATGACATTAGCGTCAGAAAAAAAATCGCGCAAATATGGGGCCGTATATAACATCTGTGCCAAAAGTTTTCCATTTTGATTAAAAAATCATTTTTTTTTTAATAAAACTATATAAAAGTTGTCATGGTCGCAAAGAATTCTTGGTACTGTTACGCTAGCCAGGTGCAAATCTCGCCAATAGCTTTTTTCAAATTGCCAGTTTGCATTTTTTTTTTTTTTTTCGAGTGGTAAATTAAAACATTGATTTGAAGTTGAAATTAAATGTCATGGTTTGTTGCATTATTGGGAAGAGTTCCATATTGTGTGCTGGTTGGCGCGATTGGCGAAGGAATCCAAAATGGTGCCAAAAACAAATTTTAGCGTCTTATCAAATTTTTCAGGATTGCGGAAAAACATGGTCTTTAAATATTTGTAAACATGTATATATATTTAATAAATGTTATATATGTCACATGTTAAAAAATGTACGATGTTTATACAGATAATTTTATATATATTACGTATAGAGAAGTACTTTATACATACATAATATATGTACATCTATAAATAAATATTATGTACTTATATATAATTTTATGTATTTATTATATTTATTATACATGTCAAATTAAAACAAAAGTTATATATTTTCCGAAAAATATAGGCTAAATGCAAAAAAATACGCAAAAAACATATGAATAAAGTCCATTCCAGAAAAAAGCAACCCCAAAGGCTGAAGATCGCAACCACATCGATTCATTTAATGCCAAAAAAAGCTCGCCAAAAAAACCAGCACACAATATGGAACTCTTCCCGCATTATTTAACATTTGACCAGATGTCATATACGCACCGCAGGTTTGGCGGGATTTTTTTTTTTCTAACGAAAATTTGGGGTTTTACTTAGTTATCCCTTCGACCAAAAATCTATCGCCAAACTATAAGATTAAATGCCAATAATGGTTGATCGTAAATGTCACATTCAGACTTTAAGTATGTTACACATGTTTACCCCAGACAGCACACTTGCTTGAATCCAGGTTGACTTTTCATTTACTATAATAGGCTAGCGCAAACTTTGTAATTCAAGGGCTGCAAAAGGAAAACCCAAGCGTCGAGAACACCGCAAAATGAAACAGGTTAAAAAATAACCTGATGTCACTTGGGGTGAGAAGCGGAAGCTGCGCGCGCAATTCTGGGTTCCAGGAAGCAGGCGTTCTTTTGTGTATCCTAGCAGCGCCCCGCACTGATTCTTGGAATTCGCTACTTGCTACGTCACTTCGTAATCCAGCGAGGTTAATCCAGCTTTTTAGTTTATTTTTTTCCTTTGTCATCTGAGTTAGAACGTTTCATTTATTTCTTTTAATTTCAGTTTTCACTGCAGGAATTTCAACGTAAAGAGTTTTGAAGCAGTTCTCACAGCTTGTAAAATAAAGGTAAGTTTTAATTTTGTAATTCATTTTCTTAATCTATTGGCGCTCTTAAATAATTTTAAATTTGCTCTTTACTTCGGCTTTGTTTATTATTTAATAACTGTGCCGGATTTACGGCAGAACATTCATGGTACGGGCCCAGGTCCCCTGATTTTCAGGGGCGCCCAAATATTGCTGAAGGTTTTTCACGTATTGTCAAAATCTGATTGTATTTTTATAAAATCGTATATTTTGTGTGAACATTCATATTTATTATTTTTTTATAGTGAATATTTTCTTTTATCTTTATTACTTTAAAAATATGTTGTATTTTTAATTCATATTTAATCCTGTTCCTGTTCTCGTCAGATTATTTGGAGGTGAAAAGATAATCAACACCACTCTATTCATTATAAAACGTGTACTCATTTAAATTTTTTAATTATGAAACAATTATTTAAAAGTAAATTACTGATTATCAAATTTAATTTTTCAATGTATATTTTAAAGTAATTAAAATCAATAGTAGTTATCTTAGTAAATACTGTTTTGTACTCAAACGCCATGTAAGCATCGGTGCAAGGGGGAGGGGGGGGGGGGCGTAAGCATCTTTGCCCGGGCCCCCAAATTTGTAAATCGTTCCCTGTTTATTGAGAAGCCGTTCAGCAGATACTTTTCAATATTTCATTTATAAAAATGCAGTATAACCATGTAATTATACTTGCTAAGACGAAAACCTTCCTAAAACGAAAAATTTCTCAGTCCCATACGATTTCATCTTAGCAGGTTTGAATATATATAATAGTATATGCATTACCTGCTATGATAAAAGCATGTTTAAAGTGGAAATTTTCTGGTTTCTTATGATTCCAACTTAGAAACGTTTACTGTATCTCAGCCTTCTCCGAAATTATCTCCAAATATGCCACTGCTACATAAATAAAGCTTAAGCTAACTGGACAGCTGCCCTGGGACCCCAAATTTGTTGTACAATTTTTTAAAGTTGATATTTAAAATCTAATTTCACCTTGTACTTATAAATCAGCATTTTGTACTTTTATGAAGGACATCATTAGAAACAGAGACATAGTTTTGTTTATGTAATTATAATTAGGTCTTTGTAATTGTATTGTAAATAAAATTGTACCCAAATTTGGTGTACAATTTCTTAAAGTTGATATTTAAAATCTAATTTCACCTTGTACTGATTATAAATCACTATTTTATACTTTTATGTAGGACATGATTAGAAACAGAGACATAGTTTTGTTTATGTAATTATAATTAGGCATTTATAATTTAAGTAAATTACTAAGTAGTGGCTATTCAGCTACATTTTGATTAAAATAAATAAACACAGTAATTGGAATCCATTTTCATTGAAATAATAATAATAATTAAAAAAAAGTAGATATTTACTTGAAGTTCAGCTAAATGCTGTATTAGTTTATATATATATATATATATATATATATATATATATATATATATATATATATATATATATATATATATATATATAACTTGAGCTAGAAAATGAGCTAGTAACTATGTTGCAAAATTGTAAAAGGAAAAAATAAAAATAAGATTTTCTTTCCTCTTTCCGACATGTTTACTTGGAGGAAAAAAAAAAAAAAACACTAACTTAATAGTAGTAAAACTTCCTCATATTTCTCGGAATAAAAAGTACCATAATCATTAAATTCAAAAGTACCATAATCATGTAATTCAATGTATTTTTGATAAAATGTTGTTAGACTTATTTACTTTCTCATCGACCACTTTCTCTAAAAATAAGCTAGGGTGGATGTGCCAGTAATGGACACTCTTCAATGTTTTTGGTTTATAAAAAAATAACCAATAAAAATTTAGCTTTATTGTTTTTTTCATATCTTCCACCTGCAAGTTTTATTATAATCTATGTTTTTGTTGACATTTTAAATCAAATCAATCTGGAAACCGAAAATAATGTTTCGAAGTTCCTCTGTTATTCAATGAAAATCCTAATGAGCATACTAAGAGCTGGCTTCATTTAATAAATTTATATACTATTCTTAGACATTGATAAAAATGCAATTTCAGTAATGTTCATAGTGCATAAAATATTTTGACTTAACTGAAAACCTAAGTAATCGAATTTCATTTTTTAATTGCACTTACCAGAATATAACACCAAAGTTTTTATAAATAGCTGGTTTTAATTAGTTTTGTGTTGTTAATAAAATTTTCATTATTTCAATAAAATTATTTTTTTCATAACCCCACCTTGCATATTTTATAATCTGGCAATCAATAAAACAAATCGGAAAGCACAGGATTGTTTAAGAGCATAGGGAAAACAGGGGCTCATCCCTCCCCATTTACATAAAAACAATTAAGCTACAGAAATTATTAAATATGTATTGTTTTCTGTCTTAAATCTTTGCTTCTTAAATCGAAAAAAAATTGTAATATTAATTAAATTTATAATTGTAATAAAATTAGTAAATATGCAGATCAATGGCTTCAAATATGAGATCTGCAGTTTCAAGTTAAAAGGTATTTTCTTTAGTATTTAAAACATTCAGCATCATCTCTTTCATATTTGTAATACTCATTACCTGTAATATATCAAGTAATTTCGGGAGTTTAACTGTTAAAAATAGTGGTAATATATGAATTTATGCACTAATATTCCAAAAATTTCTTTTTCTGTTTTATTTATTATCCCCACCCCCTCCACCCACTGTCCCAATTTGATAACTGTGATTCCCTGACATTCAGTATTTTAAAACATCTATCTAAAATAATTAAAAAATAACAATAATTAATTTAAAGTGAATAATTTATATAAATATCTTATTAATTATTGATATTCCAAAATTGTTAAATTAATTTGAAAATTGCTATTTTTTTTTCATTAGTACGCTTTCATTAAATTCTGGTTCTAAATAAAGTCATATAAATAAGCAATTACTTTAAAATTTGATTTTCATTTGCAATTATATTAATATTACTTTTTTTTTTTGGGGGGGGGGGGGTCAATTACTGAAATTTTGGATGTTTTGATATATTTCTTTTATTTACAATACAATTTTGATTAATATTAGGAAATAAGACAAAAAGAATGGTTAAATATTGTTGATAGATTAATATAATATTGAAGAAATTGGAATATAATATTTACAACTATTAATTAAAAATTGTTTTTAAAGAAATTCCTTAAGGGTGTCCATTATTGGCACATCTACCCTATGTAGCATGATTTACTTTTAAACACGCATAAATTTTGCTGGTTTTTAAACAGCATTAATCATTAAAAAATCTTCATCTCTATCCAAATTAGTTTTATTATAATTTTATTTTATAAATATAAATAAAATATTGAGCTTGTGATACCACAATAATTAGTTTAAAGTGATAATTCTCACAAACATTTTATTAATTATTGATATCCTAATTGTTAAATTTATTTGAAAATAACTATTTTGTTTCATTAAACTCTGGTTCTAAATACACAACATAACACAATAAAAACAATTATATTAAGATTACTTTTTTTTGGAGGGGGGGGGGAGGGGTGTCCATTACTGAAATTTATGGTGTTTTGATATATTTCTTTTATTTATAATAAAATTATGAATATTGGATATATATAATAAGAAAAGATGTTTACAAAAACCGGTTTAAACCAAAAAAACTGATTTAAACCAAGTAAACCGGGTTTTTTTAACTTGGTTTTTTGCCAACCCAGACTAGTTATAATCTGCTTATATGTTGCAATATGAAAATTTTCCTTTTCTTTCTTTTTCTTTTTTTTTCAGATGGAGTACCTTGTTGACTCGCCCTTCCCAGTACATGACAAACAATGGGTCGAACACTACACACAAGTAGCAAAACTACTGTAAGTAGCTGTCACCTTTTTCTCAGTTTATAATATAACAACACTTTTTGAAAATTAGACTTAATTTACAGGCATGAGATTCTTCCGCGGATCCGCGGTTTTCAACTCTTTTGTCATTTTTGAATTTCCGTTTTTCGATTTTCCGATTTTTTTCAAATTTCCTTTTTTTTTTTGCCATTTTTTTCGATTTTTAATTTCTTATTTTCCAAGAATTTATTTCGTGCAGGCATCCGTTTTTTATTCGTTTAAATAAAAAAAGAATCATAAAATGATTTTAATCCGCATCAAAATATGCTTATATTTCAACACTTCAACTACGAGAAGTCATTTATCGCGTACTGTGATTATCCTATTTCATCGCGATCGCTGAACCAGGGATCATTCTGTTCCGAAAAGTCATATCCAAAAATTAAAAAAAAAAATCGGTCATAAATCTGAAAATCCGCACATAAAATGTATCGCGAATGACAAATAGTCACAAAAAAAAAAACCAATTTCGTCAATCGTTCAAAGAAAAATCACCAATTTCGTCAAAGGATTGGGAAAAGCGCCAATTCTCGTCAAAAGATCATGAAAACCGGCAATTTTTGTCAAAAGATCACGAAAAAAAGGCAATTTCCGTCAAAAGATCGCGGAAAAACAACAATTATCATCGAAAGATCGCGAGAAAACGGCAGTTTTCGTTAAAAGATCGCGAAAAAGCGCCAATTTCCGCCAAAAGATCGCGAAAAAGCGGCATTTCCCGTCAAAAGATCGCGAAAAGCGGCAATTTCCGTCAAAAGATCGCGAGAAAACTGCAATTTCCGTCAAAAGGTCGCGAAAAACGACAATTTTCGTCAAAAAATCCCGAAAAAACGGTAATTTTCGTCAAAAGACTCCGAAAAAAACGGCAGTTTTCGCCAAAAGATGGTGAAAAACGGCGAATTTACTCAAAAGACCACGAGAAAACGGCAAATTTACTCAACAGAGCGTGAAAAAACGTCAAATTTCGTCAAAAGATCGCGAGAAATGGCAAATTTTGTCTAAAGATCGCAAAAAAACGCAAATTTCACATTAATGTTCTGTATCTTGGTAAAATAAACTTTTCATTAGAGTAAGGAAATGATTTCTGCCTAATTCGTGTTAATAATATCTTTTTAATTTACTCAAAGCAAAATTGTATGTAAATTATATATATATATATTAATAGCAATTATATTTGTTGCGCGTGAAATTCATAAGTGTCATTGTTCAAACGTCGTTCGCGCAGTTTTCAGCTTTTTTGCTTTTTGGTCAATCTCATCCCTGAGTAAAACAGTATATTAAGAATCGTTCGTTATTGTTTGTAACAAGCATCAACATTATTTCTATAAACAGATTCGTGTCTAAATGTAAAAATATAAATATTAAATTAAAAATTTAGTAAATGATAATAATTAGCTTTCACATTAATTTTATTTTTCTGGTATTGATATAATTTAACTAATTTTGAAGAAATTTAATTAGTAAACAGAACTTAATAAAATAACATTGCATACATTATCATTATTGGAATAATATATAAAATACATTGCTTTTAGTCAAGTACAAAATAGTCAGTTAAATTCTTAAATAGCATGCAGGTTTTATTTAGACTGACTTTTGACATTAGTTTTTGAACCGTGAAATTTAGAGAAAATGTTTTTTTCTCATAAAAATTAAAGTAATTTAATAGGAAACACTATTTTTCACAATTTAAAAACAGCTTTTGAAATAATGGTACTTTTCTGTTAGCTGAACACAAATCTGATCAATTTCAATACCATTTTTTCTCAATCACCAATAATAGCTTTTATCTTTTGTGTGTTCAAATTAGAAATAATGTTTTGAATTTTAATTTTTTATGTTAAATAGAATGAGTCAGATTTAGCACATTTATCATTTTCAAAAAATCACGCCAACCAGATGGGGTTTTTAAAAATGGCACCTTAAATATTTACATCGTTTACTAAAGCAGATGAAAAATAATCTCTCCTGGAAGTCCACACTTAACAGAACTTCGCTGCATATATATATATGCCTAAAAGCAGAATTTTTTGTGTCAATCTGCATCAAAGTAAAATTTTTCTGAGAGTCAACAATGTTAGACTAAGTGTACTATCATAAGAATTTATAGTAATTCATGAAATAAGCAAAATTCTCATTTATAAAGGAAATAAAATAAAAGGATACAAAAAATACAATAAATCTACAGCCTGAATGTAAATTTGAGCTATATTTATTTTTATACCACATTTTATTTATTTTTTTTTTTTTTTAAAAGCTGGTGAATTAAGTTTGCAAGATTTAAAACCGGGTTGGCACAGTTTTAAGCATGGTTTAAACTACATTTTAAACCATCTGGTTTCTTCCTTAGAAAAAAAAATATTTTTTTAGAACAAATCTAATATATTTTCTGTTTTTCTTTTTTTTAACTTAATTTTTTAAAATTATTGATAGAAATAATTTCTATTTTTAAAGCTTTATCTTAGCAGTCGAGATGAGACATAGTGAGTTTAGGTCATGTTTACATGCAAGGAAATGAAAATTAGCATGTGTCAATGAGCATTTCTGATGCCCTAAAGTGCTGTCTTAAAACTTTGAAATTAGCATAGATAAAAATTATTCAATATTTCACATAAAATATTTTTCTTTAAAAAAATGTGTTTATTTATAAATGTTAATAACATAACAGAATGATCTTTAAGATTTTGGTTAGGTTGAAAAAGAAATTTTTCTCGATTGGGGAGATTATCCTTTAAATTTTTTTTTTAAATGTCAACATATGAACTTGAAAAAAACAGCATGCAAAAGTTGAGTGCTAGTTATAGTATTTTAATAATACTAATCAATATTTTCTGATGTTGAATCTAATGGCCAAAAATGTTGACTTGGAATTATCACTCAGAAAACGAAATAACCACAAGTATTCGAATATCAATCAATCATTCTTTAACAACCACAGACCACAGATACTGATATTCGTATAAAAAAATTAACTATTTACAGGTACTATCTTGAAGTTGAATAATATCATTTAGTAAAAAAAAGTCTTTGGCTGTTTAAATCTTTTAGAACAAGAAAACTTGTCATAAAGCTGCTGTGCATTTTAAGACTAATATCTACAGTAGTCTAAAAAGCTGGTAAATAGATTTTTTGGCTTTTTTTTAACTGTCACTTTTTTTTTAAGAAAAGGGGGGGGGGGAATCTTGCATTTTCTCAAGAGAAGTAACTGATAATACAAATAAGGTATAAAAACGTAACCGCTAAATGTAAAAAAAATCCAGGAATTCCTTGTGCCAGGGTTCCTTTTGAATAAAGGTCATAATTGCTCCTTTTAGTATTCTGACAGAAAAAATCAGACATTCCAGATAACAGGTATTTCAAAGAAAATGTTTCGAATAGACGTGCTTGAAACTGCATCAAATATTTATTTATTTGTTATTACTCAAAAGAATTTTAATAAGATTTTCAAGGTATCTATGTTTCACAGTGTAGAGCAGTTTATCCTTTAAAAGAAAACTTAGCTGTTGTTGTTGTTTTTATGAGGGCCAATTATCTACACTTGAGATACGGGCCGAAAGGAGGGGGGTGCCCTCCGTGGGGGTCTTTCTAAGGTAATCTAACCCGAATTTACGCAAGGAAATCCAAGGTTCGAATAAAGCCACGGAAAACTGCGAACGAATAGGCCGACGGGCATGATTGGGCTCGAGCCCAGCACCTCCCATCTACCAGCTTTAAGAGCAAAACCGCTCGGCCACTGGTGGGGCAGACAAAACTGTTATTAATAATGTTTAAATTAGAAATTATTTCAATTTTCTACGTAACCAATTGAAATTATGCAGTTTGAATATTTTCATAGGTATATTACTTATATATATATACATATATATAAGTAATAAGTATAATATTATATATATACATATATACATATAATATCCAACAGTGTTTATTTTTCTCAACAAATTTGCATCTATATGTAACATTAAATGTTTTTTAAAATAAAAAACCTAGTTTAAACCAAAAAAAACCTTGTTTAAACCAAATAACCTGAGTTTTTTGCCAATCCTGACCCTGATTTAAAATAATTTGTAGCATCCGCTGACGTGCTACACTGATTCTGCTACTGGTTGTATATATATAATATATATGATTACATGTTTATTCTCAGCCTCATGCTCTGGTAACACAAAATATTTTTGGCTCGGATTTTAAATTGTCTTGCTTGGGATTTTTTTTTTTTTTAAGAGCTCAAATTCATCTCTAATGTGTGCCTGTCCATAATTTTTAAATAATTTTGTTAAAATTCTGAAATTCACACTATATGAACAAATTTGATATACTTAAAAATAATTTACAAAAGATTTAAGTTTACTATAAGTAAAAACACTATTCTGGAATGAAACATTTTTAATTAGCAGAATAAAAGCTTTTAAGTAACTTTTTAAATTGAATGATCTACAGATAAATCGTGTACAGGTGGAAGTATGAAAAACTAAAAGTTTTAGTTTGTTTATATCCATACTTTAATTAACAATTAGTTATTTAAAATAGCTTGAGCATATTTAGGGCCTAAATTGTCTCTAGGAATGAAAGGGTTTGAAATTTCAAATTGCAATTTGAATTCACTTTTAACTGTCATATTTTTTGACTATTATAAAAAGGAGTCAAATGCCACAATTTGTTTATAATTTTGAAATATCGAAATCTTATATTTTCTTAATGTTTTTTAATTTATGACCTTTATTGTTAAAATGTATATTCAACAAATTTAATATTAAAAAATTAGGATATTTAAAACAAGTTTAATTTATTATTGTATATTATAAAGGAGCTTAATTAAATTAGTCAGAAAGCAATAGTGAGAAAACACAAATTGTACAAAACTAAAATTTGCATAATTTAGTCACCTCCTGTTATGAAAGTGTGCACTGCATTTTTTCTAAAGCACCTATAATAATATGCCTTTTGCTAAATCAAAATGACTAACAACATAATTTGGTACTTTTATCTTAGCCGGGTGCAACAATGGTATTTTTTCTCGCCAATAGTAGCTTTTATTTTTCATGTGTATAAATTAGAAATAATACTTTGATGTTTTAATAAAACATTTTAGTTTAAGGTATTACTGTTTATTATAAAAATAAAAAGCTCTTTTTTCTATTGTAAATTAAGTGAGTGAAAATTGTGTATTTTAAATAAAATGAGTGAAAGTTTATATTTTGAATAAAATGAGTGAAAGTTTATATTTTGAATAAAATGCATGCAATACAAATTATGACAATGGGAACAATATTTGGTGATTTATCACCTGCGCTTGGCTAGTATAAAAATATTCATAATTTTAACTGTATACATCATACATAATATACATACTACATGCAATTCATGTATACATTTCAGCTAAAACAAAAATTAATTACCTCAGTTAAATGTATCTTTTCAATTTATTGTTTTTAGTTCAATATAAAAAAAATTAATATTTGATATATTTTATTTTTATACTTAGACATATTTAATTTTTTGTAAGTCAGGAAGGTAAGTTATTTCCATTAAATGTTAAGAATATTCTTCACTTCTATGATCCAGTGATACATTTATCCTTTTTTTACATACTACCTGAAATAGCCCTTGTTCAAGTAGATTTTGAGAGAAATTTGTACATTAAAATTCACTTTGATTTAAAACATGCATTTTATTAAATTTATAATCCTTGTTTGAATGCATGATGTTTAAATATCCAGCAGTAAAAGTGCTTTTATTCAAGATCTTTATTTGCATTTATGTTAGAACTTAAACAATTTAACAATATAGTTTAAACTTATATACAATTTAAATTAGTGTTATGGAATTTGTTTAATATGTGAATTATCTAATATTTTGTACCAAACATATTTAAGTCTTACGAATTTAATTTTTCCAACTGAGTGAAAAAATGCCAAGCTGGGACTTGAACCCAGAACCTTTGACTTACATTGTCAGTGCTCTATTGGAAAAATTGAATTCAGATGATAACTTTAACAGTCATGATATTTGAGTTTAAAATAGTAGTATATGTGTAGCCCTCCCCCCCCCCCCCACACACACACCTACCCTGCAAGAACACAAAGTTAAAAATCTTAAATACTTTATTTAAAAGAAAACTATATAAATCTTACTTAAAAAAAAATATATATATAAATACTGCTTCTTTAAAATTTTAATATTTTATAAACTTTGTCATATTTGTTTCTTTGTTGTAACAGAAAATAAATTCCTCCGCAATTTCGTCTTCTCCTCCCCCGCCCTCTCGCTCATCGTGCAAAGTTAAAAATCTTTAAAATTATTCTTCACTTTCTGTATTTGTAGTAAATAAATACTAATAAATAATCTGATTTGCCTACACATAGAAATCCCCTTCCCCCCACACCTACCCTGCAAGCACACAAAGTTAAAAATCTGAAATACTTTATTTAAAAGAAACATTCTGTCCCTTTTCTTGCTTTGTAGAAACAATAATATAAATTTTATCTGTGAAATTTCTGCATCCCCCCCGCCAGCAGCAAAAAGGGGTATTTCTTCAAAAGGGAAGAGGAATAAGGGAGACAAAACAAAAATTTTCCTCTCAACTCTTTATGTATTAAGTTATAAATCAAGAAATTTCCTTCACCTCAATAATTATCTTCCTTATTATTTGAAAGTATATTAGACCAGTTGTGAAACATGAAATTTGGATAAATTTTTCATTAAAACAGATTTAATCAATCAGTAATGTAGCTCATTTTGTAAAATATTTACAAGAATAATTAGATTAATTAACAAAAAATACTGTCATGGAAATTTTTCATTTCTTATAAAAAACAGTGTAAATATATGTATTATGGTCCTATTTGTAAATAGAAAAAAATTGTAGTTTCAATTTTTACATGCAACATTTTTTAAGGTAGAGAAAATCTACACCTATGTAAATGGTTGAGAAACCACTTTAAAATATATTTAGATTCAACTACTTTGCTGTGTTAATTATAATTGAGCATAGTTTTTGTGTGAAAAGTGAAATTTTACTTATATTTATAGATGGATTAAATAAATTTATATAGTAAATTTTCTTTCATTGCCAATTTAAAAGTACCGTTGGTGCATAAGTGGTTAAGCACTTTGGCTATTTTCAAGCATGTTTTAGAAAAAAGTGTTAGGGATGAGGCTGTCTCAGCCGGAGTTCAGGACTTATTTTCTTTTACAAGAAAAAAATAACTTGGTATTTGAAAAACAATAATGCAGTCCAAATAACTTAGAGGATATCCTATTGGATTCTGCAGCCTTTGCATGGCCAGTGTTAGTAACATAAGGAAGCCATGGGATGATATTCATTTTCTATTGTTCCTTTCTGCTTGAAGTCCTTTTCTAGAATTATTGGAAAATAATTCTTGTGTTTTCCACCATAGTTTGCATAATGGTATTTTAAATGAATAGAATAAGTATTGTGACTTTTTCTAATTTCTGCCGATAGTTATTTGTGTATCAATATCAAATTATTTATTTAAACAGATTTTCAGGGGCAAAAAAATCACGAATCCACTTTCTTATCCAATGGATTAATACGTATTTTTATGTTAGTGGACATTTTTAAATGAGAAAATTAATCTTGAAACTACTTTCTATTGCACACTGGCATTTATGGCTCTTGAGGGGAAAAAAACTAAATCTCTACACACTATTAATCTTTCAAATAAATCTGAATGTTTGAAACTCATTTTCAAAATTTTATTTTCATTTGAGAAAGCAAAAAATATTTTTTATACTTGACCAGGAACAAAATTTTACTCCATGAATCAAGTTCTTTACATATAGATAAAAAAATTCTGGGATTGGCCGCTACATAATAATTAAATGTTATTCAAGTCCGCCACACAACAGAATAACTTGCATATTAGATTTTAAAACTTAGTTTAATTTTTTAATTTTCTTTTTTGCAGGGACTGCAACAAAGAAAACTATGGTATTGATTTGCAAGAAAAAGGCTGTTCTGTAATATTTTTTATGTAATATGAAAAGTGTTTTTAAAATAAACTATTTATTTACATGTTATTTGTGTCCTTTCACTTATTATTAGTGTCACTCTTATAATTTTCAGGTGATTCTTAAAAAATGGGCATGTAAAAATCCTTTAACCCCTTAATTGTTGCAGTTTTAGTTTCATGTGCAGTTTGCTTGAGAATGTACCGGGCACGATATTTAAGGTGTTAAAGTTTAAAAAAATCTAATGCTATTTCACTTATTATTATTTGTGTCATTCTTATTATTTTCAGGTCAGCCTTTAAAGTTTTTTTATATGCCCTTTAAAAGTATTACAAGAAAACTTTTTTTTATTTCTATATTTAAATTATACTTTAATATCAGTATGCAATATGTAAAAATTTTCTTCTTGTGTGCCTGAAATAATTGACATAGTATTAATTCCACTCTTGATTTGGAAATCACTGTCAATTACCTTTAAATAACCAGTATTCTGATAATAACAGGTAATGATTCTGAATGTTTCGTCTTGAAACTAAAAAAAATCTTATGAAGGCTTCCTTCACTTTAAATAAAAGGTTTTAAAACCTGTATTTTGTTTTAAAAGTCCACAGATATAAATTATATTAAACAGTGCTGGTTCTTGTTTTATTTTATGAGGAAAGGGTGGGGAGAGGGACCATCATTAAGAAAACTGGATTTTTCTAAAGGGAAAAAAATAGAACAATAAAATTAAATACCAGTATTAATTACAGGAACATGAAAATATAAATTATTGTCTCACATATGTGAGTAAAATTAGTAATAAGTATCTTTGTTGATTAAAACTTGGAGTCAATTTGCAGTCGAGGTATTTCACTGAAGTTTTGTCTTTACAAAATCAAGTAATTTGTTAATTCTAAATATTCTGGACAAGAGTAACTTTTCAGACTTTTTCTTTCTAGAACAATGTATAGCTAGCTCCCAATTCCAAATTCTAGTTATTTGGATTGCAAAATAATCAGATCAAAATTATGAAAAAAAAAGTCAATAGAAAAGAAAGATAAAAACACATTATTGAATTGCAAATAATATGTATATATGTTTGTAAAATTGACTTTGAAAATTATTTATTAAGTTTACAATCAGATAATTTTAAATAAGTATTTTTATATTCTGAGAAAATTGGAAGAATTAACTTTTATTTTAAAAATAGTAGCTGAAATTTCAATTGAAAACCAAAGATTGTTGAATACACATATGTATACGTGATCTCATTATCCTCATATTTTCTATAACATAATTTGAAGTGCAAACAAGAAATTTTAGTACAAAATACTGAAAAAAAAAAAAGTCAGACTTTATATTTAGAGGTATATACCTCTTTTTATATAAATATCTTACTTGTGTGCTTGTTTAATTCAAATTGCGCAATGAGTATCACAAACAAATGTTTACAAATATGAGTAAAAATACTTATAATGTGAGATTTATGATAGAGCTGCATCACTATTTTAACCCTTTATCTACTGACTTGGTACTTATAAGTACCATTAAAATAACTTGTTATAAAATTAATTTAATACATCGATTAGTAGTAATACAGTTGGAATGAGTTATAGATGCATTACTTTATCATGTTCAAAAAGCATTATGGGTTACACAAAACAAAAATATTTTTTAAAGGATGATTTCTTTGACCTTTGCATCCTTTCAGCTTTCTTGGCGTTGCAGTGGGGAGGGATTTTTCAATTCAGAAATATTTCTATTGTAAGAACATTATAATTGTAGATTTCCTAATTCTACAAAGTACTAAGAAAAATATTTAAAATAAAAGATTTGAGTGGGGGTTATAAAAATTGCACAAAATCCCTATAAAATCAAATTTAATGAATCCTTCTAAAATTTATTAAATGATTATGTAAATGTTCTAATTTAGTTTTAAAAAAATTCACGAAAAATACTTTAGAAGATGAAATTTTCATAATTCAGTACATAAAGGGTTAAATTCCGCCCAATTCTTCTCCCTGTTTAATGTATTGTATATTTGCACAAATTATGTGCAATACTCATCACACAATTTAGAGATAATCATCATGTATATTATTTAGGTACAATAAAAGGTGTATTTGATTAAAAGGCAATACCTGTTAAACATATTTTTTAATGAAAGATACTTAAAAAAAAAATATTTTTACTACATTTTCATTCTCATGAAGTTTAATATAAGTTTGTTGACTAGACAAATCAAGTTTACAGATATCATAATACGAGCTTTTGAATCTTTTTTCCTTCAGATATTCCTGTTTATCTAATAAATTCTCAAAAATATTATTTTTTAAACTTTAAAATTTGGATAAAAACTTTTTTTTTAAATTTCAAAATTATAATTTTACTATTAGCATTAAAAATTAATTTTTTTCTTAACTAATAATACTTAAAACTGGAACATTTGAAAAAAAAAAGTTCAAAAGCTGTATTATATCTGCAAACTTGATTTGTCAAGTCAACAAACTTGCATTAAACTCGATAGTTCAAGCTTGATGCAAGTTTGAATCAAGCATTCAAGGTTACACTTGACCAACATGCTTTAAGCTGGATATCGCAAGCTTTATGTATGTTTGATGGGTCAAGTTTAAGGCAGGCTAGACAGACAAGCATGAATCATGTTTGATGGATCAAATTTAAGGCAAGCTAGGAAAACAAGCATAAATCATGTTTGATGGGTCAAGTTTAAGGCAAACAAGCATTAATCATGTTTGATGGGTCAAGTTTAAGGCAAGCTAGGCAAACAAGCATGAATCAAGTTTGATGGGTCAAGTTTAAGGCAAGCTAGCTAAACAAACATGAATCAAGTTTGTCATGTCAAGTTAAAAACAAACTGGGAAGATGTAAACTTTTATGCTTGATTCAAACATGCATTAAGCTTGCAGACTTGATCTGTCAAACTTAATGCAAGCTTGTTGACTTGACATAGTTAGCTTGCAGATAGCTTGATGCAAGCTTTTTGTGCTGTCTGGGACGTCATCAAGGGATTTTTATTTCGACGTTTTATTTGTATATTTATTAATGTTATACTAATTTATTTGTTCTTTCGTTATTTAAAATAAAAATGGAACAGATGTTATATATTCC
This sequence comes from Maratus speciosus, assembly GCA_963932465.1. Lineage (NCBI taxonomy): Eukaryota > Metazoa > Arthropoda > Arachnida > Araneae > Salticidae > Maratus > Maratus speciosus. The sequence goes on along the minus strand of OZ010799.1, from coordinate 55,678,900 downwards.
CACGACCGCCATCTTGGATTTTTTCTTGGCGTGAAAACCCCTTTTGCGCCACGTAGTAAATGTCACCAAGCAGCGATTTATGCACGTGTTAGGCTTCACTGGGTTGCCAGAACACGTCACTCGTCGGGGTTGCCAACCCCGATAAATGTCAACAAAAAATCGCCAAGAAATCCAAGATGGCGGCCACGGGAATATATAACATCTAAGCCATAAAAATTACGTCAATTTGTATAATTTGGCGAAATTAGTCGACGGAATAACTAAGTAGTATCGTATCATAATATTAAAATATTTATTTGCTTAAAAGACGTTGTAAAAACACATTAAAAGTAAATTAAAAATCTGTATTACAAATATATTTTATCTATATTTACAAAATATAGATTTTTAATTTAATTTTAATGTGTTTTTATAACGTCTTTTAAGCAAATTTTCTGACACAATTTCAGATTTATTTTTAAAAGAAAAAACATGAAACTTGCTGACGTTATTTTTGAAGAGATTTAAATGCGACCTGTGTTTTTATTTTTCGTTTAATTAATTAGAACTTGATTTATAAACAATTATTGTCTCAGTAGAACAATATTTTTCGTTTCCAACACAATCGCTTCAGGCTATTCGGTTCAAAACGCTCACTTTGACATCTTTTTTTTTTTTTAATATATTCTGCCTCTATTGAAAAATCGACCGTTACGGTACATTATATAGTCCCTGAATAAGAGAGACTACCAATTGGATGCGTTTGAAAGCGAAAATGAATTTTAAAACGAGAAAGTAAACAGTTCGGATTTGAGTGCACCCCTAATACAATGATTTTTTCTTCAATTGCTATGCATTTTTAATTTGTTTTTGCTGTAAGAATTGGTCCTATCAAAAACTTCTCAATATAAAAATTGTAGATAGTATTAAGAAGATATATAATAAATTCATGCGAATTTTATATCTTGTGAATTAACGAAGAGATTTATAAGCGACCTGTGTTTTTATTTTTCGTTTAATTAATTAGAACTTGGTTTATAAACAATTATTTTGTCAGTAGAACAATTTTTTTCGTTTCCAACACAATCGCTTCGGGAAATTCGGTTCAAAGTGCCCACTTTGACATAATTTTTTTTTAAATATATTCTGCCTCTATCGAAAAATCGACCATTACGGTACATTATATAGTTTCTGAATAAGAGAGACTACCAACTGGATGCGTTTGAAAGCAAAAATGAATTTAAAAATGAGAAAGTAAGTAGTTCGGATTTGAGTACCTCTTTAATACGATGATTTTTTCTTCAATTGCTATGTATTTTTAATTTGTTTTTGCTGTAAGAATTGGTCCTATCAAAAACTTCTCAGTATAAAAACTTTAGATAATATTAAGAAGATGTATAATAAATTCATGCGAATTTTATATCTTGTGAATTAACGAAGAGATTTATAAGCGACCTGTGTTTTTATTTTTCGTTTAATTAATTAGAACTTGGTTTATAAACAATTATTTTGTCAGTAGAACAATTTTTTTCGTTTCCAACACAATCGCTTCGGGAAATTCGGTTCAAAGTGCCCACTTTGACATAATTTTTTTTTAAATATATTCTGCCTCTATCGAAAAATCGACCATTACGGTACATTATATAGTTTCTGAATAAGAGAGACTACCAACTGGATGCGTTTGAAAGCAAAAATGAATTTAAAAATGAGAAAGTAAGTAGTTCGGATTTGAGTACCTCTTTAATACGATGATTTTTTCTTCAATTGCTATGTATTTTTAATTTGTTTTTGCTGTAAGAATTGGTCCTATCAAAAACTTCTCAGTATAAAAACTTTAGATAATATTAAGAAGATGTATAATAAATTCATGCGAATTTTATATCTTGTGAATTAACGAAGTTATGGATATTTTCTTCTTCAACCTCCCCCCTTTTTTGCCTTCGTTTTTAATTTTTTTTTCGGTACGAATTGGTCCTATCAAAAACATGTCAATATAAAAGTTGTAGATAATATTAAGAAGATTTATATTAAATTTAATTGGATTTGATATCTTGAGAATTGACGAAGTTATGAATTTTTTTCTTTCCAAAACCCTATTTTTGAGCCCCTTGAGCCCATTTTTAATTTTATCAAACATCTGTCATACATAAATTTATGGCCTTTTTTTAGAAGTAATAATAACTTTAAACTGATTCGATATGTATTATAGTTAAGAAGTTATGGGATTTTTTCGGTTTTCACAAAATCCCTCCCTATTTCCACCCCCCCCCCCCCTGGTCCGATTTTGCCCATTCACGAACTTGACCGAGATTTTATGCCCCTTGATTTTATGTATCAGTTTGGAAAAGACTTGTGTAGAATTATGGAAGTTATCGTGTCCACAAAAAAAGATGTACATATACATATATACATATACATATATATATATACACACACACACACACCGAAGAGCCATTACATTATGACCACCCTCTATCTATAACAGTGATCTCGCCCAGAAACAAAACCACGGCGCGTGCGAGGCTGATATTGGAGTATATAAAGCGCCCATGCATTGTATTTCAAAACATAGCATGATTAGAGACTTAATGGGAAAAGCAGCAGATTTATCAGACTTTGATAAAGGTCAAATCGTTATGGCTCGGCGACTTGAAACTTCGATCTCGGAAACGGCGCGTTTGGTTCTCTGTACACGTGCAGTGCTTCTGAGCACGTACCGAAGGTAGTGTATGGATAGTGAAACGACAAGTCTCAGGCGAGCGGTGTGTCGTCTGCGGCGCATTGATTCCAGATGAGAGTTGAGATTGGTACGCATCATTCGTCGTGACCTAAGAGTTGCAACAGCCAAAATAATCAACAGTTACAACAGACGCGACCCAGACAGTGTTTCTCGACACATAGTGCCGCGTGCACTGTTGTGTATGGGCCTACGCAACCGGCGGCCTAAAAACGTTCCTGTGCTGACAGCACGTCAACACCAGCAGCGCCTGCAACGGGCCCATGAATAACGGAATTGGACCATAGAATAATGGAAGAAAGTTGCATGGTCTAGCGAATCACGTTTTGTGGTCCATCACATCGACGGGCGCGTACGAATAGGCCTATTTCCAACGGTAACCCTGGCTCCTGGATGCACAGTTGGTCGGAGACATGCCTGTGGCGGCTGTGTTATCGTGTGGGCGATGTTTCTATGGAGCACATTAGGATCCATAATCCCCATAGAAAAATCCCTTACGTCTGTGCGCTACCTGAACATCGTTGCAGAACAGATGCACCCATGGCAACAATGTTTCCGGCGGGTTATTATCTACTGCAATTGTTATGAGATTTATTTGCCAATAAACGCCGTTAAGACTACGATGGCTCTGTTATTTATTTGAACGAGAAATTCTTCTCAAATGTTTTCTGAGTTCTGCCTTCTACTTATCGCCACGACTGCGCTCTTGTCGTTCCCATGAATGACGGAGGTTTGGTAAAGTTTATAACATGGATTCGTATACTACTTTTACGTAGATATACAGGAGTATCGCCGGAATTTCACACACACACACATATATACATGATACATAGTAATATATAACATAGTAGATATATTAGATGCACTATCTGCATGACTGACTCCGGGATGATCATTCCCCGATTCATCACATTCATCGGCTTCAGGTTTCTCTGGATTCAAAACACTTTGAATAATTTCGCCAAATGTTCTTTATAATCAATATCATTCTTGTCACAATTAAGCCAGTCTATGTTTATATCCACAGAAATACTTTCTAGCTACTGTTGCTACTGTCAGATAATCATTTTACTCAAAATAGCGCCGTCTCTCTCGGTTTTATGTGCATTTGAATTTCCGTTGTTCGTTTCTGATTAAAAAAAAAAAAAAAAGAAAAATAGGAAAGGAGTATGGCAGTTAACCGAGGGTGGCGGTTGATAGAGTGGCGGATAATCGGAAGTTTACTGTATGTATAACAATTTAAATTGATTAAATGATTAAACTGCTTCAATTATTTTCTAAAGTAAAAATAAATAAATATTTGTAAATACTCAAAAATGGATTAATATATCCTGAGATCTAATCTTAATTCATTTATAAAATATTTTTTTTTTTGTAACTTTATTTTTATTTTACTAGGGGGCTCTGCCCCCTACGAGCTACGCTCGCCAACCCCCGTTAAAGCACACCAAAATCCAAAAAGCACGCTAATTCGATCGGCTTTAAAAATATTGAATAATAATAATAATAAAAAACAGTAGCGATCTCTCTGTAAACGGGTTTCCATTCGTTTTCCTTGGATTGAGGATTTTTAAGGCCAAATCTGCTGCTGTTAAGAGATACAATGGCTGTTTTCGTATTTAATTCAAAAAATTAGTTACACATTTGAAAATAAGCTAGTGTAAAACGAATTAAGTAAACTGTGTCATTGTCTCACGGTATTTTTTTACAGCGCTATAAGATAGTTCTTTTAAATAATTCATTTTAAATGTATCGTTTCAAATCTGACGTAATTTACACCAAAGTTTTATTTCTCTTATTAATATTCACGTGAAAATACTTTTGTTGTTAGAAGGAAATATTATTTGCCCTTTCTTCGAATTCACGATAATAGTTGAAAAGATCATCTCAAAATATCTTGCGCAAAGATATTTTCAATTTAAATTGTTTTGCTATATTTTTTGCCATTTTAAATATGACGTAATTTCCTCAAGTTACAAGTTTTAACGCATAATAATGATTTTTTTTATTTTAAGATTTTGTATCTCTTTTAAAATTCAAGTGTAAATATGGTTCGGCACAGATGTCATTGGCGCAATTTTTTTCTGAATCCAATTTCATATACGCAACGGGTACTTAACTGGTGCTAAAGTGTCGCTAATCGCTTGTGCGTAAGAGATTGTGTGTTTGATTCCCGCTGGTTCCATTGCACACACTCTTTGAGTAGAACTCCCAGGGTGTATTTCTCTTGTGTTGTAATATTTCCTTGTGCTATCTTGTCTCCGACTTATAAGCGGGCTCTCATGTCAAGCACACAAGTCGTATGTTTGTTGTACAATAAATAAATAAATAAAGTGTCGTTATTTTGCTTGATATGGTAACCGGATGTTGTTGTTTATGCTATTGATGTTTTCGCCAAATTGGCGTCGGAAAAAAATTGCGCCAATATGTATATGACATCTGTGACTATGGTTCTTATGGCGCAATTTTCCTGCTTTTAACATGTAATCATTTAATTCTAATTTTAAAGTTTTTTTTCTGTTTGTAATAGTCACATGTAAATAAATTTTTAATTTAAGTAAACATTATTGTTTGCGCTGTTTATACAACTGGCAACAGTTTAAATTAATAACATTTTCTAAAATTTGTATAAAATATCTCTCGAAATGCTGAAAATTTGAATTTAAAATTGAAATAAAACCTCAAAAAATGAGTCAAATAAGACAGATAAATGCAATCTGCACACCGGGAACTTATAACGTATAAAGTGATCTAAAAATGATTAAATTCTCATGTATAGTTTTTGCTCCAATAAAACTTTTTTAATGGAACGATTTTGTCCAACTTTAGCATTAAATATCTCTTAAAATAATTCTTCGATTTGAAAGCTGTCTGCATCAAACATTTCTGTATAATACCACTGATTTTCATATTTTTGTATGCAACAGTTTTTTTAATATTAACGATGAAAGGCCATGCTTAAGCATTCAAATTGGATGCCGATCTACCCGGAATATCTACGCAGATTGTCATTGGTCCATTTCCAAATCAAAACTTTTTTTTTATATATAGAAGGATTTTTTTTTTTTCTATTTCAATCTCCCTTTAAAGATAAGAGATGGGATAAAATTTTAATGGATTCTCTTGCTCTACAAAACGTTTAAATTACATTATTTGGATGTCAAATCTTCATATTTCACATGAATATTTTATCTCTGTATCCAAAAATGTTAATTTACATTAAAATTTATTATTTTTAAGGGGACAGTGAACATTAAAAACCAATTCCTTCAATTTCCAATGGATTGATTTGAAAAATGGCAGACTTATTAATTATAAGCTCAAACAGTTATATTCAAAATTTGGTATTAAAAACACAAAATTTTTTAAATTCTTTATATTTTGAATTTGTAAATAACGAACAGCTGTAATATTCTGAAATGCCCCATGCGCATTTCTTTTGCATAAAATATGACAATATTTACTTATTATTATTATTATTATTATTATTATTATTATTATTATTATTATACAACTAAGGCGCTCGGCCTCCGACGAGCTAAGTTCACCAACCCCCGTTCAGACACTGCAGTCTCTAAAAGCACACTAATTTGATTGGCTTTAAAAAGATTTTGAGAGATTGAATTATAATTTAAAAAACAGTGGCGATCTCCCTATAAATCGATTTCTATTCATTTTTCTTCAATCGGAGAATTTTAAGGAAAAATCAGCTGCTGTTAAAAGATACAATGGCTGTTTTCGTCTTTGATTAAATAAAATCAGTTAAACATTTCAAAATAAGCTAATATAATAAGCAAATCTGCATCAAAATGCAAATATATTTTACAAGTACCAATGCCTTCTTTTGACGGAAACGACACAGAAGGTTAACGAATATTAACTAAACCATTTAAGCAAGTTCTTTATTTTCTGCTTCACAGATTTTTCTCTTTCAAATCATATTTTTTGTTGATGACACTTCATTTTCATCTTGTAATCTTTTTTATTTTTATTATATTACTAAATAATCGCTCGAAAGCAATCCAAACGCGTTCAATAAAATTAATATTAGTCTTATTACTATAATCTCAAAATATCAAATTAATGTCTCGAGCAATTTTTAAATTTAAACTGTTTTGCAATATTACTTTTTGTTCATTTTACGTAATAAGTGTAATGTGACGTAAATGTGACGTAATTTCTCCTATTTAAGACTTCTAACGCATCTTAATGAATTTATTATTTTACAATATCCTTATAAAATTCACGTGTAAATATAGTTTTTATGAAGTAATTTTCAATAAGTTCCTGCTTTTCACACGTAATTATTTAATTCTAATTTAAAAGTTTTTTTTTCTGTTAATAATAGTCACATGTAAATAAATTTTTAATTTGAAGCAAACATTATTATTTGCGCTGTTTATACAGTTGGCAACAGTTTAAATTAATAGCATTTCCTAAAATAAGTAAAAAATATTTCTCGAAATGCCGAAAATTTGAATTTAAAATAGAAATAAAACCTCAAAAAATGAGTCAAATTAAAAAGTGAATGCAGTCTGCACACCGGGAAATCCTAACGTACAAAATGATCTAAAAATGAATTAATTCCCATATATAGTTTTTAGCTTACAGGCTATCAAAGCCTGAGAGCTTATGTGCCCGCCGGTTCTGTGTGTACGTACGTATGTACGTACGTATGTATGTACATACGTAACGCGGTAACTCTTGATAGAAACATCCGATTTGCTTCAAAAAATTTTTCTAGGTTCATTGTGATAATGCGCTTCCCTGATTAGTTTTGGGAGTTCATTGGTTAAGGATAAAGGGGGAAAAGGGGGTTAGTCCACCCCTCTTAATTCAGATAAATGGGTTTTTCATGCAGATTTATTCGATTTGCTCCGAATTTGGTATACCGGTTTATTATGTTAAGGAGCTTCCCTGATTGATTTTGGGGGTTTATTGGTTAAGGATAAAGGGAGAAAAGGGGGGTTAGTCCACCCCTCTTAATTCAGATAAATGGGTTTTTCATGCAGAATTATTCGATTTGCTCCGAATTTGGTATACCGGTTTATTATGTTAAAGAGCTTCCCTGATTGTTTTCGGAGGTTCATTGGTTAAGGATAAAGGGAGAAGAGGGGGGTTAGTCCACCCCTCTTAATTCAGATAAATGGGTTTTTCATGCAGAATGATTCGATTTGCTCCGGATTTGGTATACCGGTTTATTATGTTAAGGAACTTCCCGATTAGTTTTGGGGGTTCATTGGTTAAGGATAAAAGGGAAAGGGGACTAGTCCACCCCCTTAATTTAGATAAACGGGTTTTTCATGCAGAATTATTCGATTTGCTCCAAATTTGGTATACCGTTTTATTATGTTAAGGAGCTTCCCTGATTAGATGTGGAGGTTCACTGGTTAAGTATAAAGGGGGAAACGGGGGCTAATTCCCCTTCACTTATTTTTTTGAGGGGCATTATTCTTTAAAATAAGAGTATAATATACAATTAGTGTGAATAGCCTGTGAGCTAAATGCCACCAGTTTAGCTGGGCACTTTTCTTTTTTCTTTTTTATAAAACTTATTTAAGGGAACGATTTTGTCCAAATTTAGCATTAAATATCTCTTAAAATAATCATTCGATTTGAAAACTGTCTGCATCAGCGTGTTTATCAAACATTTCTCTATAATACCGCCGATTTTCATATTTTTGTATGCAGTATTTTTCTTAATATTAACAGAGAAAGGCCTCCGTTCACAAAAAATTCAAAATCGGCGGTGGCTTGACAGCGTAAGTTACTTTTTTTTTTTTTTTAAATAGAAAGATAAAATGGAAGTTAGCGTGAATTGTAAAAGTTCGCTGAATATATGAGTAAAAAAAATATATTTTTATAATTTTGCTTTGTTTTTTCTAAAAAAAAGCTATATATTTTCATATACATATACTAGGGGGCTCGGTCCCCTACGAGCTACGCTCGCCAACCCCCGTCCAGACACCGCAGACTCTAAATGCACGATAATTTGATCGGCTTTAAAATGATTTCGAAAGATTGAATTATAATTTTAAAAACAGTGGCGATCTCCCTATAAACGGATTTCTATTCATTTCTCTTTGATTGGGGAATTTTAACGCCAAATCCGCTGCGGTACTACTTGATTATCCAGTCGACCAATTTCGCCAAATTATATAAATCGCCAAACCACTCGCCAAATTACACAAATTGACATAATTTTTATTTTAAATAACGAAAGAACAAATAACTTCGTACAACATGAATAAAAATACAAATAAAACGTCGAAATAAAAATAACTTGATGACGTAGACACGTGTAACAACATTTCAAAATAAGCTAATATAAAAGGAATTAAGTAAACAGAGTCTTTGTCTCTTGATATTTTTTAACAAGTGAGAAGAAAGTTCTTTTAAATGGGACCTTTTAAATTAATCGTTTTTAATCTGACGTAATTTTGACCAAGCTATTCTTTTTCTTTTAAATATTCACGCGAAAATACTTTTGTTAGAAATGAAATATTATTTGCGCTTTCCTAACAAAAATAGTTGAAAAGATCCTCTCAAAATATCAAATAAATGTCTAGCGCGATTTCTAAATTTAAACTGTTTTGCAATATTATTTTGTGTTCATTTTATGTAATAACTGTAATGTGACGCAAATATGACGTAATTTCTCCTATTTAAGACTTCTAACGCATGTTAAAGAATTTATTATTTTACAATATCCTTTCTCTTTTAAAATTCACGTGTATACTTTTTATGACGTAATTTTTAATAAGTTCCTGCTTTTTGTACATAATTATTTAATTCTAATTCCAAGTGATTTTTTCTGTTTATAATAGTCCCGTGTAAATAAATTTTTAATTTGAAGCAAACATTATTGTTTGCGCTGTTTATACATTTGGCAACAGTATAAATTAATACCATTTTCTAAAATAATGTAAAAAATATCTCTAGAAAAGCTGAAAATTTGAATTTACAATAGAAATAAAACCTAAAAAAAAAATGAGTCAAAATAAAAAAAAAATTAATGCAATCTGCACTCCGGCAAATTCTAACGCATAAAACGATCTAAAAATAATTACACTGCCATGTATAGTTTTTGCTGCTATAAAAATTTTTTTAAACGAACGATTTTGTCCAACTTTAGCATTAAATATCTCTTAAAATATTTCTTCGATTTGAAAACTGTCTGCATCAGCGTGTTTATCAAACATTTCTCTATAATACCACCGATTTTCATATTTTTGTATGCAATATTTTTCTTAATATTAACGAAGAAAGACCTCCGGTGACAAAAAATTCAAAACCGGCGGCGGCGGTGACAGCCGTAGTTACTTTTTTTTTAAGAACCGAGAGATATTTCAAGACTAAAATGCTTCCGAAACGCAACATTTTATGCTAACATTTATTTATGATTGTATAGAGGATATACAGTATAAATTTCAAAAGGTTCTGATAATTAAGAATGCGCATGAAAACTTTCAAATGTTAGAAATGTGCGAAACTTTCAATTTCGAGAAAACAGTAGCTTAAGTTAAACAAACTGCATAAATATATTCAGTTTTTACAAATATAAAAGCTTATATCTCTGCAAAGAAGCGTCAGAATTAAAAAAAAAAAAAAAAAAAAAAAAAAAAAAAAAAAAAAAAAAAAAAAACTAGTCGGATGTAGCAATCCCAAAACTTTCTTCTATCTCATACATGTTAAAATTTCTGAAAAAATGAAGCATATCAGTGTTACCGGTAAAATGATTTACCCCAGAATCTAATCAGCAACAATTTATGTCAAGTTGCAGCTGAATCTGAAGTTTGATTAAAATCCGTGCATTAGTTTTTGAGGTAGAACTATTGCAGAAATCGTAAAAAATCTACATAGCCGCGCCGCCTGTTGGTCTATTTACTCCAAAAACTAATCAGGACCAATTTATATCAGATACCAACTGAATCTGAAGTTTAATGAAAATTCATGTGTTTATCCTTGAGATACAGTTATTGTGGAAATCGTGATAAATGCAGCCTAGCAACGCTAGTTGTTGGGCGATTGACACTAAAAACTAAACAGCAGTAATTTATATGAGGGACTAACTGAATCTGAAGTTTTATAAATTTCTGTGCATTAGTTCTTGAGATATAGCTGTTTCGGAAATCATGAAAATACAGCACAGGAACGCCATCTGCTGGGTGATTTACACCAAAAAGTAAACAGCACCAGTTTATATCAGGGACAAACTGAATCTAAAATTTTGTTAAATTCGGATCATTAGTTCTTGCGATAGAGCTATTGCGATAATCATTAATAATGCCATACAGCAGCGCCACTGTTGGGCAATTTGCACTAAAAAATAATCAGCACCAAATTATATCAAGTACTAACGTAATCTGAAGTTTTGTAGAAATCCGTTCATGAGATATAGCTATTTCGGAGATCGAGAAAAATGCAGCATAGCAGCACCACCTGTTGGGTGATTTACACCAAAAAGTAATCAGTACCAGTTTCTATCAGGGGCTAGCTGAATCTAAAGTTTTGTTACATTCCTTTCATTAGTTCTTGAGATAGAGCTATTGCGATAATCATGAATAATGCCGCATAGCAGCGCCACCTGTTGGGCAATTTACACAAAAAAATAATCAGCATCAAATTATGTCAAGTACTAACGTAATCTGAAGTTTTATAGAAACCTGTGCATTAGTTCTTGAGATATAGCTATTTCGGGAATCGTAAAAATGCAGCATAGCAGCGGCACCTATTGGGCCATTTACTCCAAAAAGTAATCAGCACCAGTTTATATCAGGGACTAACTGAATCTAAAGTTTTGTTAAATTCCTTTCATTAGTTCTTGAGATAGAGCGCCCACAAAATTTGTGTCACACACACACAGACAGATAGACTGACAGATAGACATTTTGTAAAAACATGTTTTTCGGGTTTTCTGACCCCTAAAACGTGTAAATCCGTCGAAAACCGGAATTCGAAAATTTTTATGAATCCAATACTTCCTTTTGTAAAGATAGAAAGTAAAAATCTGAATCAGATAAAGGACATAGCTCGATAGGCACTGGAAACATGCCTTTTAATCAAATTCCCTAATTTTTTTCCCAGACATAGCTACATATCTGACAATATATTTCCCCTATTATCACCCTATAAATATTGATATTTAATGAGATAAAAATGCTTTTTCGATGTTTAAAAAAAGGGATTTTCTCAAAAATAGCTGCACGGAATTTCATGCCATTAATTGAGGATGTATAGATACCAAAGATGCATAACTGATAATTTTTGTATAATTTTCTGTTAAACTGGGTGAAATAACGAAATAAAAATTAAAAAAAAATAAAAATCATATCTTATGGTTATCCGAAAATTACCATTTTCTTGTAAAAAATCCCCCATATGTGCTCGTATATTCTATATAAATGCCAAAAGTTTGCGTTTGGTACTACATATAAATATTTACAAAAATGTATATTGAAATTATTGAAATTCATTTTAAGGCATTATTTTGGGCGGAGCTACTCAACTTCCACACCTGAAGAATTTTTGGAATAAACAGTTACAGAATTGCTGTATTTTAAACTTTAATGAACACATAAGCAACATTCTCAACACTGTCGATATCAAAATGAACATGATGTTGAAAAACATGGCTTATATGCTTAATGGAATCTAAAATACATCAGTTGACATATTGTCTGCTGACTTTGTTCCAGAAAATTCTTCCGATGTTGAAGTTAAGTAGCTCCGCTCCAAATGACGCCTTAAAATGAATTTAAATAATTTTAATATACATTTTTGTAAATATTTATATGTAGTACCCAACGCAAACTTTCGACATTTATGTAGAATATACGTGCACATATGGAGAATTTTTTACAAGAAGATGGTAATTTTCGGATAACTATAAGATATGATTTTTATTTTTATTAATTTTTATTTTGCTATTTCACACAGTTTTTATAAACAGAAAATTATACAAAAATTACCAGTTATGCATCTTTGGTATCTATATATTCTCAGTTAATAGCATGAAATTCCGCGCAGCAGTTTTTGAGAAAATCCGTTTTTTAAAAATCGAAAAACATTTTTATCTCATTAAATATCAATATTTATAGGGTGATAATAGGGGAAATATATTGTCAGCTATGTAGCCACATCTGGGGAAAAAAATCAGGAAATTCGATTGTAAGGCATGTTTCCAATGCTTATCCGGCTATGCCCTTTGAGCATCTAGTTTCACAATTCTCCGTGATTTTAAAAGTCCACTGTCCCCTTAATGCGATAAATGTATATGATATTTTTTTAATGCGCTACTTTGAATATTAGAATATATTAACCATTTAGCGAAAAATAAATAAAACTCATTGGAAAAAAAAAATATTTTTTTCCTTTTAATTTGTGAAATTATATACTCTCAATGTAATCTGTCCTTTAAAATGAAGAGACAATGTGAATATTGCGAAGACAACATATACGGCTCGAAATCTTTTTTTGTAACCTACAAAATGACTTGTTGGGCCTTCAATCGGTAATAAAACTATTCCTGATATTGATCGCGAGCAAAGCGATATAAGTAAGCGTCCTATATTAAATGGGAGAAGTAACCGCAAGATTAAAAGCAAGGTCACATCAATGAAGGTCATGCGCCACGTAGTGGATGGAGTCTGTTTTCTATCTGACACCACTAAAATTATAAAGTTTTTTTCACCTTGTTAATTAACTGAAATTTTTTTTATAAGGCAAAGAAAATTTCGTGGTGTCGAGTTCGTCTGGGACCAAAGCGTTAAAAGTAAGCGAACAAACTTAATGCTGGAATCAGGCGTAAATTAACAAAGTTGCGCCACCTAGTGGACGGAGTGGTAATTCACATACGCGGGCTTTTAGTGTTGCGCGTATTATCTAAATCGTCAGTCACTCATGGAAATGGATTTTGTTTGCCCCATTTACAGCAAAATAACGCCGTAACGAGAGGGGCGTCCAGACGCACTTGACACCACGAAGTTTTCTTCGCTTGATCAGAGGAACTTCAGTTATTAATCAAGGTGAAAAAAACTTTACAATTTTAGTGGTGTCAGTAAGAAAACAGTTAGGTATCTACCTGTAGTTCACACTCCATCCGGTACGTGGCGCATGACCTTGATCGATGTGACCTCGCTTTTAATCTTGCGGTTATTTCTCCCATTTAAGATAGGACGCTTACTTATATTGCTTTCTCTGGGACACCCTCTCGCTACGCCATTATTTTGCAATAAATGTGGCAAACAAAATTCATTTGCATGAGCGACTGAAGATTTAGAAAATACGCGCCACACTAAAAGACCGCGTATGTGAATTATCACTCCGTCCACAAGGTGGCGCAACTGTGTTAATTTACGCCTGATTCCAGCATTAAGTTTGTTCGCTTACTTATAACGCTTTGATCGCGAGCCTCCCACCGTGACGTTTGACCTGTTGTTAAAGGTCGTGTGCTCTCTTCTTCTGGACCTGATGAAGGGTTTTAAGGTGGGAAGGAAATTTTCGAATGTTTATCAAATATTTGGGGTTTAAATAAACTTACACGATTTTTTCTTTGTATGAATAGATGAGAACATACGCTTTCTATTTTTTTTTTTTTCAAAAATTTTCAAATTCCAAAAACTTTCAGAGTTATTCTGTGATATTCACATCACGCAGACTTTAATACTAAATTAAACTAGTATGTTGTGGCCATCACAAAACTTTCTTCTATCTCGTGCATGTCAATACTTCAAAATTCACTATCTCAGTGCCAAATTAAATGGCAATCTGTGTTCATCATGAGAATTCTAAAAATATAAAATTCCGTGCATTAGTTCTCGAGGTGTAACTGTCGCTGAAATCGTGTAAATCCAGCAAAATGCGCATAGCAGCGCCACCTATTGGGTTATTTACACCAGAACCTAATTATCACCAACTTATGTCAACGTCTAACTGAATATGAAGTTTGAGAAAAATTCGTGCATTAGTTCTTGAGATAGAGGTATTGCGCAAATCATGACAAATGCAGCATAGAAGCGCCACCTGTTGAGCGATTTGCAAGCAGCAATATTAATCAAGTTATACTTAAATCTGAAATTTGATGAAAATTCGTGCATTAGTTCTTGAGATAGAGCTATTGAGGAAATAAATCCGTCGAAAACTGGAATTCGAAAATTTTCATGAAACCAATACTTTCTTCTTGTAAAGATAGAAGAAAATAAAAATAAGTACACTGGTTTCCAAAAATTAAGGAAAAATCACAAGAAGAGCGATAACTCGTTCAAAAATTAACCTATCCGTATGAAATTTGGATATGTTGTTAACTAAAAGATGCTGATTAAAATTGCAAAATGCAAATTAGTGGCGCTGCAATCGGATTGCGTCATCTGTGCGGAGCATAAAAATGCATGCTAGAGAGTACGGCTGCTAGTGTCGCTGTGATTATGAGATAAGAAATCTGAGATAGCCAATTCATTAGTAAGACCTCGAGGTATCATTTGTCCGCATAAATGCGATATAGAGCTATAGGAAGATTAGATATAGGCCAAAGTCAGACAGAAGTGGCCAGATGGCTAAATGTGAGTCCTTGTGTTGCTCATAGGCTTTGGCAACACTTTCAAACCACTGGCTCGGCCTCCAGAAGGTTCAGGGAAGGACGAGCAAGAGCTACGACAAGCACCGATGACCGATATTTGCTGTTATGTGTACGAAGGAATAGAACAGCAACCCCCTCTCATCTTAAATCCGTCCTTGCTACAGTCACTGGAAGGTTGGTATCAACGTCTACTGTGCGTAGAAAGCTTCATGAAGGTGGTCTGTACGCGATGCAACCGGATATTTGTGTGCCACTCGCCTCTTGTCTCCGGAGGGAACGTTTAAGTTGGACACGTCAACATGTCCATTGGACGGCTGATCAGTGGAGGCGTGTTCTCGTCACAAATGAGTTCCAGTTTAGCATCCAAAGCGATAGTAGGCATTGTTTGATTTGGAGAGAACAGGGAACACGCTATCATCCATGAAACATTCGTAAAATATATTCGTATGGAGGAGGCAGTGTCTGTGTTCGGGATGGTATCTCTTTGGGCGGACGCACAGACCCCCTTGCCTTTTTACGTGGAACTGTGAATGCTCACATCTATAGAGATGACATTCCTGATGCTTATGGGCACCCTTATGCCGGTGCAATAGGTAAAGATTTCCTGTTACAGGACGATAACGCTAGACCGCACAGGGTTCACATCGTAGAAGATTATCTTCAGCACCAAACAATTCAGCGCATGGAATGGCCAGCGCGGTCACCGAACTTGAATCCCAATGAGCATCTTTGGGATGCTTTCGGAAGATGTGTCGCTGTTCTCAATCTCCCTCCTCAGACCCTTGCCACGCTTACAACTGCTTTACAAGAAAAACGGCTCGCACTTCCCCGCAAACTTATCAATCGCATAATTGACAGCATCACACTTCACTGTATGTTCTGTATTGCTTATAGGGATGATCATAATCCATATTAAAGATACTTTTCTTATACCAAACTGAGACATTTATTTTGTTTATTTTATAATTGCATTAATTTCTGAAACACCACAATCGCCTGGTAATTTCTTTTACTGTTATTTTATACCTTATTATGTGTTGTAAATTGTGTCTGAGTTTTATTAAAATCTACTTGTAAGATTTTGAGTAATTGCAACTTTTGTTATTTTTCCTTAATTTTTGGAAACCAGTGTATATATGTATTTAAAAGAACAGGCTGTTTTTTTAGTCATCAGGCCTGAGCTTTCTACTGAACGGATTTGATTAATTATTTTTTTTTTAATGAAATCACTTTATATGTAGATGTGCCCGCACAAGCTGTTTTAAAAAAGATTCCCATTTTTATATTTTTAATTTAATTTTACAAGCTTTTTATGAAATTTCTTTAAAATGTTGACAATCGGATTACTTCCATTATTGTAGAGAAATGAGAAATAATGCGGTTTGTTGATCTTTTTTTTGTCATATCCATATTGATGCCACTTTCTCATTAGAATTAAAAATACTTTGAAAAAAGGTTGAGCAACAAATGACGTCACGCTTTAAAAATCACGCATTTTCTTTCATAAAGCTGTTACATTTCAATATTTTTCATTTAGTTGTTGCTGACTGTGAGACGCTAAACAAAATGCTTCAATAAGTAAAATTTACGTCATATTTTAAAGAAAAGGGTTCTTTTATTTTATAAAACTAGGTATTTTACCTTTTCACATGGCAAAGTTTTTGTTAAAAAACGTGAATTAAAGTTTGGAAATATATTTATTAATAATATGATGCATTTTAAACAATTTTTTAAATACTTTATCATTTTAATTTTTCAATAATTTAAACAGTTGAAGTATACGGAAATAGTATTTTGATAGCTATGGGTTAAAATTGTATTTATTTTAAGAGTTAGACAAACCAATATAAGGGGAACTTTTAATTGTAATCAATTTTGTAGGTTTATTACGAATCAATGTAGCAATTCCTTTTAATACATTTTCTTCCGACGAGATTCGACGGGTTCCACCCTGTATATTTTAAAATTATTTTGCCAACTCCTTCAGGAAGCGATATCCTTCAAGAAGGGCAGGCAGAAAACAGAGTTCAGTGACAGGGGAGGGAGGGGCTTTAATACAGATTTTATCACTTGCTGCCTTTTGTAACAAAGACGCTAGTGATACAACGGATAATGTGATTTCGCAATTTACGACAAGAAGAAAATCACAATAAATTGTCATTAAATATTTTCTGTAAAAATATTATGGTGTGAGTAGTATCATTTAATTTTACTTAAATTTATGTTGGTGTTACTCCAGTCATATTAAATTTTATTGGGCCCTTTAATAAATTAAATCGACATCGCTACAAAAAATATTTCGTTCATATGTTCAAATTCCTTTTTAATAATACATAAAATGTAACAAGTTTGGTTGGTATTCTTAATTGCACATCAAAATAATCTGGCATGCTGAATTGAAATATGCAAAAAAAAAAACTCATTCACGTAAAAATTTTATTGAATGATATACCTATGTTGTAAACTATATTAATATTCTTTTATTGGAACAGATGCCGTATTCGCCCGGAGTCCGCCCTCTTGTTTCTTTGTTGGTCAATGGCGATTATTTCAAGATGTTCTAACAAAGAAACAAGATGGCGGACACCGAGCGAACATGGCAGCTGTTTCCTTTTATTTACTTATCGCTATATTTTTGCATTGTAAACCAACTAATCGCAAAAAAATCAGTAAATCCAGAATAATTCATTTATAATAAAACATATTAAAATACTGTTTTCTATCTGTTTATGTGATAATGGGGTATCTCAAATACCAATTACATTCCATCTGGCGGCGATACTGAATTTTTCAAAATATAATTTTCCATAATACTGATGCTCTGCTGAACCTAAGTAACACAAATATATCAGATAGTATAAAAAATTAATATTGGCCAGCATAAAATGACCTCTCTCTACATGATATTTGTGAATATTATTTTGTGACATTTGCTAATTGTTCCCAACATCTGTGAATATCACTTTTTCACATTAGGTGATATCTTTTGTTGTCATTGCTGAATATCATCATTTTGCATCGAGTGATATATTTTTCTAACATCACTGAATGACATTTTTAGATATCAAATGATAATTTTTTCGCACCCCAAACGTACTGCGATATGCGGATGTGGTCGTGGTTAGAGCCAACTCCTCCCCTCACTGCGAAAGCAGAGGAATTTGCTCATGGATCAGTGTTGTAGTCGTAAAAAAATCAGAGGGGTACGCTAAAGTCATGAGGATAGTTTCAAATGACGTCAAAATTGACCAATGGAGGTCAAACAATCGCTGGAGGATAGTTGTAATTGGTAGCTGAGAAGATTGTTGCGCGGTTGGAGGTCAACCGAGCAAATGTGATTGGCGGATGATAAGATCATCAGCTGATTGCATCTTGCTTACACGCCAGTGCTTTATTTGAGAAACAGGGGGTACACGGAAGCTTCTTAAAAATCCAGAGGGTATACTGTGTATACCTCCATGTACTTTCCACTACATCCTTGCAAGGGATATTAATCTAACCTCGCTATTTAGCAATTACCAAGACGAAAGCATGCCTTGGTCAGGGGCCTCGCTAAAGTGGGGGGGGGGAAGCTCCCCCCAAAAAACTTTCGCGAATGCTGTTACACAAGGCAAATTTACAAACTTAGTTGGCATATTTGTTCAAAACTTTAATAAAAACTGTAATACACTTTCTATTTCGGACAGACTTGGCAAAAATTACAAATCTAACTGGGAATATTATTAAATTTTGTACAAATAAGAACTATTTTACATTTTCTAATCGTGGTAACTTGGCAAAATTACAGAACTAGTTGGCAAATACTGAAGTTGAACTTGGCTGAAATTTAACTTTAAGGTCCTTTCCCCCCACCAATAAAAACTATTTAGCGATGGCTCTGGCCCTATTATTTAACCCTCTCGCTCAGGATTTTTTTTTTTTTGCAAATAATTCTTTGAATTATTAGAATTAAAATGCTTTATAACATTGCCATAAAAAAATTATGTATGACATAAATGGGGCTTGGACGTTTAAAAGACATCACTCATGATAAAATTTTGTCGAAAACCTTTTTTAAACCATTGCGATTTATCATTTAAATTCAGTGCCTCATATGAGGCTCAGGTGAGCGAGAGAGTTAAGTATGAACTGAACGGTGTGTGCTGCTTTAAGGGCTTTCGAGTTAATGCATCTTCTGTAATGATGTCTTTTCAATATGTGGATATATTAGAAGAAAAAAAAAAAAAAGAGCAATTTAACAAATTACAACGACCATTTGGAAAATGATTTTTTCAAAGACTAAAATTTAAGATATAAAAAAATCGCACGGAGTTGATCATACATTACGTACGCCATGGATTAAGCACTAATAGTGTTATTACACGTAAAAATTGCAAGCGACAGAAATCGCCTGCGACTCGTACGTATTATCCACCTGAAACTTATATATTATCCAAGCATTTCATTGGCTGTTCGGGAAAAGGCTTTACCATCGTCAGATTTCCAAGAAATCTGACGGGCAATTTTAAATGAAATTTCATTCTTAAACTTCTGAACATCCCACAATATTACTTTTTACACCATCGTATAGAGAAAAAAATGTACTTTTAAATGCAATTTGTTTGAAAGCTGTATCTCAATTTGTTTCTGAGTTATTATTATTTTTTTGTAGTTTTTATTACTTTTTTTCATAGTGACAACAGAAGGTATCCATCTCTGTTGAAAGTAAAGGGAAATACAGATTACTGTATAGACCAATCAGAAAACGAATAAAATGCGGATTAAACCAATGAAAACCTTCAGGTATGCTTTTGATTTCCTACCCTGACGAGAACAATAACCATTTTTCCAAATGGTTAATAAAGCTGTAGTAAGATAACTAAAAGTATAGGAAAGAAAAGCTAGGAAAGAAATTCTAATGGGTCACAGCCGTAGGCTCCTCCCACTCGGGATGATGCTGCAGAATTAAGAAGGGGGGGCGATTTCTTACGAAATAATTTTCGCGAAATCAAATAATGATTTTGGTAAAGAATAGTTGGTTTTTTTTTTTATGATATTTTACGTAGTTCGTCCATTCAAACTTTGTAATGTATATGCCATTTTTTTAGACATATATATTTTTGATAAATTCAGTTGAGAAACTTAATTTTTATTAATTTATTTTTATCTAAATTATTTATCTATTAATTTTTTATCTATTAATTTATTTTTATCTAAATAAATTTATTACCAAATTGATAGTTAACGGGGAAATCATCTGAAAAGTTTTTAAAAAGTAACGTTGAGTAAAATTTCAACTGAGTAGGAAGGTTAAAGAATGATATGTTACAAAACTTTAAAAAAAATTATGACGATACTCAATTAGAACTGGTTTTATGATAAAATATGTAGAGCGGTACCTATCCAAATTGAGGTAACTTGAACTTTAAAGTCATTTTTCTCAAAGCAGATATTTTCGACATTGCACGCTTCGTATTTCCAAAACTAAGTAACATAAATCTTAATATATTGTATTATATTGCATTTTATATAGTTTCAAAACCTCTACCTATTTTTAAGTAAGTACCTGTAATATATTTATTTATTTTTTGAATTTTTATTGAAATTTTATCATAAATTTTGTATTTTATGGTTTACTTGCATGAAAAAATAATTTCTTCTGTAAATTTGATTACCATTTTATAATGAAGTAAAGGTGCAATATTTTGCGAATATATATAAGTAATATTAAATGGACATATCGAATATATTTTTAATAATTCTGCGCGAAATGTATGTATGTTAAATCACCTTTTTGAAAATCCTCAATTAGTATGTCTTAATTAAACTAATTGCTAATTATTTTTCATTAAAAGTATTTGAAGGAATTCGTAAACAAAGTTTTGTGTAATTTACACAATTAAAAAAAAAAAAAACATACAAAAGCACAAATAATTGTACAAAAATTACTTTCAGCTGCATGCATATAATATAAAGATATTTAAAATACATTAAAAATATCTTAAAATACATTAGAAAAACCCAGAACGCTTTCAACCATTACAAGGCCGTCATCAGTAGGATTTAAATGGTGTCATTATTTTCCTTGCACTTATTCGAGATTTGTTCAGAAGAAAACAATGTAATTCAAAGATTGTACGTCAGATGAGATGCCAGATAAAGTTATTCAAATTTTCAACAAAACGAGCTTTCATCTATTATGCAGGAAATGTCTCCATACTCCATGGATATCATATGATAGTGCATCGTTACAAACTGTATCTTTATTAGCCATTATTTCAATTGATTCTCTTATAATGGCTTCGTGGTAATTATTTGTACGAAAGATAATTTTAAATTTATTACAATCTACTTTTATAGGTTGATTAATGTATACCATGATTAATGTAATAGTCCCCATACTGTATTATCAAGATTATCTCAAACTCAACCGCCCTTCAAGGAGTTAAAAAATAAATGTATTATACAAAATTTAGTCATGAAATACGGTTTGGTATTTTTTGAGATTCCATAGAAATCTTAATTTAGAAAGTTTTTTAAAGGCTTTTCGTTTATTTTACCCCTTTAAATTTCGAATGTTTTATAAATTTGTTCTTAAAGAGTATTTACGTCTTATATGTATCTATCATGCCATGTTTCTATCATTAACAATTCAACAGAAATCATAATTAAGAACATTTTTAGAACGCTTTTTGCTTATTTCATTCTTTTAAATTAATTTTTTTTTTTTCAGCTGTTCTAAGAGCATTTAACTCATATAAGTACAACTACTATACAAAATTTCAAGTTTCTATCTTTAATAAGTCCGGAAAAATCGTAATTTAGAAAATTTTTAGAACGCTTTTCACTCATTTCACGTTTTTAAATTTGAATTTTTTAGAAACATTTCTTAGATGGCATTTACATCTTATAAGTAACTACCATGCCAAATTTCAAGTTTCTAGCCCTTTCAGTATCACAAAAATTGGAATTGTAGAATGTTTTTTGTTGCTAAACTTCCCAAATGGTAGTGGTATCGACAAAAAAATATATATATAACCTATGTTTGAGCAGAGACTGTTACCATCAATTTGCCGCCATTATCTTTGAAATCGTTTTGGTATTTCCTGAGACTCCATAAAAGTCGTAATTTATATAGTTTTTAGAAAGCTTTTCGCTCATTTCACCATTTTAAAATTTGAAATTTTTATGCAATTATGCGTTACTACTATAAAAAACCCCACATTTTCAAATGCAAAAATTGCTTGCTGAATCAAATTTTCGATATTTTTATAATTCGTCATTTCTTTTTCGTTTTTTCTGCATAACTTTCATCTTTTATGAAGGTTTTGTTAAAGATATTGGACTAATCTTATATAAACGGGACACGCGGCAATTAGCGTGTTTATACTATTTTGTTAGAAAATTCGTTTATGTTTGAAGATCATTCAGGACTGTGAATATAATTGCAGAATATTTGACACTTTTTTTTTTTTTTTTTTTTAATAGAGATTTCTAAAATTATGCTTTTTTATTATGAAGCAAACAATTAAAAAAAGATTTATTAATAAATATTTTCGATCGGCAGTTATTTTACTGTCACCAAAGCAGTAATATTTTCATCCAGCAAAAAAAAAAAAAAAAAAAAAAAAAAAAAAAAACATTATAATGCGAATGGTGGCGAATGGAACAATAATCGTTGATTTATCATTTCAGTCTAGATAAGAAAAAAGAATAGATAGAATTATGATTAGATAGAATTTTGATCATTAAGAAGCAAATTCTGCTGACGTACAGCCTAACAGCTAAACTTAGAGACTTATTAACAATTATTTTCATTATCGGAGAAAGTTACGCAACAGACTGATGAATAATTTCATCTTGAATATTTATTTACATAAAATCCAAGTATCTGTATGTCCCTCGCAATTCCATTTGGCCCGCCTCATTGTAATGAGTAATTGTTGAAAAATATTAATAGCAGGATTACGACAATAGCGCCAAATTCTTATCAACTTTCAGACCGACTCAACTTTATATAAAAAAATATATTTTTTCTTATTATTATAATATTATTTCTAATATATTATTCTATTATTTCTATATTATTTCTAATATATTCAAGCCGGAACGATGTTCCGGTTCGTGAAATTGTGACAAATATTGTTCCGGATCGTGA
Organism: Maratus speciosus; assembly: GCA_963932465.1. Taxonomy (NCBI): domain Eukaryota; kingdom Metazoa; phylum Arthropoda; class Arachnida; order Araneae; family Salticidae; genus Maratus; species Maratus speciosus. The sequence goes on along the minus strand of OZ010799.1, from coordinate 55,655,470 downwards.
AAGTATGGAAAATATTGTTCAGGTTCGTAGAATTATTAAAAAATATTATTACAGTTTCATACATATAGCTTACTATGCTCTCTGTAACGTTTTTTTCTTCTTTTTTTTTTTTCCTAATTATTTAGAATCTGGAATATATTTTTTAAAATTGATTTTTCTACGGTTAAATATAAATTTGCTATACAGTACAGTCCCGGTTTCCGAGTTAATATGGACCAAGCTCACCCCGGATCAGCAAAAGACTCGTATAAACCGGAATTACACAAATGTCACCCACTAAGATGATGAAATATAAATTTTCACTTAATTTATTTATTTTCATGGCCCTTTCTTGTTTGAGTTGATTCTTGAGAGGTTTTAAAAAGCATCGAAAATTTTCGGATATTTTGCCATATCTCAGAAGCAGTTTTAGATAGGAGCGAGAAATGCAGGATAACAAATGTATTAAAAAAGTAGTTAAACAAATACTTGAAAGATTTTAGAACACCCCCCCCCCCCTCCCTTCCTTTGTAAGGGGGTTAAATGAGGCCGATAATTTTAGGACATTTCGCTATATCTCAGCAGCAGTTTTATGCACGAGCGTGAAATTCAAGATAACAAACCTATTAAAATGTAATTAAGCACCTATTACAACGATTTTAGAAATTCCCCCATAAGGGGTAAAAGGGGTGGTCGAATGTTTTAGGTCATTCTTTTTTGACTGAGGAGAGGAATCGACTCTGACTACGACCACATCCGCATATTGCAGTATGTTTGGGGTGCGAAAAAATTATCATTTGATATCTAAAAATGTCATTCAGTGATGTTAGAAAAATATATCACTCGGCGCCAAATGATGATATTCAGCAATGACAGCAAAATATATCACTTAAAGTCAAAAAGTGATATTCACAGATGTTGGGAACAATTAGCAAATGTCACAAAATAATATTCACAAATATCATGTAGAGAGAGGTCATTTTATGCTGAACAATATTATTTTTTTATATTGTCCGATATCTTGTCTTACTTGGGTTCAGCAGAGCATTAGTATTATGGAAAATTATATTTTGAAAAATTCAGCAATGCCGCCTGATTTCGCATGGAATGTAATTGCTGTTTGAGATACTCCATCATCACAGAAATAAATAGAAAACAGTATTTTAATATATTTTACTATAATTGAATTATTCTGGATTTTCTGATTTTTTTCGATTGGTTGGTTCACAATGTAAAAGTAAAAATATAGCGATAAGTAAATAAAAGAAAATTAATATAGATTATAACATAGGCTGGTATATCATTCAATAAAATTTTTACGTGAGTGAGTTTTATTTTGCATATTTCAATTCAGCATGCCAGATTATTTTAATGTGCATTTAAGAATAGCAACCAAACTTGTTACATTTTATTTATTATTAAAAAATAATTTGAACATTTGAACGAAATATTTTTGTTAGTGATGTTGATTTAATTTATTAAAGGACCCAATAAAATTTAATATGACTTGAGTAACATCAACATAAATTTAACTAAAATTAATTGCTACTATTCACACCATACTATTCTTACAGTAAATATTTAATGACATTTTATCCTGATTTTATTTACCGTCTTAAGTTCATGAATGCTATCACGCTGTATCACTAGCACTCTTTTTTTCAAAAGGCAGCAAGTGATAAGATCTGTATTAAGGCCCCTCCTACCCCTGTCACTAAGATTTGGGATATATTAAACGAATGGCCGTGGAAAGCATTCGTATTTATCAAATATCTTGTCAGGAAATCAGTACTTTTAAATAAATTTTCTGTTTTCTCTTCTTAAAGAATGTCGCTTTCTGAAGAATTTGAAAATATAATTTTAAAATATAGAAGGTGGAACCTGTCGAATCTCGACGAAAGAAAATATATTAAAAGGAATTGTTACATTGATTCGTAATAAATCTACAAAATTTATTACAATTAGAAATTCACCTTACATTGGTTAGTCTAACTCTTAAAATAAATGCAATTTTAACCTAAAGCTCCCTTAAGTCATTTTCTACACGCAGTTTGTTTCTGTATTTGTTTTTTAAAAACAGCAAAGTAGAAAAAGAATGTTCAATCAAGTATGTCGTTTTGAACTTCATCAAGGACCTGAAAGCTGATTTAGATATTTCTGGATATTCTGCTCGCATATTCATCCAGAAGGAAATTAAGGATTTTCCTTTGAAATATTATTTGCTGTTAAAATTATAATTTTTAAACAGATGAAATAAAAGATATATTTTTGTGACTAACTTCCATTGTTCTGTGACCCATAGTTTGGGAACCGCTGATGTATAATATAGTTATTGTGCTTATTTTTGATAAATAACGTTACATACAAATGCAGAAGTAGTATGTAGGCGCAGTTACATATGTCCAAATAATGTGACTCACATCAGCAGTCACGAATATCTTAATCTGTAAGCATAATACACGCATATACACACGATGGCTATACTTTAACAGGCCAATATATTTATGCTCCTTTTTTTGTTTTATGTGTTAAATCTATATAAAGTGAAACTTTCATTTAACAAAGTCTCATCGTTACACTTAAACACTTCGTTATGAAGAAAATTCGTTAAAGGCTAATAACATGAAAACTTGTCATGTCTATCACACAGCTGAAAATTGCTATTCTTGTTGGCTACCAGTATTTTAGAACGGAAAAATGTGACTTACTTTATCGGAGATATCCAGTGGTGGGATTCAAATAATTTAACAACCGGTTCGCTGCCCGAATGATTTTTGATGCACAAAAATAAAAGAAAAATGAAGCATCACACTAGATTATGAAACACTTTCCAATATTATATGAACATTGTTAAAAAAAACTTTGATACAGTTCATTTGGTATGGTGAAAAAAATCCTGAAGCATGTTACCCTATAAAAGGACGTTAATAAATATTCGGCAATCATGAAACCATGATCATAATTTCTATCAGAAAATGCAACAAAAGAATCAGGGCTTAATTTCTAATAAAAAAGTACCGGACCCAAATATTCTGCAATGCTAACAACCGTAGAGTGCCCCCCCCCCCCCTCCGTCACTACAATCTGCATATTTATATTTAAAATCATATTTTAAAATTTAAAGCATTTTTTTTTCTTTAGTTAAATAAAAAATTTAAATATATCTATCTGCATCTACTTAGTTGTCAACTAAATCTTTGTCTAATTTTAAATTTAATTAATTGAATAATTCTGAGATTAAATATAATAAGGATTATGATTCAGAAATAGTGTTAAAATAAAAAAGGAATAGTTCGCAGCTGTGCATTTTTATAAAAAAAATGAATGGAATTTACAGAAATTAATATTTATATGCTAAAAAATGGAACAGCGTTTTTCAATTTTCAATAGAATACGCCTACTTTATACTATAATCGATTCCTTCCGCATAACAATCTTAAGTGGTTAGTTCCTGAAAATCAGATTAAATAAAAATTTTAACATCGTTATCGGAAAGATTCGATGCTTTTATAAAAATAGAAGTAACACTGCTCGATTGCTTTCTATCAGAATAACGATATATGACAATTATATCTACTTACAAATGAAAGTAAACTTCGTAAATCTGCAGAGCAGAGCCTTAGCATGGATATCGTTCATGTTACAAAATAAACATAAAAATCACGTTAGTGATTTTTATACTTGTACAAAATAGAAGACTAAAAACCTCAAACAAACAAAACTTCAAGCTGATGCCCGTTGACTAAAAACAGAAAATATTCTTTTCAGGTTCGATATCTAAACCAAAAAATAAAATAAACCAGCCAATTAAAAATTATCGTATAGTCACAAAAGAAAATTGAACTGCAAGCAAATTCATTGTTCATTCTCTTGATTGGCGCCGTATCAACACGTCGCCACCATCAATACCAGACATAAATTTACGAATAGAGTAGAAAAGTACGATTCCTGTTTCCTTTTATTCTAACCAAAATAGCATTAAAATGATTTGAAATAAAATAGAATTAGTAATTTTTAAGAAGGATTTTTTTACATATACATGAATAAATAAAATTTTGAAAGTAATTTAGATTGAGCTTGAGCCACCCCAAGCCCAAATACTAATATATTGAGTTGAAACATCTCCTTACGTCACGTATAAGTGTTTTAATAAAAAATAATGCAAAAGCTTGGAGATGGGAAGGAAAGGAAAGAGGAATTTAGGCTTCGGTTTTTCGGAAGCGCTATTGCACTGGGCTTCGGAGCCCTGTATTTATGAGCTCCTGTGAATTCCGACCAATATTTAAATATTTACTCAAAACAGAGAAATACCGGAGCTAAGCTCCAGTGGGGTCCGGCGCAAATTAAGCCCTGAAAACAATATAATATAAAAATAGCAGAAATGTAAGTTTAAGTATTAACCCATGTTCATGACCTAAAACTGTATATAACATATTTAGAAAAATATTATCTATGCTATAGCAAGTGAGGCAAATTTTTGCACGACCAAAACTTCTCGGGTTATGACATTTAGAAATTTTAGAAATTTTTACCATTTCTTACAGTTAAAAGAAATAAAAATAAATAAAAATAAATAGTCCAGACAAGGCTGGAAATTCGTAAAATACAAAGTATCATGATTTGGCAAGTTTAGATCATACAATGTCTTTTCATTTGTTAGAGTTGGAAAAATATTTTTCTAAATGTAACTTATAAGACTCAAGGAACTTATCAAAATTTTGGATTTGTTACATTTACGAAAATAACTATTTTCATTTACAAAATTTCTAAGATATGAAAAAAAATATAAAAAAATGTGCAGTTGGAAGTATGTATCTAAATCTGACGATTTAAGTACTAGTTATAGATCAGCGATAACAGGAAACATTCCGTGCCAAAGCAAAGTACCGTTTATTCGAATAATAGTGTTACCTGGGCTCGTGATGAATGACCCTTAAATAAACCGGAAATTTGTATGATTTTATATCTTTAAATCTATTTTATCTGAATTTATATTTTTAAATGAAAAAAAATATTGAATTGACAGTACTATATGCTATTTGGTACTTTACTTTCTGCGCAATTTGGTTTGTAGAGATTATGCGCACCGAAAGCGAGCGAAACCGCGAAGAAACACTCAGGTTTTCATTGATTTTGTCGAAAGGTCACACATTTTATTTTGTAAAAAATATTCCTACCCGTCCGAATATTTCAAAATTTTTGTAGATGATGTAAATCTGATCTATTGAGAATCTCAATACCATCTGAATTTGAGATATTCTTAAAAGATTGTGTTCAAATGCGGTCGTTTAATTACTTTTAGCGCAGAAAAATGTCTCCGTGAGACGCAAAATGACCTGCATTTGCCGGTGTATTTATAAGGGTAGAAATTCCTATTTTTTAAAACCGATTGTCACATCGATAAGAAGGTGGTTTCAGATTTACGAATATATTATTGGTTTGACAGTACCTCTAAAATTTTGCCCTGAAGGAGCGAAACTCCAACGAAACACTCAGATTTTTACTGATTTCGTCGAAATTTTCATACATTTTATTTTGTAAGAAATATTTCTACCCATTGGAACGTTTCAAAATTTTTGTAGGTGATGTAAATCTGGTCTATTTATTGAGATGCTCTAAAATGAATACTGACGTTTAGTTATTTTTAGCGTAAAAAAATATTGTCATCGTGAGGCGCGAACTGACCTGCGTTTACCGGTGTATTTGAAAAGGTTAAAATTTATATTTGTTTTAAACCAATTGCACCTCCGATTAGAAGAGGATTTCACTTTAAGAAGATATTTTTGGTTTGTCGGTACCTCCAAAATTGCGCCCTGTAGGGGCGTTGCAGTAAGAGAAAAAGTTTTTCGGAAAAATGATCCCTTTTGAAAATTATTTTTCAAACGGTTAACTCGATATATTTTTTTAATTGATTGCGGCATTTGAGACATAGATCTTTCAGAGTATGCCTTTCATTTTTAACTTTACTAAGCGGTTTGATCGATGTAAGTTAATAAATAATGATAAAATACCCCCAAAATTTCATCTTTTCGTTCTTCATTTTCAACTGATGCGTAAATAAGGCTTCTGTGCGTACGCCAGAGTTTTTTCTTTCTCGCAAAGGCCGAGTTGAGTTTTTCATGAGAGTGAGTTGCGGGTTTTAACTAATAACTCAACTAATCATTAGAAATTCTGTGTCTCAGGTGCATCGGGAGACATTTTGAGCTATTAAATTTTTCACTAGCCATCACAAAATTTTTCACTAGCCATCGCACACACACAGACAGAGCAAAACCTTCTTTTATTAGTATAGATAAGTAGTTAGTGTAATTTTTAATAACTTTGCCATATAACTGGGATTAGCTAAGGGTTATCAGTTTAGTTACCGAAATTCTTCAAAATTTCGTTTTTTTCTAAGTTGAATTTTTCTGTTACAGGATTGATGAAGAAAAAATATATTATTGTTCCAAATGAAATATTATTTTATTAAATTAAATTAGTAATCAGGACTTATCACAGAATTATGCCTAGAAACCAATGTTGTGCAGATAAACATTTAACCCCTTCGGGACGGGAGCCTTTTACGAAATTTTTAATCTTTTGTCACCGTTTTTTAAAAACAGGAATTTGTGTCTTCTTGAATCAAGAAAATGCTCTGATTAAATAAGGCAAATTTTATAGTAAAATTTTACTGGTGAGGAAAAACAAGGATTTTGAGCGCTTCATGCGGCACATATACGTGTCGCTCGTCCCCAAGGGGCTAAAGAAAGCAAATTAATGTAAATGCGATTTTCGTATTTGAAGTATCATTTTAACAACCGGTTCGCCGAACTCACCACAAATAAACAACCGGTTCTACCGAACCGGCTGAATCCCACCACTGGAGATATCCCATCAATTGAATAACGCTAAGCAAACTTTTTGAAAATAACGGTGGACAATAAGCATAGCGATTTTCAGCTGTGTGACAGACATGACAAGTTTTCATGGAATTAACGTAAATAGAAATTAACTTAAATTCATGAAATTTCTATAATAAAATACACATTCATAAAATGAAAAATGAATATAAAAGGGAAGTATTGGAATATATTGGTATTTTAATTAGGGCAGTAAATTTTTTATGCAATGTAGACATATGAGAAAAATTTAATTAGAATAATGTCTAAAAGAACACACAAAACAGAGAAGTAAACAAAAACTGAAGCGTAGGGCATCTTTTGTCTTTTTCATCAGTATTCCAAATCTTTAACTTAAAAAAAGTCTGTAATATTACTTTATACAGGTTTCTTATAAAAAATACACTGTTCATGAAAATGTTCGCCCTTTTGTAAGTGTCCGAAGAATTCATCTGTAACATTTTCGTGAAACTGGAATCCCCTGCTTATTGTATCGAATCCCTAACCATTTATTCTTTTGAAGGTCTTTCAATTTCTTCTTCATTATCATCTTCATCGCTCACTGTAGTTTCTTCACTACATGTTATTACACTTTACAATCAGGGGCGCCATTTCAGAACTTTCTTGGGGCAGGGGGCAAACATTCTTTGATGGATGCTATATAGCTAAGGGTAGGATCCAGGGGATCTAAACCCCCCTCCCGTATGAGAAACCTTTACTGACTTATTCTTACAATAACAGTAAAAACTTCGAATACGGAAACTCAAACTCAGAACCAATGAAATATTTCGTTTTAGACATGTTTCCGTCTTATAAGGTAATATTTTAATATATTGGACATGATTTTTTTTTCTTTTTATACAGGATTCTATTATAGACAGGTTTCATTTTTACAGGTATCCTCACTGACTGTCAAACCATCCGCTCTATAGTATAGCTCTGAAAAGAGATGTATTAGAATAAAACTTGTGAAAACGAAACCTGTCTATAACAGATTTCTTTCTAGAAGGGGAAAAATCAAATTTCGTTGTAAAAGCATCATACAATTATACTTGCTAAGACGGAAACCTGTTTAAATGGAGCTTTTTTCTAGTTCCTTTCGAAGTTTTACTTACAGGGGCGCCATTTCATGAGTTTCCTGACGAAGGACAAGGAAAATTTTTCTTTGAGAAACAGGAAACGTGGAAAATTGCACAACTTGCAGAACTGCGCAAATCACACAGGAAAAAAAAATCCCGCACAATAAAACATGCTCTACGTGATTTTGTCTTCATAACTTCTTTCACAAGCATGTGATTATTCCACATTTTTTTTTTAATTTTCGAAAAAGTCCGCAATTTTTCTTTCTTTCAAAATCCGCAAAATCAATTCGTCAATGGGTCGCAGAAAAAAATTGCGAATCTCAGAAGTTTTGAAAAAAAAAGTCTCAAAATGGTTGCTTAAAAAATCGCTAATTTCTTCAAACGACCGTGGGAAATATCGCTAATTTCATCATAGATCGCGAAAAGAAATACAGATTTCTTCAAATTATTGCACAAGCAGAAATCTTGAATTTCGTAAAAGGATTGCGAAAAAAATCTCGAATTTCGTCAAAAGATTGCGCAAAAAATCACGAAAATTTAGTTGAACAATCGCGCAATAAAATCGAGGAGAAATTCATCAAACGATCACGTAATAGGATCCAAACTTTTGTCTAACTCTCGCGTAAAAAAATCACAAATATTATTAGTCGGTGGCAGAAACAAAATCACGAATTTCAATAAATGATAGTGATAAGGAATCGTGAATTTTGTCAAAAAAATCACGAAAACAAATATAGAATTTCGTCAGTTGGTCGCGGAAAAATATTGCGAATTTCGGCAAGTGCTCGCGCGAAAAAAAATCCATTTCGTATAACGCTTTCAGAAAAAAAAACGTGAATTCCGTGAATCGATCGCAGAAACAATCGCAAATTTCGTCAGATGATCGCGAAAAAAAAATAATGAAATTCAATCAGTCATGAGATAATCAGCCAACGAACGTCATGAACAGGTCACGAAATTTGCAAATTTTGTGATCTGTAAGTATAAGACATTTTTCGTTAGTGATTTTCTGCAAGTGAAGGTAGAGCGTTATTTTTTTCGGATTGTGTTTTCTCTATTATGAAATGGTTTCATGTTAATCCGATTTTTGAAAGAAATTCTGAATATTTTTCAGATAAAAAAACTACATATTTGAACATTAATGAATACTATGTATAATATTCATATAAAAAGCACAAATAAATGCACAAGAATTACTTTCCTGTGCATACATGTAATTTAAAATTATTTAAAATACATTAGAGAAACCCAGAACGTTTTCAGTCATCACAAAACCGTCATCAGTGGGATTTAAATGTTATTATTTTCTTTGCGCTTATTCGAGAATTGGCTAGAAGAAAATCATTGTGATTGTTGTGTCAATGATTTTGACAAGTTTTCCCATGATCAATTTGCACACATCTGAGAAGCAACTGATAAAAAAAATTCTCACATGTATTTTTAAAATTAACCAAAGTACTCATTAAAGATATGTGTCTCACCTTGAGAAAGTTCGAATAGTAAGGCTTTAGGAAAATTTTTTGATGATTATTCATTTCTATGCATAAGCATTTATTTAATGCATATGTTTTTATTGCAATAAAATATGATATTTTAGAGTTTGAGCAATTTTCTAATATTTATTTGAGTCTGACATTTGATTAGGGATGCACCGAATATTCGGTATCTATTCAATTTTCGGCCATACTACCGAATATTCGGTTAGGCCGAATATGAAGCTATTCGGTTTGCCGAATACTTGAAAAACCCCTTAAAAATATTTTTTTAAACGATACACAACTTCTACTTTTAACCATCAATTAATAAAGATATGCAGAACAATTAGAATATTTAAATAAAAGAGAATGATTTTATATTATTTATTTGTTGTTTTAAAAATATCACTTAAAAAATTAACCATTAATGACACGTCATTTGTTCATGGGAATTAATAAATGGGGAAATGCAAGTTACTGAGCGTTGTCTGGTAAATAATCCGTTTCTTGCTTTTTCGCAAACAGAATGTTTCTAAACACAATGGAAGAAAATTTCAGGGGTAATAATAAGCATCAAAACAAGCAATTTTTTGTCCAGTAAATCAGGATCGCAATTCACTTATTCAGTCAGAAATACAACCCCAAGTCAAACTTTAATTTTCTTTTGTTACTTTAACAATAATGAATGTATTGTAACTATATTGTCAACAGTTACTTTAATTTCTGTGAAATATGATAGCATGACGAGAAGTGCTGGAAATAGCAACCATTCATATCTAAACAGCACTGAGCTAGACATTATTTTATTAAAAATGCAGCTAACAATGCTTATACTGTACCACTGGCCAAAATCCAGTCTCTTCCAAGGATATCATCACATTCCATACAAGCAAATTAATGTGATGCAAATTTCGCTACAATATCTTCATTTTTATACAGTTATAAACGAAAATTCTGCTACGGCTTGTACACCTTTCATTTTTGATGAAAGAAGTGGAATGATATGTTGCTTCTTGTTCAATATGAGAGAATTCTTTTCATTTGTTTGAATTAATTGAAGTCATGGAATTTTATTGTTATTTAAAAAAATTTTAAATCGTCCTCTTCTTAAATAATAACTCAAAACATACTTTTTTTCGTACAAAATTTACTTATAAAAATAGTCTTGTTTGTCAAAATGGAAGTATCTGTGCTAAATATTATAAAAAATTGTTTAAAATTTAAAAGTTAAACTCTAAAATATAAAAGTATTTGGCCAGCCGAATATTCGGTATTCGGCCGAATAGATACTATTAAGCTGACCTAATATTTGGTATTCAGCCTAACAGTTACTATTCAGCTGGCCGAATATTCGGTATTCGGTTTATCTGCAGGCCAAACATTCGGCATTCAGCCAAAATCACTATTCGGTGCATCCCTACATTTGATGATTGATAAATTTTCTGAAATATCAAATTCCTTGGAGGGGGGGGGGGCTATTGCCCCCTCAAATGGCGCCCCTGTTTACAATATGTCATCATCAGTAGGGCATTCAATTGTCTTAAGTGGTTCAGCTGTGTAAAGTGAAATGAACTTCGTTATATAGAACATATTTTTCATAAAAGGGAGATTAATTTACATGTTAATGGTGTTCAAAGTCAATGTTCAGCAGAAAATTTCGTTAAGTAGAAAACTTCGTTAAATAGAAGTTCCACTGCATATATAAAAGAGTTTGTCGTGACTGAGTCATAATCAACGAAGAGCCTCAACCAATGCACCTAGGATAATGAAATTTAGAAACATGTTCCTAACATTGTGTTGGACTAAGAAAGGGTTTGTGAAAATTCCCACCGCCTAGGACATTTTGCCATATCTCAGCAGTAATTTTAAGTAGGAGCGAGAAATCCCAGAAAATAAGTTTACTAAAAAAATAAACAAGTACCGAGCGATTTTAGAAATTCCGTTTCTTGTTTGAGGTGATTCTTGAGGGGTTTAAAAAAAAGGTCGAAAATTTTAGGATATTTTGCCATATCTCAGAAGCAGTTTTAGGTAGGAGCGAGAAATGCAGGATAAAAAATGTATTAAAAAATAGTTAAACAAGTACTTCAAAGATTTTAGAAATCCCCTCTTTGTAAGGGGATTAAATGAGGCCGATAATTTTAGGATATTTCGCTATATCCTAGCAGCAGTTTTATGTACGAGCGTGAAACTCAAGATAACAAACCTATTAAACTATAATTAAACACCTATTTCAGCGATTTTAGAAATTCTCCCTAAGGTGTTAAAGGGGGTGGTCGAATTTTTTAGGTCATTTGGCTATATCTGAGCAAGTTTTAGATAGGAGAAATGAAATTCAGTAGAAATATTCTACTGAAAAATAATTAAACATGTGTTTCAGCGATTTTAGAAATCCCCCTCCCCCCTGACGGTTTTAAAAAAAGTTCGAAAATTTTAGGACATTTTGATATATCTCGAAAGCAATTTTAAGGAGAGAAAAATTCAGGGTAACAAATGTATTAAAAAATAGTTAAAAATGTATTTCAAAGATTTTAGAAATCCCCTCCTCCGTCAGGGGTTAAAGAGCAGGTCGAAAATTTTGGGATAATTCGCCATATCGCAGCAGCAGTTTTAGGGAAAAGCGTGAAATTCAAGATACAAACCTATTAAAAAATAACCCAACAAACACAGAACTTTCGGTACACTGATGGGTTCGTTAGCCTTGGCCGAAAGTGTTCGATGGAGGCCCGCTATCATTGAAAGTTACGGCTCCGTAAAAAAAGTGTCACGCTGGACACAATAAGACCGCAAGGAAATTGGCCGTAAGTACAAAAATTTGCCCACAATCGTGCCACTAACTTTTCAGTAAAAGTGTTAGATAGCCTTAAACTGCCCACAATTATTATTTTAATGGCCATTAAAAATAAAAGCTAAACAGAAGCCAGCCTTTTTCCTACCATTTGTGGTTGTAATAAATTAAATTTAGCCCAAACCTGCCCACAAAAAAGCCTATTATGGTTATTTAAAATGTAATCACTAGACACGGTTGTGTCATAATGATTGTTTAGGTATAAATCAAAATTTATTCTATAAAAGAAAATACCTTTTTAGCAGGCTAATTAAATGATAAAATATTTTTGCAGGATTAAAAAAAATCTTATAATTATTTAGGTACGCTTTTCAAGAAAATCAAATTCTTTCACTTTGAACTTTTTCAAAAAAAATTCCAAAACACAATACTTCACATAATGCATTCATTTATTTGTTTATTTATTCACTTACATATTTACAAAATTTATATGCAATGCATATTTAAATTGTTGCATTTCATAAAAATTTATAAGGTATATGAAGAAATAACTAATCAATTAATTCATTATCAAATATTGTATTTTGAACATTTTTGAAAAAGTTAAAGTTAAATTAACTTGATTTTCTTGATAAGTATATCTAAACAATTATAAGATTTTTTTTAACCTGCCAAAACATTTTATCATTCAATTAACCTTTTTAAAAGTATTTTATTTTAAAGAATAAATTTCGAATTTATGCTTAAATAATATACATGATTTTAACATAGTTTATTATATATTTTATATTAAAATGTGATATGTTTGTGATATTCTTTTTACTTAGATTTTCACTATATTTTAGACAGGTTAGTTGGTAAATCTATTATATTATGCTTATTCATCAAAGTTTTATTAAATCATAATAATCTAAATCTGTGCATCATTTCTGATCATTTTTCATTCAAATCTATACTCATATTATAAAGAGGTAAAAATTGTTTATTTGTAGGAGGTAAGCTCTGGAACTACCGAACCGATTCCAAAAGTAATGGTATCAAAATGATGGTGTTAATCCAACTTAGAACATAAGCTATAACTTATGTCCATGCCACTGGCCAAAAGGGGGTGCAGGAGCAAAAAACGTTCTAAAAATACGATTTTTGTGTTACTGAAAGGCCTAGAAACATGAAATTTGGAATGGCAGTTACTTGTAAGATACTAATGATCTCTAAGAACATTTCTTAAAAAATTCGAAATTTAAAAGGGGTGAAAATGCGCAAAAAGCGTTCTAAAAAACGTTCTAAATGGCGATTTTTACGCAATATCAAGAAGTACCAAACCGATTTCAAAACTAATTGTGGCAAAATGATGGTGACAACCCTTGCTCCAACATGGCTATATTTTATGTCGGTGCTACTACCCCTAAAGGGGGGTGCAGGAGAAAAAAAAACGTTCGAAATTGCGATCTTTGTGTTACTGAAGGACCTAGAAACATGAAATTTGGCATGGTAGTTACTTATTAGATATAAATTAACTCTAAGAACATTTCTTAAAAAATTTGAAATTTAAAAGCGGTGAAAATGTGCAATAAGCGTTCTAAAAAACGTTCTTAATGGCAATTTTTACACAATCTCAATAAGTACCGAACCGATTTCAAAACTAATGGTGTCAAAATGATGGTGACTACATTTGCTCTAACATAGGCTACATTTTATGTCGGTGCCACTACCCCTAAAGGGGGTGCAGGAGCAAAAGAACGTTCGAAAATGCGATTTTTGTGTTACTGAAGCGCTTAGAAACATGAAATTTGGAATAGTAGTAATTTATAAGATATAAATGATCTCTAAGAACATTTCTTATAAAATTCGAAATTTAAAAGGGGGTGAAAATGCGCAAAAAGCGTTCTAAAAAAGGTTCTAAATGACGATTTTTACACAATCTCAGGAAGTACCAAAGTGATTTCAAAAATAATGGCATCAAAATGATAGTGATAACCCTTGCTCCAACATAGGCTACATATTATGTCGGTGTCATTACCCCCAAATGAGGTGCAGTAGCAAAAAACGTTCGAAAATGTAATTTTTGTGTTACTGAAGGATTTAGAAACATGAAATTTGGAATGGTAGTTACTTATAAGATATAAATGATCTCTAAGAACATTTCTTAAAAAATTCTAAATTTAAAAGCGGTGAAAATGCGCAATAAGCGTTCTAAAAAACGTTCTAAATGGCGATTTTTACGCAATCTCAAGAAGTACCAAACCGATTTAAAAAAAAAATGGTGTCAAAATGATGGTGACAACCCTTGCTCCAACATAGGCTACATTTTATGTCGGTGCCATTATCCCCAAAGGGGTTGCAGGAGCAAAAAACGTTCGAAAATGCGATTTTTGTGTTACTGAAGGTCCTAGAAACATGAAATTTGGAATGGTAGTTACGTATAAGATATAAATGATCTCTAAGAACATTTCTTAAAAAATTCGAAATTTAAAAGGGGTGAAAATGAGCGAAAAGAGTTCTAAAAAACGTTCTAAATGGCGATTTCTACGCAATCTCAGAACATACACAACCTATTTCATAAGTAATGGTTGGAAATTGATGATGACAGTCCTTGCTCCAACATGGGCTCTATTTAATATCAGTGTCACTACCACCTAGGGGTTTCAGAAACAAAAAACGTTATAAATTGCGATTTTTGTGTTACTGAAAGGTCTAGAATCCTGAAATTAGGCAGGGCAGTTTTTTGTAAGATACAAATGATCTCAAAGAATGTTTCCTAAAAGATCGAAATTTAAAAGGGGTGAAAATGAGCGAAAAGCGTTCTAAAAAACTTTCTAAATTGCGATTTCTACGCAGTCTCAGGAAATACCGAACCGATTTTTAAAAATAATGGAGTGAAAATGATGGTGACAGCCCTCGCTTCAACATAGGCTGTATTTCATTCTAAAAAACGTTCTAAATTGCGATTTCTACGCAATCTCAGACAGGTACCCAACTGATTAAAAAAGTAATGGTTGGAAATTGATGATGACAGCCCTTGCTCCAATATAGGATCTATTTCATGTCGGCGTCACTACCACCTTGCGATTGCATTTTAAAATAGTTCTAAATTGTGATTTCTGTGATACTGAAGCGGCCAGCAACTTGAAATTTGGCATTTTAATTTCTTATGAGATGTAAATGCCCTCTAAGAAGAGTTCCTTAAAAATTTAAAATTTAAAAGGGGTGAAAATGAACGAAGAGAGTTCTAAAAACGTTCTAAATAGCAATTTCTACGCAATCTTAGGAAATATAAACCGATTTCAGAAGTTATGATTTAGAATTGATGGTGAGAGTCCCCGCTCCAACATAGCCTATATGTTACGTTGTTGTCACTACCACCTGGGTGTTACAGGAGCAAAAAATGTTCCAAATTGCGTTTTTGTGTTACTGGGGGGGGGGGGTCTGATATTTTAAATTTGGAATGGAAATTACTTCAAAGATGCAATTGCTTTCTATGAATTGTCGAAAGAAACTTCCAAATTTAAAAGGATGAAGTGAGCGAAAAGCGTTCTATAAGCTTTCTAAATTACGATTTTTATGCAATCGTATAAAATACAAAACCGATTTCAAACATAATGGTTGCAAATTGAAGGTGATAGAACCTGCTCAAACATAAGCTATATTTTATGTCGAAGCCATAACCCCTAGAGGGTTGCAGGAGCAAAAAATTTTCTAAAGTGCGATTTCTGTGGTATTGAAGAGGCTAGAAACTTTAAATATAGCACGGAAGTTACCTTTAAAATATAAATGTTCTCTAAGAACAGTCGAAAATAAATTCGAAATTAAAAAGGGGTGAAGTGAAGGGAAGGAGCGAAAAGCATTCTAAAAGAGTTCTAAATTACGATTTCTAAGAAATCTCAGGAAATAATAAACCGATTACAGAAGTTATTGGTTGCGAATCAAGAGTGATAGTCCCCGATCCTATACGGTGTTTATTTTATGCCGGTGTCACTACCACCTGGTTAGCAGGAACAACAAGAAAGCCTTTAAAAACACCTAACTTCCGTTTTCTATAGAATATTAGGAAATACCAAGCGATTTCAAGATTAATGTTGGCAAATTAATGGTGACAGTCTCTGTTTCAACATTTTTCGAGACATTCTATTTCAACTCTATTTAGGCATTTTATGTTGGTGCCACTAGCACCAGAGAGGTGGTAGACTGGTAGACAAGAAGCTTGAAATTTGACCTAATGGTTAATTTTATGATGTAAATGTGTTAAGTTGGTTTCTAAAAAATTGAAAACTTCAAATGAATACTGAAATGAGCATAAAAGTCAAAAAATACTTTCTAAATTATCATTTAATTGGAATTAGTTTTAGTTATTTTTATTAATTAAAATCTCATTTCTGTCTATTGCACTTTTATAATGAAGTTTAGTCAAACTGTGGCTTAATTTGTAATTGTTGAGTTATTCCAAAAAGTGTTCTTCTAATAAAATATAGTCATGCAAATATCACTTGGCATATTTCATCTATTACGCGAGCAAACCTGAGGGGTTAGCTAGTAATCAATAAATTGGTATACAATTTATAATCTAATGATAAAAAAATAAGTAATTTTCAAACTTTTTAAATTGTAATGTAAAATATTTTCTTTTACCCTTGAGAGAGGGTGAGGAAAAATATCCCTGTGTAATTTATTTCATTTATATATTCTATTCTTTAAAATGTTCATTTCTAACTATTATTAAAATTCTACAGTTTCATAGGATTTTTTTTTCTTTTTCTTTTTTTAATTCTCAAAAAATATTTATGGAGAGTTGTCTCACTCTTTTAAAAGTTAATTGTTAATTAAGAAACATTTTTTCTTAAATAAAAAAAAAAAAAGGTTCAAATTTTGTAAGAGGAAAAATCAAAAGATTTTTTTATTTTAAATTAACATTGCAGATCAATTATAGTTTTAATTAATGTTGTATTTTTTATTGTCCCTATTACCTTATTTTGAAATTTCTCATCTTGATTTTCATTCTGAAAAACAAAATAAACTTTTTTATCCTTTAGTGGTGGAATAAGAATTATGGCTGTCAGTTTATTTTTAACACATAAATATCCAAATAGTAATCTTTACCCTATTTCATCACAGAAATTCTACAATTAAATAAGGCAATTATTATTTTGCCGTTATGAAATATCTCTCATTCTTTTTATATACCTTTTTAGATCACAAAATTTTAATTTCATAAAAAATGTTTATTTAATGTGAATTATCAATAAATTTATATGCTATTAGAAAGAAAATATTAAAATTATTTAATTTTTTCAATTAAAGTCTTCAATTTGAAATGGAAGATTTTTTTTTCGTCTTTTACTCTTGGGGGGGGGGGGGGCAGGATCATCCGTTGTATAACTTCCTTATATATTTTCTATTCTTTAATATGTTTAATTTTAAAACCATTATTAAAATTAGTTTTTTAAATTCATAAATCTTTGTGCAGACTTCCAAATATTCATTTTTTTTTTTTTTTTTTTTTTTTTGCTCGTGTTTCTTAAAATTTGGCAAAAGAAAAAAAAAAACAAAAAAACATTCTTGTATAATTTCGTTCAGTATCATACCATTTCAATTCTTGAAAAAATTCGCTTCTATAACTATTATTAAAATTATAAAGCTACATATATATATATATTATAAATCTTTATGATAACCATTATTAAAATTATAATATATATATGTATTTATAAATCTTTATGAAGACTTTAGAATATTTATATTTTTTACTTATATTTCTCAAAATTTGATGATAGTTTACTATCCACAGTAATTTGTTTAAAAGTTTGTCTCACTTTTTAAACAACTAATTTAAAAAACAGTTTTTTTTAAATAACAAAAAGATATCTTATGAAGAAAACAAGTTAATAATGTATTATAAATTATTGCAGCAGATAAATCCCTTTATCTCATTTAGGAATATCACATCTTTATTTTCTCTCTGAAATACAAAATCCTGTTTTTTATCCCTCAAGGAAAAGAATCCGTCAACTTTATGTTAACACAATATCTGAATAATAATCAACTTCATCACAAAAATTCTCAAATTAAATAAGGCAATCATTATTCTGCCTTTAAAAATATTTCTCATTCTTCTTATCTACTCTTTTACACCACAAAATTTTCATTTCATAAAAGATGTTTTTTGTGAATTATCAACATTTGTATGAAATAAAAAAAAAAAAAAGAAATCTAATAAAACAAAAAAGATAAGTAATTTTCAAAATCACAAAATTGCAAATAGAAGGTTTTTTTTTTTTTTTTTTTTTTTTACTCTTGGGAGAGAGAGAGAGAAAAAAAAAAGCATGCATCATATAATTTCGTTATATATTTTCAATTTCTTTTAAATATTCACTTCTCTAACCATTATTAAAAGTATAGTTTTTTTTCCCGTTGATGTTGCCTTTCATTAATATATCTTTATGGAGACTTGCCAATATTCATATTTATGTTTCTAAAAATTTCTTAAAAATCATGCATGTATAATTTCAGATCTTTCAAATTTTTACTCTTGAGTATAATCAATATTAAAAATGCAAAGTTACATAAGTTTACTTTATTATTATGTTATTAAATATTTATGCTGACTTTCAAATTACTCATATTTCTTAAAATTTATTGGTACTTAACTATCTCGAGTAATTTATTTAAAAGTTTGTCTCGCTTTTTATACAGCTTATTAAAAAAAAAAAAAAAAAAAAAAAACATAAATGACAAAAAGGCAACTAATCATTTTATGAAAAAAAAATACAAATTATTGTTGCAAATATCAATCCTGTTACCTTATTTAGAAATTTTTCATCCTGATTTTCTTTCTGAAAAACAAAATCATATTTTTTATCTCTCAGTAGTGAATAAGTATTATGGATGCCTAATTTTATGCTAAAACCATTTACAAATAAAATAGTAATCTTGGCTTTATTTAATCGAAAAGATTATTATTTGTAAATAATGGTAACAAAAAGAACTTAAAAATTGGCAGCTATGCTTAACTACAGAGAAATAAAAAACAAACAATTACAGAGATATACAAGCAAATAAACACTATTTTACGTTTTGCTGCTCAATTTATTGTATAAAAGCATATCTAATTTACATTACAAAAAATTAAATCTTTTCCAAAAATAAAATCCTCAACAAAGAAGCTTAAATTATAAGATTGGTGGAAATCTTTAAATCCAGCTCCCATCTGTGTTAACAACATCCTGAAACTCTGAACATCTAGATCTTTTTGATATTTCATAAAACCTGTAACATAAAAAATAATATTTAGAATGCATGTGATAAATAAATAAGAAATTTTGCGATTTATTTGTACTTTTGACTGCAAAGAAAAAAAAAACAAACAAAGAATTTATATTTTAAATCAAGCGGTTGGCGCAGTTTTAATAATTCACTGTAATAATTCCCGTTCTGTTCCAAGGCTGTAAATATCTTGACATACCCCCCCCCCCCCCAACACATACACACACATACAGTCAACCGGAGTGACTTTGTCTCCCTCTTTGCCTCTTTTTTTGTCTTTAAAGATCCAAAAATTATTGAAATTTTCATTTCAATAATTTTTTAATCTGTTTTTTAGTTTCAATATATCATTTGTAAATTTTAAAGTTACATTTAGTATTTTTAAGGAATAGTTTAAAAAAATACAGTATTTTAAAAATGGGACACAAGCCACCCTTGGCTTGGGATGCCTTTGTCTCATAAATAAAAAAAAATAAAAAGCTGTAAAAACTTGGAAGATAATACAAACCCACTATTGTGATAGAATAATAAAACACACCATTTCGAGAAGAAAAAAAAAACACTTTGTATGAAAATAAAATTTTATTCAAAAATGAGTTATGCAAGACATGTAAAAACAATTAACCAAGTAAGATTAATATTTTTTAATATAAATTAAAAATTTAGATAATTTCAATTATTTCAGGTGCTAAAAAATCATTTATTTTAGAAGTTGTTTTTCTTTTTTAGTGGTGGTGGGGAGGATAATTTTTTTAGGACTTTATAGCTTATTCTTTAAAGTAATAATAATAATTGAATATTTTTCATAAGCTTTTTTTGACTAAACATATGTTGTACAACAACATCAACAATTTTCTGGAGCATTTCATTAATTAGATAATTTCAATTAATTCAAGTACTAAAAAATCGTTTATTTTGGAATTTTTTCTTTTTTCTTTTTTTTTTTTTTTTTTAGTGGCGGTGGGGAGGATACTTTTTAGGACTTTATAGCTTATTCTTTAAAGTAATAATAATAACTGAATATTTTTCATAAACTTTTTTTGACTAAATACATGTTGTACAACGACATCAACAATTTCTGGAGCATTTCATCAATATATCTATATATTTAAAACGTTAAGAAGCGTTTTCCTTCGACAGTTCATCAGACCAAATTACTGTATCAAATTGCATCATTTTTTTTTAAATGAAAGATTTTTGGTCACAGATTTGTTATCATACATTCGTTTATACAAAAATTTTATTAACTGTAATTTTCAATTAAAATTTTACTTCTGCGCATGCGGAGTACATACTGTGCCTTTAAGCAACATGTTGCACATGCGCATAGATATTAGATGAAACCTTCAAAATTTGAACGGCAAACAACTTTATGGTACCATAGATGCATTGCAGTACTTTTCTGTTTTACCGACACCATTTTTGCCAAACGTAGTACTAATAATTTGTACCAAATGAAACATTTGAAAAAAAAAATTGAAGCTGTTGTGAAAGTGATCATTTAAAACAGTGTTGAATCCAGACCGTTACCTCCGGGGGGGAAATTTTGATCCCTGGGGGGGACACTAGTATTCCAACATGAAATTTTCTCTGATTTCATTAATATACTAAAACCTGCTAAAGCGGAATCGCCGACGATCAGAAAAAGTTTCCGTCTTAACAAGTATCTCTCCAGTCGGGATTTTGAAAATCTTCTGTTTCCATAGATCATGCTATATATAAGTTTCTATTTTTTAATTTCAAATTGAAAATTTAAAAAACTTTTAAAAATTCTATTTAATTTAAGATACTCTTGTACTTTTTTGTGTCTAAACCATTATTGAATAAAAATAAGTGTGGTATTCTTAGGTTACTGTCACTCCTAAATATA
This sequence comes from Maratus speciosus, assembly GCA_963932465.1. NCBI lineage: Eukaryota > Metazoa > Arthropoda > Arachnida > Araneae > Salticidae > Maratus > Maratus speciosus. The sequence continues at coordinate 55,634,144 of OZ010799.1, read as the reverse complement.
ACTTATATAAGTTATGGTCATTTGTTTTTCATTTAAACTCATTATATCTTACAGTTTAACTTGCCATACAGGATTTGAATATCCCATTTTATAAAAGTTTTGAATCAACATTGCTACGATTTACCACTGAAATATTTCTATTAATATACAGTTATTCATGAAACAGCACCGAAAAATGGCAATAAATCACAATTAAATTATAAAACTTCGTTACCACAAAAACAAAGTTTACATACTTAATAATACAATAACAAATTTTCATTGTTTGATATTTACTTATTATTTAATAATAATGCTTTCAGACATAGACGCGGACAGTATTAAATGGAATAGGGAGATTTTCTCCCTTTTTTCGTGGGGGGAGAATATGGTTGGGCGACGCCCTACTATGTTAAAACCTTTTACTGTAGATGAAATATATTTTTTTTTCTCTTAATTTTTTAATTATTTTGTAACGTCCGCAATATTTTCAAACTTATGAAAGATAAAAGTTATGTAACATTTCAAAATTTAAAATTGAACCCCCATTTGTATACTTCTATCTGCGTCTATGTTTAAGTATAACTTCTTAATATTAATAAAAACAAATCTTCCGTAACAATCATGTCCACTAAAGAAATAGAGATTTCACTCTTTTTTTAAATACTTTAATTTTATAAAATATTAATAGCAATTTAAATAAATAATACCACATAATGTGTATAACATTCAGTTACTGTAAAGTACTAAATAGTAATTATAATATTCTATATGTAAAACCATCAAATCTACCTTATAAAACTAGTCCTTATTTCTTATAAAGCACTGTTTTTGATAAATCACATAAGTGCAGTATTAAATTTGTAATTGCTCACCTTTAAACTAAGCGAATACGTCTTGGTTTCGAAGATGCATAATGTGTGATCACTGCATCGATGAATTCATCTGTTGGCTCCTCATCACCTTCGATAGATACTTTAATACACGATTGTAAAGTATCCTGCCCCATGCGATTTCTAAGTTTTGTCATAATTCTATTCATTGTGCTAAATGACCTTTCTACGCTCGCTGTTGAAATTGGTACACACAATACACACTCGGCAACTTTTTTCAAAACTTCGTATCCAATATCAGCTTTTAAAATGAAAGAAGCGACATCTGAACTGGTATCATCTAAATTACTGTGTGCAACGTACTTAAAAGAACGGAGATCTGCCACTGCTGCATCCTCTTCCTGAATTCCAAAAAGATCACAGCTCCTTACACTGATTTTCATTTATTTTTACAAATTCTCCAAAGCTTCGAAAAAATGCACATAGTTTTATAAAGCGCAGTGCTTTATCATTAAATCTTTCTTTAATTTGATGAATCATTTTTTCTATAAAAATGTTTGCACTTTTAAGCAATTTTTTTTCGTGTCATTAAAATTTATGCTCTTAATTTCTGATACATCACTCTCGAGATCTTTAATTTTAATGTGCAATTCGTTATTATCATTGTCACTATCACAAAAATTGGCAATTTCTTGCAAGTGATCAACTGTCCCAGAAACAAGTTGGGGAAGAAATGAAATGCTAAGAATTTTCTTTTAAGGAATTTTGCTTAAATTCGATACAGCATTAAGTGTTTCATCCATAACGACTAAACTGATTATAAAACTAATATTAATCATTTCCAAGAGAATACCACCAGCTAAACTTGCTAAATCAGCACCATCCTTGTGTATGTGTTCGCATGCAATCATAATCGATTTAAAGGATAAAAATACAGCATGAACAGTACGGTAATTGCTAAGCCAGCGTATATCCGTTGCCTCAGGTATGATTTGAACGGGTTCTTCTAAAGCTTTCTGTATTTCGTGCAAAATTTTTCCTCTCTTAGGAGAACTATGAAAAAGTTTATAAATATCTTTAACTGTGTGAAAAAATCATTTAATCATTATAGTCTTGTTTCTTGAATTAGTGACAGCTAATGATAGAATATGGGATCTGCAATGAATGTAAGGCACTTCGCATTGTTTAGCTTCTGAAATACGAGCACGAACACCAGTTATACTACCACTGAAGTTCGCTGCACCATCAAAAGAACATGAAACCAATTTATCATATGACATATTTCGTTTTTTTAAAGCATTATCTATAGTTTAAAATATTGATTCAGCATCAGTTCTTTCTAAGTATATTATGCACAAAAATGTTTCTCTTACTTCGCAAACTGGATCATGGAGACGTGCCGCACCATTAGTGATAACTCACTTTGACATCATCATCTGCTTTGTCTAAGATTGTGCTTATTGAGTTTAATATTTCAGAAGCAGTTGATTTACTTATGTAAGTCGATCTTTTACTTTGAGACTTAACCCAGTTGCGAAGAGTTTCATTTTCTCTCATTAAAATTCTTTAAACTAAGGATTCATATTTTGTAGTGTGGGGTATCTCCTCTTTAGCTAAAAAATACACACTTCTAATTAAAGAAGATAAAACTTGTCTATTTTTATCCCTTTTGTCTTCGCTGTATTGGATTGTTTGTGTGTGTATAGGAGCATTTAAATTCTGTAATCTTTCATGTTCCATAAAAACAGATTTACAGTGTTTGTCTGATTTTGAGTGTTTTTCAAGTTTTCCTGTAGTGCCAGTTGCTTTCCTAAAATTTGTGAAGGGCACTGATATGAATACTCCACTTGTTTTTTGGAATACCTCTACATCATTTTTAAATGCTTTTCACACAGCTTGCAAAATGCACCACCACGAGTTCGATCAAAATACAGCCATTCATATTTAGTTTCCCACTGTTTTTGATATTTGAACTTGCGTCCAACATTTTTATCTTCCGGTTAAGTTGTCCACTAACAGTACCAGGGCTTAATTTCTAACAAAAAATGTACCGGAGCCCTAATATTCTGCAGTACTAACAACCATATCTCATACCATACTAACAAATATATCTATCAGCATATACTTAGCTGTCAACTATTCCACTTTTTAGTTATCACTAATTCCGAATAGAAATCTTTGCCTAACTTTAATGTTAAATATTTGTTGAATTCTGGGATTAAATATGGTAAGGAGTATGACTCGGAAATAGTGTTAACACAAAAAAGAATAGTTTGCCAGCTATGCATTTTTATGAAAAAATGAATAAAATTTACAGAAATTAATATTTATATGCTGAAGAATGAAACAGCGTTTTTCAATTTCCTATAAAAGGTGCACTTCTTAAACTATAATCTATTCCTTCCGCTTAACAATCTTTTGTGGTGAGCCCCTGAAAATCAGATTAAATTAAAAATTTGACACCATTATCGGAAAGATTCGATGTTTTTATAGAAAAATGGGAAACACTGATTGATTGCTTCATATCAGAATAACAATACATGGCAATTATATCTACTTACAAATGAAAGTGACTTTTCGCAAATATGCAAAGCGGAACATTAAAATGGCCTGTGTTTATGATACAAAAAAGTGCTACTGCACTGGGCTCCGGAGCCCTGTATTTATGAGCTCCGGTGAATTCCGAAAAATATTTAAATATTTACTAAAAACAGAGAAGTACCGGAGCTGAGCTCCGGTGGGCTCCGGCGCAAATTAAGCCCTGAACAGTACTACACGAAGGTATCGCGGGTGGAACTATCACATTACAGGTTTCACTTTCATTCAAAATTAGTTGAGAATTATTATTTTGATTTTCAACAGATGACTGTACTAAAGGTTCTTCACTACGTCTTCTTTTTTTAATTTGGATAAAAGAAAATAATTTCGACTGTTTTGACATAACTCAATATCAAAAATAATTCCTATCCAATATTCAATTTAAGCTGTGATTTTTATCTGTAACAATCAAGACAGAAAAGCGCAATAGATTAACCAGACACAGTGTCGTCTAGAACTAGTGTCACCTAATTGCTTATTGGTAGTCTTTGAAAATGAAATTTCCCTACCATTCTACAATAAAATAAGAAAAATAAAATATTTTATGTTAGCGAACAAGTAAATACCGGATGTAATTTATAAAGTTTGCATAGAAATATTTAGACATTTTCAGTAACTAAATCTTTTTTAAATTATCGAGTATGAAAACATTTCTGTGCCTTTAATTCAGTTGTCCATACCCACTCAAACTCCATTATAATAACTAGGGGATCGAACCCGAGCTCCTCGGGTTACAGAGTATAGGTAAAAACAATTCTTTTTTTTCTTTTTTTTTTAACTCTAATTATTATTTTTTTACATGTAATATATATTTTAGATTGCCCACTAACATAAAAAAGAATTTTTATATGAAAAATATCAATTATGCAATCAAATAAAGTTTTAAAATTTATTAAAAGCGTTACTTTCACATGCCAGGAGTTCTTAGCCCAAGATTTTGCAACTTAAGGCAGTCTTTCCGATCATTTCAGTGCTTTAAACGCGTGGTTCAATCCCATGTTTGTTAAATTTGTTTCTTATTTACATTTATTTTTCTATAGAGGAAGTTTTAATTTTGTTATGGGACATCAGACGGAAACAAATGCTGGCATTTTTACATTGTTTTAAAGGCAAGCGGATTAATATTTCATAATCGAGCTACACGTGATAGAGATACATTTAAAAATAATTCATGCTTGAAAATCTCTCTCTCTCTATATATATATATTACGCTATCGCACGTGGCACAGAAATCTCAATTATTTGTTAATTGTTTAATGGCAACACCCGAATGAAACGCATCTCATTGGTTATTGTGTAATAGTTTTCAAAAGGGAATAACAATAAATAAAAAAAAGTTTAATTAATAACTATAGAAAAAACAATTTATATAATAAAAAAAATAAAAGTAAATAAACAATTTATTAATAAATAAACAACAACATCCGGGTTACCATATCAAGCAAAATAACGACACTTTGGCGCCAGTTAAGTACCCCGGTGCGTATATGACATTGGCGTCAGAAAAAAATCGCGCCAACGTGGTGCGTATATGACATCTGTGCCGTCTTTTACTTGCTTATTTATTTATTTATCGAACAACAAACATACGACTTCATCTCATTTAAAATACAATAAATAAATAAATAAATAAAGGTACTTTTCCAGTATAGGTACTTGGCGAAATAGAGAAAAGGTCCGTGGCGAGGAAAGAAATTTGGCAACGTACTTTCTGGCAACCTATTTAATCAAAATATTTTTTTTTTCGAATAAAACTACATAAAAGTTGCCATGATCAGAAAGAGTTTGTACTTTAATGTTAGCTGGGCGCAATTCTCGCCAATGGCATTTTTAACTCGCCAGCACATTTTTTTTTTTTTTTTTCGAGGGGTAAATTAAAACAATGCTTTGATGTTGAAATTAAATAGTTTATGGTATTATTTATTCTTTTTCTTTTTTAAAGATTTTCTTTTTAAGTGAAAGTCATGAATTTTAAACGTTTCAGTTTTAAATTAAAGCTATCCATTTTAAATAAAATGAGTGAAAGGATTATATTTTAATCATGAAATATGAAAAACGGGTACAATGTTTGGCGATTTATCACCTGTGCCCGACTAACATAAAAATACAGAGTTCTTGATTTCTCTATCAGGATCTTCCTCTTTGGCGAAGGATCGAGCAAGTAAATTAAATTATGAATAAAAGTAACATGATACAATGCCTAGGATACATTTAAGGGAGACCAAACTGGTCGCCACGGGCGAATAGTTATTTTAAAAACCATAATAACTCAGTCAATTAAGATACAATTTTCAAACAAATTGCATTTCAAAGTAGGTTTTTTTCCCTATTTGACGGCGTAAAAATTGAAAATGCGCGATATTTAGAAATTTAAAAAATCGCTGACATAGCAAGCATTTTAATTTAATTTTTTTTCAGGTTTTATGGGAAAATGACAAAATATACAGTATCTCCTATTTTCGACTATTTTCCGTTTACTTTCAATGACTTTCAATAGAAATGGGGTTCTTTTGTTGCCACGATTAGAAAAATGGTATTAAAAACTACAAAAAAATTAATATCTCAAAAATAAATTGAGATACAGCTTTCAAACAAATTGCATTTAAAAGAGCATTTTTTCCCTCATACAACGGTGTAAAAATTTAAAATGTGCGATGTTTAGAAGTTTAAAAATTTGCAGTAGAGAAAATTGCAAAACCAAAATTTCATTTCAAATTTCAACGTGTTGCCATTCGCAAAATGACGTATGCGTTACGCACAGATATGTTTGTCTTTTATAATATAGATATTTTTGACAGCATAATCAATTTATCATTCAATAAATGAATTTGGTTTTTCCAAGAGAAAATTACATTTAGATAAAGCAGTTATTTATGTAATACGGGATAAACAAATGGATTATTACTGAAAGGATTAACTTTCAAGATATTTTATGAGTGAACGGAATAATAACAATATATCATATTTTAATTAAGAAATGCACAAATTTAGAATTTCACAATAAGGATGTAATAATATTTATTTTATGGGCTAGAACTTTGTAACAGAAAAAGTTTTATTTATGATACATGAAATTAATATTATAACTCAAAAATATAATGAATAATATTTCACTGGATAGGAAAAGCTTATTTAGATAAATTATTATCGTGATATGATACATTCAATGAATTATTATGTTTATTGTTAAGATTGAATAATGGATATTAAGCAAAAAAATATATTTTACGGTATAATTTAAATACATTTTAGAGAAATTGAGAGTCTAATTAAAAATACCTAAATAATTTAATAATTGATGCAATTAGAGTAAATAAGCCAAAAATATGTGATTTGACATTGCACCTGTCAATAATGGAATCTTCTCCTAACCAGAAAACTTTTACGGTCCCAATGAAAACAATTCTAGTATATTAAAAGCCGCAAATATAAAATTGAAAGAGGTGGAAGAAAAATTCCGTTACAGACACATTTCCGTCCTAGAAAGTATCACGCAGTGCACTGCTTTTGCTGGAACCGTATTTTTTTTTCGTTTAAGAGAGGATTCCGCATTCCGCTATAGACAGGTTCTGTTTCCCAGACTTTACCGCATTTAATTTTTTTGAAAATGTTAATGAAATAAATTTATACCAGTTATTTTATAATTTTACAAAAAAAAAAAAAAAAATGGAATTATTTAACAACAATTTCTTACAGTTTAATCTCATATATGGCACCAAAATTAAAATTTAAGTTTTACTACCGGTATGCTTTAAATAAATATTATGCAAGTATTAGCGGTATGCTAATTAATAATTATGTAATTTGTTTCTTCTTCTTTTTTTTTTTAAATCTTGTAACTGCTATTGTACACAAAAATATGACACGCACCTATTGTGCAAAAAGTTAGCTGAAAGGTTAAATATTAATAAACAGAATAAACATTAATTTCGTAATTTTTTTTAACTTATTCGATTTTTCGAATAGCTTGTAAGACTTACTTATACAAAGCTGTTATGTGTCGTAAAAACTGAACCTTTCTATAGCGGATTAATACCTTAGAAGGAACATTTCCTTGTAATTGACGACAAAAATGCTATGCAAGTATATCTAGTTTAAGACAGCATTTTTTAACGGTACCTTGCGATTCCATCTTAACGGGTTTTTCGGGAGGATTCGAAGGAAAATATCACCACTTGGAAAAATAAGGAGAAAGTCAAAAATTTCCTCCGGGGGGGGGACATTTTTTAATCCCGGGGGGGACATTCCCCCCCCCCGGGCCACCCCCTGAAATCAACACTGATTTAAAAATTCTAGGCTTTCACAAACTCTTTTTTTAAATCAATACACAAGTACGTTTAAAATAAAATGAATAGATAAATATTATATCACAAAAATAAACTCAATTTAAACTGCATGTGTGAAATTGTAGTTGTCTCTAAACATTGCAGTAAACATTTCAATACTTTTTAAATAAAGATGCCACATTGTCACAAACTTTATGAGATAGTGTGGCAAATGAGTAATAAGTGCTATGCTATCTTTCATTATTTAAAATTGTGTTATATACGCATATATATAAATAATGATGCTTGAAGCAAAAAGAAAGTAAATTTTTAGAATTATTTAACATTGACCGAGTACATTGTAAAAATGCCATTGAATACCGAGTATTGAGTACATCTGTAATTCAGATTCACAAAAAGTATAAATAAAAGCACCATAAAGTAGCTATTAGAAAAATTTAAACTATTTATGAGATAAAATTTAATTTTTTCGAAGAGGAAATAAACCCCATTGTGAAAAATAAAAACATTTGAGCATTCCTCTCTGTGATAAGGTATGTGATGGTGGTGCTGTGTGTGTGGGGGGGGGGGGGATTGTGTACTTTTCTATTAAACAAACCTCATTGTCATAAAGCAAAGTATTTTTTGTGTGAGGATTTTTCACGCCCCCCCCCCCCCCCCCAAAAAAAAAAAAAAAAAAAAATTGAGCTACTAAGTTCAGTTCTAATTCTTATTGCTACTTACACATTGCTTTGGCAAGTTACTCACAAAAGTTCAGTTACATACTTTAGCAACAATCTCAGAGATAACCTACAGCACATCATTTAAGTAAAATTCATATCGTCCAACAATAATTAAAAAAATAAAAACAATGGAAAGTCATTTTCAAATATTTTTAGTTATTATAATTTAATAAATCATACAAATCATTTTAAAGGACTTTTATATATAATTTAAAAATAGAAAGATGGAAAAAAGTACAATTAATAATAAAAATAAATTAAATTAATAAAAATAGCGGAATGTTAAGAAAAAGTACAATATTTAAAAAATGAAGTTTCAACTTTTCCATTCCAATTTAAAATAAACAACCTCAACGGAACACCCCTCACCCACAAAAATTTGAGCATTTTTATATCTATGCTGTGCAGAAGGGAATTACTTTTAGGCAGGGTTGGCAAGTTTTTGACAGTGTGGTGGTTTTAACCATGGTTTTATCCGTCATGTCAAAAACCTCTTTTGACAGTTTTTGACAACAACTGTCAAAAACTTAAAACTGAGTCCAAAAACTGCTTAAAATTATTTTTACAACAACATTAAATTTACTGTCTTTCATAATTTTCAGTTTTAGACATTTGAGGTAAACTTTTTGTCAATTTTAGACATTAAAAACCGCAATACCCTGTATAAAACTCAAAACATGATATTGGTTCAACAAGTTGCTTAGAAAACTGAAAATAATGGTAAGCAATAAATATAGAATAAAAATAATTAAAAGTACTGTTACATTGAAATTATATAAACTAATCAAATTATTAAATAGTTTAATTTAAAAAAAAATGAAAGTATTACATGGTGAAAATACTTGTACAATTTAATATATGAAATACATATAAATAATATATACAATATACATATAAATAATACATACTACATATTTTTACATTGTTTTAATGTTAGTCTTATTCTAAGTTTTTTTTTTTTTTGGTACTTTTCGGTTAGCTGGGTGCCAGTGTTATATATACATATTTATAATAGTAAATATACATATATATATATATATATATACACATATTGTATATATACACAAATATATTTGTCTTGTGTAAATATATATGTATATATACATAACTGGCGCCTGGCTAACCGAAAAGTACCTTTTTTTTCTCCATGGATCATGCAGTAGCAAAAAAATACATTTGGCACCTTTTGTACTCAAAGTTTATTTCGTAATTTGAAGTGGATAAATCCAAAATTTGAAAATTAGAGCTCTATTGATGCTGAAATTCATGGACTGAAATGCAAACATACTATGAGCTGTATGAATTCACTTGGTATATATATATATATATATATATATATATATATATACATATATATATATATATATTTTTTTTTTTTTTTGCTGTTTCTTTTTCTTCCAAGCCTTTGTACCATACCGTTTCCCGAACATCCTGAGCTTAAAATAGTTTGGTACAAACCTTCATTAAAATTAAGCGGGATAAAATATATCATACCGCCCTCCAAGGGGTTAAGCAATAGTGGTGTACCGAGTAGTATTTTGGCAAAGTACCGAGTAATTGTGTGTAAAAAAAGAATCTCTGATTCACATATGAAGCCAGCTTAGAGTAACACAGCCCTATGAGTGTGTGTTTGCACACACACATAAACTTCCATCTTGAGCCATACTTTTAAACAATAATCGAAAATAAATAATTGTTAAATAATATATATTTTTAAACTAACTTCAGTTTGAAATTTAATTTGCAGGGGTCGATCCAGGGAAAATTTGGTTCCTATTTAAAGTCCTTTCACAAAAATCTATTTAATAAAATAGGCCTCATCACAAAAAGAAATTTAATAAAATGGGCCCATTCACAAAAATAAATTTTATAAAATGGGCTCTTTCACAAAAATGAACTTAATAAAACAGGCCCCTTCACAAAAATGGGATTTAAAGAATGGTTTTTGTTCATAAATTCTTGGTTCAAATTTGAGTAACTGGATTTCAACTTTCGTTACAAAATGTTATTTTTCACAAAAATATAATAAAGTTCACAAAATGGACCCCAAGAATAAAAACCTGCATCGACCCCTGATTTGTCATCTTTTAAAGACCATCTTTGTAAATTCAAAGATTTAGTAACGTTATTTAAACATTATATGGTTATATATATATATAAAAAAAAAAAAAAAATGCCAAAAAAGTACAATGAACATTTGGGCTAAGATGTGTTATTATCCCACCCTCCGCGATGTTGAGTATTTGGCGATTTTTATCGCTCTGGCAACCCCGGCGTTTGGCGTCTAGTAACTTATTATGGCAACCCCCTTCTTTACGACGCGAGAGCGTGAACATTCATTTCACTGCCGGGTGTCGTTGCTGACGGTTGGTTGACTCTTGTACCAGATACTCTTTGATATCGTGTTCTATGGCTGTCTTTTTATTTTTATGTTAAATTTATTGGATGTATTTCATTGACTATAGTTTCTGTAGTCCGTTTAAACGCTCTTGCTGAAGTAATTAAGAAATATGAGAAAATTTTGACATGAAAGGGGGATTTGTTTATAGCGTGTCAATGCGTATTAAGCCTATTTTGGAAAATGACGGCGGTGTTATATTTTATGCTGTAGGTTTCAAGAAAGTAGATGTCTGTTAAGGTATGTTGATAATTTTATGTATATTTTGTTGCTTTAAGAGTTTTTTACATTTTGAGATTGCTACAAAACGAGAACTAATGAATTTTGAGAATTCTATATCGCGAAAAATGCTGAATTTGGCGATGTTTTTTTTTTCGGAAAATGAGCGCGAAGCGCTCATACAACTATTGCTGATTGCCACTTTAGCGAGTCTCGTTTTTTAGGTATATTTTGCTGTTTTAAGAGTTTTTTACATTTTGAGATTGCTACAAGACGAGAACTGCTGAATTTTGAGAATGCTATATTAGCGAGAAATGCTGAATTCGGCGATGTTTTTTTTCCGTTAAATGTGCGCGAAGCACTCATACAAGGATTACTGATTTGCCAGTTTAGCGAATTTTGTTTATTATTTACATTTTATTTTCGTTGAGCCAAACATGCGTAGAAACGGGTGCTTGGCGACATTTACTACTTGGCGGAAAAGGGGTTTTCTCGCCAAAAAAAATCCAAGATGGCGGAGGGTGGGATAATAACACATCTGTTCCAAAATTTGCACCCTTTTTTTTCATCAAAGTTATAATAATCTAATTTCATTCAAAAAAGTTTGGTACAAACTACAAAGCTTCATTAAAATTAAGCAGGATAAAATATATCACACCGCCCTCCAAGGAATTTAACACTAGAACGCCCGGATGGAGTCGATCCGACTCCGACCGTATGATTAAATGTCAACTGGGACCAGAAATTCTTTTATAAAATAAGTTAAATTTACACAACGCAGATTTACGTTAAATAAATGATTCAAATAATTTTAAATAAAAATTCTGGTGTCAAATATTTCTATGAAACTTGAGTAAAATTTCCGGGCGTTCTAGTGTTAAGCAATAGTGGTGTACCAAGTAGTATTTTGGCAAAGTACCTAGTAATTGTGTTTAAAAAAAAGAATCACCCATTCGCATATGAAGCCAGCTTAGAGTAATACAGCCCTATGAGTGTGTGTTTGTACACACACATAAACTTTCATCTTGAGCCATATTTTTAAACAATAATCGAAAATAAATAATTGTTAAATAATATATATATATTTTAAACTAACTTCAGTTTGAAATTTAATTTGCAGGGGTCGATCCAGGGAAAATTTGGAGCCTATTTAGGACCCTTTCACAAAAATCTAATAAAATAGGCCTCTTCATAAAAGTAAATTTAATAAAATGGGCCTCTTCACAAAAAGGAACTTAATAAAACAGGCGACCTACGTAACATTCTTTTCATAAAAACTGTTTTAAAATGTGTAATTTGTAAATAAAACCAGGTCACAAAAAACAAAAACTTTAGCAAGGAGATTTAAAGAATGTTTTTGTTCATAAATTCTTGGTTCGAATTTGAGTAACCTGATTTCAACTTTCATTACAAAATGTTATTTTTCACAAAAATATAATAAAATTCACAAAAATAACTTCTACTCTTCACAAAATGGACCCCAAAAATAAAAACCTGCATCGAGAAAAATATTGCAACTCCCATTTCATTTACAAATGATTAAAGGATATCTAAATATACTTTTTTTCCCCTTTAATAAACAAAGCTTGTATTATAGAGCAATGTTTGGCACATTTAGTGTATCGCAACAAAATTTGTTGTAAAAGAAGTATCAGTGAAGTTTTCAGATTCACCCAGGTTATATGTGAAATTTTATTTTGGATATTATTTCTATACACTGTTTTTATTTTTAAGTACAGGTTTTTTAAATTAATCAAATTACTAGCAAATGACAAAAGCTGACTAGCAGAAGAAAGAAAATTTTATTTAATGTAACACTCACATAGCTGCCAACTTGTACGGATTTTTGCTACCACGAAAATTTAATAGAAAATTTTGCCTAATTCAATCGCCGAATTGCCGTGAATTTTGATAATTAAATAAGGCAGAAATTTCTGTCAAATTTTTGTGGTAGGAAAAATCCGTACAAGTTGGCTGTTATGCACTCATTTCATTTAGGAATGATTAAGGATATCTAAATATGTTTTTTTTTCTTTAATAACATCAATATAAACAAAGTCTAATATAGAGCAATGTTTGGCGCATTTAGTGCATAGCAACAAAATTTGTTGTAAAAGAAGTATAAGTGAAATTTTATTTTGAATATTATGTCTTTTAAGTACAGGTTTTTTTAATATTTAAATTAATCAAATGATTAGCAAACGACAAAAGTTGACTAGTAGAAAACAGAAAATTTTATTTAATATAACTCTAATTTCTTTTACGAATGTTTAAGGATCTCTAAATATGCTTTTTTCCCCCCTTTAATAACTTCAATATGTTTGTAATATAGAGCAATGTTTGGCACATTTAGTGTACAGCAACAAAATCTGTTGTAAAAGAAGTGAAGTTAAGTTTTATTTAAGAAGTATAAGTGAAGTTTCAAGAGAGTTAATTAAATAGAAATTTCACTTTTCTGCTAGTCAATTTTCGTCGTTTGGTAATAATTTGATTAATTTAAAAAAGCTGTACTTAAAACACGGAAACAGTGTATAGACATAATATTCAAAATAAAATTTCACATATAACCTGGATAAATGTTAAAACTTCACTTATACTCCTTTTACAACAAATTTTGTTGCTATGCACTAAATGTGCCAAACATTGCTCTATATTACAAATTTTGTTTATATGGAAGTTATTAAAAAAAAAAAAAAGCATATTTAGAGATCCTTACAATCATTCGTAAATGAGTTAGTACATTTTAAATAAAAATTACATTTTCCTGCTAGTCAGCTTTTGTCGTTTGCTAATAATTTGATTAATTAATTTAAAAAACCCGTATTAAAAAAAAAAAAAATGGAAACAGTGTATAGACATAACATTCAAAATAAGATTTCACTTATAACCTGGATGAATGTTAATACACTTCACTTTAAATAGAAATTTTGTTGTTATGTACTAAAAGTACCTAAAATTGCTTTACACTGCAAACTTTGTTTAGTATATTGAAGTTATTAAGGGAAAAAAAAAAAAGCATATTTAGAGACCTTAAATCATTCATAAATAAAATAAAAGTGTTACATTAAATAAAAAATTCAAATTTTTGCTAGTCAACTTTATCGTTTGCTAATAATTTGTATCAGTGTTGAATTCAGGGGGTGGGCCGGGGGGGACATCCCCCCCGGATTAGTGAGACGCCCCCCCCCCCCCCGAAAGATTTGAGATTGTGTTTTCAATGGTCAAAAAGTGCAATTTCCCCCCGGAGCTACAAAAATCCCTTCCGGAGAAAAGAGTCTGAATTTAACACTGATTTGTATAATTTAAAAACATGAACGGAACAGAAATACAACAATTACTAGCACAAAAAAATCTATAAACACTCAAATTAAAAGCGAAATAATACAATAAATAATTGAAAAACTTACATTTGAAGCGAACAAAAGATAAACTTCTTTAAAAACATGAAATCCTTTTGACACGTAACTTGACTTTAACAACATGAGCTTCTTTTCAAAATATGAATTGAAAAAAAATACAACAATTGCTAGTACAAAAAAAAAATCTATAAACACTCTAATTAAAAGTGAAATAATACAATAAATAATTGAAAAAACTTACATTTGAAGGGATTTGATGGGCTGAAAACACGTGCATGTTTTCCGTTTCGAATAGCCAGGAGATTTCCTGCCTTGATTCCGCCTCGCACCAGCGCCCCCTAGATAATGGAGAAAGCCTAGGCACGAAATTTTGACGTCATCCAAAGCAGGTAGAAAGGAAGAAATCAGATGAAATGAATTAAAATAGTCATGCATTTTTTTATTCAGTATCTTTTCTGATATGACTAAACTTAATTGAATATTGTAAGTTTAAATTAAAATCGTCATTTAAAAAAATATATACATTTATATAAATAAAAAACTATACAAGAATTCAAAATTTCGTTCAAACATTTGTATTGCTTAAAATTAAGTGTCTGGTAATTATAATTTGTAAAACTTTATAGGATTTTTTAATTTACTTATAGGAGAACTCATAGACGAAAATAAACACAAATATACTAAAAGGTTGAAAAAATATATATACATAAATGCTAAAAAGTGTGAGATGTGAAAAAAAGTTTCAATTAATGCTACACCTCTTTTGTATCTCTTTTTAAATATATTATATTTTAAAATATTAACTTTTACTTATCCAAACTGCATTGTGGAACTGTATACATGTATATATTTTAAACTAATGAAAATATTAAGCATTTGTTTTGCTATCTTAAGTGATTGACATTCATAGTTTCAGACTAAGGAAAATACAGTAAAATTTGTGAAAATGGAATGTGTCTATAATGGAACCCTTCCTAAAATGAAAAATTTTCATGGTCCCTGTGTAAAGTATTCCATTCGCAATTAGACCTATTACAGTGGTGGAAAATTGGCGCAGAGGTGGAGCTTATTGAAACCACACAATTTTTATGGTATTATTCAGTTTAATAAAAACTCAGAAATTTGATCATTAGACAAGAGTTAAAATACTACTATAATTTAGTGGTATCAATAGGCTCCACCCCTGCGCCAATTTTCCACCACTGCTATTAAGGAGGAAATTTTTAACAATTTATAAATGATGTTCAAATGTGTGCAAATATAATTCAGTTATATTTACACATACTCGCTTTAGCGCTTTCTGTCTGATAAAAATATATTTCAATAAAGAAAATATTTTAAAAAGCGTATTTTAAAAATATGACATGTTTAAACAAAACAGTAAATACTCCTTTCTTTCAAATAAAACAAGAAATTAGATTATAATACAATTTTTATTCTCAAGTAACAAATATTATGAACAGCAAAATACACATCCAAAGCTGTATTACAAAAATTGTGCAAACCAAAGATAAATTTTTATAGAAAATTCGAATAACATATTTGAATACAATTCTGGTGCTACTTATAACATCTGTTTATAACATATTTATGTTAATTTCCTAATCTAATACTTAACAATGAAAAATATAAAAGTAATATACCGAATTCGGTATTTTTAAAAATATTTTATAACTCAAAATCAACATTTTAGAAACATTGTTTAGGCCACTAAATTCATTTTAAACTTAATGATAACAGCTACAACCATGCTTGATGATTTAGTATTCTTTTTTCTCTAAATTTATCTAAAACTTGAAATAATACAATTTGTATTGAAGCACAGCATGATCAGCTTTATTTGTTAACAAATTAAAAATGCACAAAATGATGTTCAGAAACAATTTACATTTATTTATATGACTTAAAATCTAAAGATTTGCATTTTCACTTTTAAATACATAATTTTAAAATACTAATGGTATCTTAGCTTGTTCAGTTTTATAAATTTACAATTAAAAAAATATACTGAAATTGGTTAAGTTTTTAAATAAATTTTCGCAGTTTGTTATTTTCTTTTAACAAATTTTTAAAATGCCAATTCAGATTATGGAATTATTACAAAAACACATTAGATTAAGTTAAAAAAAAAATTACTTTTATGCAAATTCTAGAAAATATTCTTTTTGCCATTCTATAAACACACCTTTTTAAACCTTTATATTAAAATAAATGAGTCGTTCATATACTTTTTATGAGCAAGATCTGCATATTATTTCAAAGTCAGTAATGCAGGTTGATAAACGTTAAAGTTATAAATCTATACACATTCTAGTTTTTGTCTCGAATTATAAAAGCAAAACAATTAGTTACATGCTGAAGTTGAACAACTGCAATATGATTAAATCATTTTGGAGTAAGTTTTAAATTAATTCTTAAGCATTTGTTTGAGTGTTTTAAATATACTAATCAGTTATATAATATATATATTTGCAGTTTTAAAGAAAAATGATGCAATTGAATAATAAAGAGACTATACAATTCAAAATTTATTTTTATAAATTCAACTTATAGGAATATTTGGCTAAGTTGAGTTTTTCTACATCATAAAGTTTTTTTAAACATAAAAAAGATGCAGTTAAAAGGTTAGGATCAAGGTTTTCAAAATTCGGAAAATAAAATGCCTGCTCGTTAAAGATGAAAATAAGGAATTTTGCTTAGTGGCCACTGGCCGGTAAGTTGATATTTTTTAGTAGCCAGTTACTGGCTAGTGAGAATAATTTCTTTAGTCGCCAGTAAGTACATTTATGTCACTGAATATTTAATTTTAAAATATATAAGTTTAGAGTAAATAAGTAATTTATGTAATAAATAAAAATATTTTAATTCATATTGTTTTGAATAAACTTAAGATACTAATTTCCAATCTATTTTAAATTAAGTTAACAGCAAAGTTATATGTAACATGCTTATATAGCTAACTGCATAAGTCCACTATACTTAGGTACTTAAAAAAAAAAAAAAAAAAAAAAAAAAAAAAAATCTGAAATTTACAGCAAATTTTCTGAAATGTAAGGTGGGGGGGGGGCGGCTGAGGGGGTCTCTTCTGGCCCTAATTATGCCTTTTTTATAAGATACTTTAACAAAATTCGCGTTTTTCCGCGATTTATTGGCGATGTTTGCGTTTCTTCCGCGATCCTTTGATAAAATGTGCGTTTTTTTTCGCGATCTTTTGACAAATTTCGCGTTTTTTTCGCGATCTTTTGACAAAATTCGCACTTTTTTCATATTTTTTTTATGAAATTCGCGTTCGTTTTCCCGATTCTTCGACGAAATTCTCTTTTTTACGCGATTCTTTGACAAAATTCGGGTTTTTTCTGCGATCTATTGATGAAATTCACGTTTTTTTCGCGATCTATTGACGATATTTGCATTTTTTCGCGATCTATTGACGATATTTACATTTTTTTCGCGATCTATTGGCGATATTTGCGTTTTTTCCGCGATATATTGGCGATATTTGTGTTTTTCCGCGGTCTATTGACGATATTTGCGTTTTTTTCGCGATCTATTGACGATATTTGCGTTTTTTTCGCGATATATTGACGATATCTGCGGGGTTTTTTCGCGATCTACTGGCGATATTTGCGTTTATTCGCGATCTATTGACGATATTTGGGTTTTTTTCGCGACCCATTCACGATGTTTGCGTTTTTTCCGCGACCCATTCACGATGTTTGCGTTTTTTCCGCGATCCATTCACGATGTTTGGGTTTTTTTCGCGATCCTTCGACGAAATTTACGCTTTCTTCCGCCATCTTTTGACGAAATGTGCGTTTTACGTGATCTTTTGATGAAATTCTCGTTTTTTTTTTCGCGATCTATTGACGATATTTGCGTTTTTTCCGCAATCCATTCACGATATCTACGTTTTATCCGTGATCCATTCACGATATCTGCGTTTTATCCGCGATCACTTGACGAAATTTGGGTTTCTGAGCGATTGTTTGACGAAATTAGCTTTTTCGCGATCTATTGACGATATTTGGGTATTTTCGCGATCTTTTGACAAAATTCGCGGGTTTTTTTCCCGCGATTCTTTGACGAAATCCCTGCATTTGGCCGGTACTTTCCATATTTTTAGTCGCCAGTTTTTCACGTTTAGTCGCCAAGTGGCGACTGCTTATTTTCATCTTTACTGCTCGTTATTTTTCTGGTTTAACCAATTGTTACGAATTAATTTAAATATGTGTACAGAATCAATTATATGAAAAAGTGGCTTACCTTTTCTAGATGGATGCTCGTAAACTATACTTAATTGTGGAGGTGAAGCAAAATATTGCATGGCTTTTCTATTGATTGAATTATTATCGCTCACAACAGCTATTACAGAAAAACCAAGTTTTTCCAAGTTTAATATGCAATTTAACACAAATCCGTGTAATTCTATAGCCGTAATTGTTTTTACTGGAATTATTTTTACAACTTCTTTATATGAGGAAAGAAGACTCTGCAACATTAACACATGAGCAGTTGTTGCAATGTCTTCTTTATTATGTGCCATACCAACGATGTTACCACCTCTAAAATCCAGGAATGGATTAATATGAATTTCATCAAGCATAGTTGTAACTGTTTGATCAGTTGGATTTAGCATTTCACTTTTTTTTTAATATGACTGAAAGAAGAATCATCAAACTGGGGGCTTATAGATAAGGATGAACAGATTCTCTGAACCGTTCTTGGGCGAGGAAGTATCAAACTTTCAGAACTTCTGATAAATTTATACGCATGAGGAGATATAGAAAGTAGGATGGAGGGAAATACCATCATATTTGGAGAATATCTCCTGTTCTCCTTGGTACAGATCCAAGCTTAATTTGCTCCTTTATGAAATCTAAAAAAAATTCTTTCTCTCCATCATAATTTTCTGTAAGTTTTTCTATAAAGTCAGAGAGCGTTTTTAATAGTGATTGATCATTTTTCTGACTATTATTCTTGTTAGATTCACTTGAGTATTGAAAAAGTTCTAATAATATCTAATATATCACTGAAATTAGATACTTTTAAAGAAATTTTTTTTCGCCTAATTTAAAAATCTTGATAGATCCGTGAAATGCATGGACCTCCAGGTCGTCCTTGATTGTAACTGAAAATTTTATACATGGAGCAGGAGTTAGCTCTACTATGCAGAATGATAAAGAATTTTGTTTTTCTATATAAGAGCAAGGTTCTGGCAGATTTTTTTGTTTAAGTAAACCGCATAGTTCTGTCAGAGAACAAAAGTTGTTGTTCTTCTTGTATTCTTCTTCGTCCTTTAAACTTCGAGCTAATGCTTTCCTGAAATTTTCATTATCCACTCGTTTGCGGCTTTCTTCAGGAGCCTCTCTCAAAACTTTTTCAGCTACCATATATTTTAGGTAGTGTAGAAATAATGATGGAATTGCCCTATCTTTTAATTTAAATCGGCAGAGTGGGGCAGTTATTCTAAGCCCTGTTTTAGGGTCGATACATTCGGCAACTTTACGTAAATCACTATCCAAAAAATGCTCAGCACATACCTGCAAAGAATAAAATTAACTGAATATTAATGTTTAATGCATAACAAGACAAACAAATTTTGTGTACCACATAGATATTGAATAATAAAATATACAGTAAAGCACCGATTATACGTCTTTCAGGGGTCCGTTCTAAAACGAAGTATAACTGAGAAAGACGTAAATTGAAATTGTAGTCGCCTAAGGTGTGAAATTTTTCACTGTAGAAATATAATTCTGCAATCATACAAATTTAATTTTGCTACAATTTTCGAGTGAAAAATAGTTAAAACTTTTTAAAAAAATCATTAAATAATCACTTCTATAGTTAAAAAATAAAAGGGAGAATCATTTAACCTTATATCGCTTGCACCCTTGATTATGCTTTTTTAAAAATTCCATTATCGAATGTACAAACGGATTTTAATTAAACTAATCTTTAATCATCGTCTGACTTTCCTATTTACTTTGAGTCTTAAGCAAAGCATTATGCATGGAGTTGAGTTCCTGGAAAGTTTTCGCATTGGTATTGTGAGAAACAAAAGAGGTTCTAAGTGTGTCAATGTCAATGCAATCCACACACTGTCCCTTCTTTTCGTCCCACCCCCGTCACAGGTTCTGCGAACATGAAATAATACCTCATAGCAGCCACACGTGCTCTTTGTATTTCATCTTTCCTCAAACATTATTAGCAGAAAAGAAAAAAGAACGACACTGGGAGAAAAAACTCTGAGAAAATTGGTTACAGCATGAAAGAAACGACGTATAACTGACGTTATACGTCGTATAAACGAAACCTTACAGCATTAAAATGTATAGGAATGAATCGAGACTGCACTGAAACTATGTATAAATATAAAAGATTTATAAATGAGAAACGTATAAACGGTGCTTTATGTAACATTATAAGTGTGAATATGTTTGGTTGAAGTCAGAATCAAAACGGATAACTAATTTTTTTTCGTATTCATTATCCATTATATTAATTTTTTTCCAATGTTTAAATTTTCCCTTAAGTTGATAAAATTTTCATATTTACATAAAATAAAATTAAAAACCTACTTTCAATTAAATTTAGCAGTGGAATATTCTCTTGCGTTTGTAATATTGTGGCATTTCAAAGAAAAAACAAGTCGGAAATTGTACGTCAAACGTAAAAAATGAGGTGGTTTCGTACTATAACTAGTTTTATAAATATTCAGATCTTGATGCAATAGCTGTTGCACTCTTATGCAAAAATGCATGAATACAAAATTTATTATGCTTCTATATATTAAATTCAGTAATACGGAAATAATATGACTTCATCTCAAATAGGACGTAATCACCATGGCAACCTATAATCATTACATATCATGGGATATCATTGAATTAATTATGTATGATAGGATTTAATAGAATGAAGGAAACTTTTATTAATATCTTTATTAATTTTAGATATTGAATAATAAAATATAGTATAGTAATTCAAAGACTTTTTTTCATGAAAAAGCATAATTACTAAAACCTTTTTATGAATAATTTCTTTAATATTGTTACAAAAAATACTTAAAATAATTAAAGTTCTTAACGATGCTCAAGATAAGCATCTTGTAAACTTTGAATAACATTACTTTTTATGGCACATTTATATTTTAACTTCAATATTTAATATATAATGCGAATAAGAAAAATATGTTTAATTCAGCTGGGATTCCGTGCTAGAGAAATTTTTTTGGTACTTTTCGGTTAGCCGGGCGCCAGTGTTATATATACATATGTATGTATACTTATATATATATATATATATATGCATATTTATACATATATAGAAGCTATATGTATACATATATACATATGTGTGTATATATACATATATATAGATATACATACATATGTATATATAACACTGGCGCCCGGCTAACCGTAAAGTACCATTTTTTTTTTGTAAGATTAGCAGGTAATGATTGTCTTATAAAATGAGTAAAATTTTTTAGAAAAAATTATTTATTATTAAAATTGTGTGATTTTATTGATGACAAATGTATTACATTTTTTGTCGTCAAATATATATTTGTTCTCAGATTTATAGATCTGTCATTAACTTGTTAACAGCAATCTACTATAAAATTATAAATTAATATACAATCGCCTGAAAATGCAATTAGCAAATAATAGCAAGAACTGTGTTCAAAATTGTAGATTGCACGGCAAATTGGTTTCACCAGAATATTAAAAAATGATAAATTTATTTTTTACCACCAAAATGCTAATAACTATTTCGTTAAGGATAATTAACAAGTATAATTTTTGTGCTAACTCTTAATTTAAGTCATTCCTTTTGACTGACAAAAACTCATCTGTATTGCGATATAAGAAAATAGACTTGTGCGTTTTAAATATAAAAGAAATATTACAAGTTAACGAAAAAATAAAATTACAACTACGACTTTACCTGTAATAAACAGTTTTGGTAATTTATTAAGTTAAATTTAATAGCAAGTATTGAAATTTACATAAAAAAATTAAATGTATATCAAAATCAATTGTTAGATTATTTAGATGAAAAGTTTTAAAGTTATAATACCCAAATGTTTCAGTAAAAACTAAATATTGGTTTAATAATCATAAAAACTACTAATAATATTCACTCTTTGTTTTCGTTTTTTAGGAGGTTTTGTTAAAAAAAGCTTAATTTGCAGAACAGCAGAATACAATAAAATGCAACAGAAATAAAAAAAGAAACATAATATAAATTAATTTTACACTTACTCTGCTGAAATTTGTTGGAACGAAATGCTTCCGGTTTATAGCTGATAACCATTTCTTCTTTAACACTTCTTCTTTTGGAAACGAAAATAGTTGAACTTTAGTAGTTTTGGGATAATTTCCGCGGCAAAATGGAACGCAGCAAGTGTAGGCCATCTTTTATTTCTATACATGTAGTAAAGCAATATAATAACTAATGATAATTAATATTTCACGAGTGATCCAAAAAAAATCCCGCCTTTAGAAATAACGTTGATGCTTATGGCGCTGTTTATGCCTGCTTCAAGTGTCGTCAGAGCCGAAAGGGGGGGGGGAAAGCATCTGGGCGTTGCTCGCAGTCCCAGGACGGAGTGCGTTTTACCGACCCTCAATAGACGGCGCTGTAATCTACGGCTCCGAGAGTTACTAGCGTCTCTTTCGTGCGCTATTCCCTACGACAGCTATGTATAGCGGTTAAGTCCATTCTAAATGCAGGTGGGAAGGGTAGACAGAATTCTGCGGTCAACGCTAAATCGCACAACTCTTAGGTATAAACAAACTGAAGGCTCCGCCTACTCTAGAAACGAGCGCTATCTACTGACTAATCTTCAAAATATAACATGTAGAAAGGTTTTTAATTAATTTTGTATTTCTTTTTTCTTCTTAACAACGAATAAAAAATATTCTTCATTGTATTCTTAAAATAATAATAACAATAAAAATTATAATATGTTCTTTCTGTGACAAAATAATAATAATAATAAATAAATTTAAAAAAAGAGAGTTTGGGGGGGGGGGGGGTATATTTTAATACCAAATATTTAATTTAAATGCTTTAACATTGAAGTTATATTAAAATATATGTGTGTATCTTGACTTAGGACTAGCATCTGTTAATAATAGCATGTTTTATTTATTTGTTTATTTATTTCTTTTATTTTTTTTACTTAATTTTTTTTTTTTTTTTTTTTTTTTTTTTTTTTCAGATTTACTAGTTTATGATGTCATGCAGTAAATGGAAAAATTTATGTCTAATCATAGAAAAATCTTATTTAATTATTATTATTATTTAAGAATTTAAAGAAGAACTTTTTTAAATTCATAATTTTTGCATCTTGTTAAGAAACAAGAGAAATTTAATTTGAAGAACCCCCTAGGATCTTATGTTTCATAATAATATTTTGAATTTATACTAAATAAAAGAGAAAGGGAGACAAAAAAAAAAAAAAATGATAACAATTACTTTTTATTAATTTTAGCTATCAATTGCTTTCCAATACCTTTAGCTAAATCATACTTAAATAAATAATAAATTTTTATAAATAAAAAAGACAAATTTATACAAAAGAATTCTCATAGCCATTCATAAGTTTTTAATAATTTAGTTCAGAAAAATCGTTTCTAATGTAAAAACAACAACAACAACAGAAAAAGGCACAATTAAATTTAAATTATTTTTGATAAATAGCTATTTAAGAGTTCCTTACATGGAAAAAAAAAAATCATAATCTTACACTTGGACTTAAAAAAAATAGCAATAATTATTTAAAAGTATATTTAAAAATTTGAATCCAAATTTTGCAACATTTAAAGAATCCTATAAATTAATTCATTAATTTAATTCAATAAGTATAATACAAGCTTTAAGTAAGATTTAGATGAAGATATTGGAAAATAATTAATTATTAGAAAGTATTAGAAATTATTAGAAAGTAATTCTTAATATTATTTTTTTCTCTCTCCCTTTCTCTTTTATTACGTATAAATTCAAAATATTATTATGAAAAATAAGATTCTAAGGGGTTCTTCAAATTAAACCTTTCTTGTTTCTTAACAAGATGCAAAAATAATGAATTAAAAAAATTTTCTTTGAATTCTTAAATAATAATAATAATTAATTATGATTTTTCTATGAATAGCTGGAATTTTTTCAATTTATTGTATGATATCATAAACTAGTAAATCTAAAATAAATTTTTTTAAAGTAAAAACAATAAAAGAAATAAATATCAAATAAATAAAACTTGCTAATATGTACTAACAGATGCTTAACCTAAAACAAGATAAAGAAGAAGGTTTTTTTTTTTTTAGGTTTTCAGGATAGAAAAGTATTTATGCATATAAATTGCAGTACATTTACTTAAATATAACTTCAATGTTAAAGCATATAAATTTAATATTTGGCATTAAAATATATCCCCTCCGCCCACCCCCCTCTCCCTCTCTCTTTTTTAAACTTTACTTTTCAATTTTATTTTAAATTTTCTATTTTATTTTTAAAATCTTTTATTAATCTGAACTTAAGATACTGAAAATAATAAATTCGTGAATTAAGAACTGAATTTTTAATTTTAATTCTTGATCCTTCGGATTTTAAAGTCTATTCTGCCATATAGTAGTGCTCAAATGATGAAAACATTTAGAAAAAGAGTGCAAATTTTCAGCTAAGACCTGGTTTAAATCAAGATAAAGACGGATTTCTAATTCTGCCTTGTATCGACATGAAATCAAAAACATGACAGTGTGGAACCATATTTTGTTGAATTAAATTTCTTATACTATACTAATTGAATTAAGTTAATGATTCAATTTATAAGGTATGAAAGATAGAGGTGTATGTGTGTGTGTGTGTGTGTGTGGGTGGGTGGGGGGGGGGGTGATAATATGTTTGAATACCGAATAAATGTTGAATTATATTTAAATATATGTGTGTGTGTGTATACTGAAAATTTTAAGGCTAGTCATTGAAAAATGGTATTTAGTTATTGTTTAAGAATTCAGGGAAGTTTTTTTTTATGCATTTTTCTTGCATCTTGTTAAAAAATAAGAAAGGTTTAAAGATTTTCTAGAATCTTATTTTTCATAATAAGATTTTAAATTTATGCTTAATAAAGGAGAAAAAATAAAACAATAATATTGACAGTTACATTCTAATAATTTGAGCTAGCAATTACTTTCCAATACCTTTAGGTAAATCTTACTTAAATATGTAAATGATTTTTTTTTTTTTTAAATATAAAAATAGTACAATTCATACACAAAACATTTCTCATAACCATTCACAAGTTTTTAACAATTTGCAAAAATAAATATTTTTAATGAAAAAAACCTATCAGTTATTTAAGTTAATTTTGATAACTATTTAAGAGTGTGTTAAAAATAAAAAAAACAACTATAATATGCTCTTAAATATGGACTTTAAAAAAACCTTTTGTTTTTAAAAATATATTTAAAAATTTTATCCAAATTTCGCATTTACAACTTTTTTCAAACCCTATAAATTAATTTATTAATTTAATTCAATAATTTTATTAACATTAGTTTTAAAATCATCACCTTAACAGAGAAATAAAATAGCTATTTGTATCATTCACAAAAAACCACGTTATACTCTATAAATTGAAATAAATATTATTGGATTATTATAATCACAAATAACTAATATTTATTTGATTTTTTCTTTAAAAGCACTTTTTAAAAACAACAGCCTTTATCACTTTAAGAAATGCCTATTATTAAGCATATATTTACATAATTAGGATTTTAATGAAATTAATTAGATCGGCAAAGAAATTAACCGTAATATTTTACCAATCATACCTTTTTATCATCATCTAAATATAATTATATCTTTATGATCAGAAAAATTGCAAAAATAAAATACTAGAGCATATAAATTTAAAAAGATGGAAAACTGATTTTATTTGATGAGGATGAATATTTAAATGTGCATTTTCTAAACTCTTATAAATTATGTTTTTCTTGGAATAAGGAATACACCTTCCTATATCTATGATGCTTTTAATAATAAAATAGTCGTCAATGACGATATACAAGATTTTAAGAAGCTGCATATCTTAACGCCGAAATCAGAGTAGTAAATATGAACATAAACAATGATGACGCAAACATCACGTGGTTTGCGGAGCAAATTTCTGAGCTCTCCCAACCTTCCCACCTGCATTTAGAATGGATTTAACCGCTATCCATCGCTCAGGTAGGGAATAGCGCACGAAAGAGACGCTAGTCCGAGAGTTTCGTCTTGGAGTTTCTAATTGTCTGTGGGGTTAACATTGACTAGCGTCTCGGTGTAGCTCCGCTCCCTATGCTGATTTTTCTCCTACCTCTTGGCTGAAGAATTGGCGCTAGTTATTTTTGAGGTTGCAGTATTTCAGACGAAACACAAGCGCGCGCTCGTGCTGACGTTGAAAAGTCTGTTTAGTTTAGATGTTGTTGTTTCTTTTGAGCGAAGATGGCGATGGCGGATAATACAGCGATAATTTCATACTCACAAATTTTCACTACTACAATTCTACACATTCTACTATTTCTATACTAGAATTCTACTCTCATTATTTATTTATCAATCAGTTGATTGTGTTAAAAATAGTTAAAATTCTATAATTTAATCTTCCGTAATTGGGTAATCTTTTTAAAACAGGGCAAATTAGCATGTTTTTAGACAAACAGCAAAAACAATTGTATGCGGCATGATCTTTGTAGGTTGGAAGATAGGATTTTAATTTCTTGTGCATTATTAAACACTAGAAAAATTCTTTCCTAAAGTTTTCTCAAAATATTATGTGAACCGTGGTATCTACAAATAAAAATTTAATAAAATCGCATATTTTTTTTATTAAGGTACAGTAAACACTTCTAAAAAATGATACCATTTTCAGGCATGAAAGTGTTCCTCCTAAAGGTGGAATTCCACCTTTCTAAAAATAATTTTGGTCATTTTCTGGATTGATGCAAAAATGCAAAGAAAATATTGGAAGCATATAAGGTGGGGGAGGGGGCGGGGGGAATCTTGAAAATTTAATAATCAGACATTTTAAAATCCTTGGAGTTTTTTTTTTTTTTTTTTCCGAATTGCTGTGCAAAAGATCTATCAAATCAAAGGGAAGCTTATATTATAATCATATGAAAGTCGTGTAAATAAATTTGATTAAAGTATCTCTCCAGAGTGAAAGTTTTTTAGACTTTAAAAGAAAAAGGAAGTTTCATAATGTTCTTTTTGGAATTGAATATTTTCTTCTATTTATGCAACACTTTTGATTTAAAAGTTTAAATTTGTTTTTAATGCTTTCTAAGCTCTGAAAAGAAAATAACAACGTACAATTATATTTCATTTTATTCCATAAATAACTGTTAAAATGTGTCTAAATTTTAAAAGTTTGGCGCCATCATATGGACAGAAAAGATTTTCCTCCTTTGTTCCTATTTCCCACTTTCATGCCTGCATTTTAGGCTCTTGGATATATACCCCCCCCCCTCCCCCCAAAAATGCAATTTTATTCTTTAGATTGACATTGATATCTGAATTTTGCAGGCAGGTACATTTTGAATAGTAATCCTGTTTAAGTGTTACTTTATTAAAAACTTTAAGAAAAGATAATCTAACCCCCCCCCCCCTTCCATGATTTAAAAAAAACAGTTTTGGTGGTATGACTTCGAATAATCAAAGGTATTTTAAATTTTTTATGCAGGTAAATCCTTAATAGTATATATGCTAAGAAAATTTGAAGGGTCTTAAACAAAAGTGTTACTTTTTTTATCTGGACAGGAGAGGGGGAAAACATTCTTTGGACCCCACTCATTAAAATTTCAATTGGAGTATTTTCGCATCACTATTAAGGTTATATGTTCATTCAAAATTTCTAGTGTCTATGGCTGTTTTAATTCTGAAACAAAGGTATATATATTTTTTTAGAATTTTTCAAATTTAAGTATGATTCTATTCAGAATGTGCCTGCCTACAAAATGCAAGTATTTATGACAATTAGAAGACACATTATCAAAAATGTTATTTTTCCGTGAGGGGGGGGGGGAGAGGCGAAACCCTTTGGAATCCACAAGTTGAAATTTCCGAAATCGGAATATATAATAAGCATCATCACTATTCAGGTTCTATCTGTGTTCAAAGCTTCTAGTAAATTGTTTTCGATATCACATTTATGCTTCGCGAACTAGCAACACTTCACCAAACTAGCAATACTTCGCCAAATCTAGCTTTGATTGGACTTAGTTGAATCCAGTCACTACGATCTCCATAGGGAGCGGAGCTACACCGAGTGCGCTAGTTTAACACTGCAGCATTCCCATACGCTACTGTAATATAACAGATGTAATAGTAAGTAACGAGAAGAAGACACTGCAAGCAGCGACTCTCGCTCGTATTTAATAAATTAGAGATTGCAAATTCGACACTCTTAAAACGCATTTAAATCAAATAAGATTTAATTATACAATTTTACTGGTGTGAGTAGACTAATTTATTAAAGTTCGGTTTTTCTATTTATATAAGCATAACAATATAACATACAGCAGCAGCCAATTTCGTTTTAATTATTATAATGAGTTTTAGTACAAATGCTTTATTTTAACAAATGCAGTGCTACACGATAAGATTCTATTTCAAGCACTGTATTTCGTTTTTATACATAAAATGTAACGTAATTTTTTTCAATCAGCGTTAAGAAAGCTATTCTGATCGAGAATTTTGAAAAAATCCTTTATTTTCTATTTATTTATTTATTTTGTATATTCTTGAAGTTTAGCCCTTTAAGATTATACCCTCGAAAGAAAATTTTAAAATTCCAATAATTTACGGAGTTATAGCTATTTTAGTGCAGCAGCAACTAAACCCGTCACTCCGGAGCAAATCGGACAATAGTATTGAAAGTAATAAAGCCGATATACGAAACCTTGTCATCAGAAGAGTTACTATGTACACTCAAAGAAAAAATATACCGCCTTCATCTAGTCTAGAACGAACAGGTAATCATTTTCGAAGTCCCTAAACTAAAATATAGATTAACGAGTTATGCGAATAAGGTAAACAAATAAACTCTATGGACGAAATGATCGAGAATTTCTAGTAAGTACGTAGCAAGTCTTCTGATGACAAGGTTTCGTATATCGGCTTTATTATTTTCAATACTATTGTCCGAATTGCTCTGGCGTGACGGGCTTGGTTGTTGCTGCACTAAAATAACTATAACTCCGTAAAGTATTGGAATTTTAAAATTTTCTTTCTTAAAGGTCTGAACTTTAAAAATATGCAAAAATAAATAAATAAATAAATAATAATAATAATAAAGGATTTTTTCAAAATTATCGATCAGAATAGCTTTTTTAACGCTGATTGAAAAAAAAAAAAATACGTTAAATTTTTTGTATAAAAACGAAGTACAGTGCTTGAAATAGAATCTTATCGTGTGGTACTGCATTTGTTAAAATAAGCATTTGCACTAAAATTCATTATAATAATGGAAACGAAATTGGCTGCTACTGTATGTTATATTGTTATGCTTATCTAAATAGAAAATCCCAACTTTAATAAAGTTAGTCTTTCTATAATTATATTATATTTGATTTAAATGCGTTTTTCTAGCAGCGAATACGTAATCTACATACAATCTATTTGAAATATACGAGCGAGAGTCGCTGCTTGCAGTGTCTTCCTCTCGAATTATATGAAGTGTTCAATGTTCATCGAGTAAAGCCTAAGTACAGGTTCTCTGTCTCTACCCAATAGCTTCTTTTCCTTTTCACGTGGCGATTTCATAGCGGGTTTCGTCAAATAGTGAAATAACGCAGCGAGAGCCTTTCCTTACCGTGCGTATCTTTTAGGAAAGCGTTTTTCACGAATGTTATCAATCAACGTGTTTGCCGATTATGTTTATTTAACTCATATGATTAAATTAAAGTTTAATAAATGAATGAAGTTTCAAGCAGAATAAGTATATAAGTGTAAAACTTTTATAGCTCGAGGTTTTATAGTTCCTAGAGAAAGGGGACAATAATTGTATAGGTCAGGGATGTAGTGGAGGGTATACGGCGGTGTACGCCGTATACCTTCTGGATTTTCTTAAGGAGCACCGTATACCCTCTGTTTCCCAAGAAAGCTATAGTATATACACACTAAGGTATACCCCCTGCCTTGAGCGTATACCCTCTGCTTAGAGCGTATACCCTCTGTTTTTTTTACGACTACATCACTGGTATAGGTCAGCGCTTCCCAACCCTTTTTTCTTTCAAGTACCACCTTCTTGGGCTTTTCACTTCGGAGTACCGCATTTCTTATAAACACGGCCCTTTCCTCCTCCACTTAACTAGATAACGCGAACATATTTTTTTCATTAATAATCTTCTTATCACAACCATATAATAAATCGATACAAATTACATTGACATTTCTAGAATTTCATTTTTTTTTTAATCTTCCATTTTAAAGTTAATATTTCTTTTTATAATATTAGCCAAACATTAAGCAAAATCAATGTAGTATTAAAAGAAATTTAATTTAACAGAACAAAAATTAACATTAACAGAACAAAATCACTCAAATAATAAGTTAACATTTCAAATTAAACACTCATTAAAATGAGGGAAGATCATATTAATATATGTTAATGATATAACTCCGCCTATCCGAAAATAAAAATAATTACTTTTCAACTTCTTAAAAAAAAAAAAAAAAAAAAAATACAACTAGGATCTCTGACGTAATTTAGGTGTTCTGCAATTGTTATTGAAAACGGAAGAATAAAAAACAATGATGGAATAAGAATATTGCATAAGGATTGATTGAAATTTTCGGACAGGTGGGGGAAAATATATAACAGGGTTCGCACGCTATTAAGCCACGTCTCATTTTGTAAGGACTCTACCACAGTATTATTATAAATATCATTTTCTTCAACATTCATTAGTGGAGATACTGTCTCCTGTTATGCGATTAATGGTGGTAAATGGGGCGTGGCTTAATAGCGTGCGAACACTGATATGAGTACTAAAGCAATATGCTTAGCAGTGGCCGGAGCTACTGACATTGCATTACCAAGGAATTATTAGATAGAGTTGGTTTTTCTTCTCATTTTGAATGTAACATATTGAATTTACACATAAAACTTTGTAATCTATAACTATCAAGTTTCTTAATGTGTTTTAGTTAAACCATTTTTTTTATTTCTGCCATTGCAGTTATTATTTTCACTTCCTCCCAGCAGGCCCGCCACATATCACCAGGGGTTCGCGTACCCATAAAACGATACATTATATTTTGAATCGTGAGAAATTATCACTTGATTTCTTCATAAATTTGATTTATATTTATTTACCAATTGAATAATTTTGTTAAAGTATGTGCCTACCTTCGGGGAACTTTTTTTTTTTTTTTTTTTTTTTTTTTTTTTTTTTGAAAATATTAAATTTTTATCAAACACGTGTGTTTTTAGTTAAAACAGGGAATAAAACTATGAATTCATATACATTTTTAATGGAATTTTAATTAACTTTTCAAATCCAGGCAACATTTAGTCAAATTTTAGTAAAGAATTGAGTTTATGCAAACCTTCAGTAACGAAATCTATTCAATATATTTCACTTTTTTTTTTCAACAATATGTTACCAAACCACTTGTGTTATGAAGCAAAAGATTTGTAACAAAATTTGTATACAAAACATGATTTAAAGAAATGTGCATTTTTCAATAACAATAGCTCTTAAATTAATATATACAAATTTACAAAATATATTTTGCTTCATAACATACCGATAGATGAGCAGAACTTTGTAATAAAATTTTATTTCAATATCTTAAAAACTTTTTAAGAAATTATGTTTCTCGTAAACGTACACAATGAAAAAAGCGGTTTTTCGGAAAATGCAAATTAAGATTTTGATAGAGCGCAAAATATTATGTATAAAGTTTGCAACTTTAAAATTGACCATATTTGTAGGTGTTTATATATTTGTGTATATATTACACCAGGTGATTCAAAATTTATCGTACACATTTCGTGGGGAGGTAGGGAATACATCAGGAAACCGATATTGTCCGCAAATGTACGCATGCGTATTTAGAGGGCGCTGTGTGTAAAGTATTATTTCTTCTCCTATTTCCACTTCTCACTTTGACTTCCACGAAGCCTTTTACATCTTTAAAAACTCCAAAAATCTCGTTAATGACCTTTATTCAATGCCTTCAATAGCTAACGCCTGTAAACTTCTCGTTTATTTTTGTTCTTTCCGGTTCTTTCAACCTTTTTTTTATTTTTTTAAATTGGTTTGTTTTTTACTTTTTGTTTTCAGTTTTATTTTATTTATTTTTTGTTAGTTTATTGTTTTCTTTGTATTTAACTTTCTTCGTTCATGAATTTTTTAAATTTTGGTTTCACACCAGAATTCTTAAACGACATTAACGAGATTTTTGGAGTTTTTAATGACGTAAAAGGGTTCGTGGAAGTCCACATGTAAAGGGGAAATGGGTGAAGAAATAATACTAGCTTTAGTAAAATCAAAACAATGAATGGGACGCAATGGAAGGTTGGGTACACAGAGTGCCCTCTACATACGAATGCGTACATTTTCGGACATACTTTTCTATGTAAAATCGGTTTCCCGACGTATTCTTTACCTCCCCAAGAAATTTGAACGATAAATTTTGATCCACCCGGTATATTTGTGTATTAAAATGTATTGTTTACCTTTCTGTGACTCTTTAAACAGTCACTTCCGGTTTCAGAAAGTTCATTTCCGGTTTATATTATCAGGTATATACAGGGTCATCGAAAAATAATGCCTAGATTAAAAAAAATCACAACATCGAAACCTTTGATGTTAAATGAGTAATTCTTTGACTACACGATAACTGGTGAACACAAGTTTGGTTTTAGTTCACCAGAATTCGTTTGCGTGTTTGTGTTATGCACGGAATAGTTGCGCAGTCGTCAAGGTCAGCCGACGTGCCAGGCTGCAGCTGCTCAGTACGATGTTGACCGTGCAACAAAAAGCACAGCGCGTGATTTGGTATGTGGAGTCAAAGTCAATAGTCAGTGAACAGCGGCTTTTTCGGAGAACTTATCCACGTCAAACTGCTCCTGGTGCTCACATTGCACACATCTGCTCCTGGTGCACACCGAACGAGGCTCACATTGAAACATACTAAGGTATGAAAAAAAAATTATTTTTTTCGCCCATTATAAGACTACCAATAAATTACCTTTCACAGTTTTTTTTTTTTTTTTTTTTTTTTTTTTTTTGTGACAGTTATTTAAAATCTAGGCATTATTTTTCGATGACACTGTATTTTGGGGGCTAACTTTGTTTCTAATTATCGCTGAACCAAAAGTAAAGCATATTTGGAATCCTAAATGTTTGAACTTTAAAATAATGAAAAAAAAAAATCGAAGATTTTCGCAAAAACAGCGATTTGAAAGTAGGAACATACCCTAAAAATTAATCTAATAGAATTATAGTTACTGTAATTCACTTCTTGTGTTCGCATTTATTTGCAGAGATATTTAAATAAGTTTGATGACGATAATATAGGAAAATGCCCTTGAATATTACTAAGGATAACTAGAACTCTCTAGCAAAGGGAACTAGAATTTATAAGGATGATATGCAGTAGCGTCAAACTTTTGAAAAATATTGGGTGAGCTCAACCATTTTAGGGTAAAGTGAGATAGACATTTTGTTTTCTTTGAACATAAGGAGATGGGAAAGTCATGATAGTGAAGTTAGAATTTTTTTAAAATAGAATATAAAGCTTTGATTTTATTAAATTAAATTCCCATATGAGATCCTCATTTTATGGACTCTTAATTATACTATGAATATGACTACAAATTAAAACTGCAAATAAAAAATGACGCGTGTCAAAAGCCAGTTTAAAAGTCTTTTACAGCATTTCTGGAAAAATCGTTTAATCTTATAGTAAAAAAGGGGGAAAACACTATTTAATGTCTTGGTTTCTGAGCACCTGCGATTTTCGTGCATTTAGGATGAAAAATGATTTCGCAAATGTGCCAGAAAATAGCCAATCTCTATTTAAAAACAACATATCATCGCTTCATTTATTTGCTAATTTAGACTAAACATAAAAAGGATGAGTCTGAACAGGGGTCCTGCGCTTCAGGGATTTTTTCAGGGTGAATATCACTATTTGTTTATAGAAGAATAAATCTAAGTTAAACGCGCAAAATGTCGCCTTATTTAAGAAGAGATTTTTTCATAAGAAAAGACTGGTACAGAAGAATTTCCTGATCGTAAAATTTCAGGACAAGTACGACTCCTAATCTGAATGTATTCAGAGAGAATTTCTTTGCGAAATACAGTCGTGGGAAAAAAGAAAAAGTAAACACCCCTTACTAACTCTGCGAAAAATTATCGTAGAAGAACGTTACTGGTACCACACGATTGGTAATAAAGTCTACTTTTAAATGATGTATATAAAATTTGCTTAGAGGGGCCATCTACATCTTAAAACAAACCAAAACTTCGTTTTTTTTTTTTTTTTTTTTTTTTTTTTAATAACAGTACACAATTCTGACAGCATAAATGAATTCTACACCCTTCAATTAGCCTAAAAACAAATTTTTATTTAATTCGTACCATAAGTTTCCGAGAAATTAAATATTTTAAAACGAGCATATTTTAGGGGCTATATCCAAATTCAATTTCGGTACTCGATTGCTGACCGAGAGAGAATGAGTGTGTTCAAAAGTGCATTTCGCGCCGCGCGCACGCTCAGAAGTTTATGCCATGAAGTAGGTCTTATCGAAGAAAGGAATTTTAAAATAATTCAATTATTTCCTTATTTTTAATGGTTCAAAAAAGGTAAAACCAACGACTATATTTCTTTATCCTTCCAAAACATGGTTTTCGTAACAGAAATACATGCCTATGTACACTCAGATAAAATCTAAAATAGTCGGGAAAAACATCACGTGACCTTCTTTATCTACTTTAGCCCATTCAGAATTTAAAATTAGTTAACCAACCGCACACAAAATCCGCCCAAGCTGCTCAAAAAAATTGTGTGGGCGATTTGATCACGTATCACGATCATGCGTCGTTTGATAGGTTAATTGATACAATTTAAGAATTCAACTGGTGATCTAAACATTTTAACTTTTTAACAATTTTCTTTTTATTTATTTAAAAATAATTTATTAGTTGATTTATATTTTCCGTGATAAATAGAATGTTGTTAGTAAACCAAGATTGTGATATCAACATATGAGATTTGTTTGTAATCTACTATGCTGGATGGATTTCAATGGAATTTGCACTGTTAGTTAGACAATTTTTCAGAGAAGGTTTTAATATATATATTTCTTATTTTATGATTGCATATTTTAATACCGTGTGGATAAGAGACCAAAATACATCATAAAACATGAGAAATAAATGGCATTCAAAATTCTGTTAGTATAAGCAAAATACTTACTTATACTTTCAGTAGAAAATTTATAAACATTCTAATCATGCTTTATTCACTACAAAACTAGACAGCAAACCTATGTATATAATCTCTTTAAAAAATGTATGTACAGATATTTTTAGTTAAAATAATCTACAACTATTACATTTTATTTTTATAATGTTCAAAGTAAAATATGATTACCAGCCTAGTCTCGATAAAAATTCACTCCTAAAGTACTCAAAAAAAAAAAAAAAATAAATAAATAAATAAATAAATAAATAAAAATAAATAAATAAAAAATCAAGGAATTATACTACGCACAAAAGGATATTTTCGCACAATATATATTATTTTTTCATTTGGATTTGCTTAATGTTTATATCATTATACATACACATACTATATATATAATCACTTAGAAACGAAGCTTTGAATATTTAAAAGGCGTTCAGATGTAAAACTTTCATCTCGAAATACCTCATTTTCTCACATTTAAATAAATATTTTATTATTTTAATAAAAATACACGTGCCTCTGTATAATAAAAATAAAAAATATATCTTCATCAAAAATATCTTATTCATTATGAAAAATATAAAACAACCAATAAACAAAACAAAAAAAAAGCTATGATACAATGTGGGACTGGAAGGATTCGAACCCAGAATCTCTAGTCTCGAGTTCACTACCTTATCCATTCAGCCATCTAGCACACGTCCCTTTTGCAACAAAATATCTTTTTAATTAGCACCATAATTAATCAAATCCATGATCTGTTCCTGAACAGTCTACGTGTTATTCCATCCACGATATTGACCCACTCCATGATCCTGTCTCCTGAGCTCGCGCGCGTAGCGCGCGTGCCTCTTGAACACACTCCTTCTTTCTTGATCAAGGCATCTTAAGCGCCACACGAGCAGTCGTTGAAGACTGCTAGATTACAGGATAGCATAAGAAATTTGAAAATATCTAGTCACTTCTATCATAGACGGCCCCTTAAACCATCATTTTGCCGTTTTTGAAGCATAATTTGAAAACTACTTGGATGAAAAATGTGAAATTTTGATATCCATAAAGCAGGACTTAATGAATCTAAATCCATCAAAAAAATTGCAGGTTGCAATTCATATTTTTTTCGAAGATTAATTTCATAATTCATATTATAAAATTATAAAAATTGCAAATTCAACGTATTTATGTTTGGGTATTTTAGTATTATTGCTACACAAAAAATTAGCACATTAGGAGTATAATTTCAGGAGATATTAAAAAAAAATATGAAAATGTAATTTAACATTAGAAGCACTAAATTTTGAATGTTTATAATTCAAAAACTTATCATTCAAATGACTTGAAATTGGGTGTCTAGGCATAGTTTGGACCGGAGATTTGAAATATCTTGTTAAAATTGGGTATTGCCATTGAAAAAATGAAGTTTGGGTTCGTTTTAATGTGTAGATGCCCCCCTAAGGAAATTTTATATGCATCATTTAAAAGTAGACTTTATTTCGATTCGTTCTGTACCCGTAACTTTCTTCTACGATAATTTGTTGAGGAGTTAGTAGGGGGTGTTTACTTTTTTTCCCCTACGGCTGTACATCTATACATAGTAACCATTTATTACCATCTCTATCATATTGAAACAATAATATTTAAACTGGACTATTTTAGTTAGGTTAAATGGGTTGGGATAGGATCTTGGGTAGGGAGCTAGGGGATGAATGGGACAAGGGATGGATGGGACATTCTCAATATTTCAGGTAATAAACATTTATTTTAAATTGCTTCCTATCCCCATATAAGGCTCTACCACAGTGTGCTTCAGAACCAAAAGTAGGACCACATTCCTGTTTTCATTTTCCTTCAAAGCTGCATTTTCTGAAATCTCTGCTTAAAAGTAAGTTTTTTTTACATTAGGAGATATGAAATATCTTATACAATAAAAAAATCCCTGCCGGCTCGGGCCTACAGACAGAGGTAGATTTCGAAGTTAAATACTAAATCCACCAACAAAACTTAAATCAAGATTAGAGATAAACCCAGTTTCTTCACAAAGAGTGAGCTGTAGGGAGTTAAACTTTTTGTGAAAATTATAATATACACGAATACACACAGACATGTATATGGAATAGGTTTAAAAAATGGCTACAAAAAATTCAGAGAACCTTAAATTGTTAAAATATGTTAATATTTCCATAGTCGGGTTTTTATCATGTTTTAATACGTTTCTTCAAACTCACATGACGTTACATAGTCACCTGCTGAGGTCCATTATATTTCCAATATGACGCAATATACATATTTTTTTAACTCGTCAAACTATTTATTTTATTTTGAGTTTTCATGCTGAAATCTTGCTCTAGAAAACTTATGACGTAATATTCAATTTGTTTTCAATTTGTCAGACTATTTAATTTTACACGTGAAAATTTTGCAATAGAAAAGTAATTGTTGTGGTGAGAATTTTTTTTTTTAATTGTTGGCAACTGCTATAACGAAAAACTTTTATTTTTTTTCCAGCCATTGTTGTGTAAGAGCTGGTTTTATCAGAATCATGTTAAGACAGTATTCAAAAATTTGAACTCTCCCCATTTCCACCCTCTTGGGCCGATTTCGCCCATTTTCAATCCCCGCCGAGATATTAGCCGTATCAAAGTTGTTGGCGAGTTTGTGGTCAATCCGTGCATAATTGCGACTTTTATCGTGCAGACAAAATTTAGTACATACATACATACATATATATATATATATATATATGTATATATATATATATATATATATATATATATATATATATATATATATATATATATATATATATATATATATATAAAAACTTTTTAAGGGGGTGGTTTTGGGTTCCTGGGGTCCTATAATGAAAAGTTATGAAGGAATTTTTCAAAAGTCGCACCATGGTAACGACTGCAATAGGTAGTATTTCTTACGAAATCTACCTAAAAATTAAGCTATGTTGTAGTTATTTATTTTAAGATTCAATATCGATAATTAAAATGAATGAATAGTAACCATTGTGACAAAATAATTTTTGAGGCAAAATGGCTGAGAAGGGAATATATGCATCATGGGGATGATTGGGACATTTCAAATGGGGATGAATGGGACATTCTCATTCATCCCTAGGTATGTTGAAAATTTTATTTATTAACGAAATAGTATTATATAGGTTGATAAATTAATAATTTACGTTAATTAATAGTATTAAATAGTACTATATGAGTTGTAATTGTTTAAAATTTCTGAGTGTTATTTATTGTATTGCAATAATTATTAATGGATTATCAAAAAATTGGTACTAAAATTTAATCAAAATAGATAAAATTGTTAAAAATAGTATATGTTTATTGATCAAATGGGGGAAATTATATTGAATTTTGAAATGTTGCACAAATAAATCCCCACCCCTAACATATTGAGTCGATCTGAAAGTCGTGTGGTGTTGGGAAAATCAATTCGTACCGGAAAATTCTATCATTTAATTATTAGACATTGATTCCGATATCTAATGTCTAATAATTACCGGGCAGAATTTTCGGGTGCGAATTAATTTTCCGAACACAACACGACTTTCCCATCGACCCGATAATTACCGTTCTGCATGTTTCTAAGATACATTTAATTAATATTAATTAATAAGTTATGATTGAAAATTATTAGGCCATATTTAAGAGACATTTTGCGCTTGCATTTCAAATCTAAAATGCCTCATAAGTGGGAAAAAAGAAGAGATTGATAGCCGAAGTTTGCATTAAAAGTTAAAACTGCAATAAAATAAGTTATTGAAAAAAAATATATCGATTCATGCTGTAAAATTTTATATTACAAATATAATTACATATAAGGTTATAATTATAAATTTTAATTTAGTAAAATTGAATACAGGGAGGAAAATCTTTGTGTCCCATCCATCCCTATTAGTGTCCTATTCATCCCTCCTGTGGGGATGATTGGGACAGGGAGGAACGTTTTTTTTGATTTTATAATATTTTTCTGAATAAATCATAATCTAGAATAAATATTGTTCATATATGTTGTCAAATACCTAATGTATGAAATGTGATATATAATATTAATAATAACTTAAATGAAAAAAAATTAAAAAAAAATATTTTTGTGAAAATGTCCCATTCATCCCCCATCTCCCCTACCTGTTATTTGTGTATCCATACTGTGTTTAAAAAAAAAAAAAAACAGTGGCACTCCGGGAGTGCCAATAGAAGTGAAAACTTCAACAATTACGTGTGTGTTTTTTTAATCGTCAGGAAATGTTTTATGCGTTGAATTGTGCAGCAGCACTAATGAAAGCATCTGGGGACACGGCAGTGCCCTTGCCAAGTCTTGAAAGCACAGCCGTAAGGATCTTTTTCTGGAAGCAACTCAGGGTACTTTTGACCCCCAATATCTTTGTGTTGGTGATTCCCAGAAACTTGAAACTTCGTAAATCGAAAGTAATGTGGAAATGGAACTAAATGTTGAAATTTCACGTTTCTATCTTTTTTATTTCAGAAGATATATGAACTTAAACTTTCGCCTTTTCGACACTGATTCACCGATCATCAAAACTCAGAGGTACGTCCTGTATCCCTAGAATCTTGAAATTTGGTATGAAGGTAGTGTTTGGGATACAATGAAAGGAAAAATTTAAAAAATCCGGAAAATTTGGATAAAAAGTCGAAAAATCAAAAAACCGAGAATTTGGCAGAGATGTGATATACGAACCAGGTTTGGCGCGATTTTTTAACGTCAATATGGTGAAAGTCCGTTTTCCAATACCAGTTACAATATATATTTTTAAATTATTTTCTATTGTTTTAAAAAGTAAACAACAATAAATAAACGGTAATTTCATTAATAACTATAGAACAAAACAATTGTACAATTAAAAAAAATAAAATAAAAGTAAATGAACAATTTATTAATAAATAAGCAACAGTAGCCGGGTTACCTTGTAAAATAAAGTAACGCCATTTTGCTGTCAATTAGGTACCCAAGTGCGTATCTGACATCTGTGCCCCGTATTTTATCTTCCGTAATCGAAATTCCCGCCAATACTGTTGGTCATTGACCAGACCATCAACACGATAAAATACAGCGTTATCGGTTTTTAGTTACATGAAATAGGTAGGTCACGAATACGGTATAATTCATTTTAACTGACGAAAAACAAAATAACAATTTGTTTTAGCAATACGCCGGGAGAAAAAGTGAGTTTTAGCTTCCTTCTTCTTTTGCGGTTTGAGCTGAAGAAGGAAAAGTTCCTGTCATTCACCGCTTGGCGCGCTAGGGTCTATGTGTCAAAATGCTAGCATGTCGGTTACGTTACAGTGTCTCGAAATCAGTGGTTTTTCCCCATCTCAAAAAAAGCTCAACGCGCCTAAAGAAGTTTTCACTTCAAAAATGATTTTCAATGGAAGAATTATTTTTTCAGCGATTGAAAAATAAACAGGTAACAAAATAGAATAATTGAAATCGGTTAGGCTAAGCGCAAATTATTGGTGGACTCGGGCCCCATGGGCCTATATAAGATGGCGCTACTGATGACATGGAGCTATTTTTTCTGGAGCCATAATTTATTTTGTAGATGCCAGTGGCAGAAATTTTCTTTAGCGTAGATGTTTAGGGTCAGAAACAGAAAATAATAATGAATCGTTAAATTCATTAATCTGGACATTTGCACCAAAACAGGTATATGCAGGAACGCAGAGAATTAAAATTGCAAATTATATAGCTGTTTGCATTTCCAATGAAAGTTTTTTAACAATTTTTGAAATTATCAATGTCCTGGGAATTACTTTTGGTCCCGAAGCTTATGCATTCGCTATTCAACGGGACAATAGTCGGATTGAGCGCTCCGAGCAACATGCTTCTGATGCTTCTTTCTAAGGCAGTTACAACTGCTTGTAAATCAGAAAATATATACATTTAGTAAATATATATTAGAAAATATATATTAAAAAGACAATAGAGTCCCGCTTAACCGAGTTTCCGCTTTAACCGAGTTATTTTTTTCTGATGCACTGATGGATTCCATTGTTATGAATCAGCCATTGTAAATGAAGTGTTAGGTGAAGATGAAAAAGCAGTCGTAAAAAAGTTAGAACTCTGATTTTCTTTTCTTTCATCTTCACCTAGAACAATGAAAAAAATGGGTACTCAAAATTGAGTAAAAAGTACTCAATTTTAAATACGGGACATACTCAAAATAGCTCCGATCCAAATGTACTCAAAATTGAGAAACACATATCCTCATTTTGGATTCCATCGTTGTGTTCAAATATGAAGTGTTATGTACTGCCTCCCTGAACCTACAAATTAAAGTAAAAGTGTACTAACAATTATTTTCTTTTCAAAATTATTAACAAGAAACGTTTAATTGATTATTTATTAAGAAAAATAACAAAATTATTAGCAATTTACCCAAATCTAATATTTTTATAACAAGAGCTTTATTTGTAAGCACTTTTAAATTATTTTAAAATACTGTATATAATTTAATATTTGAATCATCATGAACATCTTTATGCCACCACAAATTAAATAAACCATTACTGGGTAAAAAATTATCGTTTTGTTTGGTTTTGATAACATGTGATGCTTCAAAATTGAGAAAACATATGTTCATTTTTGATCCAAACATACTCAATTCCACATGAATACATCAATTTACTCATTTTTGAGTACTTCATTTTTTTCAGTGAACTTCATTTATAATAGAATCCATCAGTCCATCAGAAGAAAATGATTCATTCCAAAAGTATAAATTCGATTGAAAAAAACTATTTAATACTTTGAGCAAAAAGAAGAGGCTACACCTGTAATTTTCATGACATTAATAAAATTTCATAATTGTCAATTTGTACGGTTTTGTTACCTCTAAAATTTAATACAAAATTTTGCCATATTGAATCGTTGACAATTGTTAGATTGAATTAGGCAAAATTTACTGGTACGTTTTAGTGATAAGAAAAAAATCTTAGAAATTGGTAGCGATGCAGTAGCGTAATACTGCAGCAAAACTGACATCCAACAAATAAAAAACTATCAAGGGTTTTTTCAAAAAAATAATTTCATTCCCCGTTTTTCTTAAAAGTAACGGAAATGCAGATCAAAGAAATGTTGCTAGTCCCTTAAAAATGAATGAATTATGTAAAAATTTATATTTCATCTACTTAGTTGGTGACGATTTGTATCAAT
The DNA here is from genome assembly GCA_963932465.1 of Maratus speciosus. Lineage (NCBI taxonomy): Eukaryota > Metazoa > Arthropoda > Arachnida > Araneae > Salticidae > Maratus > Maratus speciosus. The sequence goes on along the minus strand of OZ010799.1, from coordinate 55,591,076 downwards.
CCGGTTTATCCGAGTTTTTTTGCTTATTCGAGGTGAGTTTGGTCCATATTAAATCAGATAATCGGGACTCTACTATATAGGTATTTATATAAGTACCACGCGTAGGACACCTTTTCCGTTTTTCAAAGAATGGACCTGAAAATGGGCTTATTACTTAGGTCTGAGGTTTAAAATATGGAGATTTTTAAGCCTATTAAAAAAGGTCAGGTCTAGGGGGTAAAAAATACTTATGTAAAGCTCACGTGGAGAACATTTTGTCGGTTTTTCTTGGGAATGGCCCACTAGTGTAGTTTTCAGCGACCCTGTCTACCACTCTGGAGTTCAACAAGCCTTACATTACTTCGGGGTTGATAAAATGAGTACCCGGGTTGCTTGGAAACTAAACGTTGTGGGTAATGATGTGCGATAACGATATGTTTTTATCGATTTTCGCGATTGTATGGACATCTTGATATTTTTCGATTGTGTAAAGTGTTTCTCGATGACCCCAGTTTGCTAGTTGCTTTTATACGATACCTGATTCGATGTTATCAAGAATAGTCTGCAGGTGAACTGGAATGGGTTGCATTACGAATATTAGCAAATTTTAGAATACAGCTTTTTGAAGGCTTCATATTAGGTACCCCTTCCCTTCATCAATTGAAGTTGTATGAAAGAGAGAACGAAGACGGTAGCAAAAAACTTCATTACTGCTTCCGCCTTTTTTCACCACCTTTCGTTTAGCTTTAAATGGAAATCGTAGATGTGGATCATCTTATAATAGACAGAGAGCCGGCAGCACAGACAACCACCTCATCGAGTTCACGGATGAAATTCTAGGATTAGTTAAATCTTGATTCGCATATTAAAACGCAATCGGTCTGCCAAGTCATATTTTGATGGAAAACAACTGAAAACCCTACTTTAGCGGCTGACTCGTAGGTTTACCATTGTGTTTTCCTGCTCCCAGTCCTCCATGTTTTCATACCTTTTGGTGTTTGAAAACACAATGGTAAACCTACGAGTCAGCTGCTAAAATCGGGTTTTCAGGTGCTTTCCACAAAGATATGACTTGGCAGACAAATTGCGTTTTAATATGCGAATCAAGATTTAACTAATCCTAGAATTTCATCCGTGAACTCGATGAGGTGATTGTCTCTGCTGCCGTGCCGGCTGTCTCCCCCCCGGTATTGCACTTATACTAGATTAATATTAACACAATTATTCTAATTGGTAAACAAATCATATTATATGTAAATTTCCAACTGGGCGAAAAATGTCCGGACCCAGGATAATTGAGTTAATATCAATCTAGTGTAATTTCGTATCCAGCGATTTCTGGAGTTCCATTACCTGAGAGTTATTCTTTTGAGCCGAACCAGGTTTCAGACCAGATGCTGTAATCATCAAGGTTAGCTGGGTGAAAAAGTTCGACCAGAATCGTACGGGATAGCTCAGATGGCAGAGCACTGGCGGCTTCAGCCAGGAGGTCCCGGGTTCGAATCCTGATCCGGACATTTTTCGCCCAGTTGGAAATTTACATATAATTGCACTTATACTCTAAAGCGAAAGCTGGGTTCCCGGGCGGTCATCCCTGTCATCCCTGCCGTGCCGGCTCCCGGTGTATAAGGCCATCGAGCATCTTAATGCTAGATTTACATTGATTGTTTAGTATGTTTTTCATTTCATCCGTTTTTAGTTGTCACATATTTACTAAAAACTACTTTATAAGCATATATAAGCAATGATTTTTATAATCGATTGTAGAACATCTCAAATGTAGATTCTCGAAAGTAATCGATGACTATATCGATTGTGCTCTTTACGATGACGATTTTTTTCGATTGTTAAAGTCTCAAGAATTGCCATCACTAATTGTAGGTCCCGCATTAAGCTGAATACTTTAATAAGGCATGTGCTGTATAGCAAGCACCTTGAAGCTGTATAGCAAAGCTTGAAGAAAAAAAAGGATTGGACACTTAAGCCCATGAACCTCAATGGAACGTACGCCACAGGGTTTATTATTATTATTATTATTATTAGCCCCCGGAATGCTATTTCTTTCTCATAGCTTATTTTGTGTCGTCTCCAAAAAATAATGCTACATTGTATAAGCCAGCCGTAAAACAAAGCAGATGTATCATTGTTCGATTAAATACTCTATAGCAATTTTTTAAACTTCTAGGCACCGCACATTTTCAATTTTATACCGCCGTATTGGGAAAAAACAGTACTTTTAAATGCAAATTGTTTCAAAACTGTATCTCCATTTATTTTTGAAATATTAATTTTTTTGCAGTTTTTAGAGTCATTTGTGTAACATATGCGACGGAAGTACTCCATTTCTGTAGAAAGTAAAGGGAAAACAGATCTAAAATAGTAATTATATATTTTTTTTGCCGTTTTCTCATAACAACAGAAAGAAAATGTAATTAAAATACGTTCTATTTTGAAAAAAATATACACGAAAAAGAAAAAAAAACTGTTAAAACATATAACTATTATAAACTATATTTAATTTTAAGTAATCTATATTAATGTTACAAACAAACGAAGGCCTATGAATCATAAGATAGCCTTTTTTTGTCGAGTTAGTTTAATGACGGCATCTTTTTGCTGCATTTGTGTATTATTTTTCGATAGTAACGTCCTATGCATGCTTTACGGTAGATGTTTAAGTGTGGAACGTAAATGTGGAATTCTTAAGCGGATGCGAATGACGTCATTTTACATAAAATAAAAGCGTTTGCTTTAAGTCTTAAAATTGAAATATGTTTTGTACTCATTATGTCTGCATATATATTTTTTTTTCATCCGGTGGACACTGAATTCTGAAAAGCAGAATTACTGTTTTCTAGTTTGTTTTTTTTCTTTCGTTTTTTTTTTTTTTTTTTTCTTGGCTTTTTAAAAATTTCTTCCGACTCGGCCTACAGGCGCAGGTAGATTTCGAAGTCAAGTGCTAATTTCAACAACAAAAACTAAATATCGTGATTAGAGATAAACCCACTTTAACAATTTTATCTGGCCGCTTTTGACGAGTTTTTATTTCACTTTTATATAAGATCTGGTTTTATCAGAATCCTGTTAAGCCGGTATTCAAAAAATACTTTATCATGCTCAAGAACTCGAAATTTTTTGGCACATTTTCAGATTCATTTTTAAAAGAAAAAATATGAAACGTGCTGACGTGACTTTTGAAGAGAATTATAAGCGACCTGTGTTTTTATTTTCCGTTCAATTAATTATAAGTTGATTTATAAACAATTATTTTCTCAGTAGGACAATGTTTTTCGTTTCCAACACAATAGCTTCGGGACATTCGGTTCAAAATGCCCAATTCGACATCATTTTTTGAAATATATTCTGCCTCTATTAAAAAATCGACCATTACGGTACATTATATAGTTTCTGAATAAGAGAGACGACCAATTGGATGCGTTTGAGAGCAAAAATGAAATAAAAAATGAGTCAGAAAATAAGCAGTTTGGATTTGAATATACCCTTAATACGATGATTTTTTTCTTCAACCGCTATGCATTTTTAATTTGTTTTTGCTGTAAGAATTGGTCCTATCAAAAACTTGTTAATATAAATGTTATAGATAATATTAAGAAGATATATAATAAATTCATGCGGATTTTATATCTTGCGAATTGACGAAGTTATGGATTTTTTTCTTCTTCAACCCCCTTTTTTTTGTTTTCGTTTCTAATTTTTTTTTTGCTGTACGAATTGGCCCTATCGAAAAATTGTCAATATAAAAGTTGCAGATAAAAGTAAGAAGATTTATAATAAATTTAATTGGATTTGATATCTTGAGAACTGATGAAGTTATGAATTTTTTTCTACCTAAAACTCTATTTTTGCGCCCCTTGAGCCCATTTTTAATTTTATCAAAAATATGTGATACATAAATTTTTGGCCCTATTTTTAGAAGTAATAAAAACTTTAAACTGATTTGATAATGTACAAAAATTAAGAAGTTGTGAGGTTTTTTTCCGTTTTCACAAAACCCATCACTATTTCCATGCCCTTGGTCCGATTTTGCCCATTAACGAATTTGACCGAGATTTTAGGCCCTTGATTTTATGTATGAGTTTGGAAGAGATTTGTGCGGAATTACGGAAGTTATCGTGTCCATAAAAAAGTGATATAGATAGATAGATAGACAAAGTTTTTTACTGAGGGTGGTTTTGGGTTCTAGGGGTCATGTTCGGGATAGATCTGCAAAGAAATTTCAGAAATTCCAACATAGGAGCGATCGCAATAGGTAGTATTTCATACGAAATCTACCTAAAATTACTGGAATTATTATAATGTCAAAATAATCTTAACACGTTGAGTGCTACGGTTACGGTGACTGACACTAAAGCGTTGGAAAATGTACAACGTTTTAAGTAACTAGGGGGCTCCGCCCCCTACGAGGCCACCCCCCGTTCAGGAACACCAAAATCCAAAAAGCACGCTAATTTGATCGGTTTTAAAAATATTGAATTAAAATTAAAAAAAAACAAAAAAAAACAGCAGCGATCTCTCTGTAAACGGGTTTCCATTCGTCTTCCATGGATTGGGAATTTTTAATGCCAAATCTGCTGCTGTTAAGAGATACAATGGCTGTTTTCGTATTTAATTAAAAAAAATAGTTAAACATTTGAAAATAAGCTAATGTAAAATGAATCAAGTAAACACTGTCATTGTCTCCCGGTATTTTTTAACAGCGCTATAAGATAGTTCTTTTAAAAAATTCATTTTAAATGTATCGTTTCAAACCTGACGTAATTTACACCAAAGTTTTATTTCTCTTATTAATATATTCACGTGAAAATACTTTTGTTGTTAGAAGGAAATATTATTTGCGCTGTCTTCGAATTCACGATAATAGTTGAAAAGATCACCTCAAAATATCTCGCGCAAATATATTTTTCAATTTAAATTGTTTTGCTATACTTTTTGCCATTTTAAATATGACGTAATTTCCTCAAATTACAAGTTTTAAGGCATAATAATGATTTTTTTTTTTTTTTAAGATTTTGTTTCTCTTTTAAAATTCAAGTGTAAAGATGGTTCGGCACAGATGTTATATAAATGTATATATTGGCGCAATTTTTTTCTGACGCCAATTTCATATACGCAACGGGTACTAAACGGTAACTAACGGGTAACTGGTGCTAAAGTGTCGTTATTTTGCTTGATATGGTAACCCGGATGTTGTTGTTTATGCTATTGATGTTTTCGCCAAATTAGCGTCGGAAAAAAATTGCGCCAATATGGGGCGTATATGACATCTGTGCCTATGGTTCTTATGACGTAATTTTCCTGCTTTTAACATGTAATCATTTAATTCTAATTTTAAAGTTTTTTTTCCGTTTGTAATAGTCACGTGTAAATAAATTTTTAATTTGAAGTAAAAATTACTGTTTGCGCTGTTTATGCAACTGGCAACAGTTTAAATTAATAACATTTTCTAAAATTTGTAAAAAATATCTCTCGAAATGCTGAAAATTTGAATTTAAAAATGAAATAAAACCACAAAAAATGAATCAAATCTCAAATAAGAAAAATAAATGCAATCTGCACATCGGGAACTTCTAACGTATAAAATGATGTAAAAATGATTAAATTCTCATGTATAGTTTTTGCTCCAATAAAACTTTTTTAATGGAACGATTTTGTCCAACTTTAGCATTAAATATCTCTTAAAATAATTCTTTGATTTGAAAACTACCTGCATCAGCATATTTATCAAACATTTCTCTATAATACTACCGATTTTCATATTTTTGTATGCAACAGTTTTTTTAATATTAACGGTGAAAGGCCATGCTTAAGCATTCAAATTGGATGTCGATCTACCCGGAATATCTACACAGATTTTCATTAGTCCATTTCCAAATCAAAACTTTTCCTTCTCTATATAAAAAAAAGGTTTGATTTGGAAATGGACCAATGAAAATCTGCGTAGATATTCCGGGTAGATCCACATCCAGTTTGAATGCTTAAGCATGGCCTTTCATCGTTAATATTAAAAAAACTGTTGCATACAAAAATATGAAAATCGGTAGTATTATAGAGAAATGTTTGATAAATACGCTGATGCAGGCAGTTTTCAAATCAAAGAATTATTTTAAGAGATATTTAATGCTAAAGTTGGACAAAATCGTTCCATTAAAAAAGTTTTATTGGTGCAAAAACTATACATGAGAATTTAATCATTTTTAGATCATTTTATACGTTATAAGTTCCCGGTGTGCAGATTATATTTATTTTTCTTATTTGACTCATTTTTTGAGTTTTTATTTCAATTTTAAATTCAAATTTTCAGCATTTCGAGAGATATTTTTTTTACAAATTTTAGAAAATATTATTAATTTAAACTGTTGCCAGTTGTATAAACAGCGCAAACAATAATGTTTACTTCAAATTAAAAATTCATTTTACACGTGACTATTATAAACAGAAAATTTAAAAAGCAGGAACTCATTGAAAATTACGTCATAAAAATTATAATTACACGTGAATTTTAAAAGAGACAGAATATTGTAAAATAATAAATTGATAAACATGCGTTAGAAGTCTTAAATAGGAGAATCTACGTCACATTACACTTATTATATAAAATGAACAAAAAATAATATTGCAAAACAGTTTAAATTTAAAAATTGCTCGAGACATTTATTTGATATTTTAAGATGATCACAATATTTCATTTCTAACAAAAGTATTTTTACGTGAATAGTAAAAAGAAAAAGAAAAGTTTTGTGAAAATTACGTCAGATTATAATTCTCAGATTCAAATTATAATTCAATCTTCCGAAATCTTTTTAAAGCCGATTAAATTATCGTGCTGTTAGAGTCTGCGGTGTCTGAGCGGGGGTTGACGAGCGTAGCTCGTAGGGGGCAGAGCCCCCTAGTTTTATATATAGAAGGATTTTTAAGAAAGTATAATCCTGTAATAAATAAAAGGTAGGTAAATTTTAAATAAATTTTCAGTAATTACTTAAAAGAATATATAATTTTTTAGTTTTATATCATATTTTAGGCGTCAGCCATCGGTGAATAACGCGTTTTAAACGGAAAGTTCAGTGTCAGCCACCGCTGGCTGACGTGGCGCTTACCGTGTTAATTTCTACCTTATTTTAAACAGTTTTGAAATTGTTTACGTATCTGCAACATGTAAAAAATCAATCGTTTCGGGACGTCTTGTATATGAATAAATGTATATGTATTTTATATAGGGTGACCCCGCCAGTAGTTGATACTCTTCAGTAATTGATCAAAATTTTTAAATATTGCGTCATTTCAAGCGGAAATGAGTTTTATACATAGTACTAGACATAATATTTTTGTTTGAATGTCAGTACACCTGTTGTCACATTGTTGTCAGCTGCCTTCTGTAAGAGAAGCCATTTGTGAAATTTTTTATTAGGAAGTGTAAACATTTAGTTTTTGATTAGTTGGAGACAATTACAGTAAGTTAAAATAATCCACATCCATCTTGTTTACAAGGTGTGTCTAAAAAGTTCGGTGAATAAATGGATATCTCATAAACAACACGAGTTAAAAATCCGTCCCAGCGATGCGAATGTAGAGACCCATGGAGAGACGGCACATAGCAAGAAGTGCAAGATACCAAGGCAGAATAGTCTGCTATGGGCAGTCGAACGGTGTATGTTTGAAAACTCGCGTTATATTGAAATGGAGCAACGCATAAACATCAAGTTTGGCTACAAATTGGGAAAAAATGCCACAGAAACACATGCAGTGTTGGTCCAGGTGCACGGAACAGGCGTAGTGATCAAAAAATGCGTGTACGACTGATTTAAACGTTTTCAGGAGGGAAAAGAAATCCTGGATGACAAACCACGTTCAGGTCGACCCTTAACAAGTGTGACGACAGACAACATCGAGCGGGTGCGACAGATGCTGTTAAACAATCGCTGACTGCCTTTACGATGGATATCGGAGGAGCTTGGAATCAGAAAGGACAGTGTTAGCCGAAGTGTGACATCGCTGACTCATACAGCTTCCAACAGCTTTATCAGGGATTTCATAAGTGCATTGCGGCCAAGGGATATTACTTTGAGGGTGATTAAATGTATTTTGTTTCCATGTTTGGTTTTATTTGTTTTATGCTTCCATTCACAGAACTTTTTAGACGCACCTTGTATTTGAAATACGAGGGTGAATCAATAAGTTTTTGCCCTCACATAGAAATAATTAAGTGAAATAAGGAAATTGCTACATTATATTAGTCCTTCCCTATAGAGTCAACGTGCACAATAATACATTTCTGCAAACGGTATTTCAAAAAGACGGGGGAGGATGTATTCCAGGAGGAGAGATATTAGACCCAAAGGGGGTCATTTTTCTAACTTTTGCCACACACCACATGTGACATATTGCTGAAAAGGCCTGTGACCACTTATTCATGCTATGCTCCTCCCGAGACCCTCCAACAAAATTCGCCTCTCGGGAGTGGCATGAATGATATCCGCAAAATTTAGAAAGAGCCCCCGGACTGCAAATTTTGGGATGTCACATGTGTGGGGTCGGTTAAATTTAGAAAAATGCCCCTCCTTTGGGTCTACTATCGCGCCTTCTGGAATGCATTCTCCCCCCTCTCTTAGAAATTCCCGTTGCACAAATTTATTACTGTGCACACTGAGTATATAGGAAAAGACTTATAAAATGTAGAAATTTCATAAATTTCACTTAATTATTTCTACGTGAGAGCAAGAACTTATTGCTACACTTCGTAATATTTTTATAAGAATTATTGCTAGTCACAGCCAAAGGATGATATTTAAGAGATTAATTTTCAGAATTTCGAATGACTTTTTTCGCTTGATGAACCACTGAAAAGATGTCAATTAAAAAAGCTATTTATTTATCATTTTGTTGCTTTTTAATTTCAGCGGATCTCATGTTTGTTGATTGTAGGACATTAAGGACAATTCCACAGAAAATTATCATTTTTGGTGTAATGTTACGTCAGTTACACGTGTAAGTGCCATTTTTTTCTTTTTTATTATTCAGAAATTAATTAAACAAGTTACTGTTATAATTTGGCGTTACTTAGTATTGTTCAGAACATTAAATCACTTTTTTTAACGGGATAGTTTTGATAATTTTTACACTTCAATGAAGGCAGAAAAAATGTTTGTATATTTTATGTTACGTCAGTTACAGAATTTTGAATTGAAATTTTTGGGACTAAAAGAGAGATTGAAATAATCTGCATGTATTTGGGTATTAAATCCTTAGTAAGAAATATTTTAAATTGTAAAAAAAAATGTTCTAGCTTTATTAGTAAATTTTCTACATAGTTTTGAAAACAAAATTCGGTGATTAAATGTTACGTCAGTTACGTTGGAATTGCCTTCCATTAAGGGTTGTAGTAATCCTGTTAGTTTACTTCTAAAACTTAAACGGAAGGAAATATAATAAAAACCTCGTAGCACTGACTTTATTTTATCCACTACTGGTTGGGTCACCCTATATTGATTTCGCATTTGTTTTCTGGACTGTTCCAAGATTCAAGGAAACAGGATTTTTCGAGGGTCTTTTGGGATTTCAATAAAGAGAGCTTTTTTTAGAAGCAGTAATTTATTTAACAGGCTACAATTAAGTTTTCATTAATATTATAAAAAAAAAATCAGCAAACCACTAAAATTAATGTTTAACCAGAATACAGCACCATTCTCCTTCTTCGCAATTCCCTTTTCCATAATCCATTTTGCTGCCTTTGCAGTTTTTCTCTTTCATACATTCACCACCTTGGCCTCTGCAGGATCTTCCTTCGGGACCTGTAAAAAAACAAATATTAGTTTTAGGGGAGTCCGGGGATAGTTGGCTACAGGGGTAAGAACCCAGAACTACAAGGGTCCTCATAACTCGCCGGTTTGTGGATAGATGGCGTAACCAATCACAGAGTGCCTTAATTCTTGCTTTCTACAATCCCCATTGTAATTTCGCAGCGTTTTCCACCTGCCCTGGACATTTATCCCCTTGGGGACGAGCGGCACGTATACGTGCCACATGATGCGCTCAGAATCCTTGTTTTTTCTCACCAGTAAAATTTGCCTTATTTAATCGGCGCATTTTTCTCGATTCAAGAAGACACAAATTTCTGTTTTTAAAAAACGGTGACAAAAGATTAAAAATTTCGTAAAAGGCTCCCGTCCCGAAGGGGTTATTAGCATTTTTCTTTTTTTGCATTGATAAGTAATTTTTTGTCGCTTCATTCCTTTTCTAATTTTTAACACTTGCACTCTAAAATTAGGAGGAGTGAAAAATTCACGCTTTGAAAGAGTAACAGGCATTTTCACTCTTTTTGGAGTGAATTTTATAAAAATGCACTCTTTAAAGAGGGGAATTTTCCACTCCCTAGAAAGGAGTGAAATATTTCACTCCATTGTCGAGAGTGAAATATCTCACTCCGCTGACGAGAGTGAAACCCTGGCATTATACACTTAAAAAAATTTTCCGTTCAACTTAGTACCAATATATGGAGTAAAATAATGAAAAGCACCAAATTATGTCATTTCTTAATTTTCAAAAACACTATATCATAATGTAACCTTGGAAATTATGCTGATTTGGTACTAAAACGCACTCCTTTTCAAGAAGGAATAGTTACTCCTGCTTAGAGTGAATATTCATTCTAAGCAGGAATGAGTATTGTATGGGTATTACTGATCAGCCAATCAGAACAGTCTTGTCTACGACCCCTTTTTAAGATAAGGAGAAAGACGTCCGCCATTTTAGAATTGAAATATACGGATATTATTAAAGTGACTAACTGCCCTTGGCGACCGGTTTGGTCTCCCTTAAATATATGCTAAGCATTGTATCACGTTAATTTTATACATAATTTAATTTACTTGATCAATCCTTCGCCAAATCCGAAGATTCTGATACAGAAATCATGAACTCGGCATTTTTATATTAGCCAGGCGCAGGTGATAAATCGCCAAACATTGTTCCCGTCGTATTTTTTCGTATTTGATTAATTTCCTTTAAAGTATAGAACTTTAACGAATTTTATTTAAAATTCATAACTTTAATTCAAAACTCAAATATATAAAATTTATGACTCTCAATTATTGCTTTAAAAAAAAGAAAAGAAAAGAATAAAGAAAAGTAATAAATAATACCATAAACCATGATATTTAATTTCAACATCAAAGCTTTGTTTTAATTTACCACGCGAAAAATTGTTTATGACAGTCGCATGAAATGGACTATTATAATACTGATGACACGATGGCGATGGAACAATATTTGGCGATTTATCACCTGCTCCCGGCTAACATTAAATTGCCAAATTGGCCGCCTTGCATACAAAAAGGGAAGCAGTCAACCCGGAATTGTTGATGACAGTCACATGACTTAGTGTGACAATAGTGTGCTTTTATTATAAAGATTATTTATGGAGCTTTTTATTTTCATATAAAATTAAATGTAATTAATTCATAAAGGATACAGAATGATAGAACATTTTCAAAGAGCATTCGAAACACTTTTGCGGTTTCAAATTGAAAATTTTCTATTACTGTTAAGTCTTCAGTTTTTACCGAGCGCGTGAAAAGTATCTTCAAAGTTGAGTCATATATGCATTGCTTACATTATAATTTTTACTTCCGTCTTGAGTCTGTCATGACTGATAATTATAAACAGTGACGTTCATAGTATTAAATAAAGAGTGTCTCATTTCAGCCGATAGAGCTGGAATCAACGGGTAATATTGAAAATTTTCCGAAGGAAGAAATGAGATTCAAAGAATATAGATAGTTTCGGTACGGCCGAATTTTTGGCAGCATTTTCGCCGAAAACAAATTTTCGGCACAATTAGAGTTTGGGACGAAAACGAAACCGAATTTGCTGTCGATCTCTAATTGTATGTATTCGTATTACTCATCAGCTAATCAGAACAACAAGTATACGTCGCATTTTTTTAAGATTAGAGGAAGGCATCTGTCATTTTAGGATTAAAATATACTGATATTATTTATGGAACGTATAGGTAAGTCTTATTTAATTTTAATATTTTTTCTGTAGATTTTGTATGTTATGATTATGAGTTAAATAGTTTTATGTTATATAGAAAAAGATTGAGCTGGATTTGTTTTCCTTTGAGATTTGTTGAAAATGTGTTATGATAGTGTGCTGTTGGATTTTTTTCGGCTTTTTACTGTTTTCTGATTATAAACACTTACAGTATTTATTGTTATTATTGTTGTTGTTTAATAGTACAATTATAAAATACTAATTATTATTTTTAGTGTTTCTCAAATTGTTATATTTATTTTTTAAAATTGTGTGTAAGCCTTTTTCTGCTGTTTACGATTTTAATCAAACATTTAATTATAGACATTTTGTATCAGTTATTGAATTTTATTCTATTGTAAACTGGTTTTCGATGTTTATGATACACTATACACTTATTGGCACTAAAAAATAAAACATGATATTTAAGCATTGAAATAAAGCGTTTTTATGACTGATATGAAGTTTATGGATTAAACTGCTTTAGTATTTTTTTTAAATGGTTATAGTATCACTTATATAATATAAGATTGAATGTATTTTAAAGAGATAAATAACTACTTTTTACATTAAAATTGTTTTTCAAACAATAAGAATAGTACATATTCAGTCTTTTCTTTTCTTTTTATATTTCCTTCTTTTTTCTATTTCCTAGATCAATCTTTCCCTATAAAACATACGAAATCTATTTAGCTCATATTCACAAAATACAATATATACGAGAATAAAAAATTAAAATTAAATATGGCTTTTCATGTCGTTCCATAAATAATTGTTGTATTAATATCCGTTTCTCAGCAATAGCGGAAGAAAATTAGAAATGATTAAGTTAAGGAATATGTTTTTTTAAGAAATATAAACATATTCCAGGCAATATAAGAGATCTAGACTCCATGTTCATATTTAATAAAACAATGACAAATCACAACACATCAGGAAAAAAAACTTGCACACTCTTAATATGTAGATCAAGCTTAGAACTTATTAAAAAAAGATGGGAGTTGATAAGCATTGTGTTTTTAGTGGAAAAACTAAAAATATTTTAGAACAATAGGGTTCTACAAAATAGCGAAAAACTGTAGGTTACTTTACTGAAAAGTAAGCTAAAAAGATAAGATTTTATATTTAAAACAAAAATTTAAATAAAATCACACGTTGTTAATCATATAACATCCACTATTACACAGTTATTAATAAAACTTTAAAAGTAACTAAACTATAGTAAACAATACTAACGTTTGAATAGATTTACATTCATTGGCAATGAATACGTACTGAGATCTACGTAAATACTTAAAACTTGAATTACACATGAAAAAAAAAAAAAAAAAAAAAAAAAAAAAAAAACACAATTAACGTACGTCACCGGGATTACTAAAATACTAAATGCAATTTAATGAGTATCCGAAAAAAAAAGAAATAATATTAACTCATTAAGATTTCGGTTTATTACTTGCCCTTATGGGTATATTAACCCTTAAATGCCTGATTTTTCAAAAATCATTGTAATAATGTTTTTCGGCTTTCATTTTTAACACTTTCCAACAAAGTTGAAAAGTGTTTATGACTTCGGTTTGTCTGTCCGTCAGTCCACGCTCTAACTCTCGTAAATATGCTCAGATCGTTCTGAAATTTTTGGATGTTAGTGACCTCTACCATAGCGCGTTCCTTATTTCAAATGAAGTTTGTAGCATGTTTAGTTCATTTACAGGGACAGTCAAAAGTTTTCCGTTACATTACGGCCAATGGGAAAAAATCGTTTCAAATGATTTTTAATGGTGTCACACTCTTTCAAACATAGTAAAATTGATATTCATTTATGAAGCCCACTAAAATATGCATTCTGTTGAATATGCGGTGCAAAGAATAGTTATTGTTCATTTACAGGGCCACACAAAAGAATTCCGTTCATAATGGTATAGGGGAAATTGTTTGCGATGTATTTGAAAAGATTTCAGATACTATATTGTATCCGAATTACTGTATATTAGTAATGATTGCTCGAAATGCATTTTTAATTAGATATGCGCTTTTTTAGGATTTCGTTCATCTGACGAAACCCTATTCGTCTAGCTCTTCTGTCTGTCCGTCTGTCACAAAAACTATACATGTTGGAGACTTGAAATTTTGCACTTATAGCTGAACACTACACATCATACGACAAATCATAAAATTTTGAAAAAGTCGTACATTTAACCCTTTGGGCTCCCACATGTGTATTTTAAACAATTCTTTCTAAGTGAGCCCTAATTAGGTAGGAGGCGTGAAATTTTGCATACTTATAGCTGAACACTTCACATCAAATTACAAACCGTGAAAGTTTGAAAAAGTCGTACATTTAACCCTTTGGGTCCCACATGTGTATTTTAAACAATTCTTTCTAAGTGAGTCCCTAATTAGGTTGGAGGCGTGAAATTTGTCATACTTATAGCTGAACGCCTCACATCAAACGACAAATCATAAAATTTAGAAAAAATCTTACATTTAACCCTTTGGGCTCCCACATGTGTACTTTAAACAATTCTTTCTAAGTGAGCCCTATTTAGGTTGGAGGCGTGAAATTTTGCATATTTATAGCTGAACACCTCACATCAAACGATAAATCATAAAAATTTGAAAAAGCCATACATTTAACCCTTTGAGCTCTCACATGTGTATTTTAAACAATTATTTCTAAGTGAGCCACTATTTACGTTGGAGGCGTGAAATTTTGCATACTTACAGCTGAACACCACATATCATACGACAAATCATAAAATTTTGGAAAAGCCGTACTTTTAACCCTTTGGGCTCCCACATGCGTATTTTAAGCAATTCTTTCTAACTGAGCCCCTTATTAAATTGCAGATTTGAAATTTTACATACTTATAGCAGAACACCTGAGGCCAGGCGACAAATCATAAAATCTTGAAAAAGTCTTACGTTTAACCCTTTGAGCTACCACATATGTATTTTAAGCAATTCTTTCTAAGAGAGACCATAATTAAGTTTGAGGCATGAATTTTTGCATACGTATAGCTGAATACCTCAGACCACACGGCAAATCATAAAATTTTCAAAAAGTCTTATATTATTTACTTCTCCGGGCTCTAACTTGGGTATTTTAAGCAATTTTTCTAACCTCCGCCTTTTTCACCCGGGGAGCACTTTTCCAACTTTTTTCAACTTTGACCATTCTTTCATATTATGCACCATAGACTTACATATTTTAATTCCACTTTTTACCGCCAGGGGCGCCTACTTATCTCGGATGCTATCGGCCCAATCCCCTCGACTAATATATCTACGGATAGTATATAAAACGGAGTTTCGTTCGGATAGAGGTTTGTTTAGAATAGAGGGCGCCCCTGGTTGCGAAATGTGGAACTAACAGATTTTTCAAAAGGATAAAGTGTTTTGAAAGGCATATTAAACGAAACCCTCTGTGCGATCTGTGATCACACTTACCTACTTGTTTACTATATTTATGCATACTATAAAATGCGTATAAATGCTCTAGTTCATATACAGAGCAACAGAAATGAATTCGTAAAGGTTACTGAGTATGAGCATAAATTGCTTAAAGGTGGGTTTTAAAAGAGTTATGCATTTTTACTCTGAACTGAATTTAGTGTATTAAGAAATATTTGTAGAATATAGATAAAATGATATGCAGGGCCACGCAAAGAGTTGGATACATGGCCATCTATGGGTGATAATTTCTGGAACTGTAATTTCAGTAGTTTTAAGCGTGTTTTAGTTTGAATTAAATTTTAGCTAAATAGTGGCACGTAATAAAGGTACTAGGTAAACTACAGGGCTGTACAAAAGTATTCAAGTATGTTTCCATCTATTAGTATAAATTGCTGAAAGATGAATTTCAACCTGTTATGCATTTTCTTGCTAAACTAAATTTTCCCATTATATAGTATATATATCAACATACAGATCGAATACAGGGCTGTTCAAAAGAACTGGAATACATATTTGGCTATGGGCAGTAACTACTGAAATCAGATTTTTAAATATTTACTTAGTTATCTTATTTACCTTATTTTCCTAAGTAACGAAGTTTCGTTAAAGCTTTCAGGAAGTGTTGGAAAGTGTTTCATAATCTATGCTGTACGCATGATTTTTCTTACTTGTTTAAATGAATCATGCGAAAAATACTTAAAAAAACCATATTTTGTTTTAAGTATGGTTTACGGCTAAAAAACTGTTTGTTACTAATCGGCAATCTTTAATTGAAAAAATAATTTTCCTTGATAAAATTCTATAATGTTAAATACACAAGAATTTTAGGAACTATAATAAGAAATAAATTTTACTTGCTCACTGCAGAACAAAATTGGGTATTTCGCAAGCTTCCAAACAAAACAAAAAGAACATGTAGCAACAATTTAAAAAAGAAATATATCTTTATTCTTAAACAGCATGAGTGTTGCCATCTACATGTTGAAAATCGATTTAATAATATTTTCAGAATGTATTTTTTTGGCAACATTAGGCATTATAGCTTCAATATTATTCTAATAGTATTTTAGACTCTAATTTGGGTATGTTGCCGAAAAGCAACACCCGGCATTTAAGGGTTAAAACTATCATATATTTATTGGGCATGCAATGAAAGCAAACACAAGGGAAAAGATTGGAATAAAATATCACGCTTGTATCTATTTTCATTGCATGCTCTAGATGATATGATTCATTAAAAATGCCCATAAAAGCAACATAAAAAAAAGAATTCACTCCGTAAAAAATTAACATTCGCTCCTATGAAAGAGTGACTATTCACTCCTACCAAGGGTGAAAAACTCACTCCTTTAGTAAGAGTGAATAGTCACTCCTCCAAAAGAGTAATTATACACGCCTGTTTATAGTGAATATTCACTTCCCAGGAGTGACTATTCACTCTTTCAGAGAGTCAACGATTCCATTTTTGTTCAGAGTGAATAGTCACTCTAAAGTGGTTGGGTATATTTTGACTCTCGGATAGAGTCGCCTTTTTATTTCGAGTGTATCTAAAAACTGCGATTTAACTTGTGTAGTTTTTCACAGTATATGGTTAGCTCCACCTACTCCATATACAATTTACTTTGATTATTTATGTTTAGAAGGTTACGTCTCCCATTTTGTGAAGAAATTTGTTATGGGACAGGTAGGCTTTTTTTTTTTTTTAATTACAGAAAACATGCGTAATTGACAGGTTAAAACACCGAAGAATATTATAAGAAATGATGTGGATGCCGTATTAATTAACGGACGATCTATTAGGCGAACTGCTAAAGCTTTTAACATTCCTTCTGGAAACCTGATCCGATATTGCCAAATTACGAAGAATGAAGTTCAACCGAGTGACGGTGTGCATAATCCACCTATGAAAGGCGAGTAGCTGGATGTTCAAAAGATTCAGCATCAACTTTTTCGGTTTTATCTCCAACAGTCACTGGTCTCCTATGATTTCGGTTTAGGATGTTGGATCATTAAATCCTGGGAATGTTAGACCATTAAAAAAAGACAGAATCAAGGATGAAAATAGGGAAAAGTAGACGTAGAAAAAAGGGAAATACAAGAATATTAAGAGAGGGGGTGGGGAAATGATGTACAAAAAAAAAAAAAGAAGAAAAGGAAGACGACAGTAAAAGTTCGACAAAGGTACTGAGATTAAAAAAAAAAACTTCGTTCCCACCTAAAAATGGGAAAGAAAACTTGTAATTGAGTAAAGCACGAATCTTAACAATAGCTCAGATGAAGAGGAATGCTATTGTCTGGTGTGTGCTGTTAGCTTGAAAAACAGTAAATACAGAGAGAAGTGGTTGCAATGCAAGCTTTGGACATATGAGGCCTGCCTAAACGGAAACACTCGATTTTATATGTGTGACAACTGCAACTTTGACGATGATATCGAGTAGGATAAAAGTTACTCAATGTTAATGTTTTATTCATTATTTTCATGTCTGTATAATTTAGAATTAACATTGTACGGGTATAATTCCTTTGTTTAAACTTGCTGGTAATAATAAAATTGATTTTTTTTTTTTTTAACTGCGCGTCTTATTTGAGTTTCATTTAACTTTTTATAAAGCGTGTGCCAACTTACCCCATTGGTATAGGCAACTTGCCCCACGACGGGGTAGGTTGGCACACACTTTTTTCTCTTACTCCAGGCTTCCGCTAAACAAAAACTACAAACTCAGAACTCCGGGTATTTATAGCTGTGCTTTTAAAGTGCAGTTAATTTTTGTTAAAAAACTTAAGCAAAAAAATTATAAAAATCAATAACTAAAAACTGCACCTACTAGCCGCGGTCCCCCTACACATAACTTTATAATATGTGCATTTAGGACTCATCCGTTAATTACATCACAAATTAAAAGGGAAAGTGGGAGGCTGCCGCACTGCGTCACATGTTCTCTTCAGACTCCTTGAGTCACTTGGCGCTGTTTTCGTAATGCAGATGCCGAAAAAACACGAAAGCAATGGACTTTACGCACGCGACCTGAATTCGAGACTGAAATTCGTCTGCTAGAGGTATTTCTTTTTTAATACTAGCATAGCTCTGTTAATTTGTTAAACGTACCAAGAGAAAGTTCATAATTGTAGCACCAGATACTCATTGTATTTTAATATAAATTCGAAATGTTCTTCTGTATTCGAGAAGGTTAGCTAAATATACAAAATATCGGTTATAATTTCTGCAAGACTCCCTAGGTCAGGGCTAAAACTCGTCTGCTGGCGGTATTTGCGGCTATGAATACTGGATTTCTGACTGATCAAAATAAGGAAAGGGCATGTTTACAAACAAATACTTCTACCAACCAATCTATTACTGTTGTCGCACGGTGGCGTGATCCATAGCGATAGCTGCTGCCACACCGGAGTCCTGGATTCGAATCCTCGGGTAGAACATGCATGTATATGTGAGTGTCTATTGTAGTTATATAAATATGTAATGGAAATGAAATAAAGAATTATTGTCATCATAATTCTATAACTAATCTACGTAGAACGATGTGTTATGTACTAAAACCTTCCCTGAAATAATATCTATCTAACAGTGCAAGTTTCATCAAAATCCATTCAATAGAACTCGAATTATAAGAAGCCGGAATGAAATTTCCGTTTGTATTTTATATATACGAGTTGGAATTCGTCGAAATTCGACGAACTAAAATGTTAGAAAGGAACTTCAGATCGAATTTATAATAAACCTGCAAAAATAATTACAATAAAACATTCATCTAACATTGGTTGTCTCACTCTTAAAACAAATAATATTTTTAACCTAAAATTACCAAAATATTATTTCCACAAACTTCAACTGCTTAAATTATTGAAAAATTAAACTAAATTAGAACACGTAATCAAGATGAGTAATTATGATGAATTTATCGATTGAGGCTCTTAAGTTTGTTTTTACGGGATGAAAAATGAGTAAAAAGGATTTCGCTTTGTCACATCATAAAAATTTCCCCCATAAATTCTAAACTGTACGTTATTTTCACATTCTCATAATTTACATTACGCACCACTCAAATTCACAATTTGAAAGTATTTTAACGCGCAATACATTATTAATGAATGTATTTCCAAACTTAAAGTCACGTTTGTCCGATACAACTTTTCATTTGAACATTCACACAAACTTTAAGTTCTAATCTCAATAACCGCGAAAAAAAAAAATCAGAAATTTGCCTTTAGTTGTCATAGTATTGGCCATTTAGTATTGGTCAAATATTTAGTTTTATCAAAATAAATGATCATATTGTTTTAAATATGACATAAATTTTACTCACTGAATCATTTTGCCTAGCGTCTCAAACTCAGTATCAGCGTAATGTAAAAATATTGAAATGTAACTGATTTGTGAAGAAGAATGCATGTTCCTTTTTAATGTTTGACATCATTTTCTGTTCAAAAATTATAAAAAAATTGCTTTTATTTGTAATGTGAAAATGGCATCAATAAGGATATAATCAATAAAAATAATAAACCATGACTATTTTCCCTTTACTTTCAATATAAATGGAGTACTTCAGTTGCCACGATTACAAAATTTGTATTAAAAACTACAAAAAAATTAATATCTCAAAAATAAATTGAGATACAGCTTTCAAACAAACTGCGTTTAAAAGAGCATTTTTTCCGTTATACGACGGTGTTAAAATTTAAACTGTGCTATGTTTAGAAGTTTAAAAATTTGCCGTAGATATAATTGCAAAACCGAAATTTTACTTCAAATTTCAAAGTGTTGCCATTCGCAAAATGACGTATGCGTTACGCACAGATATGTTTGTCTTTTATAATATAGATAGGTAATAAAATAGAAGTAAGGTTAGTTGGGGTAACTGGAACCACGAGGTAACTGGGCCATAGGCTATTTTATAAAAAACTGTTGGTGTTTTTTAAGTTTTAGCTTTTGTGAACAATGCCCCTTAATCTCTACTTCCTAAAACAACGTGTATCAACTCAATCATAACTCTCACTTTGCTGTGATAGGTTGTCAAAAATTTACGTTTCTTTTTTTTTAAACAACGTCTATATGGTTGAACTTCCTCGGCTGATTATTAAAATACTGTAAGTACTTTTATTAAACAATCATTTTTTTTAAAGATTAGACATATAACTACATTAATATTATTAGGTATCTATACGTATTTACTTCATGTTTCAAATGTAAGCCCGGTGCCCCAGTTACCCCATAAATTTTTCAAGAATGGGGTAACTGGACCATGCTAGATCAAGTTACCCCAATAGTTATAAATAATATTTTTGTTCTCACAGTTTCTTCTGTTCATTGTTCGGTTTTAAAGAAGAAATTTAATGCACTTTGTAAAACTTCTGTCGTTAACAACTCTAGCAATTTGCCTGTTGTTAACCAAAATGTTGTTGTCAATCTTTCTAGTGTTTCTTTAAGTGACAATCAGCTCGATGCTCTCAAATTGAATAACAATTTCTCTGTCTCTGCTTTTCCTTCTTTACCTAATCTAATTGCTCCTATTGAAAGGGCCTTTAAGCATAGCGCTCTATCTTCTTCTCAAAAAGAGTCCATCAGGCATCTCATTGCCAATACTGCTGATTTCAATTCTAATGTTTATAAGCCCAATCTTAAAAATCCAGTTAAACAATGTCTGAAAAAATTGCGTTCTGATCCAAACTGACAAAGGTGGTCAGATTGTTCTTCTCGACAAATCTTCGTATTTGGAAAAATCTCTTAAATTAATTAAAGATGGTCCTTATGTGGACATCCGCAAAGGCCCTTCCACTAGTGAAATTAACTCTATTAAGTCTGCCATCAAGTCTTCTTCCATTATTCCTGCTAACTTTAAGAAGTCTCTTATTCCATCTATTGCGAATTGTGCCAGGTTTTATGCTTTACCTAAGGTCCATAAATCTGACATTCCTTTTAGACCTATTGTCTCTAGTATCGGTACAGCTTCTTATAAGCTTGCCAAATATTTAGTTTCTGTTTTTTCCCCACTTTTGAGCAGTAACTGTTTCACTGTTAAGAATTCTTTTGATTTTGTTAAAAAACTTCATAATTTTAAGCCGCGGGGTCACATGATGGTTTTTTTTATGTTAAATCATTATTTACAAACGTTCCGGTTGAGGGGGCTTTAGATTGCCTCAAGAACAGGCTTTGTGAATTCCATTTCTCCTATTTTGAAATCGAGGAACTTATCCTTCTCACTCGCGCTTGCTTGTCGCAAAATACTTTTGTTTTCAATGGTAATTTCTTCCGCATGATTGATGGTTTGGCTATGGGTAATCCTCTTAGTCCAACTTTATGCGATATTTATATGCACTATTTTGAGGTCAAACTTTTTGAAATTTTAAAATTTCCGTTCTATGTTCGTTATGTTGATGATGTTTATGTCCTGGTTGAAATAAATTCGGATATTAATCATATTCTCTCTATTATGAATTCCATTGATCCCTGCATTCAATTTACCTCTGAAATTGAGACCAATAACTGTCTTTCTTTCCTCGATGTCCTTGTTATTCGTAGTGAAAATGGCTTTCAGACTACCGTCTTTCGTAAACCTTTTGCTGTCAGTCTCCCACCTCACAGGCATTCTTCTCACTCCCCCCCCCAACCAGAAATTCGCTGCTTTCAATACTTTTGTTTTTCGGGCTACCAATATTTGTTCCACTCCTCAGTTACTTAATGCTGAACTTAATTACATCAAATATTATTGATTCTATTTATAAGAAATTGACGAAATCCGTCCATTCTGAAAAGCATTCTAATTCCAACTCTAATACTTCAGTTGTGTTGCCATTTTTTCCTAAAATTAGTCAGCAAGTTGCTAAAATCCTAAGAAGGTTTGATTTTAATGTTATTTTTTCTCCTGTTAATAAAATCACTTTTTCAAATCTCAAACACCCCGTTGATCGCCTTGACAACTGGGGTATTTACCAAATCTCTTGCCAGTGTGGCCTTTCTGCCAGACTAAACGTGCTCTTAGATTTCGTTTAAAAGAGCATGAAGGTTATGTTAAAAATCAGGAGCTCAAACGTTCTTCTATTGCTCACCATTCTTGGACTTCTCAACATAGGTTCGATTTTTCCCCAGCCACCATTATCCAAAAATGTTCTTCTAACCTTGATCTTGATTTTTGGGAAGCTTACCACATCATTAAAAAATCTCACTCTTTAGTCAATGACTTATCTAGTACTCCAGATTTTCCAAGTATTTGGAAAGCTTTAATTTAATTTCCTCTTTTTTGGTTTCTTTTTCTCTCCTTCTCCGGTAGATGTCGCTACTTGTCCACCCAGTCGTTTCCACTGCTTCTCTCTCATTGGTTGTTTCTGGAGCATTCGATACCCGCATAGGGTATATAAGGCAGCGCGTCTCTGTCTATCATTTTGCTCAGCCTTGCTTTTTCTAGCACGCTGTTCCTTTTTCCCTATCTTGCACTGAAGAAGAATCTCGCTGTAGATTCGAAACAGCTGTTTGCTGCTTTTCATCCATTATGTGTGCATTTTAAACGTTGGTTTACTGCTTTTTAATATTCCTGCACAAAGGCTATAATTGCTATTTTAATATTTTTGTGTTTCTCTTACTACGGGAAGTAAATTTCTCCATTGTTTTTTGCTCACAATAAAGAAAATGATGGAATACCTTATTAAAATTATGTAATGAAATTAAAAAAAAGCATATTGATTGGTATCAAACGAAATTTCTTGGCCCCTTGAGAGGCGGTGATGCCGTTATGGCATCACTTAATTTTAATTCCTAATTGCCACATTGACACCAGAATTTTACAATGAAAATTTCACCTTTATTAAGTACGCGAAAATATACTTTTACTTGTTTTCAGATAGATTCTCTTGTAAATATTGGTGTCATTAAATTATTTCAACATTTTACGAATGCAAGTACTTTGCCCCTGAAAGCGAGACAGCCAGACCTTGAAATTGTACTATACACAGGGATCGCATTCTATAGGGAAACTTTTATCGTTCCTACCACTATTTTGAAAATAATATCTTCATCGCACCTTTCTGTAACGGTTCTGGTAGGAACAATAAAAATTTCCCTATATAATGCGACCCCTGGATAAAGTACTTAAGTACTTACGTAGCCGTTTGTTCATAGATTTACCTTGCTATTTTTTCCCTTAAAATACCCATGTGACTTTTATACTTATTATCTATACTAAAGTACATAAGTACTTCCTTAAGTTTTATGTTTTTGGTATAAATAAATCTAATATTTTCACTTTTAGTGCTTTTTTTAGGCACATTGACAGCAAAGGTTTCCCTTACAACGCTGTTTATTGACATATAATTTACATGATCTACCTGGTTTAAATTTTTTTAAGTTGTTTACACTTTTTCAAACAGGACGTGATAATTGATCTGAAAAAATATGAACACGTGTGGAACATAGACCCTCCTGGTCCAGTTACCCCATTTTTGGGGGCAACTGGACCCATGAGAAAAGAAAGATGAAGTATGCATATTTTTATATTTTTAAATATTAAAATGTAATTTTGAGCATTTCTGTCTGATAGAGGGAACCTAACTGAACACATTTATAAGAGTTCAGACTTTAATTCAAATGAACATTAGTTTTTTGAAGCTGAATTGTCAGAAGCTCCAGAGTCACATTGTAAAATCATGTCCCAGTTGCCCCAACTAACCTTACAAATATAAGCGTAAATTCTAAGTTAAAAAAATTCTAAGTGTAAAATGATTTTTATTGAGCCGTGACATTCAAGTATATCATATTTAGCATGTTTGTACTAAGTGGTATATATTACACTAGCTGATAACGCGCAGATAAACTGAGCTGTAGTTTACTATATTTTTAATTAATTGCTGTGTTTATTGTGCGTTAAATTTTGTTGCGCGTTTTGAATGTTTGGTAACAAAAAATAGTAAGTCTTATAGGAAATGGTTGTTATCTTGTTGTTTTTTTATTAATTAAAACTAAACTACAATTTATTTAGAATCCGGACTGTTTTTTTTTTATCTCCGCAATATTTTTAAACGCATGTATGTAAATTTTCGCGATTCTAGCTTCTTAATTGTGTATATTTCTAGAAAGATAGACAGAATTACAAAATTTTATTTTTATATGTTTTAGATAAACAAATAAACTCATAATCAGCGGCAAAAAATAACCTGTTTTTTTTTTTCTTTGCCGCTACATACTACATTAGTATTATATATATATATAATTGTACACAAAATAAAAAAGTAAAATAAAGTTTTATTATTATTATTATTGTGTAAAATTGAATAAATGGTGGGAAAAATAAAATTATATATATATATATATATGTGTGTGTGTGTGTGTACAAGGAAAGAAATTGTTTTAGGTCATACTACATGTAAAAATATAATTATTCTCACAAAATAAAATACTTTTGAAATGTGATAAAAACCTTCATATTTCATCCTAATCTGCCCATGGTAGCATATATGATATCATACAGGAATTCTTTAAAATATAATAAAGTCTCATTTTTTTTTCTTCATATATTTACTTTATTTGACCCGCAACAGCATAAATAAGACAATTTTTTTTTTCCATAGGAATTTTTTGTAGTTGGAATTAAGGGGTTAATGTTCAAAACAAATACCTTTGTGGCAACAGACAACACTGCTGGACCCTTGTTTTGGACATAGTCCTTTTCCTTGGGCAATTTGGTCCTTGGCACATTGATCCGCCTTTACACAAATGCCGCCTCTAGACAGGCATGGTTTTTCGTTTTCCAGTGTCCCTTTTCTAAACTTACAGTCTTTTCCTTTTGAAATCTTTCCATCTGTAACGAAAAAAGGGCTGATAAATTAATAGCCACCGCTATGCTATTTCTTTCTCCCAGCTTATTTTGTGTCGTCTCCATAAAATAACGTTACGTTGTATAAGCCAGCCGTAAAACAAAGCAGGTGTATCATTGTACGATTAACCACTCTATTAGCAATTTTTTTAACTTCTAAGCATCGCACATTTTAATTTTTTTTTTACCGTCGGATTGGGAAAAAAATGTGCTTTTTAATGCAATTTGTTTGAAAACTACATCTACTACTACTGTACTGCGAAATTTGTTTAATTTTGGCAACTCAAGTACTCCATTTCTGTAGAAAGTAAAGGAAAAATAGTTGAAAAATAGAAATTATGTCTTTTTGTTGCCATTTTCCCATAAAAACTGAAAAAAAAATGTAATTAAAATACGTGCTATTTTCAGAGGAATATAAATGAATGATTTCTGATAAAACATGGAGCTATTATAAACTAAATTTAATTTTAAGTATGTATATTAATTTTACAAACACATGAAGGCATATGAATCATTACATAGACGATATTTTTTTTGTCGAGTTTCTTGCTGATTTCTTTTTGCTGGATTTGTGTATTATTCTGAGATAGTGGACGTCCTATGCATACTTTATTGTAGATGTTGTTTATGACTGGATCGTAAATGAGGAATTCTTAAGCGGATTCGGATGACGTCGTTTTGTATTAAATAAAATCGCGTGTTTTAAAGTCTTAAAACTGAACTACAGTAGAGTTCCGCTTAACCCAGTTTCCGCTTTAACCGAATTATTTTTTTCTGATGGTCTGATGGCTTCTATTATTATGAAACAGCCATTATAAATGAAGTGTTAGGTGAAGATGAAAGAGCAGTCGTAAAACGTTAGAACACTGATTTTCTGATCAGAATGGAGAAAAGAATGGCTATAATTTTTTTTTAAATTATTACCATTTTTTTTTAAAGTAACAACCGTGTCAGATTTAAAGTTTCTAATCCTAACAGCCCTAAGTAAATCGTAATTTAGAATTTTTTTTTAACGTTTTCCGCTCATTTCACCTTTTTAAATTTCGAATTTTTTTAGAAATCTTTCTTAGCGATCATTTACATCTTGTAAGTAATCACCATGCCAAATTTCAAGTTTCTAGCCCTAACAGTATCACTGAATT
Organism: Maratus speciosus; assembly: GCA_963932465.1. NCBI lineage: Eukaryota > Metazoa > Arthropoda > Arachnida > Araneae > Salticidae > Maratus > Maratus speciosus. The sequence continues at coordinate 55,564,636 of OZ010799.1, read as the reverse complement.
AACAATTGTGGAACTTTTTTCTCATGCACCCTTTTCAATTTTGGTTTTTAAAAAAATGGTCTGTGCGAGAATTTATGTCTTAAAAGTAACAGCCGTGTCAAATTTAAAGTTTCTAATCCTAACAGTCCTAAGTAAATCGTAATTCAGAATGTTTTTTTTAACGTTTTCCGCTCGTTTCACCCTGTTAAATTTTGAATTTTTTTAGAAATCTTTCTTAGCGATCATTTACATCTCGTAAGTAACCACCATGCCAAATTTCAAGTTTCTAGCCGTAACAGTGATACCTGAAATAACGATTGTAGAACTTTTTTTCTCATGCACAATTTTAAGTTTTGATTTAAGAAAATGGTCTGTGCGAGGATTTATGTTTTAAAAGTAACAGCCGTGTCAAATTTAAAGTTTCTAATCCTAACAGTCCTAAGTAAATCGTAATTCAGAATGTTTTTTTTAACGTTTTCCGCTCGTTTCACCCTGTTAAATTTTGAATTTTTTTAGAAATCTTTCTTAGCGATCATTTACATCTCGTAAGTAACCACCATGCCAAATTTCAAGTTTCTAGCCGTAACAGTGATACCTGAAATAACGATTGTATAGAACTTTTTTTCTCATGCACAATTTTAAGTTTTGATTTAAGAAAATGGTCTGTGCGAGGATTTATGTTTTAAAAGTAACAGCCGTGTCAAATTTAAAGTTTCTAGCCGTAACAGTTCTAAATAAATCGTAATTTAGAACTTTTTTTTTTTAATTTCCGCTCATTTCACCCTTTTAAATTTCGAATTTTTTTTAAATATTTCTTAGCGATCATTTACATCTTGTAAGTAACCACCATGCCAAATTTCAAGTTTCTAGCCCTAACAGTATTATTGAAATAACGATTCTAGATCTTTTTTCTCATGCACCCTTTTAAGTTTTGATTTTAAAAAATGGTCTATGCGAGGATTTATGTCTTAAAAGTAACAGCGGTGTCAAATTTAAAGTTTCTAATCCTAACAGTCCTAAGTAAATCGTAATTTAGAATGTTTTTTTAATGTTTTCCGCCCATTTCACCCTTTTAAATTTCGATTATTTTTTTAAATATTTCTTAGTGATCATTTACATCTTGTAAGTAACCACCATGCCAAATTTCAAGTTTCTAGCCCTAACAGTGTCATTGAAATAACGATTGTAGAACTTTTTTCTCATGCACCCTTTTGAGTTTTGATTTAAAAAAAAAAAAAATGGTCTGTGCGAGGATTTGTGTCTTAAAAGTAACAGCCGTGTCAAATTTAAAGTTTCTAACCGTAACAGTTCTAAATAAATCGTAATTTAGAACGTTTTTTTTTTTTTTTTTTTTTTTTTTTTTTTTTTTTTTTTTTAATTTCCGCTCATTCCACCCTTTTAAATTTCGAATTTTTTTTTTTTTTTTTAATATTTCTTAGCGATCATTTACATCTTGTAAGTAACAACCATGCCAAATTTCAAGTTTCTGGTCCTAATAGTGATACCTGAAATAACGATTGAAGAACTTTTTTCTCATGCACCCTTTTTAGTTTTGATTTAAACAAATGGTGTGTGCGAGGATTTATGGCTTAAAAGTAACAGCAGTGTCAAATTTAAAGTTTCTAATCTTAACAGACCTAAGTAAATCGTAATTTAGAATGTTTTTTTAAAGTTTTCCGCTCATTTCACCCTTTTAGATTTCGAATTTTTTTAGAAATATTTCTTAGGGATCATTTACATCTTGTAAGTAACCACTATGGCAAATTTCAAGTTTCTAGCCCTAACAGTATCACTGAAATAACAATTGTAGAACTTTTTTCTCATGCATCCTTTTAAGTTTTGATTTTTAAAAATGTCTGTGCGAGGATTTATGTCTTTAAACTAACAGCCGTGTCAAATTTAACGTTTCTAATCGTAACAGTCCTAAATAAATCGTAATTTAGAATGTTTTTTTTTACATTATTCTTTCATTTCACCCTGTTAAATTTCGATTTTTTTTAGAAATATTTCTTAGCAATCATTTACATCTTGTGTGTAACCATCATGCCAAATTTCAAGTTTCTAGCCCTAACAGTAGCACTGAAATAACAATTGCAGAACTTTTTTTTCATGCACCCTTTTAAGTTTTGATTTTAAAAAATGTCTGTGCAAGGATTTATGTCTTAAAAGTAACAGCCATGTCAAATTTAAAGTTTCTAACCGTAACAGTTCTAAAAAATCGTAATTTAGAACGTTTTTTTTTTTTCTTTTTTTCTTTTTTTTTTTTTTAATTTTTCCGTTCATTTTGCCCTTTTAAATTTCGAATTTTTTCGAAAGCGGTCATTGCTAGTACTTACATCTTAAAAGTAATCAACGCACCTAATTTCAAAGTTCCTAGCCCCAATAATATAACGGTAATCGCAATTTTAGAACCTATTTTCCTTATGCAACCTCTTGAGGATTGTTTTACCCTAATAACTAAAATATAGCCTATGCTGGAGAAGAGATGGTCAAAGGCATCTTGCCACCATTATTTTTTAAATTGGCTCGATAGTTAGAAAATAAAAATTACCGCATATACTCGTGTATACGTCGAATAATTTTTTACAAAATTTGGGAGTTGAAAATGGGGGTCGACTTATACACGAGTTACTAAAAAGAAAAAAAAAATCGCTTAATCTACGAATGGGCAAGTTTTTTAAGTAATCACACATGGGTATACGTCGGAGAGACCGATAAAAGCCGACAATGGTCATTTCCCTGTAATAAAAAAAGCTTAACAATAATGTCCCTGTAATTGTTCCGCACCCATTTTCTGTTGGGTTAGAATTCCGTTCAATACAGGCGCATGCCTTTCAACATTTTAATACCTTTTTTTAAAAAGAGTTCAACTTGAGAATGCGTCTAGATATCTCTTCCAAAAGTCCTACAATACAAAGAAGTACTATATTTTAGCAGTCTAAGAAGTTGTTTACCCCTGCACATAAGGCTCGAATAAATTTTTGAAAGAATTTTTTCTTTTTAAGTATCATTAAATTGGTATGAATAGGTTTCAAAATAGTTTACGCTTCTTCGGTTTTACATAATTATACAGTTTTAAAACTATGAAGGAAAAAAAAAGTCTGATTAGAAACGTAAAAAATTTTACTAATTTAATGAAAATGTATTAATTTCTTTTTTTAAATCTTCGATTACAAATCATTTTTCAACATACTACCAGAAATGTGGTTCGACTTATACACGAAAATTCAATTTTTTCAAAATTTTGCTTAAGAATTGGGGGGGGGGGGGGGATCAATTTATACACGAGTATATGCGGTAATAATTCCATGAGCCAACGAAATCGAAACATCCAAGTTGTTCGAATTTTTGTTCTTTGTTTTGCCTTGCTTTGAGTAACGTTTTCGTGACGCGTATCAAGACTTTCTCCCTTATCTAGGGGGCGTTGAGCAAACACGTGTCCGTAAGGGGACAAGGTCGACGATACATGTTTGTTTTATATACAGAGGCGTCGCCATGGGAGTTATGGGGGAGGAATCTCCACCTCCAATATTTGTGAACTCGGGAAATTTGAGCTTAAAGTTGGGAAATTCTAGATTTTTGAAAGAATTGTTTTCTTTTTAAAAAATAATAGTAAAATAAATAAGAATGTTTTATTGTTTTCGTGACTTCTTTTCTGAGAGCTTTAACTGTAAACAAGTTAAATAATAAAAAGAAATACAAAACGAAAGCAGTCAGACTCAGCCTACCATTCCGTTTCCCTGTTCTATGAAAATATCATACATCCACCAGACCTCAATTTCTCTACTCCTGTCCATCAATAGCGGACTCTGATCCATATCGTTTATTTCCTACAAAACTTTGTTCTTTACTGATCAATTTCAAAATAACGTCAGTAATTTTTATTAAGAATCATTGACATTATTTTCATATGAAAAGCGATTATCAATCGTTCACAACAGAAGACAAAGAATTCACAAACTAATGCTAGTTAACAAAAAAGAAAATGGTTATTTCACGTTAGATCTCTAAAAATAAAATAAACGTTCCAAAAAAACATATTCTGCTCTGAAAATCGGACGACAAATTATTCATGTGGCTTCCAATTGGCTCTATAGCAATAGGTCCTTGCCAGAGCGGTTATAGAAGGTTCTTAGTCGTTGCCATCAATGCCAGACATAATCTGCAAATATGGTTTGGTTTGGTTTCTTGATACTGTGACTTTTGCTATGTCATCGAGGACAGCTTTTGTCACGAAAATCCAGGTCCAAGGACCAGAGTTATAGATATAATTTAAAGACACGCTGACGAGCTTGACAGCACATTAAGAGAAAATAATACAGCTTTCAATCACGAAATACACAGAAGATACATAAGTCTTCAAAAAATAACACGTCAAAACCACAAAAAAGTGACGAGAGTGATCCGACAAACACGTGGGCTCCATAGAAACGCCGCCATATTTGCCGGGATATTCGGCAACTATTTAAATATTCGACGTCTTGTTAAAAACGCAGTTTCCTGCAAAAGGTATAACGTAGTTTTCTATAAAATAGTTTCCATAATATAAAAGAATTCTAAACGTGATAAGAAAACCGTGTTTCGAAAAACACTCGTATTTTAAGTTACATCCAGAAAAATCTGGGAAAATCCTTGGAGCCACCTTCCTTCACGAGGAAAAAAGGCAGAACCCCCTCTGCAAATATCACAAATATTCTTTTAAAATAGCATTCTGTTCTTAGTCGTTGCCATCAATGCCAGGCATAATCTGCAAATATTACAAATATTCTTTTAATAAAGCATTCTATTCTAATACCTACTAGAAAAGAAAAACACGATGTTTCTTTCCCCTTCATTTTGACCTCAAATAGCATTAAAATAAGTTGAACATACACTGCACATATCATTTGAGTTTGAAATTAGAGTAGTTTGTTTCAAGTTGGGACATTTTTTAATCCCCCTCCCCAATAAATATCTGTCGCTACGCCCCTGTGTATATATTTGGTGTAAATATCATGTATAAGAATGTTATTCATCCTTACCTGTGGTCGAGACAGCAATGAGGAAGAGGAGAAAAGCAGAGCATAATGCAAACTTGTGATAAAATACACCATGGTAATTCGACATGGTCACTCGTTGAAAAGTCATGGATAAGAATGAGGAGATATGTTCAGGCCTGAAAAGAAAACTGGATTATCTATTTGTCAAATAACTATAGTAAATTCTTAATTACGCAAGGCTACATTATACGACTATCATGTAATGGCGTTTTAAGCTCCTTGTCAGTCCAAAAAAAAATAAAAAAAAAATCTGTGACTCTTTTTTACTGGCGACAATAGTTATTTCATGTTTAGGCTACAGTTTTCTGTATATGGGGGTTACGCTTTTTTGTTGACAATACGATGACGAGTTTCCCGCAAACTCCAGTCAACCACTCGCAAAGACTTCGAATAACCGCTGTTTTGTTGATAGGCTGTCATCAACGATATGTGTGTAATATCGGACACAATGTGAGAAGGATAATAGTTAAATACTAACTTATTCAGTTAATATTAAAGTACAATTTATTTACAGATTAGTTACATAAAAAAAAAAAATTATTTACAATTATCGTCTCGGATATAGCAGATCCTTCCCAACACTAAATTATACGTTGAAATAATATCTATGTACTGGGTAGCATTATTAAACTACGCGCTATTCCCTTCTCTCTTTACCGAACGCAGCAAGACTTATCGGAGAACCAGTCATGTATCTCCATTCGTATATACGCTTCTCTTCTCCTCACCGGAGTCAACTTTTTCTTAGGAGCACTTTCAACGGCAAATCCACGGCTCAAACCTCCAGCCTCTACCCACAAGACTTCAACCAATATTACCAAACACTCTCTCTCAGTTTCTACCTTGAGAGAAAAACACGTGGGTTCCTCCCCTGTAAATCAAGGAATCACCTTATCTCTCACTGAATTTCGCTTCCTTGCTCGGTTATTCACTAGGAACTCCCAAGGACTTTCTCTTGTTCACTTTATCGATTCTCTTTGTTGTCCATATTCTCGTATACAAAATGAATGCTGGTATGTCGTTTACACAACGGAGCTTTTCATACAATAAGATGGGGATGTAATAGCTCGTTCCTATCTTCAAGATAAGAAAAATACTTCTCTAACCCAGTTATGTAGAAAATTATTTACATACAAAACACAATAAATAAAATAAAACTAGAAAACAGGAATTCTGCTTTTTCAGAATTTAGTGTTACCCCAGATGAAAAAAAATATATGTATATATAAATAGTACAAAACATATTTCAATTTTAAGACTTACAGCACACGCTTTTATTTTATGTAAAATGACGTCATATTCGCATCCGCTTAAGAATTCCACATTGACGATCCACTCTTAAATTTTAGAACAGCGTTAACCCTTAACTGCTGTGATAAAAATTGTCCCATAGATACAGTGGCCGGTCTCTGAATGCAGGATGGATAAAAGACTCGATTACCTCATAGAATACTGTTTTTCTACTAAACCAGTGGTTCTCAATCTTTTTTTGGCCGTGCACCACTTAAACATCTCTAAAATCATGATGTCTCCCCCCCCCCCCCTTTTATATCATACACTGGTGGAAATTGATTTATGAAACCACGGTTTTTTAACAAGAACTTCTATAATATTCATTAAAAATGAATGAAATTTTATGGGATATACATAGTATGTATAACCAATGAGTTACAAAAATAAAATTTCATACATAATATTAAACAAAAATAAAAAGTCAAAAATTAGATTTTCGTAATATGCAAACATGGAAATTGATTTATGAAATATCCCATTTCATTGGCTATTCCGAAGTAATATGACGAAAATTTGCATAAAACAAGGTAGCGTGTAGCACAGTAGACATAAAAAGTGTTATATTTTGGAAGCAATATGTTTCAGTTATACTTTTCACGATGGGTAAACGAAAGATGTTGGCTGAGAAAAAAAGAGATAAAATGAATGCATATATAGGATGTGGAAAGTCTGTTACGGAAATTAGTAAAATTAATTAAAAGGTCAGTTGGTGTGATATATAACTACAGAAAAGATCCAGCAAATTATGGGAAAAATTTTAACAAAATGTAATCCACGTTTAAGTAAGAGAGAGAAAAGGGGGGATTCTTCAACTTGCATCTAAAGTCGACCACACTTCAAAGAAGATTTGTGCAGATCTATCCTTTCCTGTTACTTCTAGAAGCGTTAGGCAAATTTTACATTCTTCACGAAGCTTGAGTTGGTCGAAAATGAAGTCTGGTCCAAAATTACTTCTGCATCACAAGCAGATGCGTTTGTAGTATTGCGAGAAGTACATGACAATGGATGACAATTGGAAGAAAGTCATTTTCTCCGACGAAAAAAGGTATAATTTGGATGGCCCGGATGGTTTGACGTATTATTGGAGGGATATCCGAAAAGAATCAAAATCTACATTCGGCAGAAATTTTGATGGCGGAAGTTTGATGATTTGGGTAGCGATCGCTTATGATGGCAAAAAAGAAATTGTATTTTTAAACGGTCGCCTGACTTTTTTTATTACAGTTTTGTTTTAGAAAATTCACTTCTTCCATTTGCATGGCAATATTACGATTTAGATTATATCTTCATGCAAGACAATGGAAGTATTCACATTTCAAATGCAATGAAAGATTGGTTTGACGAATAGAATATTGTTCTTTTACATCATCCACCTATTAGTCCTGATCTGAACACCATCGAAAAGGTTTGGGGACAGCTTGTTCGAATGATTTAGGCAAATGGGATTCATTACACGTCACTTATAGAATTGAAAGCTTCAATCTGTCAAAACTGGAAATTAATTGATCAGAAATGCATTCAAAATCTTGTTTTATCAATGCCATCTAGAATAAAAGAAACTCTGGTGAATAAAAGCGGCTTCACTAACTATTAATTTCAATTAAATGTGATATTTCATAAATAAATTTTCATCTTTTTATGTTTCTAAAATCTAATTTTTGACCTTATGTTTTAGTTTATTAATATATATGAAATTTAATTTTTCTAAATTATTTGTTGTACATAGCATATATAACGTATGAAATTTCATTCGTTTTTAATGAATATTATAGAAGTTCTTGTTAAAAAAATCATGATTTCATAAATCAATTTCCAGCAGTGTATAAATATTGTCGTATAAAAAATAAACTTCCTTTTTCCCGGATGTATCCGAAAATAGCATTAACTCTGATGAGTGATTTCACATACTTTAATTTATCAAAATCATATATATATTTTTTTTAATTAGAAGTATGCTTTTAACCTAAGTCCATGAATGCAGTGATGCCATGGATCTTCGCATTTACATCCACAAAAGTTTTATTGTTTTTTGGCAACTTACCTCAAATTTAAAAGTGATAAATAGTCTACATTTTTATTTTCGTAAAATTTCTTGAAACTTCTCTCATACTTTTATTACATCTGATAGAATTTATACATTTTATAACTGATTTTAGTACTTCATTAAGAATAAGGGATATTTGTTTATCGCCGAGACTGTATAAATACATAATTCACAAGTAATATTTCCGGATTCGAGCTTTTATCCATTTTAAGTTAATATTTTTCTTTCCTCTTATAACATACTTATTTGATTGCGGTCCTTTTTCCCCACTATTATTATTTGGCTACCATGTTTTCCCCAATTTTAAAATTTAAAATGCGTATGTCATTAATGTCATACTCTGCAAAAGGGCCATAAGAAGTTTACTTTCAGCTCTTTTCTTCCGTGATGCGCACGGGGTTTTATTAATTTCATAAATGTAGTACCTCATTTAGGTCATTCAAAACATTTTTTAGGTTAAACATGTCTAAATAGTCAATTTTTTTAGATATACCCTACAAAATTTCATATGTAAAATTTCCCTCATGGGGATATTACACTATGAATAGATATACAAGTTTTTTTTTAAATAAATATTTAAAAAAAAAGGAGGTGTAATTTACCAAAATAACATTAAAACCAGACAGATTAAAATGCTTTTCTATTATACAAGAAGTGTCAAATTATGTAAAATAAATTCACATAATTATTCTGGTGTCAGTGTACTTTTGAACTTTTAATGGGATCGCTTCGAAAATTAATTTTTATTCAGTTATTTTTAAATTTTTTCATCTATTATTTCTATTTTTAGACTAAGACTTTTATTAAAAAAAAATGACAGAAAATTTGATAATAAAAAATCTGAAATTGACCCCCTGTGGGGCGTACGCCCCACGTTGGTAACCACTGTAACTAAACCTTACGTACAGGACTGTTTTAATTTAACATTGATCGATTCAGAAGTCTAGCAATAGTACTAGACTTCCAAATGAAGCAATATTTCACTGATACCACTTAAGGTATGTGCCTACCTCCGGGGTACTTTTATTGAAATATATGAAATTTTTATCAAACACATGGGTTTTCAGTTAAAACAGGGAATAAAACTACGAATTCATATAACTATTTTAAGGAATTTTACTTAACTTTTCAAATTTAGGCAACACTTAGTCAAATTTTAGTGAAGAATTGCGTCTATGCGAAACCTCCTATATAACAAAATCTATTCAATATACTTCACTTTTTTTTCAACACTATATTAGCAAGCCACTTACCTGCGTTATGAAGCAAAAGATTTGCAATACTTCTTACATTTACTAATACAGTCGGACCTCGTTTTCCCGACACTTGCTTTTCGCGTCATTCCGCTTATCTCGTCGGTTTTTCAAAGTTCCGATTTTCTGTACAGGATTTTAATGTAAATAAACTCCGGATTTTACGTCGTTGAATAATTTTCAACTCCGAATATCCTGACGGTTTAGAAAAATTGTATATTTCTTATAATACATCTTATAAGCACTGCAATTAAGCGGTAATAAATGTCTTAGCCAAAATTTTCACAAAAGTGTCTAAATTACCCACTGAGATGAATGAAAAATTTTACTTCAATCCTTTATCTGAATAAATAAACCTACACACTATGAATGACCCACTTAAGCTCCAGGAGACGTATCAGTCTGCTCGCGGTCTTTTTGTTCTGGTCAGGCAGTGCTTTCTTGTGGCTACATGCGTTTTTCATCCGACAAAAACCAAAGCATTGCATTGCATTGACACGATCAGAAATTATCTAACATCAATTTCTGAAACAATGAATATTGATTACAATTCATTGCATAACATTGAAAAAATAATTGTAGGAAGCATATCTAGGGATAAGCAATCCTTAATTAATATTTCATGTAACAATTAAAAAAAAACAGTCATCATAAATCTGATTTTTATTCTTTTAAAATTTGTTTTTGTGTTTATTTTGTTTAATAATAACGTTTTATTGCTTAAAACTGCAAGAACAGTTATGAATTTAAAATTATCTTAAATTAATTAAAAATACAGCTTTTTATAAACATATTTTTCTCCAACTCCGGTTATCGCAACACTCCGGTTATAACGACACTTTTGTCTGGACATTAGAGTGTCGGGATAACGAGGTTTGGCTGTATATACCAAATTTTGTGTACAAAACATGATTTTATTTTTTATATGTTTTTTCCAATAAAAATAGCTCTTAAATTAATATATACAAACTTACAAGCTCTATTTTGCTTCATAACGTACCAATAGATGAGAAGAACCTTGTGACAAAATTTTACTTCAATATCTTAAAAACGTTTTAAGAAATGATGTTTCTCGTAAACGTACAGTCGTGGAAAAAATAAAAAATAAACATCCCCTACTAACTCTTCAACAAATCATCGTAGACGGAAGTTACTGGTACCGAACAATTTGAAATAAAGTCTACTTTTAAATGATGCATATAAAATTTGCTTAGGGGGTCATCTACATTTTAAAATGAACCCAAACCTCATTTTTTTCAATAGCAATACCCAATTTTACCGAGATATTTCAAATCTTCGGTTCAAACTATACCTAGAAACCAAATTTCAAGTCATTTGAATGATAAGTTTGTGAATTATGAGCATTCAAAATTTAGTGCTTCTAATGTTAAATTACATTTTCACATTTTTATTTATATCTCCTGAACTTATGCTCCTAATGTGCTAATTTTTTGTGTAGCAATAAAACTAATGTGCCCAAACATAAATACGCTGAATTTGTAATTTTTATAATTTTATGATATGAATTATGAATTATGAAATTAATATTCGAAAAAAATTATGAATTGCTACCTACAATTTTTTTGATGGATTTAGATTTATTAAGTTCTGCTTTATGAAAATCCAAAATTTCCCATTTTCCTTCCAAATAGTTTTCAAATTATGCTTAAAAAACGTCAAAATGATGGTTTAAGGGGCCATCTATGATAGAAGTGAGTAGATATTTTGAAATTTCTTCTGCTGCCTTGTTATCTAACAGGCTTCATTGACTGCTTAAGGTGCCTTGATCAAGAAGGGGGCTCTCTCGGCTAGCGATCGAGTACCCAACTTCAATTTGGATACGGCCCTTAAAATACGCTCGTTTTAAAATAATTAATTTCTCGGAAACTTATGGTACGAATTGCATAAAAATTTGTTTTTAGGCTAATTGAAGGGTATAGAGTTCATTTATGCTGCCAGAATTGGGTATTGCTATTGAAAAAAAAAATGAAGTTATGGTTCGTTTTTTTTTGGGGGGGGGGGGCATAAAAAATTATGGCTATTCCCCCCCCCCCCCCCATTCTGACCACAAAATCAGAGTTCTAACTTTTTACGATTGCTCTTTCATCTTCACCTAACACTTCATTTATAATGGCTGTTTCATAATAATGGAAGCTTATCAGTCCATCAGAAGAAAATAACTCGGTTAAAGCGGAAACTCGGTTAAGCGGGACTCAGATAATCGGGACTTCACTGTACTTTCAAAAAAAAAAAAATTTGTCGACAATAATTTTGAAATATCGTTCCGGTTCGTGGATTTTCCCGTGTCGAGCCTTGATGTGAATGAGATATGCTAAGCTGGGTATCGGCCTAGTAGCTCAAATGGTAGAGCACTTGGAGCGCTATTCCAAGAGTTCCGTGTTCGATTCTCGGCTTGGACATTTTTCACTCTATTGGTTCTACGCTTAGTTAGCAATGTGATAAATCATGTATTAAATATTCAATAAATATAATATTTGCGTATAATTTTCATGCAAAAAATATGAATGTTTAGTTTAAAGAAGTTGTAAACTGTTCGTCAAACGTGGAAAATGAGGTGCGTTCGTACTATAACTAGATTTATAAATATTTTTTGACCGCATATTGTACTGAATGTATATTTTAGTGCACTTCAATAAGTGTATATCCATTTCATTCTGTTCGAAAGGCTGTAACATCATTAAAATGCACTTGAAATATTTTTTCCTCATTGGCCGTCATGTAACGGAAAATTTTTGACTGTCCCTGTAATTAAACTATACATCCGATTTTCATAAAATTGGAAATGATTCGACAAAATTTTTGTAACAATTATATATTTAAAATGTAAGAAAATTCGGAAGGCTGTAACATCATTAAAATGCACTTGCAATAATTTATTCCCATTGGCCGTAATGTAACGGAAAACTTTTGACTGCCCCTGTCATTAAACTATACATCCGATTTTCATAAAATTTGAAAAATTCGCCAAATTTTCCAACAATTATACATTTAAAATTTCACAACATTCGGTTGCGTAGTTTTTGCTCTGTTATATGCGAACGGACGGACAAACAGACGGACTGAACGACCACTATAGGCGCTACGTATTTATATAATTACGAACGCACCTAAAAAACACGAGCAAAAGCCTGAGCATGTTCTGAGCAAAAATTTTGCTTTTTTTTTTAAAAATTATTAATATTTCTAATTAGTCCGAGTGCTACACGACCAAAATAAGGTGAAAACTGCAAATCGTGATAAGAATACATCGATTGGTCAGTATCTACTTTATATTAATACAATGCATTTCAGAGGGGGAGGTATCGCGTAAAGTCGTGGGAATTTAAGATGGGGCTTGTTATTCAAAATGTCGTCGTTTTTTGAATTTTCTTGCTATCCGTCATAAAAATGTGTATTTCAGGTTGATTTCGATGTTTTTAAAAATTTCGTTTTTAAGATTTTTCGTCATAGTTGAATGAGTTTATGAATTCAGTTTGCCTGTTTGTTTGTCTGTCTGCCTTCTTGACATTCCATGCTCTAACTCGCTTAAATATCGCTACTTGCTTAAATTAACCCAGATTGTCATCTAATTTACATATGTTATTGAAGTTTACAATAACATGTTCCGAATAAAGATTATGTGTATAGGTTTTATAGCCCGTTTACAGGGCCCTCAAAAGAATTCCATTACGTTATTGTCTATTAGTGCGGGTGCTACGGTTGAGAAAACTGCAAATCGTGAGAAGAATATACCGATTGGTGAGTATCTAGTTTATATTAATACAATCCATGTAAGAGGGGGAGGCATCGCGTAAAGTCGTAGGAATTGAAGATGGCGGCTGTTATTCAAAATGGCGTCATTTTCTGGAATTCTTACAAATTCATACTATGCATCGTGTAAAAGTGTGTTTGATGTCAAATGTATGTGCAAAATCTGTAAAAATAGGTGTGGCTGTAGAAAGTTTGGACTTTCTTGCACATTATTGTGCAACTGCAAAAACGAATGTGAGAAATATGATGATACAAAGTGAAGATTTTTATATTCTCTAATTGTAAATGTAGCATACAAATTTTAATATCTTGTATAATTAAGGTATTAATAAAGATGCATTTTTGTTATTTATTTATTCCTTTCATTTTCCTCACTATACATTACATTACATTATATTACATTAGGGGCAATGGGGAAAAATCTTTTACAGTGTATTTCCATGACATTACGCTATTTGAAATGTATTGAAATTAATATAAATCACTGAATTTCACTACAACATGATTACGATAGAATAGGGCATTCATAGCATTTCTTGTTCACTTACAGGGTCACACAAAAGAAATCGGTTGCTGTAATGTCTTTTGAGCCATAGTTGCTGGAAGTGCGTTTCCAATTTCAGTATGCGCTTTTAAATTTAACTAATTTTTTGGATTATAAAAACTTTTCAAAATAACAGGCATTACATTGCACTACATTAAAAGGTAAAAACACTAAAAACAATTTAAAAGGACATTTCGGATTCATTCTGAATCCTCCATCAGCTAATTCCTAACGTAAAAGTCATACTAGGTTTTAAAGTTCAACAAGTAGAGAAACATTACATCAAGCTGCCAAAAAATTATAGTTAACCAATAGAATATTCAGTTTTGTTTTAACTATAATTTTTTGGCAGCTTGATGTAATGTTTTTCTACTTGTTGAACTTTAAAACCTAGTATGACTTTTACGTTAGGAATTAGCTGATGAGGGATTCAGAATGAATCCGAAACGTCCTTTTAAATTGTGTTTAGTGTTTTTATCTTTTAATGTAGTGTAATGTAATGTCTGTTATTTTTAAAAATTTTATAATTATGAATAATTCTTTGGATGTTACACGTTTTGTATAAATTCTTTACCTCGTATAGAGGGCTGCACAAAAGAATTCGTGTGTCATTCTCCTTATTAGTATAAATTGATGAATGTGAAATTTCAACTGTGATATTTAATTCCTAACTGAACTAAATTTTTGTATGTATGTAAATTATAGATACAAATCTGTATACCATATACAGGGCTGCTCAAAGAATTTGGATAATTTTCTGACTGTAGGTGGGAATTGCGGAAATTGGGTTTTCAAATATGTTATGCGTTTCCAAATGTGTTTTTCTGGTATTATCTTGCCGTGACAAATTTGAATTGAGAAATTCGCAGCAAATTCCCGCAAGGTGTACCATCCCCCACTTGCATGAGTAGTTTGTTATGAAACTAATGACAATACTGTCATTAATTCACGAAAGTAAAAAAAAAACCCTCTGTTGAGAGAATAGATAATCAGCACATACGCAGAAATTGCAGAAGTTTTATTCGGATGGCACCGCTTTTTTTAAACGCTATACTTATTAAATACCAAAAAAGGCTCGTATTGAAAAGTAAAATACAAACATTACCATATCTTGTTTAAGGTAATGAAAACGATGCATTCGCTCTCTAACGATGTGTTCGCATCAATAGACCTGATGAACCCCTCCAAAGGGGTTAAACTTATGGTGTAACAATTGCAAACAGATAGTGAGGCGTGGAAAGATTACTACTTTGCAGTATTTTTGATTACTTGTTTGCTGTTAATTTGCAATAAATTTGATACAGCATGAATTTAACTTGCACGGCAAGTTAGCTGCAAGTTCAAATTGTAGTGAGTTCGACGTTTACGATATCTTGCTGCAGTCTTGTTATGAACTTTCATTCTTGTCACGCTGAGCTTGCTGCAACTTTGCATGTTTTCAAAGCAAGACTATTGCTAATTTTCTGCAAATTAAAAATGCTATCTAGGATCCTATTTCAACTTATTAAGCGGTGAAGTTTTGTTACATTATACTGAAGGCGTTGGAAAGGGTTCCATGATCTAATCTTGACGCATTATTTTTCTTTCTGGTCGTCCTTTCACTCGGACTTTCCGACCAAAACTGAAAATTTACCCCCTCCCCCCCCCAGATTTTTCGGGTCAACTGGCACGAAGTAATAGCCCAAGAGCTGATAAGCATTTTAGGGAAGGTATTTGAGGCACCTGAAAATTTGTGCAACACTTCTTTTGTAATGGCTGAATACAAAATCAAATGTCTGGCTGAAGGATCGTGGCCCAAAAGCTGTGCCAGACACGTGTCAAGTGCCATTTTTTGACTACCCCAAAAAAGTATTTGAGGCACGCAGAGATTGAGACAGAATAATATTTATGCTTAGAAAAAAATATTTTGAAAATGACAGACACTTTAGTCGGCACAAAAACTGTGCCAGACACGTGTCAAGTGCCATTTTTTGACTACCCAAAAAAAGTATTTGAGGCACGCAGAGATTGAGACAGAATAATATTTATGCTTAGAAAAAAATATTTTGAAAATGACAGACACTTTAGTCGGCACAAAAACTGTGCCATACACGTGTCAAGTGCCATTTTTGTCTGGCACAGTTTTTGAGCCACGATCCTTCAGCCAGACATTCGATTTTGTATTCAGGCATTACAAAAGAAGTGTTGCACAAATTTTCAGGGTGCCTCAAATACCTACTCAAAAATGTTCAACAGCTCTCCTACTATAATGCTGAAATTGTAAATTTCCGGTTTGTACCATTCCTTTTCTCGGATTTTTCGGATATTCCGCAAAAAACGTCGAGATTTAAAAATTTTTGATTTATTTTTCAGTATACAGAACGCAAAATAATGGGGAAATGCCAATTGATTGTTTGTTTTTCGTTTCTCTTGGATTTACCATGTCTGTGCGACCTACAATGACGTCAAAATTGTAAAAAAAATGTACCCTTTCCAAAATTCTCTTAATAGAAAATAAAATAGTAGCTAAATTGTAAAATTTTGGCCATTTTTAGGATCTCGCACTTAAAAAGTAAACAAGTCGGAAATTGTACGTCGAACGTGGCAAATGAAGTACAGTGAAACCTCCCTGTGCGACCACCTCTCTGAACGACCACTTTTTCATGGAACGAAATTTAATCCCATAGGCTCAATACTAATTTTACCTCCACTCAGAGACCATCCCAGTTTAACTCCCTCCATGAGCAACCCATTTCTTTGAAGAAAATGAAACAAATTTCGTTTTTTTTTGGTCGCTTGAAGAAGGTTTTATTAGAAAAATAATTCCGGAGAGCGCACTATTCATCAAACCTCTAAACAAAGTTTAGAATTTTTTTTATTGCGGTAAACTTTTAAGTGTTTAAACCCCTTTGTGCCTTTTTAGGCAATTAATTTAACTCTGATGACCAATTAAGAATGACGGTCAATAAACTCCTCTGCCCTATTCTGTCAGGAAATTCTCAAAGAAATAGATAAATTAATGAAATCGTCACTATTTGTTCCCCCCCCCCAAAAAAAAAAAATAAAATAAAAAAAATTGCATTTATTTACTGAATTTCGAAAGGACTTGGAAATAAAAGTTATAAAAGATAAAACCGTAAAATGAAAGCAAACGTCAATGTATTCATTTTTAAAACTCTGTAGTAATTAACTTATGTAATTAACTTTTGTTTTGATACTTAAATTTTCATATTATTTCCTAATGTGAAAAATAAATTTTAGTAACATTAATTGTTACCTTTTTTTCAACAATTAAAAACTAGATTTAAACATGACTTCCGTTAAGAGACCACTTCTCGGAGCGACCCATTTTCATTGGAACGGAACGTGGTCGCTTTAGGAAGGTTTTACTGTACTTTTTACTATAACTAGTTTTATAAGTATTCAGATCTTGGTGCAATAGCTGTTGCACTCTTATGCAAAAATGTATGAATACAAAATTTATTAGGATTCTATATATTAAGTTCAGTAATACGGAAATAATAGGGCTCCATCGTGAATAGGACGTGATCACCCTGGCAACCTAGAGACATTACCTAGCATGGGATATCATTGAATTAATGAAGTATGATAGGATTTAACAGAATGAAGAAAACTTTTATGAATATATTTTTGAGTTTTGATTCGATTTTCATGACATTTGAAATGATTCGACACAATTCTGCAACGATTACATTATTAAATTTCAAATTACTCCGTTGAAGAGTTTTCGCGCTGTTATATGCGGACAGACGGACAGACAGACGGACGGACAAGAGGACGATCATAGGTGCTACGTATTTATATAACTACGAACGCACTTAAAAAAGGAACCATTATAAGATCACTCGTGTCTGTCCATCGAAAATGCAATTCCAGCAATTATTGCTCTTAAACTGTACTTTAACCGAATCATTTTACTTGTCCCTGTAATGTAGGGATGCACAACCTGTGGCCCGCGGGCCAAAAGTGGCCCGTGATGGGTTTTCGTGTGGCCCGCGAACCTCATCAATTTATAACTGGAAAAAATTGCAATTTCTGTCCATAGGTCGCAGGAAAAAATCGTGAATTGCGTCAATTTGCAGCGGGGAAAATTGAAAATTTCGTCAGCCATTTAAGAATCGCGAATTTTGTCGATCAGGCTCGGAAAAATTGCAAATTCGTCGATCGGTCACGGAAAAATCGCGAGTTTTGACGATCCGGCTACAAAAAATCGCGAACTTTGTCGATCAGGCGCGGAAAATCGACAATTTCGCCGATGATGTGCGGAAAAATTGAAACTTTCGTAGATCGACAGCAGAAAAATTGTGTTTCCTTAGTTTCTCGGGAGAAAAAAAAGCACGAATTTTGTCAATTTGCCGCGGAAAAAAAATGCAAATTTCGTCAGTCAGTTAAGAATTGGGATTTTCATTAATCGGCCGCAGAAAAATCACCAATTTCGTCGATCAGGAGCGAAAAAAATCGCAAATTTCGTTGATCGGGCACATAATTAACACGAGTTTTTTCGATCGGACTCCAAACAATAGCGGATTTCGTTGTCGGGCACAACGAAATCGCGAACTTTGTCGATTTGGTGTGGAAATATCGCGAATTTCGTTGGGCGTGCACGGAAAAATGGCGAATTTCGTCAATGTGTTGCGTGAAAAGATTGCAAATTTCGTCAATTTGCTGCGTGAAAAAATTCGAAATTTCGTCTGAGCCAGTTGAGAATCACAAATTTCGTTGATGGAGCGCTGAAAACTCGCAAATTCAACTATCAGGCACGGAAAAACGCGAGTTCTGTAGATCGGGCTCCGAAAAATCGCGATTTTTGTAGGTCGGATACGAAAGAATCGCGAATTTTGTCGATCAGGAGAGTAAAAATCGCAAATTTCGTTGATCGGGTACATAAAAATCACGAATTTTGTCGATGTTGCGCGGAAAAATTGCAAATTTCATTGATCGGCAGAGCAAAAATTGTGAGTTTCGTCAGTTTACCGCGAGAAAAAAACGCAAATTTTGTCAATTTGCCGCGGGAAAAAGTTGCAAATTTCATCAGAGTCAGCCAAGAATCGCGAATTTTGTTGGTCGGGCAGGAAAAATCGCAATTTTTGTCAATCAGGCGCGGAAAAATCGAAACATTTTGTCGATCGGGCGCGGAAAAATCGAAACATTTTGTCGATCGGGTGCGGAAAATTGGAGAATTTTGTCGATCGGGTGCGTAAAAATCTTGAATTTTGTCGATCGGCTGCGGAAAAATTGAGAATTTTGTCGATCATGTGCGTAAATATCGCAAAAAAAATTGACTGGGCGCGGGAAAATACGTGAATCACGACCAGGTTTGAAAAAATCTCAAATTTCGTTGATTGGCTCCTTCTCTCCTCTTCGTTCATAAAGTTCGTATTTTTTTCTGCACTAGCCACTTTCATGCCTATGTTTGTTTTTTAGCACTTATAATAATAAAAAAAATTACTCCCCCAAATAACGACAAAGAATTCTATCACACCTTGATAACAATCCTTGCTATATCTGTGTTATATATATAAACGTAAACTGTTGATATATCCTTGCCAACTGAATTGGATATGTTAACTGGGTAGGGGAACCTAGGGGGTAACCCACCCCCGTCTGAAACCATATTTTTTATCTGACTGTAGGCCACAAATCACCTCCTTCCCGAAATATAATTCTGTCCGTCCGTCCGTATAACTGATGTGGCCCCTGACAACCCAGACATTTTTGTAAGTGGCCCGTCTCTAAAAAAGGTTGTGCACCCCTACTGTAATGGAACGATAAATGCTACGCACACCACTATTGTGCAGTAAGTATCCTGTAGTCTATTTTAAATTCCGAACATATCATTACAAACCTCAATAATATATATAGATTACATGGAAATTTCAGTATATTTACGTGAGTTAGAGAATGTGCAGACAGACTGACAGAAAGACAGCAGACAGACTAACCAAATTCATAAACACACTTCAACTATATTGGGAAGTGTTTTTAAAAAGCTTAAACAAGTTGGAAATTGCACGTCAAACGTGGCAAATGAGGTGCATTCGTACTATAATTAGTTTTTAAAAATTTTTTGCACCGCATATTGCTCTGAATGCATATTTTAGTGCACTTCATAAGTGCATATCAATTTCATTTTGTTCGAAAGGCTGTAACATCATTAAAATGCACTTGAGATAATTTTTTTTCCCATTGGCCGTAATGTAACGGAAAATTTTTGACTGTCCCTGTCATTAAACTATGCATCCGATTTTCATAAAAATTGAAATGATTCGACAAAATTTTGCAACAATTATATATTTAAAATTTCAGACCATTCGTTTGGGTAATTTTTGCCCTGTTATATGCGGACAGACAGACAGACGGACCGGCGACTATAGGTGCTACGTATTTATATAATTACAAACGCACCTAAAAACGTAAAAATTATCTTCACTTACTTGAAACCTTGTCACAAAAACCGTCTCAATATATTATTTCGAAACAATGAATGAGGATTTTTAGTGCAAACTTTAATGAACTAACCAGCGAGGCCGAGATGTTTTTATGTGCATATGTGACGTCACAAAATATCACAACGATTTTCTTTCATATAGCCAAGTAGGATCCCACTTTGCTATTGCTTTGGGGAAAGTATAATCAATCCTAATAGTATTGCAAAACTATCAAAACACTCTATTTTATTCCCAGAAATAAAGAAAAAATCCGAAGAATTTACAACGAAATTGCTAAAAATCCTCGAAAACTGGAAACATTCAACTTATCAATATTCTGTTATGCGATATTTATGTTGTTATAAAAAATAGATGGAACCGTCGAATGTTTAACAAGGAACTTCTAGATTGAATTTACAATAAATCTATAAATATAATTACAATAAAAATTCAGTCTTACATTGGCTTAGTGTAACTCTTAAAACATATTATGTATTACTTTTTCAAAATAAAATTGCTATTATCAAAACTAGTAAATCGAACCCGGCTTACAGAGAAAAGGTGAAAAACTTTTTTTTTAATTTTAAATTGAAAACTCTAATAATTCTTTTACATGTAATATGGTTTTTAGATTACCCCACTAACGCCAAAAAGCATTTTTAGATGAAAAATATTAATTATGCAATCAAATGAAGCTTTGAAATTTATCAAAAGCCATATTTTCGTATTAGACCCACGCCAGGAGTTATTAGGCGAAGATTTTGCTACTTACGGCAGCATTTTAGATTCTCATAATTTCAGTGCTTTAAGCGCTTAGTTCAATTACATATCTGTTTAATTTATATTTTATTTATATTATTTATTACATTATTTAAATAGGAAGTTTTAATTTTGCTATGGTATATTAGCCGAAAATAAATGCTAAACTCTTTACATTAATTTAAGGAAAACGAATTAATCTTTCGTAATCGAGGTGCACGCGGTAAAGATTAATTAAAAAATAATTCACGCGTTAAAATTATTTTTAAAACCATAGCCAATCAATAAACTGCGATACAGTTTTCGAATAAATTAAATTTCAAAATATTTTTTTTCCTATTTGGCGGTGTAAAAAATTAAATTGTTTGATTACATGTTAAATTTTTGTTTTTTAAATATAATTCTTTTATTTATTTATTGATGAAGGTTTAATTTCGTTTTGGAAAATCCGCCGTAGACAAATGCTGAACAATATTTATAATTTTATGCGCAAATTCTTTATTATTACTTCGTAAAGGAGCAAGCGATAGAGATAAATAATAATAAAAAAAAAATTATGCTTGAAAATTATTTAAAAAACCGTAATAAATGTGTCAATTGAGATACAATTTTCAAACGAATTGCTTTTAAAAGTAGATTTTTTTTTCCTATACGAAGGTATAAAACTTTAAAATATGCGTTGTTTAGGCTAATGTCAGACGGACGTCTTTTTGCACGCTTTTTTCCTTACGTATTATCCCTACGTCTACACAATGCCCCTAGCATGGTATAGGGATAATACGTAAGGGAAAAAGCGTGCAAAAAGACGTTCGTCTGACATTAGCCTTAGAAAATTAAAAGTTTTCAAAATTGAAATGTCATCTTGAAATGTTGCCATTCGCAAAATGACGTCAGCATTACGCGCGGATACGTTTGTCCTTTATAATATACATATGTTACGCATATCAAAAATTTTACGGGCATAGCAAAATACAAAAGTAAACAAACGACAGCACGTGCATTCTTTCAAAGAAAGTTTGTTTCAAAGGTTCTCACCGTTTTCTCCATGGCAGATTTAAAATTTACGTTTTTAAAATTAACTAGGGGGGCTCGGCCTCCTACGAGCTACGCTCGCCAACCCCCGTCCAGATTCCGCAGACTCTAAATGCACGCTAATTTGATCGCCTTTAAAAAGATTTCGAAAGGTTGAATTATAATTTAAAAAACAGTGGCGATCTCCCTATAAACGGATTTCTATTCATTTCTCTTTGATTGGGGAATTTTAACGCCAAATCCGCTGCGGTACTACTTGATTATCCCGTCGACCAATTTTGCCAAATTATATAAATCGCCAAACCACTCGCCAAATTATACAAATTGACATAATTTTTATTTTAAATAACGAAAGAACAAATAAATTAATACAACAGTAATAAAAATACAAATAAAACGTCGAAATAAAGATAACTTGATGACGTAGGCACGTGTAACAACATTTCAAAATAAGCTAATATCAAAGGAATTAAGAAAACAGTCTTTGTCTCCTGGTATTTTTTAACAAAGCGAAAAGAAAGTTCTTTTAAATGAGACATTTTAAATTAATCGTTTTTAATCTGACGTAATTTTGACCAAGCTATTCTTTCTCTTTTAAATATTCACGTCAAAATACTTTTGTTAGAAATGAAATATTATTTGCGCTTTCCTAACAAAAGTAGTTGAAAAGATCCTGTCAAAATATGAAATAAATGTCTAGCGCAATTTCTAAATTTAAACCGTTTTGCAATATTTTGTGTTCATTTTATGTAATAACTGTAATGTGACGTAAATATGACGTAATTTCTCTTATTTAAGACGTCTAACGCATGTTAATGAATTTATTATTTTACAATATACTTTCTCTTTTAAAATTCACGTGTATACTTTTTATGACGTGATGTTTAATAAGTTCCTGCTTTTTGTACATAATTATTTAATTCTAATTCCAAATGATTTTTTCTGTTTATAATAGTCACGTGTAAATAAATTTTTAATTTGAAGCAAACATTATTGTTATCGCTGTTTATACATTTGGCAACAGTATAAATTAATACCATCTCTCTATTCTAAAAAAAAGTAACTACCGCTGTCACCGCCGCCGCCGCCGGTTTTGATTTTTTTGTGACCGGAGGCCTTTCTTCGTTAATATTAACAAAAATAATGCATATAAAAATATGAAAATCGGTGGTTTTATACAGAAATATTTGATAAACACGCTGATGCAGACAGTTTTCAAATCGAAGAAATATTTTAAGAGTTATTTAATGCTAAAGTTGGACAAAATCGTTCCACTAAAAAAGTTTTATAGCAGCAAAAACTATACAAGGCAGTGTAATCATTTTTAGATCATTTTATGCGTTAGAATTTGCCGGAGTGCAGATTGCATTAATTTTTTTATTTTGACTCATTTTTTCAGGTTTTATTTCTATTTTAAATTCAAATTTTCAGCATTTCTAGAGATATTTTTTACAGATTTCAGAAAATTGTACTAATTTAAACTGTTGCCAACTGTATAAAAAGCGCAAGCAATAATGTTTGCTTCAAATTAAAAATTTATCTACACGTGACTATTATAAACAGGAAAAAAACTTTCAAATTAGAATTAAATAATTACGTATAAAAAGCAGGAACTTATTAAAAATTACGTCATAAAAAGTATACACGTGAATTTTAAAAGAGAAAGGATATTGTAAAATAATAAATTCATTAACATGCGTTAGAAGTCTTAGGAGAAATTACGTCATATTTACGTCACATTATAGTTATTACATAAAATGAACACAAAATAATATTGCAAAAAAGTTTAAATTTAGAAATTGCGCTAGACATTTATTTGATATTTTGAGAATTAATTTAAAATATCTCATTTAAAAGAACTTTCTTTTCGCTTTGTTAAAAAATACCAGGAGAAAAAGACTCTCTTTACTTAATTCCTTTTATATTAGCTTATTTTGAAATGTTGTTACACGTGTATACGTCATCAAGTTATTTTTATTTCGACGTTTTATTTGTGTTTTTATTAATGTTGTACGAATTTATTTGTTCTTTCGTTATTTAAAATAAAAATTATATCAATTTGTATAATTTGGCGAGTGGTTTGGCGATTTATATAATTTGGCGAAATTGGTCGACGGGATAATCAAGTAGTATCGCAGCGGATTTGGCGTTAAAATTCCCCAATCAAAGAGAAATGAATAGAAATTCGTTTATAGGGAGATCGCCACTGTTTTTGAAATTATAATTCAATCTTTCGAAATCTTTTTAAAGCCGATCAAATTAGCATGCATTTAGAGTCTGCGGTGTCTAGACGGGGGTTGGCGAGCGTAGCTCGTAGGCGGCCGAGCCCCCAAGTTTTCTAAAATAATGTAAAAAATATCTCTCAAAATGCTGAAAATTTGAATTTAAAATAGAAATAAAACCTCCCAAAATGAGTCAAATTAAAAAAATTAATGCAATCTGCACGCCGGCAAATTCTAACGCATAAAATGATCTAAATATGAATGCATTCCCATGTATAGTTTTTGCTGCTATAAAACTTTTTTAATGGAACGATTTTGTCCAACTTTAGCATTAAATATCTCTTAAAATAATTCTTCGATTTGAAAACTGTCTGCATCAGCGTGTTTATCAAATATTTCTCTATAATACCACCGATTTTCATATTTTTGTACGCAATATTTTTCTTAATATTAACGAAGAAAGACCTCCTGTCACAAAAAATTCAAAGCCGGCGGCGGTGACAGCGGTAGTTACTTTTCTTTAGAATAGAGAGAAACGCAAAACCTTTGTCTGACGTCACTTTAGCAGGCAAAGAAGATGCTGTATTTGTCCGTGTAAACTCGCAGCTTGAGTTTTACATTTCACGTCCAACTAAACATTAAATTGCATTTTAGACCATAGATATAGGTGAATTATGAAATCTCATTTCGTCATTTTCATCATTCTTTTTCCGTTTCGGATCCAATTTTTATTTGAAAAATAAACATCTTTTAACCATTTAGAAAAATGGTTATTGTCCTCGGTTAAAGTAGGAAATCAAAAACATAACTGAAGCTTTTTATTAGTTGAATCCACACTTTATTCTTTTTCTGATTGGTCTATATAGTAATCTGTATTTTCCCTTTACTTTCAACAGATACTTCTGTTGCCAGTATGACAAAAAAGTAATAAAAACTACAAAAAAAAAAAAAAAATTAATAGCTCAGAAACAAATTCAGATACAGCTTTCAAACAAATTGCATTTAAACGTACATTTTTTTTCTCTATACGACGGTGTAAAAAGTAATATTGTGGGATGTTTAGAAGTTTAAGAATGAAATTTCATTTAAAATTGGTTCAGGAATATTAATGTTTCATCCATGGCGTACGTAATGTATGACCAGCTCCGGAGAAGTTTAAAAAATTACAGTACCGAAAAATGTAATCCATAGCGTACGTAATGTATGATTAACTTCGTACGATTTTTATGCCTTAAATTTTAGTCTTTCAAAAAATCATTTTCCAAATGGTTGTTGTAATTCGTTAAATGGCATTTTTTTTAACCATTTGGAAAAACAGTTATTGTCCTCTGTCAGGGTAGGAAGTCAAAAACATATCTGAAGCGTTTTATTGGTTTAATCTGCATTTTATTCGTATTCTGATTGGTCTATGCAGTAATCTGTATTTTCCCTTTACTTTCAACAGAGATGGATACTTTTGTTGCCACTATGACAAAAAGTAATAAACTACAAAAAAAAAATAATAATAATAACTCAGAAAAAAATTGAGATACAGCTTTCAAACAAATTGCATTTAAAAGTACATTTTTTTCTCTATACGACGGTGTAAAAAGTAATATTATGGGTTGTTTAGAAGTTTAAGAATGAAATTTTATTTAAAATTGGTCGTCAGATTTCTAAGATGGAAAAGCCTTTTCCCGAACAGCCAATGAAATGCTTGGATAATACGTAAGTTTCAGGTGGATAATACGTAAGTTTCAGGAAATCTGACGAGTCGCAGGCGATTTTTGTCGCTTGCAATTTTTACGTGTAATAACACTAATAATGTTTAATTCATGGCGTACGTAATGTATGATCAACTCCGTGCGATTTTTTATATCTTAAATTTTAGTCTTTGAAAAAATCATTTTCCAAATGGTTGTTGTAATTTGTTAAATTGCTTTTTTATTTTTTTTTATTTTCTCAAAATATACTTCCAAAATAAACATGGTGCAAAATAAAAGTAAAAAAAAAAAAAAACATAAATAAATATGGTAAACAAAAAAAAAAGATAGAAAGAAAGAATAAAATAATTTCGTTTTGTATTCCTACTGTCAGGATGACAGGTAACAAAAAGACATTAAAAAATCGTCTGCTAACAAATTTACTGAAAATTTCTTATATAAGTGATCTCCCATTTTCTTTAGCATTTAATATTAACTTGCACATATAAATCATGGAAGGAGACTGCTAAATAAGCTGCACATAATTCATAAAAAAAGAATGGAAAAAAATATAAACATTGCATTACATTCTCGTTACAAAAGGATTATGTGTGAAAACGTTCGCTTTTCTCCACAAAAAGAAAAAAAATAATTAACGTTAAAAGAAAGCAGAATGCAAATTATTACATATTGTGTAGCTCACTATACATTCATGCTAGGTTTATGCTAAATTCAAAGGTACGAAAGTAAGGCAGAAAACTTATGAGAGAAAAAGAAAATTGTTTTACCATGCATTCGAATTACCATTATTTCTGATTTATTTTTTTTCTTCCGGTCATCCTTTTTTTTTTTATTTATTTCATCATTTATTTGAAAAAAGAAGCTCAACTTTCAATTTTTTTTTTTCAAACCATTTGGAAAAATGGTTATTGTCCCCGGTCAGGATAGGGAATCAAAAACATATCTGAAGCGTTTTATTAGTTGAAACCCGCATTTTATTCGTTTTTCTGATTGGTCTATACAGTAATCTGTATTTTCCTTTTACTTTCAACTGAGATGGATACTTCTGATGCCCCTATGACAAAAAAGTAATAAAAACTACAAAAAGATTAATAACTCCTAAATAAATTGAGACACAGCTTTCAAACAAATTGCATTTAAAAGTACATTTTTTTCTTTATACGACGGTGTAAAAAGTAATAGTGTGGGATGTTTAGAAGTTTAAGAATGAAATTTCATTTAAAATTGGTCCAGGAATATTAATGTTTAATCCATGTCGTACGTAATCTTTGACAGCTCCGCAGAAGTTTAAAAATTTACAATACCGAAAAATATAATCCATGGCGTACGTAATGTGTGAAATTTCATTTAAAATTGGTCCAGGAATATTAATGTTTAATCCATGGCGTACGTAAAGTATGACCAGGTCCGTAGAAGTTTAAAAATTTACAGTACCGAAAAATGTAATCCATGGCGTACATAATGTATGATAATCTCCGTGCGATTTTTATGTCTTAAATTTTAGTCTTTGAAAAAATCATTTTCCAAATGGTTGTTGTAATTTTTTAATTTTTTTTTTTTAACCATTTGGAAAAATAGTTATTGTCCTCTGTTAGGGTAGGAAATCAAAAACATATCTGAAGCGTTTTATTGGTTTAATCCGCATTTTATTCGTATTCTGATTGGTCTATGCAGTAATCTGTATTTACCCTTTACTTTCAACAGAGATGGATACTTCTGTTGCCACTATGACAAAAAAGTAATAAAAACTGCAAAAAAAATTTAATAACTCCGAAAGAAATTGAGATAAAGCTTTCAAACAAATTGCATTTAAAAGTACATTTTTTTCTCTATACGACGGTGTAAAAAGTAATATTGTGGGATGTTTAGACGTTTAAGAATGAAATTTCATTTAAAATTAGTCGTCAGATTTCTACGATTAAAAAGCCTTTTCCCGAACAGCCAATGAAATGCTTGGATAATACTTAAGTTTCAGGTGGATAATACGTAAGTTTCAGGAAATCTGACGAGTCGCAGGCGATTTTTGTCGCTTGAAATTTTTACGTGTAATAACACTATTAATGTTTAATTCATGGCGTACGTAATGTAGGATCAACTCCGTGCGATTTTTTATGTCTTAAATTTTAGTCTGAAAAAATCATTTACCAAATGGTCGTTGTAATTTGTTAAAATATTTTTTTACTTTTTTTTCCTTTTTTCAAAATATACTTCTAAAACAAACATGGTGCAAAATAAAAGTAAAAAAAAAAAAAAAATACATAAATAAATGTGGTAAACAAAAAAAAAAAAAAAAAAAAAAAAATGCAATTCAACAAATTACAACGACCATTTGACCATTTGGAAAATGATTTTTTCAAAGACTAAAATTTAAGACATAAAAAATAGCACGGAGTTGATCCTACATTACGTACGCCATGAATTAAACATTAATAGTGTTATTACACGTAAAAGTTCCAAGCGACAGAAATCTCCAGCGACTAGTACATATTATCCACCTGAAACTTAAGTATTATCCAAGCAATTCATTGGCTGTTCCGGAAAAGGCTTTTCCATCGTCAGATTTCCAAGAAATCTGACGGCCAATTTTAAATGAAATTTCATTCTTGAACTTCTAAACATTCCACAATATTATTTTTTATATCGTCGTATAGAAAAAAAATGTACCTTTAAATGCAATTTGTTTGAAAGCTGTATCTCAATTTATTTCTGAGTTATTAATTTTTTTTTTGTACTTTTTATTACTTTTTTGTGATAGTGGCAACACTCTGTTGTCCATCTCTGTTGAAAGTAAAGGGAAATACGTATCACTGTATAGACCAATCAGAAAACGAATAAATTGCAGATTAAACCAATAAAAACCTTTAGATATGCTTTTGATTTCTTACCCTGACGAGGACAATAACCATTTTTCCAAATGGTTAAAAAAAAAAAAAAAAAAAAAAAAAAAGATAGAAAGAAAGAGTAAAATAATTTTGTTTTGTATTTCTACTGTCAGGATGACAGGTAACAGAAAGAAATTAAAAAATTGTCTGCTAACAAATTTACTGAAAATTTCTTATATAAGTGATCTCCCATTTTCTTTAGCGTTTAATATTAACTTGCACATATAAATCATGGAAGGAGATTGCTAAATAAGCTGCACATAATTCATAAAAAAAGAATGGAAAAAACGATAAACATTGCATTACATTCTCGTTACAAAAGGATTATGTGTGAAAACGGTCGCTTTTCTCCACAAAAAGACAAAGAATAATTAACGTTAAAAGAAAGCAGAATGCATATTATTACACATTGTGTAGCTCACTATACATTCATGCTAGGTTTATGCTAAATTCAAAGGTAGGAAAGTAAGGCAGAAACCTTATAAGAGAAAAAGAAAATTATTTTACCATGCATTCGATTTACCATTTTTTTTCTGATTTATTTTATTTCTTCATTCATCCTTTTTTTTATTTATTTCATCATTTATTTCAAGAAAGAAGCTAAACTTTCAGTGTTTTTTTTAAGGTAGATTTCGTAAGAAATACTACCTATTGCAGTCGTTACCATGGTGCGACTTTTGAAAAATTCCTTCATAACTTTTCATTATAGGACCCCAGGAACCCCAAACTACCCCCACCTAACAAGTTTATATATATATATATGTATGTACTAAATTTTGTCCGCACTATAAAAGTCGCAATTATGCACGGATAGTCTTCAAACTCGCCAACAACTTTGAGATGGCTAATATCTCGGCGGGGATTGAAAATGGGCAAAATCGCCCCAAGGGAATGGAAATGGGGAGGGTTCAAAATTTTGAATACCGTCTTAACATGATTCTGATAAAACCAGCTCTTTCACAACAATGACAGAAAAAAATAAATATTTTTCGTAATAGCAGTTGCCAACAATTAAAAAAAGCAAAAAAATTCTCACCACAACAATTGTTTTTCTATTGAAAAATTTTCACGTGAAAATTAAATTAAATAAACAGTTTGACGAATTGAAAAAAAAAATGAGTATTACCTCATAAGTTTTCTAGAGCAAAATTTCCGCATGAAAACTCAAAATGAAATAAATAGTTTGACGAATTAAAAAAAAATCAAAATATTGCGTCATATTAGAAATATAATAAACCTCAGCAGGTGAATATGTAACCTCAAGTGAGTTTGAAGAAACGTATTAAAACATGATAAAAACCCGACTATGGAAATATTAATATATTTTAACATTTTGAGGTTCTCTGAATTTGCTTTAGCCATTTTTAAACCTATTCTATATACATGCGTGTGTGTATTCGTGTATATTTGAATTTTCAGAAAATGTTTAGCTGCCTAGAGCTCTTTCTTAGGGAAGGAACTGGGTTTATCTCTAATCTTGATTTAAGTTTTGTTGGTGAATTTAGTACTTAACTTCGAAATCTACCTCCGCCTGTAGGCCCGAGCCGGCAGGGATTTTTTTTAACCATTTGGAAAAATGGTTATTGTCCTCGGTCAGAGTAGGAAATCAAAAACATATCTGAAGCGTTTTATTAGTTGAATCTCGCATTTTATTCGTTTTCTGATTGGTCCATGCAGTAATCTGTATTTTCCCTTTACTTTCAACAGAGATGGATAATTCTGTTGCCACTATGACAAAAAAGTAATAAAAACTACAAAAAAAATTAATAACTCAGAAACAAATTGAGATAAAGCTTTCAAACAAATTGCATTTAAAAGTACTTTTTTTTTCTCTATACGACGGTGTAAAAAGTAATATTGTGGGATGTTCAGAAGTTTGAGAATGAAATTTCATTTAAAATTGGTCCAGGAATATTACTGTTTAATCCATGTCGTACGTAATGTATGACCAGCTCCGCAGAATTTTAAAAATTTACAGTACCGAAAAATGTAATCCATGGCGTACGTAATGTACGATCAACTCCGTGCGATTTTTTATGTCTTAAATTTTAGTCTTTGAAAAAATCATTTTCGAAATGGTCGTTGTAATTTGTCAAGTTGCAATTTTTTCTTTTTTTGGTACTATTTCAATTTTGGTTATAGCTTTTTAAGAATCTTAGCTTTTTACAATTTTCAAGCAAATTATTTTTCGAAAGATATTATTTCAAATTATATTTTCCCCCCAATTTGGCTGTGTAAAATTTTAAATTGTTCGATAAGATATTTCAATATATTATTTTATTTATTTATTGATGAAGTTTTAAATTCGTATAGAAAATTAGCCGGAGACAAATGCTAAACTAGTCATATTGTAAAAACATGTGTAATAATCACTTGTAAACAGATTAAGTTAAATAATGCTATAAAAAGTGATAAAAAGTCTTTATTAAGATTGACGATCATTTCGTCGCACAAACGGCGACATTTTCAAAATCATTCACGATAGAAAATTCTTGTGTTTTCTATCGTGAATGATTTTGAAAATGTCACCGTTTGTGCGACGAAACGATCGTCAATCTTAATAACGATATTTTATCACTTTTTATACCATTATTTAACTTAATCTTGCCATATTGTTTTAAGTAGGGTTGGGCACTTTGCCGGCAAAATGGTATTTTTGTTAGGACAATGGCAAAAACTGGAAAAAAACGGGAAAAAACCGGCAAAAACTGGCAAAAAAGTGAATTTGATAAATATACTTAAAATAATATAATTTTGTACATATTATAATTGAGACTTCAATCAGAATATTAATAAGATATTTCATTAATATTAATTTGATTAATTAAAATAATTTTCATTGATAATAGCAATCAAAAAACAAGTACAACATAATCAATTTTGTAAATAAATTTATATGATAGAGACATGAGGTAAAAAATGTTTTTCCCCTCAAATTAATGTAGTAATGTTGCCTTTAAAAGTAATATGTATATACAGTAGAGCGCCGATTATCCGAACAAGACGAGACCGACCCTAGTTTGGATAAATGGACAGACAATTTAAGATATGTTCCTGACTATACTAAAACCTTCACACTTTATCCGGGCTTAGGACTGGCAGCACCAGTTAGTGCTAGCGTGTTTAAAAACTGTTTTTTTTTTTTTTAGTTACTTTTTTATCATTTAAAATTTTCTTTTTCTCTTTTTATCATTTTCATTCGTGTTTAAAGACTGATTTTTTTGGTTGTTTGTTTACATTTTTATCATTTAAAATTTTCTTTTTCTCTTTTTATCATTTTCTGAACTCCAGAAATTATAATTTAAGCAAAAAAGCATTCGATTGATGCTTGTTTCAAAGAAGACGTTCTTTCCAATGCTGCCATATCTTGAATTCTTCTTAAATACGTTAGTTGAATAGGATCAGAGTTCTCCCGTTCGAGCCCTTTCATAGCTGTTTCCAAACATTCAATGGCTTCGTTATGTGATTGACCTGGGTCATTTTCGGAGCATTCGTTTTCATTTATTTTTCATCTTAAATCTCATCCACAATCTCATCATCATTAAAGAAATTTTGAGAGAAATAAGCTGTTCGGATAAATGGAAGTTCGGTTAGTTGGAGTTCCGATAATCGGCGCTCTACTGTATTTTAAAAACTTTTAAATCAGCAGTTTCTACATTTGAGGAATTTATAAGACAATCCGGTTAACTCCATTTTAAGTTCCGTTTTTTTTATACAAAGGCACTTTGCATTGAACATTATCTATATATTTATACAGTGATAAAAAGTTACCCTTCATTAAAAGAAAATTAATGCGTTCAATCAAAATATCCCGAGAAAAAATATTATATAGATACAATATTTTTAACTGTTTATACTGAACATTTTCATGTGATGGAGTTAATCGATTTGTGCACTGAACGGCTCATTTGAGAAACCTATAATTAAAAACAGCATTAATACATAAATATTTGTCATCATTCATCATTCATCAATCTTCATTTTATTTTTATGTGAACCTATAGCTATAATTTTTACACATAATTTATAGAAGTAAAATTTTAAAATTCCGGCATTTTTTGTGTGTGGGGGGGGAGGGGTTATTAAAAAAAACACATGGACTAAATGAAATTAATATGTATAAGAGATCGGAGGGTAAAATGATTTTAATTGATTATTTAATGTTGCAAATATAGGTAAATTAATCTTTTAGGCAGAGACCCAAAGCTGGAGCTGGAGCTGGAGCCTGTAGCCGGAGCGTTCCAGAGCTGTGTTTTCCCTGTAGCTGGAGCTCAAAATTTTCCCTTGCTCCAGGGTTCCTTTAGTTTTTTAACATTCTTTTAAATCTTTTTTTTTCAGTCTTTTAAATTTCCAGGCTTAAAATATTTTAATTACATCATTATTCAGTATTTTAATTGTATCAATTTTTAGGGTTTAAAAAAAAAAATAGAGATGGAAAACTTCTCACAAAAACATGGTAACACTACTTCACTTCTACTTTCTACTTGAGCTAAATGGCAACACTATTTGAAAATAAATATGGCCGCCTGTTGTTTACATGTGTAGTTATACAATTTTGATTGTTTGAAAAGTGTAGAAGAAATGTAAGATTTTTGTGTTTAAAATTCCACCAAACTTTCTTTTTTATAAGTAAAAGCTAAAAGATGTCAGATTCTTTTAAACAAGCATTTCAAGTTTGATGAGAAGAAAAATGCATTTTGTCAGATCTTTAATGAAGGTAAAGGAAGAATTTGTGAGCAAAAAATTAACTGTATAAATTAAAATCTGCAACTCAAAAGCGCGAAGTCGGAGCCGAGTTGGAACTGTGGCTGGAGCTAGCGCCATAGTATTTTATCTAGGAGCGGAGCTGGAGCTGGAGCATCAAAAATTTCTAGGCTCTGGGTCACTGCTTTTAGGTAATTTTTCTCCCCATTTTACCCATTCTCATCTTACAGGCTGTAAACTTAAATACTAGCAAATAAATGCAGATTTCTCATAGCATAGCAAAATTGATATTATTCCTCTTTCAGACTTTGTTACAAAATTAACTGAAGCATAAGGATTAGTTGTTTAATAATTATGACAGTTTAAACCAAAGCCAGAAAGTTACTTACTAAAAACTTTACTAGAAGGTTAACTTTACTTAAGTAAAACTGATTACTAAAGCATTATACTAAAAAATACAAACTACTTAGATTACTATAATGAAACACTCATACTACAATACAGTAGACGCTCGATTTTACGAAGTCGATGGGACTCATAAAATGTGTTCGTAAAATCGAAAGTTCGTAAATAGGAGTGACATTAGTTCAATGGTATGCTGGTTGGGACCAGTACATCAGTTCGTAAAAACGAGGTTCGTAAAATCGAGCGTCTACTGTATATATTAAAACACACATACACACATAAATAACGCCTGTATTCAACAGTTAAAGGTATATATAAATATTATACAGACATACAAACAATAAATACAATAAACCCAACTGGAGTGAAAAATGAGCCAGAGACAGGAATCGAACCTGGGACCACAGTATACAAGACTGTTGCTCTAACCACTGAGCTACTCCGGCCAATACCTGAGTCTGCAATTTCTCACTAATATCATTTGTAGTATCATTTTCACTAATGTCATGAGTAGCTCAGTGGTTAGAGCAGCAGTCTTGTATACTGTGGTCCCGGGTTCGATTCCTGGCTCTGGCTAATTTTTCACTCCAGTTGGGTTTATTGTATTTATTGTTTATATGTCTGTATAATATTTATATACATATATTATTATATAATATATATTATATAATATATATATCTTTTACTTAGATTACTGTTTTAATGATGCAATGAATATTCTAAGGTAAATAAATTAAATTATACATTATTAGAGTGAAAATTATTAAAAATTAAAATATTTATTATATCGCTGTAAATAACACACATCTATTTTTGCCACTTTGGCAAAAAGTAGCTGAATTTATTTTTGCCAGGACGGTTTTAACCGGTTTTTTCCATGATCCTTACCACCTTTGGCAAAAACGTGCCAACCCTAGTTTTCGGTGTAAATTTAATTTTTCCGTAAATGAGCCTGCACGCGATAGAGATACCTTTAAAAAATGCATGCATGAAATTTATTTTTAAAACCATAATAAATCAGTCAACTGATATACATTTTTTTTCTTTTTTAATTGCGTTTAAAAGTAGACTTTTTAGCCCCCGGTATGCTATTTCTTTCTCCCAGCTAATTTTATGTCGTCTCCAAAAAATAACGTTAAGTTGTATAAGCCAACCGTAAAACGAAGCCGGTGTTTCATTGTGCGGAGTAATCTCTACTGCAATTCTTTAAACTTCTAAGCATCGCACATTTTTAATTTTTATACCGTCGTATTGGAAAAAAATGTACTTTTAAATGCAATTTGTTTAAAACCTTCATCTTCGTTTATTTTTGAGATATTATTATTATTATTATTTTTTTTTTTTTTTTTTTGCAGTTTTTAGCACCATTTATTTAATTTTGGCAACTCAAGTACTGTAGAAAGTAAAGGGAAAATAGTTGTAAAATAGCAATTATATCTTTATTTATTTATTTATTATTATTTTTTTTTTTTTGTCATTTTCTCATAAAAACTGAAAAAAAAATGTAATTAAAATACGTGCTATTTTGAAAAAATATAAATGGATGATTTCTGATAAAAGACGGAGCTATTATAAACTAAATTTAATTTTAAATATCTATATTAATATTACAAACAAATGAAGGCATATGAATCATGAGATAGTCAATTTTTTTTTTGTCCAGTTTCTTGAAACACGAAATCTCTTATTTTGGATTTATGTATCATTCAGCGATAATAACGTCCTATGCATATTTTACTGTTGATGTTGTTTAAGACTGGATCGTAAATGAGGAAATCTTTAGCGGATGCGGATGACGCCATCTTATATAAAATAAAAGCTCGTGTTTGGAGTCTTAAAACTGAACTGACTTTTTCATCGGGGCGGCACTAAATTCTGAAAAAGCAGAATTCCTGTTTTATAGTTACTATTACTTAATCGTAGCAAAACGTTTTAATTTGTTATTTTTTACATACGATGGCGTAAAAATTGAAAATGTGCCATCTTTAGAAGTTTAGAAAATTGCAATAACGAAAATTGAAAAACCGAAATGTCATCGGCAAGTGTTGCCATTGGCGAAATGACGTCAGCGTTACGCACAGATACGTTTGTCCTTTATAATATAGATGCTATTTCCCTTAACTGCAACTTCAAAATTATCGAAAAATTAAACTTTTTTCGTATAAGTAATCCGTAACACGTAATCATGAAGTTACCTTTTGCGATTGTGAATTATAATATTATGGAATGAAGCATCAGCAAAATTTACGACATTTTGATAGTCTTTATATATAATATATATGTAGGATTTAAATTTAAGCATCGTTTATTTTCTTTATGACGTGCATTATAGTAAATTAACTGACGCTCTGATATTTTTATTATCCGTGGTTTCAAAGCACGAGTTATGAAAATTCACGATCACGAGATCATGTTTGGATATATTCAAAGATTGGAAAAGAGTCAGTCTATAAAATTATGTTGTTCATCAAGCATCGATTTTGCAGTGCCAAGGGAGGCATTATTAGGCCTAAGTAGCTTATTCGAAGGAAAATAATTCATAGGTTTTGTGTCAGAAATGTAATGTATTTAAATAAACTATCGTCTAAGTGAAGTTAGTTTATCTGTATAGAATTGTATTAAAGTTTGTGTTATTATTCCAACATCTATTTAGTCAAGTCGTTAATAAATTAGCATTTTACCAACAAAAACTTCTACAAATTTGGGGGCTCGGTGCCGGGATCTTAAGCAACTAATAGTGAAATAAATAATCGGGATTTTATGCAAAGCAACAAAATAAGTAGTCAAATATGAATCAGAACGAAATTGATGTAAATTACTAATGCCAAAGGTTGGACTGTGAATTAGCAATACAAGCGTAAAAACTGTGATCGTACTTGCCAAGTACAATATTGAAAAATAGGTATGGGAACCCTAAACAAGGCTAAAAGAATTGATGTAATAAATCTTTGCGAGGAATGCGGAATCGAAATACCAGAAAAACCGACGATCCCTATACTAATAAAACTAATTAAAAGCTGGGAGGATTTCAACGAAGATTTTATAAAGGACTGCTTAGAAGTAATTATGACAGCTAGAAAAGAAAAAGCTGAGATTGAAGAGAAAGTTAGTTAGAAAAAGCTGAGATTGAAGAGAAGGTTAGAAAAGAAAAAGCTGAGCTTGAAGAAAAGAAACTACAGGCAGAAGAAAAGAAACTGAAGATGGAAATGGAGGAGAGAAGATGGAGAATAGAATTAGAAGAAAAAGATCGCGAAAGAGAGTCTGAAATTAAGAAAATTCAACTACAGGAAAATTCAAGACAACACGTCGATATGAGCCCAAGAACAAATACAGGTAAGCAATATGAATTGCTCAGATTATTAACAAAATATTATAGTACGAATGATATTAGTTTATATTTAGCTATGTACGAAAGACAAATGTCGCAGACAGGCATTGATAAAAAAGAGTGGGTCAACTATTTAATTAACCTAATGAAATTAGATGTGATTAACATAATAACCAGGGAGAGTGTACCCGAAATGCATGATTATGATTACATAAAAAGTATTCTTTTAAAACGATACAAACTATCTCCAGAAGAGTTTAGGCTAAAATTTTTCTCGCTTAAAAAGGAGCAATCGGCAAATTGGCGCTTATGAGATTAAAGTGTATTTGAAACAGTGGATTGACGGTCTTGAAATAGATAACTTCCAGGAATTATCGGAATTAATTGTAGTTAATCAAATTAGGCATAATTTACCAGCAGAAACAAAGACACATTTTGCAGAGGAATTGTTAGTAATAAAAAAGATTGACGAATTAATAAACAAATTAAATATTTACGAAAGGGCACGAAGGGTTTGCAATAAACTATCTAAAAGGAATACAAGTGGGAGTTTTGAGGATAAACGATCGAGAGTGGCTGACTACGCCAATTCGAAAAGGCGCCAAGTTGATAATAAGCACAATGTGAACCATTGAAGAAACGAGGCGCATGTAATATGCTATAGTTGCGGAAAATCTGGTCACGTGAGTGAGAAATGTACCATGAGGAGTAAAATACAACAAGAATATTCAAATCATAACCCGCAACGTACTCAAAATTGGCGAGAAACGAAATACCAAGATTGGAACCAAAACACGCAAAGAAAAGTAGTTATTATGGGCACGTTAAATGATAAGAAAGGAAGAATCCTGGATATTCAAGGAATAGAGACAAACATAATAATTGATACAGGGAGTGATATTTCAATCGCCAGTTCAAGATATCATACTTCAATAGATTCGCCAAAATTAACCAGCGACAACATATCGATATCGGGCATAGGTGGAAAAGAAATTAAACCAACGGGTTTTTTCTTCCATAAAATTTATGTAGATGGTATAGAAATACAAGATAAATTTTACGTGGTGCAAGAAACCGACTATGACCTAATAACAGGTAGAAAAGCAATCGGAGGCTTGACATTAAAAGTAGTGGAAGATGTTGTTAGAATAATAAACGACACTACAGTGCAAGTAGGATACATCAACATTAATGAAATCCCTTCCAAAACAGATGAAATAGCCACATCAAATGTAGACAACGATAATCGAGGTTGGGAAGATATGGTTAACATCAACTGCATAAATGCCGAGGTGGATTTGAATAATATTACAAATTTAACTAACAGAGGAAAAATACAAGAATTAATAGAATCATACAAACCGAATAAAACAAAAGATACTGGGTTAAATATAAAAGTACGATTGGCAGATGAAAAATCTATCTGTGAACGGCCAAGGAGGTTACCTCTAGTTGAACAGGAAATTATCAGTAAGCAAATACAGCAGTGGTTTGAAGATAGGATCATTAGACGAAGTTACTCAGATTTTTCGGCACCTGTGATCCCGAGTAAGGAAAGAGAAACCGATAAGAAATTCATTATCACTGGACAGAAGAGATCCGAAAGTGAAGACACTGAGAAGAAAATAGAAAATAATACCTGTTCAATGACTATTTGTGGATATACTAATAATTTTAAACACAAAAAGAATAAAAAAAGACCTAAAAGAAAAACGGTTAGAAAGAAAAGGCCCCAAAACAATTCTGATCAGAAAATAAAAGATAACCCTATTGAAAATAATACAAAAAATGTTAAAGAAAGGAAAAATAATAACGCAACAAAATCTACAGGAAAAAATTTAATTCAACCTGAAGTATATAATGACGAATCCAAGTGGTATAAATATGTACCAAAATTACAAAGAATTATCAATAGCACAGTAACACGAAGCACCAAGTATAGTCCATTCGAATTAATGACAGGAGTTAAGATGAAAGATAGTGACATGCAAAACATTAAGAAGATTTTGGAAGAAGAATTTACCGAATGTAAAATCGAAGAACGCGAAGCCATGAGAGAAGAAGCAAAGAAAAATATACTCAAAATACAAGAAGAAAACAAGGTGCAGTTTGATAAGAAAAGAAAACAGTCACGAAAATATAAAATAGGAGACATCGTCGCCATAAAGAGAACGCAATTTGGCAATGCTATCAAACTTAAGGAAAAATACTTAGGGTCATATGAAATAACGGCCGCCAAGAATCATGATCGGTATGAAGTAGAGAAGGTAGAAGATCGTGAAGGTCCAGGAAATACGTCAACCGGAGCCGAATACATGAAACCATGGTATATGGGTTGAACTCCTGGATAAGTCAAATAGATTAAGTATATGTGTATGTGTATCGAACAAGTAATCAAAATTTTGTGACAGAAAAATATATAAAAGTTTCCAAAATTTAGCTGTTTAAGCATAAAAAAATAATAAGCCAAGATGCTGATGTCGAGGCGCCATCATGTCAGGATGACCGATTTGTAGGATTTAAATTTAAGCATCGTTTATTTTCTTTATGACGTGCATTATCAGTAAATTAACTGACGCTCTGATATTTTTATTATCCATGGTTTCAAAGCACGAGTTATGAAAATTCACGATCACGAGATCATGTTTGGATATATTCAAAGATTGGAAAAGAGTCAGCCTATAAAATTATGTTCATCAAGCATCGACTTTTGCAGTGCCAAGGGAGGCATTATTAGGCCTAAGTGGCTTATTCGAAGGAAAATAATTCATAGGTTTTGTGTCAGAAATGTAATGTATTTAAATAAGCTATCAACTAAGTGAAGTAAATTTATCTGTATAGAATTGTATTAAAGTTTGTGTTAGTATTCCAACATCTATTTAGTCAAGTCGTTAATAAATTAGCATTTTACCAACAACAACTCCTACATATATATATATATATATAAAGAAATTTAATCAAAACGTCGAAAAACGGAAATTTTCTATATTTTTCAATATTTAATTAGATTATGAAAAATATTAAAATGAAAAAAAAAATGAAAAGTTTGTATTTTTCAATACTTAATTAAGTTATAAAAAATTATTTCAACGAAAAAATAGAAAGTTTATATTTTAACTTTCTATTCATCAATGTGTTATGTGCACTTAAAACTAAAATATTTTTTGTTTTTTAATAGAAAGTTTCTATTTTACAACATTTGTTATAAAAATTATTCCCAATAATATGAACAATTTAAATAATGTGAATTTTATAATATGCATTATAGCGATTGCGGTTTTAACGAATTTCCTATTTTTAGAAATTTCAGTACAATGATTTAGCCGAATCCACTTATATTTTTAACACTTTCCAACATAGTTGAAAAGTGTTTATGCATTCGGTTTGTCTGGCCGTCTGTCCGTCTATACGCGCTATAACTCTCGTAAATAATCTCGGATCGTTCTGAAATTTTTGGATGTTAGTGACCTCTACCATAGCACGAACCCTATTGCAAATGAAGTTTGTAGCATGTTTAATTTATTTACAGTGACAGTCAAAAGTTTTCCGTTACATTACGGCCTATGGGAAAAAATCGTTTAAAATGATTTTTAATCATGTTACATGCTTTCAAACGTAATAAAATCGATATGCATTTACCAAGTGCACTAAAATATTCATTCCGTAGAATATGCGGTGCAAAGAATAAATATTACTCATTAACAGGGCCACACAAAAGAATTCCGTTACATAATGATATATGGGTGGAGGGAATTTTTTCCGGCGTATTTTAATTATGTTAAATTATTTCATGTATAATGAAATTGACATACGTCACTGAGCTTTACTGTAACTTATTTCATGTATAATACGAAGTGCATAGCATTTACAGGGACACACAAAAGATATCAGATACTATATTGTATCCGAAGTACTGTACGTTAGCGATTATTGCTGGAAATGCATTTTTAATTATGTTATGTGCTTTTATGTTTCACTATATTTATGCATTGTATATGGTGTGTATAAATCCTGTAATTCATATACAGGGCTACACAAAAGAATTCGTAATCGTTACTGGGTATGATTGTAAATTGCTTAAAGGTAGTTTTTAAATGAGTTATGCATTTTTACGCTGAACTGCATTTTGTTTACTAAGAAATATTTGTATAACATAGATAAAATTATACACAGGGTCACGCAAAGAATTGGATACCTGGCCGTCTATAAATTATAATTTCTGGAAATGTGATTCCAGTAGTTTTAAGAGTGTTTTACTTTGAATTAAACTTTAGCTAAATCGTGGCGTGTAATAAAGGTACTAGGTTAACTACAGGGTTCTACAAAAGTATACAAGTATGTTTCCATCTATTAGTATAAATTGCTGAAAGAGAAATTTCAACCTGTTATTCGTTTTCTTGCTAAACTAAATTTCCCCATTATATAGCATATATATCAACTTACTGATCAAACACAGAGCTGTTCAAAAGAATTTGAATGCATATCTGCTATGGATGGTAATTGCTGAAATCAGTTTTTCAAATGTTTTATGCGTTTTCTAAAATGGTTACTTAGTTCTGTTATATACCTTATTTCCCTAAATAACGAAGTTTTGTTAAAGTATTATGGAAGTGTTGGAAAGTGTTTCATA
The DNA here is from genome assembly GCA_963932465.1 of Maratus speciosus. Taxonomy (NCBI): domain Eukaryota; kingdom Metazoa; phylum Arthropoda; class Arachnida; order Araneae; family Salticidae; genus Maratus; species Maratus speciosus. Next base: position 55,522,620 of record OZ010799.1, on the reverse strand, counting down.
ATCTATGCTTAACGCATGATTTTTCTTAATTGTTTGTTGTTGTTGTTATTGTTGTACGTTTTATTTTGTTAGAGCAGAATCGCTCCCATACGCGTTTCAGTGATAACGGCTTTAATGAATTTCATGGCTTTTTTAGATTACTACACGATTCGATTGCTACATTCAATAATTTTTTTTCTTCATGGTCGCGAAGTTCACGGTCCTACTTGATCTAACAAAAACATAGCTGTGAAAAAAGGGAGCCAAGTTCTGTAAAGACAATGGCAAGAAAAGAAGTGATATCTAAGTGGGGGCCAAGTTCAAATAAAATTCATTCAAACTTACCTACTGAAGTATTATAGCATTTTTTAAATTGTTTAGAAATAAAAATTATTGATAGCATATTAATAATAAATCTAGAACTTGGCAAGTTTTTACCTACAAGTCATTTATTTTTATTAATGACATTATTATATCTAAACATGTTATTTCATGTTTGGAAGCCTTCATTTGAGTGAGCTCCTTCCCCTTGAAGGGCGGTGGGATAAAATATATCCCACCTAATTTTAACTGCAAAATGCCACATTGACACCAGAATTGAGGACTAAAAAGTTTAATTTTATTAAACACGTGAAAAGAAGCTTTTACCCATTTTGGAATAAATTTGTTTTTAAATTCTGGTGTGATTCAATCATTTCAGCCTGTCACGAATAAAAGTTATTTGCCCCTGAAATGGTTAAAGGGGTGCAGTCTCTAGAGTGATGACCATGAACAAGCGTAAATATATCTGTCTCTTTGTCAGGCATCTTAGTCTGTTTGCATTGAGGTTTCTGGAGGGTGGATGCTAGAGTGATAACCAAAGACGAGCGGGAGTGTATCTGTGTATTTATTGGCTTATCAAATCTTTAACATGAGTTATTTGTTTATAATAATAACTATATTAATTTTTTTTGTAATGTCATTGAAATTAATATTAACATCACCATTTTATTAAGACATGAAATTGATAGGCATAAAATTTATCAAAAACTTGCCAAGTTCTAGATTTATTATTAATATGCTATCAATAATTTTTATTTCTAAACAATTTAAAAAATGGTATAATACTTCAGTAGATAAGTTTGAGTGAATTTTATTTGAACTTGGCACCCACTTAGATATCACTTCTTTTCTTGCCATTGTCTTTACAGAACTTGGCTCCCTTTTTTCACAGCTATGTTTTTGTTAGATATCATTACTTTTTGTAAAGTTACAATATATTTAGAAACTTTACTTAATGCTTTTTAATGTGTTTACATGTGTATATTTTATTCACCAAGCAACATCCAATTTTAATTTAAATTTCCTACAACAAACTATTTGGCTGTCAATTTGTGGCAGAAATCTATATTTTAATACTGCTAAATTCAATGCATGTTTTGAAACGAAATTTATTGATTCGAAATTTTTATTGTTTCTGAAACAACAATTCCTATTAAATTCCTATATTAAATTTTCCTATTAAATTTTCCAATTAAATATCCTATTGCTGGGCCTGCCTTTTTGGAATTAAAGTGAAAAATAAAATTATGTGCTTATGCCACACTATGTTTCATTCATCCATGGGTGCCGGCAAAGAGGCAGTGCAGAGGAAGGACATCGCCCCTCCCAGCATTTTCAAATTTAATTAACTACATATCCTTTTCTCTGATGATTTTGAAAATAACATGTAGGTAAGTGTGGTCACAGATCGCACAGAGGGTTTCGTTTAATATTCCTTTCAAAACACTTTATCCTTTTGAAAAATCTGTTAGTTCCACATTTCGCAACCAGGGGCGCACTCTATTCTAAACAAATTTCTATCCTAACGAAACTCCGTTTTACATACTATCCGTAGTTATGTTAGTCGAGGGGATTGTGCCCATAGCACCCGAGATAAGTAGGCGCCCCTGGCTGTAAAAAGTGTAACTAAAATATGTAAGGTTATGGTGCATAATATGAAAGAATGGTCAAAGGGGTGTTGGCAAAAGTTGGAAAAGTGCTCCCCGGGTGAAAAGGTCGGACGATAGAAAAATTGCTTAAAATACACAAGTTAGAGCCCGGAGGAGTAAATAATATGACTTTTTGAAAATTTTATGATTTGTCGTGTGGTCTGAGGTATTCAGCTATTCGTATGCAAAAAGTCATGTCTCCAACTTAATTAGGGCTCCCTTAAAAATAATTGCTTAAAATACATATGTGGTAGCTCAAAGCGTTAAGCGTAAGACTTTTTCAAGATTTTATGATTTGTCGCCTGGCCTTAGGTATTCTGGTATCAGTATGCAAAATTTCAAATCTACAATTTAATAAGGGACTCAGTTAGAAAGAATTGCTTAAAATACGCATGTTCAAGCCCAAAGAGTTAAATGTACGACTTTTTCAAAATTTTATGATTTGTCTCACGATGGTATTCATCTTTAAGTATGCAAAATTTCACGCCTCCAACCTAATTAGGGACTCACTTAGAAAGAATTGTTTAAAATACACATGTAGGAGCCCAAAAGGTTTAAATGTACGGCTTTTTCAAAATTTTATGATTTGTCGTTTCATGTGAGTTGCTCAGCTATAAGTATGCAAAATTTCACGCCTCCAACCTAAATAGGGGCTCACTTAGAAAGAATTGTTTAAAATACACATGTGTGAGCCCAAAGGGTTAAATGTACGACTTTTTCAAAATTTTATGGTTTGTCATTATATGTGTGTTCAGCTATAAGTATGCAAAATTTCACGCCTCCAACCAAATTAGAGGCTCACTTTGAAATAATTGTTTAAAATACACATGGGGGAGCCCAAAGGGTTAAATGTACGACTTTTTCAAAATTTTATGATTTGTCGTTTGATGTGAGGTGTTCAGCTATAAGTATGCAAAATTTCACGCCGCCAACCTAGTTAGAGGCTCACATAGAATGAATTGTTTAAAATAAACATGTGGGAGCCCAAATGGTTAAATGGACGACTTTTTTACAATTTCATGATTTGTCGTATGATGTGTGGTGTTCAGCTATAAATATGCAAAATTTCAAGTCTCCAACATGTATAGTTTCTGAGAACGTGCTCTGTGACGGACAGAATATCTCAATTTGTTGATTTTCTGTAAGCAAGTAAACCCAGATAAACCCCCAGTAAGTAGATAGGTTTACAATGGAAGTCTATTGGAATTTGGCGAAATATTAGAGATATCGTCAAGGTGGCGTCACTTTTGGCGACTAATTTTGGTCGCCAAATTTGGCGATATATCGCCCTGTTGGCGAGAAAGTTGGCGGTATTTGGCGACAGAACAGCATCCCCTACTACGGCAAATTAAAATTTCGCCTAATAGACGTAATGTTAAAGTAAAAATGGGCACCCCCAGGTGGGTAATTCATCGATTTTCACATTTTTTTAATTTTTTTTTCCTTAGTTTTATAGTGTAAACGAACTTCGCACCAAATTTGAAGTCTGTAGCTGCAATAGATATACGAGATCTTTTTGATGAATGAGTCAGTCAGTCAGTCAGTCAGTGGTAAAATTATCGGTTATCAGACATTTTCATATGTCATTATCTCGGAAACTAATTATGCGTTATTTATAAAATTTTGGATTTTAGGTAATTAGGGTACCCTGACTACATATTTCATATAACAAGTACGTAGGTCTCATAGATTTTCAGTAGTAGAGCATCGAAATTTGACGAAAACAGCTCGAAATGGTTCGTGTAAATAACACACGGCTATGTCAGGCAAACTTGGCTGACACACTGCCGTGTGTCTAGATATGTGGTAGCTCAAAGGGTTAAGCGTAAGTCTTTTTCAAGATTTTATGATTTTGTCGCCTAGCCTTAGGTGTTCTGCTATAAGTATGCAAAATTTCAAATCTGTAATTTAATAAGGTGCTCAGTTAGAAAGAATTGCTTAAAATACGCATGTGGAAGCCCAAAGGGTTAAATGTACGAATTTTTCAAAATTTTATGATTTCTCGTTTGATGTGAGGTGTTTAGCTATAAGTATGCAAAATTTCACGCCTCCAACCTAATTAGGGTTCACTTAGAAAGAATTGTTTAAAATACACATGTGGGAGCGCAAAGGGTTAAATGTACAACTTTTTCAAAATTTTATGATTTGTCGTTTGATGTGAGGTGTTCAGCTATAATTATGTACAATTTTACTCCTCCAACCTAATTAGGAGTTCACTTAGAAAGGATTGTTTAAAATACACATGTGAGACCCCAAAGGGTTAAATTTACAACTTTTTCAAAATTTTATGATTTGTAATTTGATGTGAGGTGTTCAGCTGTAAATATGCAAAATTTCACGCCTCCAACATGTATAGTTTCTGAGAACGGGCTCTGTGACGGACAGAATATCTCAATTTGTTGATTTTCTGTGAGCAAGTAAACCCAGATAAACCCCAGTAAGTAGATAGGTTTACAATGGAAGTCTATGGGAATTTGGCGAAATATCAGAGATATCGCCAAGGTGGCGTCACTTTTGGCAACTAATTTTGGTCGCCAAATTTGGCGACATATCGCCATGTTGGCGAGAAACTTGGCGGTATTTGGCGACAGAACAGCGTCCCCTCCTACGGCAAATTAAAATTTCGCCTAATAGATGCAATGGTAAAGTAAAAATGGGCACCCCCAGGTGGGTAATTAATCGATTTTCACAATTTTTTTATTTTTTTCCTTAGTTTTATAGTGTAAACGAATTTCGCACCAAATTTGAAGTCTGTAGCTGCAGTAGATATACGAGATCTTTTTGATGAGTGAGTCAGTCAGTCAGTCAGTCAGTCAGTCAATCAGTCAGTGGTAAAATTATCGGATATCAGACATTTTCAAATGTCATTATCTCGGAAACTAATCATGCGTTATTTATAAAATTTTGGATTTTAGGTAATTAGGGTGGCCTTACTACACATTTCGTATAACAAGTACGTAGGTCTCACAGATTTTCAGTTGTAGAGCATTGAAATTAGATGAAAACAGCTCGAAATGGTTCGTGTAAATAACACACGGCTATGTCAGGCGAACTTGGCTGACACACTGCCGTGTGTCTAGATAAGACTTTTTGAAAATTTTATGATTTGTCGTGTGGTCTGAGGTATTCAGCCATACGTATGCAAAAAGTGATGTCTCCAACTTAATTAGGGACTCCCTTTGAAAGAATTGCTTAAAATACATATATGGTAGCTCAAAGGGTTAAGCGTAAGACTTTTTCAAGATTTTATGATTTGTCGCCTGGCCTCAGGTGTTCTGCTATAAGTATGTAAAATTTCAAATATGCAATTTAATAAGGGGTTCAGTTAGAAAGAATTGCTTAAAATACGCATGTGGAAGCCCAAAGGGTTAAATGTACGACTTTTTCAAAATTTTATGATTTCTCGTTTGATGTGAGGTGTTCAGCTATAAGTATGCAAAATTTCACGCCTCCAACCTAATTAGAGGCTCACTTTGGAAGAATTGTTTAAAATACACATGGGCGAGCCCAAAGGGTTAAATGTACGACTTTTTCAAAATTTTATGATTTCTCGTTTGATGTGAGATGTTCAGCTATAAGTATGCAAAATTTCACGCCTCCAACCTAATTAGGGTTCACTTAGAAAGAATTGTTCAAAATACACTTGTGGGAGCGCAAAGGGTTAAATGTACGACTTTTTCAAAATTTTATGATTTGTCGTTTGATGTGGGTGTTCAGCTATAAGTGTGTACAATTTCACGCCTCCAACTTAATTAGGGGCTCACTTAGAAAGGATTGTTTAAAATACACATGTGAGACCGCAAAGCGTTAAATTTACAACTTTTTCAAAATTTTATGATTTGTCATTTGATGTGAGGTGTTCAGCTGTAAATATGCAAAATTTCACGCCACCAACATGTATAGTTTCTGAGAACGGGCTCTGTGACGGACAGAATATCTCAATTTGTTGATTTTCTGTAAGCAAGTAAACCCAGATACCCCCAGTAAGTAGATAGGTTTACAATGGAAATGTATGGGAATTTGGCGAAATATTAGAGGTATCGCCAAGGTAGTGTCACTTTTGGCGACTAATTTTGGTCGCTAAATTTGGCGATATATCGCCATGTTGGCGAGAAACTTGGCGGTATTTGGAGACAGAGCAGCGACCCCTCCTACGGCAAATTAAAATTTCGCCTAATAGACGCAATGGTAAAGTAAAAATGGGTATCCCCAGGTGGGTAATTCATCGATTTTCACAATTTTTTTATTTTTTTCCTTAGTTTTATAGTGTAAACGAACTTCGCACCAAATTTGAAGTCTGTAGCTGCAGTAGTTATACGAGATCTTTTTGATGAGTGAGTGAGTCAGTCAGTCAGTGGTAAAATTATCGATTATCAGACATTTTCAAATGTCATTATCTCGGAAACTAATTATGCGTTATTTATAAAATTTTGGATTTTAGGTAATTAGGGTGGCCTTACTACAGATTTCGTATAACAAGTACGTAGGTCTCATAGATTTTCAGTTGTAGAGCATTGAAATTTGATAAAAACAGCTCGAAATGGTTCGTGTAAATAACACACGGCTATGTCAGGCGAACTTGGCTGACACACTGCCGTGTGTCTAGATCACAGCTTTTACAAATTTCATGCACTTTTGCGATTGCCACACAACCAGATTGCTGTATCCCGTCTTTTTTTTTTTAACCATTTGGAAAAATGGTTATTGTTCTCGTCAGGGTAGGAAATCAAAAGCATATCTGAATCTTTTTATTGGTTGAATCGCATTTTATTCGTTTTTTGATTGGTCTATATACAGTAATCTGTGCTTCCCTTTATTTTCAACAGAGATGGATATTACTGTTGCCACAGTGACAAAAAAGTAATAAAAACTACAAAAAAAAAAAAATAATAATAACTCAGAAACAAATTGAGATACAGCTTTCAGACAAATTGCATTTAAAAGTACATTTTTTTCTCTATACGACGGTGTAAAAAGTAATAATGTGGAATGTTTAGAAGTTTAAGAATGAAATTTCATTTAAAATGGGTCGTTAGATTTCTTTTAAATCTGACGATGGAAAAGCCTTTTCGCAAACATGAAATGCTTGGATAATACGTAAGTTTCGGATGGATAATACGTAAGTTACAGGAAATCTTTCGCTGGCGATTTTTGTCGCTTGCAATTTGTACGTGTAATAACACTATTAATGTTTAATTCATGACGTACTTAATGTATGATCAACTCCGTGCGATTTTTTATGACTTAAATTTTAGTCTTTGAAAAAATCATTTTCCAAATGTTCGTTGTAATTTGTTAAATTGCTTTTTTCTTTGTTTAACCATTTGGAAATGGTTATTGTTTTCGGTCGAGGATGGGGCCAAATGATGCTCGCATTTTATTTTTTTTAACGAAATTCAATGATGTTCTTTACTTTTAGAAGAAATTTTATTTGAATAGGTAATAGAAAGGCATAAAATCGTTAAAAATTGTTTGAATAGGTAATCGAAAGGCATAAAATCGTTAAAAAATTAAAAAGTTACAAAATGGGTAAGAGCCGTCCTTAGCGAAAGCGAGGCCGGGTGCAAGAACTTTTGCGAGGCCCTTCACTTCAAGACTTGTCCCCCCCCCCCCCTCCGTTCCGGCCAGTGTAGCTGTGGTATTTAATTGGACTACCAGAAATTTCCAAAAGTATTTTTAGATTTATTTAATGATATGCAATTTGAGATTAAATAAAGTGGAGATAACTATTAGGAAATTTTGGTAGATATTTGAATAAAAAAAAATCCCCTAAATTGGTAGCACTACTTCCCACAACCCAATCAGCTTTTAAAAAAAGTTATGACATAAACAGGGACGCACCAAAGATTATGATTTTTTGGGTGGGAGTGGGGAGTAGTATGTTTTAGTAGAAGTTTATACAAACTCGAGTCAATTTCCTTTCATAATACTCAGACTGCGGACTATTCTTTTAGGTAGCTTTCTTTACAAAAAAGCTACCTATTGCAGCCGTTCGGAGGAAAGCGATTTCAAAAAATTTTGGTATATTTTCATCGATCATGACCCCCAGACCCCGAAACCACCCTCCGTTCAAAATTGATATATATATATATATATATATATATCTGACCTATGTCACACTGTAACTCCCGTAATTATGAACCGATTTCGATGAAATTCGGTGTGTACATAGTACATACCAATGTCTCGACCGAGTTCGTTGGCCAGCTTCATCCGCCGTTTTGTTTCAAAATGGCGGCCATTTAAAATTTTTAAAAAATTTAAAACTTGAAATTTGGTACCAAAAAATTAAAAATGGAAAAATATTTTTTTCTTATGTATTTGACCTTTATACAAAGATTCCGGAGCAGTTTTTGTTTCGTCTATATCTTAAAAAATGGCTGAGTTATAGCATTTTGAATTTCTAGCGTGGCTGACATTTTGAAACGTCCTGAATTTTGTCACGCGATAAAAGGCGTATTTATGAACCGATTTCGATGTAATTCAGTGTGTACATAGTACATACCAATCTCTCGACCGAGTTCGTTGGCCAGCTTCATCCGCCATTTTGTTTCAAAATCGCGGCCATTTAAAATTTTTTTAAAAATTTAAAATTTGAAATGCGGTACCAAAAAATTGAAAATGGAAAAATATTTTTTCTTATGTATTTGACCTTTATACAAAGATTTCGGAGCAGTTTTTGTTTCGTCTATATCTTAAAAAATGGCTGAGTTATAGCATTTTGAATTTCTAGCGTGGCTGACATTTTGAAACGTCCTTAATTTTGTCACGCGATAAAAGGCGTATTTATGAACCGATTTGGATGTAATTCAGTGTGTGCATAGTACATACCAATCTCTCGACCGAGTTCGTTGGTCAGCTTCATCCGCCATTTTGTTTCAAAATGGCGGCCATTTAACATTTTTTTTTAAATTTAAAATTTGAAGTTTGGTACCAAAAAATTGAAAATGGAAAAATATTTTTTCTTATGTATTTGACCTTTATACAAAGATTTCGGAGCAGTTTTTGTTTCGTCTATATCTTAAAAAATGGCTGAGTTATAGCATTTTGAATTTCTAGAGTGGCTGACATTTTGAAAAGTCCTGATGTTTCTAACGTAATAACAGGCGTATTTATGAACCGACTTGGATGTACCTTGGTGTACATAGTACATACAAATATCTCGACCGAGTTCGTTGGCCGGCTTCATCCGCCATCTTGTTTCAAAATGGCGGCCATTTAAAAAAATTAAAAAATAAAAAAATTTAAATGAGATACCAAAAAATTGGAAAGTGAAAAAGATTTTTTTTTGTATGTGTTTGACCTTAATACAAAGATTCCGGAACAGTTTTTCTTTCGTCTATATCTAAAAAAAAATGGCTGAGTAATAGCATTTTGAATTTCTCTTGTGGCTGACATTTTAAAACGACCTGATTTTTGTCACGCGATAACAGGCGTAATTATGAACCTATTTGGATGTAACTTGGTCTGTACATAGTACATACCAATGTCTCGAACGAGTTCGATGGCCAGCTTCATTCGCCATCTTGTTTCAAAAGGGTTGCCATTAAAAAAAATTAAATTTAAAATTCAAAATGAGGTATTAAACAATTGGAAAATGAAAAAGATTTTTTTATGTATTTGGCCTTAATACAAAGATTCCGGAGCAGTTTTTGTTTCTGAAAATTTGTTCTTTTGTTTATATCTTAAAAAATGGTTGATTTCTAGCACTTTGAATGTCTAGCATGGCTAACATTTTGAAACGATCTTGTATTTGTCACGCGATAACACACGTATTCGCCTATTTCGATGTAAGAAGGCATGTGGATAGTATATATCAACACCTCGACCAAGTTCGCTGGCCAGATTCATCAGCCATCTTGTTTCAAAATGGTGACCATTAAATTAAAAAATATATATATATTTAAAGTGAGGTGCAAAAAAATTAGAAATTGAAAAAGGTTTCTTTCTTAAGTATTTGACCTTGATATAAGGATTCAGGAGCATTTTTTGTTTGTCTTTACCTTAAAAAATGGCTCAGATATAGCAGTTTCAATTTCTATTGTGGGTGACATTTTGAAAAATCTGATTTTTTGCATGCGACAGCACTCCTATATATTAACCGATTCCGATGTGAGTGAGCATGTGCACAGCAATTACTAAGGTCTCGACCAAGTTCACTGCTTAGCCTCATCCACCGTGTTGTCTTAAAATGACAGGCACTTTAAGAAATTGCCGAATTTGGCAGCCAAATATATGTTACTTTAAAGAAAAGCAGCTTGGATAAAGCTGACTAATTTCGCGAAATTCTCATTCATTATATTGATAAAAATTAGTATTGAATCTCCTATATTCGGTTTCCATTAAATTGAGCTTCGTGTGTTTGAATGATATAATTTGGCTTTTTTTAAATAAAGATTATGAAAGCTACCTCTTCCTCCCGGCACTGGCCGGAAGGACTTTTTTTCTGCTGACTTGGCACTCGCCAGGAATTCATTTTTGCAGTGTCGTCACGGAGCGTTTTTTCCTCGGTAAATTAGTAATATTCTACAGTTGTTAAAAAAAAGAGAGAGAATTTAATCGCCAAATCACCGTGCTGCTAATGTTAATTCACGTGACAAGCTTTTATTTAAGATCGTCTCAAAAATCATCTGATTGTTTTTTTAATTTAATACATAAATGCAAATATGTCAGGCATTCTTTTTCAATTGAAAAATTAAATTATGAAAATTATTAATAAAATCACAGTCAAAAATTTTCAATTATGATTGACAATTTTCACAGAAAACGAACCACAATTGTAATAAATGCATGTTTATGTATGTGTATAACTCAATCCAGCCATTATTTTTTGAAATATAGATAAACTTTACTCTTCAATGGCCTAAAGATTGTTATCAAAGCATCGACAGAAAAGAAAATGTGAGAATAACAAAAAAGTGTTATTTTCTTACACACGCTTGTTTTAGGCTTAAAAATTCTGTATATTTTTTCTGGTAACTAATTGAATGTCCCCGATACATTTCCTTATAAGATAAATTTATTTTTCTAAATTTCTGGATAACTCCCTAATACATTTTCTTTTAAAACTCTATGAAGCTTTAAGAAAAATATGTAAACAATATTGTTTTCTTGCCAGCCTTCATAAAAACTGAAATGGATGTCAAAATTGGGTGTTATAATTGGAAAATTTAAACACATTTTTTTGGAAAATTTTTTTAGTTTTTAGACAACTTTTATTTCAAAATCCGTATACATATTCGGAAAGTAGGCTAAATTCTGAGTCGAAAGGTAATTCTCGCATATCTCAAATATTTGGCTATTAAAAAGCATGAGATGTCCTCTCTCTTTTTTCTCTCTGTCTTCCGTTTTTAATTTATGTAACGACTGTACGTTTGTTAACGAAATCTTTAGAAGCTTATTTTGGTTTAATAAATTAAAGAGAAATATTTTTAAAAATCTACTTTTGTTTCTTCAGAATTATAACTTTTTAAATCAACTTTTTCTTACATTCTAAGCAATTTAATTTTAATGGATCTTCATTTGCATGTACCAATTGTTTTACGTGATCATTAATATTGTTATTCCGTATACCATGGCTTGCGGACCACAATCTGAAAAAGGCTCTGCTTTAAAAATGTATCCTTAAATATTTATGCGCTATCTATATTATAAAGGACAAACATATCTGTGCGTAACGCATACGTCATTCTGCGAATGGCAACACTTTCAAATTTGAAATGAATTTTCGTTTTGCAATTTTTGCTACTGAAAAATTTTAAACTTCTACACATCGCACCAGGGATGTAGTGGAGGGGCTACGGGGGTATACGCCGTATACCCTCTGGATTTTTTTAAGGAACACCGTATACCCTTTGTTTCTCAAGAAAGCTATAGTATGTACACTCTAGGGTATACGCTCTGCCTTGAGCGTATACCCTTTGCTTTTTTTACGACTACACCACTGCATCGCACATTTTCAGTTTTTATACTGTCGTATAAGGAAAAAAATGTTCTTTTAAATGTAATTTGTTTGAAAGTTGTATCTCAATTTATTTTTGAGATATTAATTTTTTTATAGTTTTTAGTACCAATTTTGTAATTGTGGCAACAAATGTACCCCATAAAAATTGAAATTAAAATGCATGCTATGTCTAAAATACAATCTGTCATCAAAAATACGGTGAATTTTGATTTTATTTCGTTTCTATTCATCAATTAAATGTTTCTTAGTTTGCAGACAAAAATATTTTACAAACGATATGACATCTCTCTGACATCTCAAACTCTTTACGAAAACGTATTTGAAATAATTGTGTTACTTTCCTTCATAATTACTCATTTCGTATCAGAAAGCAGAAAGAATTAATTTTAATTATCCGCGTATAATATTTTCCGAATTTTGAAAAAATGATTTCTGATAATGAATTTAAAATGATCAAATTAAAATACCATTTTTTATAACATGGTGAATACGCATATGAGAAGTACATATGTAAATTATAAGAAGGTGAAAATGATATCGGGTTTAGATTTTACAGGGGAAAAAAACTGATTGTATCAAACTAGAATAAATTTTATCGTTTTGATTCGGGAAAACGAAGCATAAGAGACTTAATTGACAACTTCATCATAATAACCGTTTTTAATTATATTTTACTGTTTACTTATGCGATTAAAGATTAATTTTAATAATTCAGATAAACAATTGAGTTTTATAGAAATAGCATTTTGTTATTTTTAGGTTAAATAATATTTGTTTGAGAGTCAGACTAGCCAATTTACGATGCATTTTCTATTGTAACTAATTTTGTAGATTTATTATAAATCAATGAAACAGTTCCTTCTTAAACATTTTTCTTCGTCGAAGTTCGGCGGGTTCCACCTCGTTTTATTAAAGAATTTAGAAGAAGGCAGATTTAGATTTTTTCTCGGCTGAGGGCTGGGTCGAACTTTTATTTTTTACACCGAGTTTGAAAAGCTTTTTCTACAGCGGGCTGGATCTGGGTCTTAAAATTTAGGCCCATGCAAACATCTAATAAATATATGTGACATTCGTGAGTATGTTTCTAGTGTTCTGCCGAGAGTGAGAGGCAATGAAAATTACGCAAATTGAAGCAATTTTTAAAAGAATTTTGGGCGGAAAATTGTTAATTCCTTTCTAATAATTTCAACAGAAACATAAATAAAAAATACCGGCTAAGTTGTTTATGTAAAATGAGTACGGCGGGATACAGTGTTGCCAGTGAGCTATTTTTTAAAAATTCAGATTTCTTGATTAGCACCACTTTTTTGAAACGTTAAAATTTCCTTTGTTTTCGCCTTAATAAATATGTCATTAAATAAGAGGCATCTTACCATTTCAAAAGAGTGGTGTCAATCAAGAATCTGAATTAAAAAAAAAAAGTAGACCATCTGGCAACACTGGCGGGATTTGTCGAACCGATAGCAGCACTGCCACTATTGATTATTTCTATATTGGTTTTGTACGATTAATTTTTTACAAAGCTTAAAAAAAAATAGTAAATTTCTCTTGAAATTTCATTGTAGTGTATGGCAAATATTTGTTTTGAAAAAGTGAAACGAATAAAATTAAATAAAAGTCGCCAGTTGCAGCAATTTCTATTCAAAAATAAATTCGTAGGATTAATCGGCTCAATTACTGGATAAATTCACACGTGATAAAGATGAAACTTTGAACATATAAACTCTATTGTTCCTTTGATCATAACCTGTTTAAAGGATTTGACTCAATTAGCAAATATTAAATACGTAAATATTTTACATTTTAATAAGATAATTTAAAAGTAGGGAAAAAATCTAAGTCGAATTCAATATTTCAAAAATATTTCTTCTTCCTAGGACTCTTTCAGAACTTAATTTTTTGTAGTTTTTGGAGACTTTTAATTTAGTCTCGGAGTATGGGGGCGGACTTTCAGCTCCCTGCCCCCAACCCCTCGTGTTTAAGCGATAGACCATACGTATGCATGTGGACAAAAACATCGATATTTGTATTAAAAAAATGAGAGAAACTTGATTACACAAGAAGGAAATAAAATCTGTATTGTTACATTACAAATAGTCGGTAAAGTAATAGTGAGCAGTTTGTCAGAATCATCATTACCAACAACCTCTTAATCATGAAAATTCAGCAATCTCCACAGATCAGTTATGTGCCTAAGGCTGTCTAGGCTAAGAGTATACATCACTAGAAATAATCTATTCTCGTCTGGAGCGTCCAGAACTTACAACGAACGTTTTTTGATGCAACACTTTACATTCTATAAATGAGCATGTTTACACATATAAATTTTATTATGAAATAAATAACTCACAACAAAATGAAAAATAAAATTTTAGCTATTTTGTATTATTATTTTTCTTTCGGGCGCGAGGCCCTGTGCGACCGCACCTGTCGTACACCCCTAAGGACGGCTCTGCCTCTGCTTATAGCGTATACCCTCTGGTTTTTTTACGACTACAACTCCCACGAGCAAATTCCTCTGTTTTTTCAGTGAGGGGAGGAGTTGACTCTGACTATGACCACATCCGCATACTGCAGTATGTTTGGGGTGCGAAAAAATTATCATTTGATATCTAAAAATGTCATTCAGTGATGTTAGAAAAATATATCACTCGGCGCCAAAAGATGATATTCAGCAATGACAGCAAAATATATCACTTAAAATCAAAAAGTGATATTCACAGATGTTGGGAACAATTAGCAAATGTCACAAAATAATATTCACAAATATCATGTTGAGAGAGGTCATTTTATGCTGGACAATATTAATTTTTTATATCGTCCGATATCTTTGTGTTACTTGGGTTCATTAGTATTATGGAAATTTATATTTTAAAAAATTCAGCGATGCCGCCTGATTTCAGATGGAATGTAATTGCTATTTGAGATACTCCATCATCACAGAAATAAACAGAAAACAGTATTTTAATATATTTTATTATAATTGAATTATTCTGGATTTTCTGATTTTTTCGATTGATTGGTTCACAATGTAAAAATATAGCGATAAGTAAATAAAAGTAATATTAATATAGTTTATAACATAGGTTGGCATATCATTCAATAAAATTTTTACTTGAGTGAATTTTATTTTGCATATTTCAATTCAGAATGCCAGATTATTTTGATGTGCATTTAAGAATAGCAACCAAACTTGTTACATTTTATTTATTATTAAAAAATAATTTGAACATTTGAACGAAATATTTTTGTTAGTGATGTTGATTTAATTTATTAAAGGACCCAATAAAATTTAATATGACTTGAGTAACACAAACATAAATTTAACTAAAATTAATTGCTACTAATCACACCATACTATTTTTACAGTAAATATTTAATGACACTTTATCGTGATTTTCTCTTTTGACGTAACACATCGTTGCTATCACGTTGTATCACTAGCACTCTTTTGACAAAAGGCAGCAAGTGATAAGAGCTGTATTAAGGCCGCTCCTCCCACTGTCACTAAGATTTGGGACGTATCAAACGAATAGCCGTGGAAAGCATTCGTATTTATTAAATATCTCGTCAGAAAATTAATACTTTTAACTCAATTTTCTGTTTTTTCTTCTTAAAGAATATCGCTTTCTGAAGAAGTTGCCAAAATAATTTTAAAATATAAAAGGTGGAACCCGTCGAATCTCGACGAAAGAAAATGTATTAAAAGGAATTGTTACGTTGATTCGTAATAAACCTACAAAATTTATTTCAATTAAAAGTTCACCTTACATTGGTTAGTCTAATTCTTAAAACAAATACAATTTTTACCTAAAGCCCATTTAAGTCATTTTCTACATGCAGCGTGTTTCTGTATTTGTTTTTAGAAAACAGCAAAGTAGAAAAAGCATGTTCAATGAAGTATGTCGTGTTGAATCTCATCAAGGACCTGAACGCTGATTTAGATATTTATGGATATTCTCCTCGCATATTCATCCAGAAGGAAATTAAGGATTTTCCTTTGAAATATTATTTGCTGTTAAAATTATAATTTTAACAATTAAAATTTAAGATATATTTTTGTGGCAAACTTCGATTGTTCTGCGACCCATAGGTTCGGAACCGCTGATGTATAATATAGTTATTGCGCATATTTTTGATAAATAACGTAACATACAAATGCACAAGTAGTATGTAGGCAGAGTTACATATGTCCAAATAATGTGATTCCCTTCAGCAGTCACGAATATCTTAATCTGTAAGCATAATACATGCATATACACGATGGCTATACTTTAACAGGCCAATATATTTATGTTCCTTTTTTTGTTTTATGTGTTAAATCTATATATATATATATATATATATATATAAGAGTTTTTCGTGACTCATAATCATAGTCATAATCAACGAAGAGCCTCAACCTAGGATAATGAAATTTAGAAGCATGTTCCTAACATTGTGCAGGCACTGACTAAGAAAGGGTTTGTGAAAATTCCCCCCGCTCTCAAGAAATCGAAAATTTTAGGACATTTTGCCATATCTTAGCAGTAATTTTAGGTAGGAGCGTGAAATCCCAGAAAATAAGTTTACTAAAAATATAAATAAACATGTACCCAGGGATTTTAGAAATTCCCTTTCTTGTTTGAGGTGATTCTTGAGGGGTTTAGAAAAAGGTCGAAAATTTTAGGATATTTTGCCATATCTCAGAAGCAGTTTTAGGTAGGAGCGAGAAATGCCGGATAACAAATGTATTAAAAAATAGTTAAACAAGTACTTCAAAGATTTTAGAAATCCTCCCTTTGTAAGGGGGTTAAATGAGGCCGATAATTTTAGGACATTTCGCTATATCTCAGCAGCAGTTTTATGTACGAGCGTGAAATTCAAGATAACAAACCTATTAAACTATAATTAAACACCTATTTCAGCGATTTTAGAAATTCCCCTAAGGTGTTAAAGGGGGTGGTCGAATTTTTTAGGTCATTTCGCTATATCTGAGCAAGTTCTATATAGGAGAAATGAAATTCAGGAGAAATATTCTACTGAAAAATAATTAAACATGTGTTTCAGCGATTTTAGAAATCCCTCTCCCCCCTGACGGTTTTAAAAAAAGTTCGAAAATTTTAGGACATTTTGATATATCTCGAAAGCAATTTTAAGAAGGAGCGAAAAATTCAGGGTAACAAATGTATTAAAAAGTAGTTAAAAATGTATTTCAAAGATTTTAGAAATCTCCCACCCCTCCGTCAGGGGGTTAAAGAGCAGGTCGAAACTTTTAGGATATTTTGCCATATCGCAGCAACAGTTTCAGGGAGGAACGTCAAATTCAAGATACAAACCTATTAAAAAATAATTAAACATATATTTCAGCGATCTTAGAAATTCCCTCCCAAAAGGGTTAAAGAGGTGTGTGCAAATTTAGGACATTATGCCATATCTCGTATGTAGTTTTAAATGGGAGCGAGAAATTCAAGATAACAAGTTTATTAAAAAAATAATTGCACATGTATTTCAGCGATTTTAAAAATCCTCATCTCCTAAGGGAGTTAAAAGGTCGAAAATTTTAGGACATTTCGCCTTGTCTTCGCAGTAGTTTTAGATAGGAACGTGAAATTCCAGAAATAAAATCTACAAAAAATAATTAGACATGTATTTCAGTGATTTAAGAAATCCCTTTCCCTAAGAGCCGATAATTTTAGGACATTTCGCCATATCTCAGCAGCAGTTTTATGTACGAGCGTGGAATTCAAGATAACAAACCTATTAAAAATTAATTAAACACGTGTTTGAGGGATTTTAGAATCCTCTTCCCAACTGGATTAAAGGGAGGGTCGAAACTTTTAGGTCATTTCGCCATACCTCGGCAGCAGTTTTAACGCTATTTCTACCACGATTTTGTGCATACCTATTTCTACCAAAAGGTGTTTTTTGACACCTTTGCGTTTCAATGCAAATAAATTCTAAAACTGTTGGGATTTCAAATTATCAGTTAAATATGGATCATTTGAGCAATATATTTAAACATTGACGCGCATTTAGTAGAGATTATTTAATTAATATTTAATTTTACATTTATTGCAGGTTATAAATTCTAGCTTAATTCAAAATAACAATTTGCAAAATACAAATATACATAAATGTAATGAAATGTGTTTTACATCAACAACGACGAGAATTATGAAATATTATCTTCTTCATTGTTTTTAATTTATATTAGAAAATTGAACATTTTAACATTACTAACTTAACAAACTTTCAGTCTCATGTATAAAAATTCAATCTTTGTATCAACAACAACAACAACGTAATCATAAATACAGCTGTGTAATAAAATTCTTTCTTTATTCAATATCACAGTTTTTACACGAATGAAAAAAAAATTAATGTATATTGAACTCACTACCAGAACTGGAGAACAAAACGCGTTATTCAGTTTTTGGAACTAGTCACTGCAATAATCTACACTAAAATGCAACATGGCGGAAAACAAGCGAATATCATAGTCATGCACAGTGTTGCCAGATTGGGGACTTTTTTGTCCCCAGATTGTTGATCGTTACCACTTTTTTGAAATAGAAATATTCGGCCTATTAAGAGTAGATTAAAAATTCTGAAAAATAAGGCGAATTATACTATTTTAGAAAAGTGGTGGCAGTCAAATAATTTCAATTAAAAAAGTCCCCAATCTGGCAACACTGACCATGCAGCAGCTCTTGTATTTTCCGTTACAACTGAAATCGAGATTCTCTAATTTGATTATAATTGATATGATGCTGTAAAAGGGTGTTCATATTTATATCTAAAATAGTTTAAAATTAGAAATTATCAAATCCTTAGAAATTATGAAAACTTTAAGGTATCAAAAGACACCTCATGGTAGAAATAGCTATACCCTATGCATATTTTTATATACGGGGTGAGCTGGAGGAAAATGATATCGCTGAATTAATTTAACATCTATTGTACGAAAAGTAAAAAAAAAATGAATTCTGGAGAAATGATTAAACTTAGAGAATAATTTTAAGTTAAAATCTAAAAGGTGTCTTTTGACACCTCTTGGTAGAAATAGTGTTAAATAGAAGCATGAAATTCAGGATGTCTAATATTCTAAAACATATTTAAACATGTATTTTACCGATTTTAGAGGTCCTTTTTTAAGGGGGATCAAATGGGGTTGTTAAAAGTTTTAGGTCATTTCGCCATATCTCGGCAGCAGTTTTAAATAGAAGCATGAAATTCAGGATAACTAATTTTCTGAAGCATATTTAAACATGTATTTTCTCGATTTTAGAAATCCTTTTTTAAGGGGGATCAAATTGGGTAGTTGAAAGTTTTAGGTCATTTCGCCATATCTCGGCAGCAGTTTTAAATAGAAGCATGAAATTCAGTATAGCTAATTTTCTAAAGCATATTTAAACATGTATTTTATCGATTTTAGAAATCCTTTTTTAAGTGGGATCAAATGGGGTGGTTGAAAGTTTTAGGTCATTTCGCCATATCTCAGCAACAGTTTTAGTAGTAGCGTGAAACTCGGTATAACAAATTTGCTAAAAAAAGTGTTTAAATGTATATTTCAGCGATATTGTAAATCTCCCCTCCTTTAAAATGTGGTCGAATGGTTTAGGTCATTTCGCCATATTTCAGCATCTGTTTTAAATAGAAGCATGAAATTCAGGATAACAAACCTACTGAAAAAATAGTTAAACACAAATATCACAGGGATTTTAGAGCTATTTTGTCTATTTTTCTCGATAGCATAGGCTTTGAACTGGATAATTTGAGATTATACGAATAAAAAAACATTTACTGATTTTTTAATTCATATTTTAAAAATAGATATTAAGAAAAAGTTTATTATTATTATTATTTACTTTTTACTAGATATATCTAAGTACGGTGCAACTTCCATTTAACGAAGTCGCATCGTTACACGTAAACACTTCGTTATGAAGAAAATTCGTTAAATAGGAATCAACCGAAATTAATGAAATTTGTATAATAAAATACACACGCTTAAATTGAAAAATACGCATAAAGTGGAAATATTGGAAAAATGTATTTTAATTCGTGCAGTAACTTTTTTTAATGTAATTTAGACATATGAGAAAAATTTAAATGGAATAATGACTTAAAGACACATAATAAAGAGAAATAAACAAAAACTGAAGCGTAGAGTACCTTTTCTCTTCTTTCTTTGCATTCCAAATTCTTAACTTAAAAAAAGTCTGTAATATTACTTTGTACAGGTTTCTTATAAAAAATACACAGTTCATAAAAATTTTCGCACTTTTCTAAGTATCCGAACAATTCATCTGTAACATTTTCCTGAGACTGGAATTCCTTCCTTATTATATTGAAGGTTTTTAGTATTTCTTCATTTGAATGCAAAGGATTAAATAAATAAATAATTTCATTTTCATACAGCCCTCTGAAATAAATCCATACCTCCATCACAATGGCAACCTCTCCGTTCGAATGTTGTACACGCACGAACTTCGTTGTATGGAATATATTTTTCGTAATATGGTGATTGA
Source organism: Maratus speciosus (assembly GCA_963932465.1). Taxonomy (NCBI): domain Eukaryota; kingdom Metazoa; phylum Arthropoda; class Arachnida; order Araneae; family Salticidae; genus Maratus; species Maratus speciosus. The sequence continues at coordinate 55,502,194 of OZ010799.1, read as the reverse complement.
TTTACATGTTAATGGTGTTCAGATTCAAGGTTCAGCAGAAAGTTTCGTTAAGTAGCAAACTTCTTTAAATAAGGACTTTGTTAAAGGGAAGTTTCACTGTACATTCTGTTTGATTCAAGATTCCTTTGAAAAAAACGACCAACGTATGTAACAAATATGACACATTAAAAATCGAAAAATTAAATTATATCGAACTTTCTCCGTTTAAGATAATTTAAACATACGGACAATCTGTACAATTCGTTTCTTATAGAAATACACAATTCTGTCAGCATAAATTAATTCTACATCCTTCAATTAGTCTAAAAACAAATTTTTATGCAATTCGTACGATAAGTTTTCGAGAAATTAATTATTTTAAAACGAGCGTATTTTAGGGGCTGTATCCAAATTGAATTTCGGTACTCGATTGTTGATCGAGAGAGCTCCTTTCTTGATTAAGGTATCTTAAGCGCCACTCAAGCAATCGTTGAAGACTGCTAGATTACAGGATAGCATAAGAAATGTCAAAATATCTAGTCACTTGTATCATAGATACTAAACCTTCATTTTGCCGTTTTTGAAGCATAATTTGAAAACTATTCGGAAGAAAAATGTGAAATTTTGGATATCCATAAAGCAGGATTTAATAAATCTAAATCCATCAAAAAATTGCAGGTTGCAATTTATAATTTTTTCGAAGATTAATTTCATGATTGATATTATAAAATTATAAAAATTGCAAATTCAACGTATTTATGTTTGGGTATTTTAGTATTATTGCTACACACACACAAACAAAAAAAAAAAAAAAAAAAAAAAAAAAATAGCACATTAGGAGTAGAATTTCAGGAATATTTATAAAAATATGAAAATGTAATTTAATATTAGAAACACTAAATTTTGAATGTTTATAATTCGAAAACTTATCATTCAAATGACTGGAAATTTGGTGTCTAGGCATAGTTTAACCGAAGATTTGAAATATCTTGTTAAAATTGGGTATTGCTATTGAAAAAAAAATGAAGTTTGGGTTCGTTTTAATATGCAGATGGCCTCCTAAGAAAATTTTATATACATAATTTAAAAGTTGACTTTATTTTCAATCGTTCTGTACCAGTAACTTTCTTCTACGATAATTTGTTGAGGAGTTAGTAGGGGGTGTTTACTTTTTTTTTTCCCCACGACTGTACATCTATACGTTATAACAATTTATTACCATCTCTATCATATCTACCCTATATATATAAAATCCTAATGAAACGAATTGAAACGAATTTATGTAACGATTCTATGAAACGACTGATTAAACAACTGATTACGTTTCACGGCGATTTCTCCTAAAGTGTGGAATACTTTCCGATGAAATTAACGCCAAAAATCCGTATTGATCCACAGATCTCAAAACTGGTATTAGAATTTTAAAATTAGAATTAGTTTTTGAAATATTAATTTTTTTCTAATTTTAAATAGGTACTTTTCGGTTATCCGGGTGCCAGTGTTATAAACACATATATATGTAAATATACATGTATGTATACATATATATTTACATATATGTATGTGTGTATATATACAATATGTGTATATGTATATATATGTATATTTACATGTATGTATGTATATAAATATGTATATATAACACTGGCGCCCGGCTAACCGAAAAGTACCTTTAAATACTTTTTTTCTAATGATGGCAACTCAAATTTTAATCATAACAGATTTTTTTTTCATATTTTAGAAAAGGTTATTTTAAATTAATTTGGCAACGAGTTTGACCTTCCTTAAATGTATGCTAAGAAATGCATCACGTTAATTTTATTCAGAATTCAGTTTGTATTTCATTATCATTTTATTTAATACAAAACTTTCATTTAAAATTGAAACCTTTAAAATAAACGGCTTTTACTTCATTCTTTTTTTTAAACGAAACGAAAAGAAAATTATTAGACACAGATGTCATATACGCAACGGGTTACCTAATTGGCGCCGAAATGGCGTTATTTTGCCTGACTTGGTAACCCGGCTATTGTTGCTTATTTATTAATAAATGTTTATTTGAATTTATTTTCTTTTTTATTTACAAAACATGTTATAAATTGTTTTGTGCTATATTTATTAATTTTTTTTTTATTTATTGTTATTTCATTTTAAAAATAACAGAAAATAATTTAAAAATACTTATGTAACAGGTATTTGAAAACGAGGTTTTCGCCAAATTGTCGTAAAAAAAAAATCACGCCAAACCCGGTGCGTATGTGACAATGCCACACATCATGAGATTTAATTTCCACTTCAAAGCAACGTTTTAATGTATTACTTCTCCCGTCGACCAATTTCGCCAAATTATATAAACAGTCAAATTATACAAATTGACATATTTTTTATTTTAAATAAAAAAAGAACAAATAAATTAGTATAACAATAATAAAAATACAAATAAAACGTCGAAATATTAATTTTTTTCTAATTTTAAATACTTTTTTTCTAATGATGGCAACTCAAATTTTAATCATAACAGATATTTTTTTTCATATTTTAGAAAAGGTTATTTTAAATTAATTTGGCGACGAGTTTGGCCTCCCTTAAATGTATGCTAAGAAATGCATCATGTTACTTTTATTCAGAATTCAATTTGTATTTCATTATCATTTTATTTAATACAAAACTTTCATTTAAAATTGAAACTTTTAAAATAAACGGCTTTTACTTCATTCTTTTTTTTTAACGAAACGAAAAGAAAAATATTCGACACAGATATCATATACGCAACGGGGTACCTAATTGGCACCAAAATGGCGTTATTTTGCCTGACATGGTTACCCGGCTATTGTTGCTTATTTATTAATAAGTGTTTATTTGAATTTATTTTCTTTTTATTTACAAAAAATGTTATAAATTGTTTTGTGCTATAGTTATTAATTTTTTTTTTTATTAATTGTTATTTCATTTTTAAAATAACAGAAAATAATTTAAAAATACATATGTAACAGGTATTTGAAAACGAGGTTTTCGCCAAATTGTCGTAAAAAAAAAATCACGCCAAACCCCGTATGTGACAATGCAACAAATTATGAGATTTAATTTCCACTTCAAAGCAACGTTTTAATGTATTACTTCTCCCGTCGACCAATTTCGCCAAATTATATAAACAGTCAAATTATACAAATTGACATTTTTTTTTTTTTTAAATAAAAAAAGAACAAATAAATTAGTATAACGTTAATAAAAATACAAATAAAACGTCGAAATATTAATTTTTTACTAATTTTAAATACTTTTTTTCTAATGATGGCAGCTCAAATTTTAATCATAACAGATATTTTTTTTCATATTTTAGAAAAGGTTATTTTAAATTAATTTGGCGACGAGTTTGGCCTCCCTTAAATGTATGCTAAGAAATGCATCATGTTACTTTTATTCAGAATTCAGTTTGTATTTCATTATCATTTTATTTAATACAAAACTTTCATTTAAAATTGAAATCTTTAAAATAAATGGCTTTTACTTCATTCTTTTTTTTAAACGAAACGAAAAGAAAAATATTAGACACAGATGTCATATACGCAACGGGGTACCTAATTGACGCCAAAATGGCGTTTTTTTGCCTGGCATGATAACCCGGCTATTGTTGCTTATTTATTAATAAATATTTATTTGAATTTATTTTCTTTTTGTTTTCAAAAAATGTTATAAATTGTTTTGTTCTACAGTTATTAATTATTTTTTTTATTTATTGTTATTTCATTTTAAAAATAACAGAAAATAATTTAAAAATACATATGTAACAGGTATTTGAGAACGAGGTTTTCGCCAAACTGTCGTAATAAAAAGAAAATCACGCCAAACCCGCTGCGTATGTGACAATGCAATGTCCATGAGATTTAATTTCCACTTCAAAGCAACGTTTTAATGTATTACTTCTCCCGTCGACCAATTTCACCAAATTATATAAATAGCCAAATTATACAAATTGACATAATTTTTATTTTAAATAAAAAAAGAACAAATAAATAAGTATAACATTAATAAAAATACAAATAAAACGTTGAAATAAAAATCACTTGATGGCGTGAACATGTGTAACTTCCTTAAAGTCAAGTGAATGTGACATTTACGATCAACCATTATTGGCATTTAATCTTATAGTTTGGCGACAGATTTTTGGTCGATGGGATAACCAAGTAGCACCGTTTTAATTTACCACTCGAAAAATAAAAAAAGGGTAACTGGCGAGTTAAAAAAGAAAAGCTATTGGCGAGATTTTCACCCGGATATCATAAAAGTACCAGGAATTCTTTGTGATCATGGCAACTTTTATGTAGTTTTATTCGAAAAAATAACTTTGATTCTTTAATCAAAATGGAAACCTTTCTTCTGAAAAGCGAAGGAATCAGCCCATTGTTTATGGCAGTTACATGACTTGGACTATTATAACATAAACGAAATAATGGGGATAGAATAATATTCGGCGACTTATCACACCTGTGGCTGGCTAACAGTACCAAAATGGCCGCCTGGAATATAAAAGGCGAAGGGATCCGCCTGGAGCTGTTGACGATAATCACATGACTTAGGCTATTATTATAGAGATTTTTTTCAATTTTAAAAACAGCGCAAAGAATAATATTTCCTAACAATTAAAAATTTTTTCACGTAACTATCAAAAACAGAAAAAAACCTTTAAAATTACTATTAAATGAGTACGTGTTAAAGGCAGGAAAATATTGAAAATTATATCCTGAAAATTGTATTTAAACGTGAATATCAATAGGGAAAGGAAACTTTAAAATAATAAATGCATTAATATGCGTTTAACCCTTTCCCGGACAAGGCACTTCTATTCGTAAAATCTAGAAATCAGAGAATGGCACCAGGATTTACAAACAAATTTCGAAATACAAAAATGCTTTTGTTCACTTACTTAATAAAAGGGAAATTTTCATCCCAATATTCAGATGCTAATGTTGCATTTAAGAATTAAAATTAAGTGGCCCAAAAATGAACCACCGCCCTTGAAGGGGTTAAAGCAGCAAATTTTAGTAATTGTATTATGTCAATCGTTTTATAACGCTGTTAAAAAATGCCGAGAGGCAAAGACTCTGTTTACTTAATTCATTTTATTTTACCTTCTTTTCAAATGTTTAACTGATCTTCTTTAACCAAACACGAAAACAACCATTGGATTATGACGTAATATTCAATTTGTTTTCAATTCGTCAAATTGTTTATTTAATTAAATTTTTCACGTGAAATCTTGCAATAGAAAATAAATTGTTGTGGTGAGAATGTTATTGCTTTTCTTTTAATTGTTGGCAACTGCTATAACGAAAAATATTTATTTTTTCCTGTCATTGTTGTGTAAGAGCTGGTTTTATCAGAATCATGTTAAGACGGTATTCAAAATTTTGAGCCCTCCCCATTTCCATTTCCTTGGGCCGATTTTGCCCATTTTCAATCCCCGCCGAGATATTAACCATATCAAAGTTGTTGGCGAGTTTGAAGAAGATCCGTGCATAATTGCGACTTTTATCGTGCGGACAAAATTTAGTACATACATACATACATATATATATATATATAAACTTTTCAGGTGGGGGTGGTTTTGTGTTCCTGGGGTCCTATAATGAAAAGTTATGAAGGAATTTTTCAAAAGTCGCACCATGGTAACGACTGCAATAGGTAGTATTTCTTACGAAATCTACCTAAAACTATCAAGGGTTTATTCAAATAAACAATTTCATTCCCCGTTTTCCTTAAAACAAACGGAAATGTACATCAAAGAAATGAATGAATTAAGTGAAAATTTATATTTCATCTCCTTAGTTGGTGACGATTTGTGTCAATCCGGTTTATCCCAGTTTTTGCTAATACGAGGTGAGTTTGGTCCATATTAAATCGGATAATCGGGACTCTACTGTATTTGTATTTATGTAAGTGCCACGCGTAGGACATTTTTTCGGTTTTCAAAGAATGGATTATTACTTAGGTCTGTGGTTTAAAATGTGGAGATTTTTAAGCCTATAAAAAAGGTCAGATTACTTAGGTCTAGGGTAAACTAGTATGTAGTGGCCTTCACAAAATTTTCTTCTATATAAATCACATAAACAGCACTAATTGATGTCAAGGTATACCTGAATCTGAAGTTTGATGAAAATTCGTGCATTAGTTCTTGAGATAGAGCTATTGCGGAAATCGCAAAAAATGCAGCATAGCAGCGTCATTTGTTGAACGATTTACACCAAAAACTAATCAGCACTAATTTATATTAGAGACTAACAGAATATAATTTTTTATTAAATTCTGTGCATTAGTTCTTGAGACAGAGTCGCAGACTCACAGACAGACATTTTCTAAAACTATGTTTTTCGGAATCTCTGACCTCTAAAACGTATAAATCAATCCATGAAAATTCGTGCCACTATAGCTCTTGTGATAGAGCTACAGAGGAAATTCTGTTGAGCGATTTGCACCAAAACATAAACAGCACTAATTCATATCCAGGTATACTTGAATCTGAAGTTTGTTGAAAATTAAAGCATTAGTTCTTGAGATAAAGCTATTGCGGAAATCGCAAAAAATGCAGCATAGCAGTGTCACCTGTTGAGCGATTTACACCAAAATGTATAAAAATTAATTCATGTTAAACCCTAACTGAATATGAAGTTTGATGAAAATCCGTGCATTAGTTCTGGAGGTTGAGCTACTGCGGAAATCGTGAAAAATGCTGCATAGCTGCGCCACCTGTCGAGAGATTTATACCAAAAACTAATCAGCTCCAATTTATATCAGGGACTAACTGAATATAAATTTTTATTAAATTTCGTACATGAGTTCTTGAGATAGAGCGCCCACAAAATTTGTGTCACATACACACAGACGGACAGAGAGACAGACAGACTCACTGATAGACATTTTGCAAAAACATGCTTTACGGAATCTCTGACCCCTAAAACGTGTAAATCCGTCGAAAACTGGAATTGGAAAATTTTCATGAATCCAATACTTTCTACTTGTAAAGATAGAAGAAAGTAAAAATACTTATGTAAATGTCACGTGGACATTTTGTCCGTTTTTCTTGGGAATGGCCCAGTAGTGTAGTTTTCATCAGGGCCGAAACTAGCCTTTTTTGCACCCGGCGCAAACATGGATTTTGGCATCCCCTCCCCACTCCTCCACAAACTAAATTTACAAATAGAATTTTACGAAGCTTATAACAGCCGATTTATTTTAAAATTTTAAATATGTAATTATAAAATACGTAATACTGAGCTACAAATCAGCTTTCTCAAATATTGATTCATCAAAACTTTGAAACAGAATCGAAAGGAACCGAAAAGTTTCATTAAAATTGAATGCATTAAACCTGTATAATGTGAGGAAAAATCTGCTTTATACAGGTTTCTGCGAATCATTTTAACTGTTTGTCAATTTTAATGCATTTGGTTCAATTTTCCTTTGGGTTTTCCGTCTGTGGGACATTTGTATCCAGATTTCATATATATGCATATATATAAACAATAGACAAAATCTTCATTTGGCGCCCCCTTCGTCTGGCACCCGGGGCACGTGCCCCCTCTGCCCCCCCCCCCTTAGTTTCGGCCCTGGTTTTCAGCGAGCTGGTCTACCACTCTAGAGTTCAACAATCCATGTTCAACCTTACATTACTTCGGGGTTGATAAAATGAGTACCCGTGTTGCATGGAAACTAAACGTTGTGGGTAATGATGGACGATAACGAGATGTTTTTATCGATTTTCGCGATTGTATGGACATCTTGATATTTTTCGATTGTGTAAAAGGTTTATCGATAACTCCAGTTTGCCAGTTGCTTGTTTTATACGATACTCGATTCGATGTTATCAAGAATAGTCTGTGGGTGAACTGGAATGAGTTGCATTAAGATTATTAGCAAGTTTTAGAATACAACTTTTTGAAGGCTTCATATTAGGTACCCCTTCCCTTCATCAATTGAAGTTGTATGAAAGAGAGAACGAAGACGGTAGCAGAAAACTTCATTACTGCTTCCGCCTTTTTTCACCACCTTTCGTTTAGCTTTAAATGGAAATCGTAGAAGTGGATCATCTTATAATAGACAGAGAGCCGGCAGCACAGACAACCACCTCATCGAGTTCTCGGATGAAATTCTAGGATTAGTTAAATCTTGATTCGCATATTAAAACGCAATCGGTCTGCCAAGTCATATCTTGCTGGAAATTACCTGAAAACCCGATTTTAGAGGTTGACTCGTAGGTTTACCATTGTGTTTTCTTGCTCCCAGTCCTCCATGTTTTCATATTTTTTGGTGTTGGAAAACACAATGGTAAACCTGCGAGTCAGCCGCTAAAATCGGGTTTTCCAGCAAGACTTGGCAAACCGATTGCGTTTTAATATACGAATCGAGATTTAACTAATCCTAGAATTTCATCCGTGAACTCGATGAGGTGGTTGTCTGTGCTGCCGGCTCCGGGTCTATAAAGACATCGAGCATCTAACAAGGAAGGGCTCCATACGGGCATATTCAGAAAAATCTGAAAAAATTACAGAGTGTTCGTCCCATGTGGATATACATTATTTATAAAAAAAATTTTTGGCGGAACCACGATAGAACGTTCGTAAAAAAAATAATGAAATTTTTGTTTATTTGGCGATTTATCATCGGTTGGCGATGAAATGAAATTTCGAAAAATACTTTTTCATGTCGAATACTCTTTAAGATAAAAATATTTCATATTGAACTTGTTTAAATAAATTTAACTTAAATAACTCTAGTTTTGTCAGTTTTAGTTTGATTTAGCTATCGTTTTGTCATATATGTATTTATAATGAAAGTTAAATATCAAATTTTATGAATTAAAACACAATTAAAATTGTTTCAATATCTCAGAATTAAGTCCAATTGAGCGCTGTCGGTTCAATTTTGTTGCTATGGAAACGACGAATTCCTTGGATTGAAATGAATAACTGCTAAATGAATCTTGCCTTTATTTTGGAATACGCTTAAATGTATGAAAGTATTTTTTATAGATGAAATTGTTTCTAAAGTAATAAAATTATGTAACAAGCAACATAAATATGTAAAAATGCATTTATTAAACTCTCTCATTGTTTATGTTTAAATTCCTTAAATACTTTTTACACGCATTCTAAAAATCAATTAACAAACAATTTTGAAGTTCATTAAAATCGTTTGCTTTTGGCGAGGCAAAGTACTGCTCGCCAAATCGCGTGACGCTTTCGTCTTTTCGCGCTAAATACTTGAAAGTATTTTATTTTTTTACAGACTTTCTACTGTAATTCCGCCGCTAAATTTGACTGATCCTTTATTACATACATAAGTAGTTTAATTGGTATTTTTTTCAAAATATTCTGAGTATGCCCAGTATGGAGACCTTCCTTGTAAATGCTAGATTTACGTTGATTGTTTAGCATGTTTTTCATTTCATCCGTTTTTGGTTGCCACATATTTACTAAAAACTACTTTATAAGCATGTAAAAGCAATGATTTTAATAATCGATTGTAGAACATCTCGAATGTAGATTCTCGAAAGTAATCGATAACTGTATCGATTGTGTTTTTTACGATGACGATTTTTTTCGATTGTTAAATTCTCAAGAATTGCCCATCACTACTTGTGGATCCCGCGTTAGGCTGAGTACCTCACCGAGGCATATGCTGTATAGTAGACCGGAGTGAAAAACAAAAAGTTTTGCAAATGGAATCGTAATAGTGCGGAAAAGTTGCTACTCGTCAATACAAGCACAGTGAAAAAAAATTTTTGAAATCGAAGAATATCTTCCGTTCGCGCATCGCGTTCAAAGTTTTCGAATTTGAACAAAAATTGTACAAATATACGAAAAATCGTAAAAAGGTGGTAAAAAGGTGTAAACTTTTTCCGATTGAGCACATTTTTTTGTACATACCATGACCTTGAGATGTAGAATGGAAGAAAAATACCACACACTCCTCCTTTATCCCCTTCAAACCTCCTCAAGGGGGTGAAAATGGCCAATTTTCGTGGAAAATACCGAAATTAGAGGAGATGTAAATATTGACGAATCGGTCTCATTTTTTTTTTCATAAGGCAACCTTGAGGCTAAAAGCAGGAAACAATCCCCCTCCCCCCTCGAGAGATCAAAATTGTGCAGCTCTTGGCCCGTCCTTCTAAGGATGACTCAGGACTCACCACGGGAAGGTGGATGCACTGCGAGTCCCACCCACACCCTACTCAACCAACCAACCAAAATGTAGGCGTGGAGAATTATGCAGATACAGATTCAGGTACTGCGAATTCTGATTTAGTGTCGAATTTTATCATGATAGCACTAGAAGTGAGGGTGGCTCTTATAAAACCATCACGTCGCTCATGCCCAGACACTTTTGAGGAGGCCTGTGTTATCAGCTTAACACTGCGCTCTACGGCTTGCGTATGACATGGTATGTCTGCCAGATTCAAAGGAAGAGTTGGCTTTTCCCCCTTGGAAATCAAGTCTGCAATGTCAGCTGAAGAAATGTTTACCAATAGAGGAGGACAGGTAATCTATGTTTGAATTGGTAAGAATTGCCCTGCACTTTTCTTTTTCTCGTTTAATTTTGCTTCTATCAACGATCAGTGATGTATTACTATCAGTAATAAGACCTACGTCTTTTAGCACGCTAGAGGTAATGACAGCTGTTGTTCTGTCTGACAGACAAAAGCGATTACTTGTCAAAGCAGTAGCTGGAAGCGACATGCGCATTTATGAAGAGTCTGGGCTCCTTGACAGAGTAGACAAAGATCGTGTGCGCTGAAAATCTAAATCATCCTGATCCTCATTGACATCAACATTTGTCTCCTCTCTTTCAGGATCAATGCTGCAACCAGGCAAGCTTTGCATTTGTGTGCTAAGCACATCAAGATGACGAGCCTTTCTTTGCAACCATGATGCAAGTTTTTGTGTTTCCTTTTTATGCACCGTCGGTCCTATTTTACCTGATCTAAGGTGTCTTTGTGCGTAAAGAAACACCAGTTCCAATGTAGGTATTTTCCTGTCCTCAAGGCAATCGCAGCTGACAGCTATAGGATTAGGACAAATACACTTGTCAAAGTTTTTCCCTCAAGTGCATTCTAGTGTCATTTCGCATTTGCATCTGATATGTCAAATAATGTGTTACACGACTGATGGATGAAATCATTGTACTTCTTCTGTTTCCCAGCCGTGTCTGTCTCTTGGATATGATTTATGAAGAGAATAATAGCGATCGTGTAGTTGTTTCATCTTTTGAACGACTCTTGTGTGACAAACTGTAGGAATCGAAGCCTTCAAATACAGTGACTCAATCTGTTGAGCTACAGTGTTTGCCACTTCTAAAAAGCTCAACTTCCTTCCAGGTTTAAAGTCACCAGACTGCAATAACATGGCGTATTGCACTTCATGCCAACATTTGACAACGTCAGCATTGGTGGGAAGAATTGCCGATGGCAGTGGTTTTGGTGCACCAAAAAATGGGCAGCGAGTGTGAACGCTTCGAGTGAGGGCCATAATGATGATAAGAGAAGCTAAATTTTGATCGATGAAACCGTTATCCAATTCAAGCTACGGGATTCTAAACGAAGCCGACAAGAAAAGTTTTCAGCAAGAGCAGCGCTTCTTTTGTAGGCGAGATATATTCTTTTACAAGCCAGACAAGCAGAAACACGCAGCGACGCTGAGGCAAAACTGAGTGACGCACAGAAATCGTTACCAGGTACGGGTACTGTGCTAGCTCCTCCCCCACTCCGTTTCTTGGAATTCCAGCGGTGCGCACGCGCAGCGAGCATTACAGTGCACCGAAGAAAAAAGGGGCTGACGAGATGGAGATGTCGAGTGACCGGGCGGCAAACAAACCAAAACATAATGTTTGCCGCAAAAAGTCGCCCCCTCGACAGAATTCAAAGCGGATAGAGGACCTGTCGAGGGGGGGGGGGGATTGTTTTCGACTTTTAGCCTCAAGGTTGCCTTATGTAAAAAAAAAATCAGGTCGATTCGTCAATATTTACATCTCCTGTAATTTCGGTATTTTCCACGAAAATTGGCCATTTTCACCCCCTTGAGGGGGGTTAGAAGGGGATAAAGGAGGAGTGTGTGGTATTTTTTCCTTCATTCTACATCTCAAGGTCATGGTAGGTACAAAAAAATGTGTTCGATCGGAAAAAGTTTACACCTTTTTACGATTTTTCGTATATTTGTACAATTTTTGTTCAAATTCGAAAATTTTGAACGCGATGCGCGAACGGAAGATATTCTTCGATTTCAAAATTTTTCTTTTCACTGTGCTTGTATTGACGAGTAGCAACTTTTCCGCACTATTACGATTTGATTTGCGAAACTTTTTGTTTTTCACTCCGGTCTACTGTATAGCAAGCGCCTTGAAGCTGTATAGCAAAGCTTGAAGAAAAAAAGGATTGGACACTTAAGCCCATGAACTTCAATGGAACATAACAACATAGGTTTTTTTTTTTTTTTTTTTTTTTTTTTTTTTTTTTTTTAATTATTGGAATTATTATAATGTCAAAATAATCTTAACGCATTTATGCCTGGCGTCCCATTTTTGGGACGTTTCGAATTTTAGCAAATTTGTATAATTTTCTTCTTTATTATAACCTAAAAATTGTATGAAATAATTATCTATGAATGTCTTTGCCTGTTATCGAAAGATGACAGCATAAGATAGATATTTATTTACTTAAATGGAGGCTTTTTTCAGAGTTTAAAGATTTTTCCTTTTTCAAGATGGCGAAATGTAAAAAGTAAGTTTATTTATGTTTTTTCTACCAAGGATCCAAATAAATAAGTCACGTTCTTAGCTTGTACACTTTTTTGCAATACGTATTTTTTTAAATTGCGAAATTATATGTTCAAATCTATTTTTTATGCATTTTTGTAACATACAAAATATATAGGGCACTATGTATGAATGAGTACATATTTTTATTGGCCATTTAGGGTACAGTTATTTATGTAAAGTCCCTTTCCAGATGATTATGAAACAAATTGTTTTTAAGGCTCAAATACAATTAATCTTTGTTTATTAATACTAATAATGATAATGTAATTAGTCTCTGTAAAGAAATAAAGATTTCTTTTTAGTAATTTATAAAAATACCAATTATAGTATAGAATATACAATTTAAAAGCTTATCTTCTATGAATTTAGACAAAACATATAATTATGCATATTACTATTACAAATAATATGCATATTCCCATATTTAGTACGTTTTCTCAAATAAATACAAAGAAATTTTAGCGTATTTTTTGTTGTATTTTTCTAGTTCATTTTGCAACATTTTAAAATGATTTTAGCAACAAATTTGATAAAACAAAAATTCATTCAAAAATGGGTTAATTTCTACCTTATTGTAAACACTTTTGAAATTTACAATGCTTACGTATCTGCAACATGTAAAAAATCGTTTCGGGACACTTTGTAAATGTATATGTATTTTATAATATAGGGTGACCATGCCAGTAGTTGATACTCTTCCAGTAGTTGATCAAATGTTTGAAATATTGCGCCATTTCAGGCGGAAACCATTTTACTCGTGGCACTAGACATAATGTTTTTGTTTGAATGTCAGTACACCTGTTGTCACATTCTTGACAGCTGCCTGCTGAAAGAGAAGGCATTTTATCAAATTTTTTATTAGGAAGTGTAAATATTTAGTTTTTGATTAGTTGGAGACAATTACAGTAAGTTAAAATAATCCACATCCATCTTGTTTACAAGGTGTGTCTAAAAAGTTCGGTGAATGGATGGATATCTCATAAACAACGCGAGTTAAAAATCCGTTCCAGCATATGCGAAGGTAGAGACCAATGGAGAGACGGCACATAGCAAGAAGTGCAAGATACCAAGGCAGAATAATCTGCTATGGGCAGTCGAACGGTGCATGTTTGAAAACTCGCGTTATATTGAAATGGAGCAACGCCTAAACATCAAGTTTTGCTACAAATTGGGAAAAACCGCCACGGAAACGCATGCAGTATTGGTCCAGGTGCACGGAACAGGCGCAGTGAGCAAAAAATGCGTGTGCGACTGATTTAAACGTTTTCGGGAGGGAAAAGAAACCCTGGATGACAAACCACGTTCAGGTCGACCCTAAACAAGTGTGACGACAGACAACATCGAGCGGGTGCGACAAATGCTGGTAAGCAATCGCTGACTGCATTTACGATGGATATTGGAGGAATTGGGAATCAGAAAGGACAGTGTTAGCCGACGTGTGACATCGCTGACTCATACAGCTTCCAAGGGCTTTATCAGTGATTTCATAAGTATATTGCGGCCATCGGATATTACTTTGAGGGTGATTAAAGGTACTTTGTTTCCATATTTGGTTTTATTTGTTTTATGCTTCCATTCACAGAACTTTTTAGACGCACCTTGTATTTCAAATACGCGGGTGTATCAATAAGTTTTTGCCTTCACATAGAAATAATTGAGGGAAATTTATGAAATTGCTATATTGTATTAGTCCATTTCTATATAGTCACCGTGCACAGTAACACATTTCTGCAAACGGTATTTCAAAGAGAGGGGGGAGGATGTATTTATTCCAGGAGGCGCGATAGTAGACCCAAAGGGAACTTTTACCGACCCCCACATGTGACATATTGTTGGAAAGGCCTGTGACCACTTATTCAGGCTATGCACTAGGGTGTATCACGAAAAAAAAATTTTTGAATTTCAAAATTTCAAGTTGATAAAAAGTTGTCTCTATGGTCATATATTTACCAAAAAAAAGTTTGTTGAATTTGAAAAATATTTAGGTCGGGCGGAATGAGCCTAAAGTTTAAACTTTTTTTGTCAAAACGGCGATTTTAAACTTTTTTTTTATAAAGAATGTATAAAGCAAAAATTAGTAATCAAGTGCAAAAATGAACAGTTTCAGAATCATTCTATCAATAAAAAATGTATTGCATTTGAAATTTAGCATTTAGGCCTACCAGCAAATTTGCCATCATTTTCAAGAGCATGTGATCGCAGAGCCATTTCCAATAGAGCAGGAGCTCAACTAGCAAGTGCTCTTTTTCAAGATTTAAATGTTGTGACACAAGAAAATCAAGCAGCGGTAATTGATAAATCGAAGGTTTTTCGTGAAAGAGTGAAGTACCGTCAAAATATTAGTTCAACTCGTACCTCTGAAATAATTGCTCTATATTTTGATGGTCGTAAAGACGAAACTATAATCAAAGAATTTGTACGTGGTAAATCTGTTCGCAAAACCATTCAAGAACAGCACATATCTTTGGTTGAAGAACCAGGTTCAGCATATCTTGGTCATGTAACTGTAGACAAGGGTTCTGGAAAGGACATAGTATCATCAATACTGAAACACATGGAATATAATTGCATTGATGACACAACTATTAAAGCTCTTGGATGTGATGGTACGGCAACAAATACTGGAGTCGTTAATGGTTCAATTGCATTGTTTGAAAGGGCTTTAAAACGCCCAGTACAAGTATTGATTTGTTTGCTTCATCTAAACGAATTACCTCTTAGGAAAGTTTTTGTTGCTCTCGATGGTCCAACTTCTGGACCAAGTTCTTTCAGTGGTCCTACAGGTAAAAGTTTAGGAAACTGCCAAGATTTACCAGTTGTTGGATATATAAAAATATAGTATTTTTCCAGAAGTTGATTGTAAAGATTTGAGCACCGATCAGAAATATCTACGGGATATATGTCACGCGGTACTGACAGGTGAATGCGCTCAAGAGTTGGCAAGTAGAAACCCTGGAAACGTCTCCCATGCAAGGTGGCTGACAATGGCAAACAGAATCTTACGTTTATATATTGCATCAATTGATCCGACCCCGCAAATGAAAAAATTAGCTGAGTTTGTTATGAAAGTTTATGCCCCCTCATGGTTTACTATAAAATGCCATCCTAGAATTATTTATGCATCACAACACTTTTTTAAAATTGTACAATGTATACAATACTTAGAAGATGAACTTAAGTCTATTGTTCAATCAACTCTACAGAGAAACGCCTTTTTGGTACATCCAGAACATCTCCTTTTGGGAATGCTGTTTGACTCTCGCAAACATATTAGATATCTGGCAAGCAAAAGAATAGAAAAAGCTCGACAAACAGAATTATAAGAAAAAAGAATTTTCAAACCACCACAAACTAATTTTGAGGCAGAAGACTACATTGATCTTATTGATTGGCAATCTACCTCAGTCACAGAACCAGCTCTCCTAAATAACTTGAGCAAACAAGAGATTGAGTTGATTGTTGATTCAGGAACAAGTGATAGAAAGGAGTTTCAAATTCCTTCACACACCCAGGCAGTTGAAAGAATTGTAAAGGAGGTCACAGCAGCCTCTAAGCACGTTTGTGGCTTCAAAGAGCAAGATGGCTTCATTAGATCAAGACTGCCGGACAGAAAATGCCTTCCAAAGTTTGAAACGAAGCGTCACTTCACGTCTGCAAAATCTGAATCTACAACCACAGCAGTCCAAGAATAAACAAGTAAGACTTTTCTCTATAACATTAACTCAAGGTTTGTTTTTTTTTTTTTTGTTTACAATAGTAAAAAACTTAATTTAATATTTTTGTTTTATAACCATATTTTAATTTATTGCATTATAAATTGTCTCTGACAACCAGCCTAACCACAACTTTGGTTGCAGGTTTAAAAAGATGGTTAAAATTGTGGTTCTCTCCCTAAAACCATCAAGATAACTTATGAAGATAAATAGATAAGGAAATCGAGATTTATTTTGAATAACTCTTTTTAAATTCAATGTTTAACTACTGTATTTGTAACCTTTTCCATATAAATATTACAATTTCTAATGTTTTATATTTTTTTTGTTTGTTTGTTTGTTACTCTAAAATTGTTTGTAATGTCATGAGCCACCCCCCCCCTGCCCTCCCCCCCAAAAAAGACTAATAATCTTATTTAAAATTAAGATATATTTAATTTGCATGATTGCTTGAAGCTTATCGATGTAAAAAGTAGCTTGAAAAATTTTTTAAACATCAATAAAATGAAATGAAAATTTTGGATATTTAGTAAAATAATAAGATTTTTAAGTAGATTCCAGGAGACTTGTATAGTAAATAACAAATATCAAAAATTTTTTTAACATCAATTGCCTTTTTAAACTTTATGTTTTTGTACTTGAAAAAGGAACACTTACTTTACATTGATATATAACAAAAATTAAAAAATATACATTATACACAAAAAAGTTTAAACTTTAGGATCATTCCGCCCGACCTAAATATTTTTCAATTTCAACAAAATTTTTTTTGGTAAATATGTGACCATAGAGACAACTTTTTATCAACTTGAAATTTTAAAATTAAAAAAAAAATTTTTCGTGATACACCCTACTATGCACCTCCCGAGACCCTCCAACAAAATTTGCCTCCCGGGAGGCATGAATGATATCCGCAAAATTTAGAAAAGTGTCCCACGGAGGGCAAATTTGGGGGGGGGGAGGACTCGGAAGGCGTGAATAAGTGGTCACAGGCCTTTCCAACAATATGTCACATGTGGGGGTCAGTAAAAGTTAGAAAAATGCCCCCTTTGGGTCTACTATCGCGCCTTCTGAAATACATCCCCCCTCTCTCTTTGAAATACCGGTTGCACAAATGTGTTACTGTGCACGGTGACTGTATAGAAAAGGACTCATAAAATATAGCAATATCATAAATTAAACTCAATTATTTCTAAGTGAGAACAAAAACTTATTGATACATCCTCGTAATATTTTTATAAGAATTATTGCTAATCACAGCCAAAGGATGATATTTTAAAGATTAATTTTTAGATTTTCGATTGGCTTCTTTCGCTTGATCAACCACAGGGAAGATGTCAATTGAATAACTATTTATTTATAATTTGTTGCTATTTAATTTCAGCGGATTTCATTTTTGTCCATTATAGGACATTCATTAAGGGTTGTAGTAAATCATGTTATTTTACTTCTTAAGGGGGTTCGGGACACATTTTCAAATAATTTTTATTTATTGAGTTAAAATTTCGGAATTTTTTGTCATGGTTAACCGTATCATTTGTAAACGAAAGCACGTGATAAAACATCTCATATTTTTTAAAAACAAAAAACTTTAAATTTTAAATAGCATTAAAAAAGTGGGGTAGTTAAAAATCGTTATAACTCGAAATATTATTTGTAGAATTTCAAAACTTTTCATTTAAATAAACAGAAATATATGAATTTTAATTTAGATTCAGCATTTAAAAAAATAATACTTTAAATAAAAATTAAAAATATTTAACTTAAAAAAAAAAAAAAAAAAAAAAAAAAAAAAGATGTAACTTAAAAAAAAAAAAAAATCATATTTTCAAAAGTAAATATTTTTTTCAAATTTGCTGAATCAAAATTAAAGTAAAATAATTGAAAAAGACAGGTTCCAAGTTTGAACTATTTATCTTTAACGGTTCTTGAGTTATAACAATTTAACTACGCGAAAAGATAAAAATAAAAACCATCATTAAAGAAAACTGATTTTCACAAGAAGTCGTTTTCATGACAACCATTGTTTGAAAGCTAGATTTTGAAAACAAACCAAAACGAAAAAATGAATTTCTCCTGTTCCAATTAAGATAGAAACTGATTTAAACGTCATTTTAAGCAGGAAAAAAATAGAGAATTTTATAATCCGATTTGGAAATGAACCAACGAAAATCTGAGTAGATATTCCCGGTAGATCGGCATCCAATTTGAATGCTTAAGCATGGTCTTTCTTTTCTAATATTAAAAAAACTGTTGCATACAAAAATATGAAAATCGGTGGCATTATAGAGAAATGTTTGATAAACACGCTGGTGCAGACAGTTTTCAAATCGAAGAATTATTTTAATATGTATTTAATGTTAAAGTTGGTCAAAGTCGTTCTATTAAAAAAGTTTTATAGGAGAAAAAACTATACATAGGAATTTAATCATTCTTAGATCATTTTATACATGAGAAGTTCTCGGTGTGCAGACTGCATTTATCTTTTTTATTTGATTCATTTTTTGAGAATTTATTTCCATTTTAAATTCAAATTTTCAGCATTTCCAGAGATATTTGTTACATATTTTAGTAAAGGATATTATTTTAAATTGTTGCCAATCTTTAAAACAGTGCAAAGAATAATATTTCTTTCAAATTAAAAATTTATTTGCACGTGGCTATTATAAACAGAAAAAAAACTTTAAAATTAGAATTGCAATGATAACATGTTAAAAGCAGGAAAATTACGTCATAAGAATCATATTTCACTTGAATTTTAAAAGAGAAACAAAATGTTAAAATAAAAAAAATCATTATTATGCGTTAAAACTTGTAAAGGGAGAAAATTACGTCATATTTAAAATGGCCAAAAAATATGGCAAAACAATTTAAATTAAAAAATAGATTTGCTCGAGACATTTTTTTGATATTTTGAGATGATCTTTTCAACTATTATCGTGAATTCGAAGACAGCGCAAATAATATTTCCTTCTAACAACAAAAGTATTTTCACGTGAATATTAATAAGAAAAATAACACTTTGGTGTAAATTACGTCAGATTTAAAACGATACATTTAAAATGAATTATTTAAAAGAAATATCTTATAGCGCTGTTAAAAAATACCGGTAGACAATGGCACTGTTTACTTAATTCACTTTACATTAGTTTATTTTCAAATGTTTAACTAATTTTTTTAATTAAATACAAAAACAGCCATTGTATCTCTTAACAGCAGCAGATTTGGTCTTAAAAATCCCCAATCCAAGGAAAACGAATGGAAACCCGTTTACAGAGAGATGCTACTGTTTTTTTTTTTTATTTTAATTTAATATTTTTAAAGCCGATCAAATTAGCGTGCTTTTTGGATTTTGGTGTGCCTGAACGGGGGTTGGCGAGCGTAGCTCGTAGGGGGCAGAGCCCTCTAGTTAAATAAAAAAAATTCAGAAAATGTGAAGATTTTTGTGTCTCGGACCCCTTTAACTTAAAAGGAAGGAAATATAATAAAACCCCCGTAGCACTGACTTTATTGGATCAACTACTGGCTGGGTCATCCTATATAGGTTTCGCATCTGTTTTCTGGACTGTTCGAAGATTCAAGGCAACTGGATTTTTCGAGGGTGTTTTGGAATTCCAATAAAGAGAGCTTTTTTTAGAAGGAGTAATTTATTTAACAGGCTACAATTAAGTTTTTATTAATGTTAATAAAAGAAATCAGCAAACCACTAAAATTAATGTTTAATAATCAGAATGCAGCACCATTCTCCTTCTTTGCAATCCGCTTTTCCAGAATCTGTTGCGCTGCCTTTGCAGTCTTTTTCTTTCATACATTCACCACCTTGGTCTTTGCAGGATCTTCCTTCGGGACCTGTAAAAAGAAAAAAAACAATTATTAAAATCCATAAAAAAGCACAAATAACATATATTTCCGTGTATAAGTCACGACTTATATACGACTTTCCAGTGAAAAATTGTCTAAAATGGAAAATCCGTATATAAGCCGATGCTAGAAAAAAGTGCTGAAGAATTCCCTGAACAAAAAGTTAGCATTCTTTTGTGCATAGCTAATAGAAAACAAGTGGGTAAGTGTGATCGCAGAGAGGGTTTCGTTTAATATTCCTTTCAAAACACTTTATCCTTTTTCAAAATCTATTAGTTTCACATTTGGCCACTAGAGGACGCGCTCTAATCTACACACATTCTAAGAAACTCCGTTTTACAACCTACCATATGCAACAAACCCAATGCAACAAACCATGACATTTAATTTCATCTTCAAGTCAATGCTTTAATTTACCATTCGAAAAAAAAAAAAAAATGCTAACTGGTGAGTTGAAAAAAAGCTATTGGCGAGATTTGCGCCGGGCTAGCGTAACAGTATCAAGAATTCTTTGTGACCATGGCAACTTTATGTAGTTTTATTCGAAATGAAAAGCGAAGGGATCAGACCGTATTTGTTTATGGCAGTTGATGACTTGAATTATTATAATGTAGATGCAATGATGGCGATAGAATAATATTTGGCGACTTATCACATGTGCCTGGCTAACATTAAAGTACCAAAATGGCACCTAGAGTATAAAAAGCGAAGTGGTCAGCCCGGAACTGTTGATGATAGTCACATGACTTAGGCTATTGTTATAGAGATTGTTTTAAAATACCGGGAGACAAAGACCCGGTATACTTAATTCATTTTACTTTTAGATTATTTTCAAATGTTTAACTGATCCTCTTTAATCAAAAACCAAAACAACCATTGGATGTCTTAACAGCAACTGATTCGCTCTTAAATTTTTACAATCAAAAGGAATTGAATGGAAACACGTTTACAGGGAAATTTGCACAGCTTTTTTTCAGTATAATTCAATCTTCTCTAATATTTTTAAACCCATCATATTAGCGTGTTTTTAGATTCTGCGGTGTCTGAACGGGGGTTGGCGAGCGTAGCTTGCAGGGGGCGGAGCCCCCTAGTATATATATAAAGAGAGAGATATAGACACAAAGAAAGAAATAGTGTTAGGTCATACTACATGTAAAAATATAATTATTTTCACAAAATAAAATACTTTTCAAATAGGGTAAAATCTTTCATATTTCATCCTAATCTGTCCATGGTAGCATATATGTTACCACACAGAAATTCTTTAAAATATAATAAAATCTCATTTTTTTTTCATATTTTTACTTTATTTGACCCACAACAGCATAAATAAGACAAAAAAATTATTTTTTCAATAGCAATTTCTGGTAGTGGGAATTAAGGGGTTAATGTTCAAAACAGATACCTTTGTTGCAACAGACAACACCACTAGACTCTTGTTTTGGACATAGTCCTTTTCCTTGGGCCATTTGTTCCTTGGGACATTGATCCGCCTTTACACAAATGCCACCTTTAGACAGGCATGGTTTTTCGTTTTCCAGTAACTCTTTTCTATAGTTACAGTTTTTTCCTTTTGAAATCTTTCCACCTGTAACGAAAAAAAAAAAGCTTATTAATTATTATTATTATTATTATTACTAGCTGCTACGCAGCCCGTTGTGTTGCATTTAAATTTCATAAGGTCTTTCGATAGTTTTAGGGAAAAACAAATCTAGTAGTTTTAGTATAGATTTCAAATTTCTAGGCCTAACAATTCCTAATAAATAGCAATTTAGAACATTTTCCGCTCTTTTAAATTTCGATTCTTTTTTAGAAATCTTTCTGAGCTATCATTTACAGCTTGTAAGTAACCACCATGCCAAATTACAAGTTTCTAGCCCTACCAGTATCACTGAAATAACAATTGTACAACTTTTTTCTCACGCATCCGTTTAAGTTTTGATTTTTTTTTTTTTTTTTTTTTTTTTTTTTTTTTTTATGGTCGGTGCGACGATTTATGTCTCGAAAGTAACAGCCGTGTCAAATTTAAAGTTTCTAACCGTAATAAATCGCAATTTATATATATATATATTTTAATTATTTGGGGAAAATGGTTATTGTTCTCTGTCAGGGTGGGAAATCAAAAGCATATCTGAAGGTTTTTATTGGTTTAATCCGCATTTTTTTCGTGTTCTGATTGGTCTATACAGTAATCTGTATTTCCCTTTACATTCAACAACGATGGATACCTTCTGTTGCCACTATGACAAAAAAGTAATAAAAACTACAAAAAAAAAAAAAAATCCCTGCCGGCTCGGGCCTACAGGCGCAGGTAGATTTCGAAGTTAAGTACTAAATTCACCAACAAAACTTAAATCAAGATTAAAGATAAACCCAGTTCCTTCGCTAAGAATGAGCTCTAGGGAGCTAAACATTTTGTGAAAATTCTAATATACACACACGCATGTATATGGAATAGGTTTAAAAATGGCTAAATCAAATTCAGAGAACCTCAAAATGTTAAAATATGTTAATATTTAAATACTCGGGTTTTTATCATGTTTTAATACGTTTCTTCAAACTCAATGACGTTACATATTCACCTGCTGTGGTCCATTATATTTTCAATATGACGCAATATTTTGTTGTTTTCTTTAATTCGTCAAACTATTTATTTCATTTTGAATTTTCATGCAGAAATTTTGCTCTAGAAAACTTATGACGTAATATTCAATTTGTTTTCAATTCGTCAAACTATTTATTTCATTTTGAATTTTCATGCAGAAATCTTGCTCTAGAAAACTTATGACGTAATATTCAATTTGTTTTCAATTCGTCAAACTGTTTATCTAATTTAATTTTTCACGTGAAAACACTGCATTAGAAAAGCAATTCTTGTGATGAGAATTTTATTGCTTTTTTTTTAATTGTTGGCAACAGCTATAACGAAAAATATTTATTTTTTCCTGCCATTGTTGTGTAAAAGCTGGTTTTATCAGAATCATGTTAAGGCGGTATTCAAAATTTTAAACCTTCCCCATTCCCATTCCCTTGGACCGATTTTGCTCATTTTCAATCCCCGCCGAGAAATTAGCTATCTTAAAGTTGTTGGCGAGTTTGAAGACGTTCCGTGCATAATTGCGACTTTTATCGTGCGGACAAAATTTAGTACATACATACATACATACACATATATATATATATATATAAACTTTTTAGGTGGGGGTGGTTTTGGGTTCCTGGGGTCATGTAATGAAAGGTTACGAAGGAATTTTTCAAAAGTCGCACCATGGTAACGACTGCCAATAGGTAGTATTTCTTACGAAATCTACCTAAAAATTAATAACTCAGAAGCAAATTGAGATACAACTTTCAAACAAATTGCATTTAAAAGTACATTTTTTTCTCTATCCGACGGTGTAAAAAGTAATATTGTCGGATGTTTAGAAGTTTAAAAATGAAATTTCATTTAAAATGGGTCGTCAGATTTCTTGGAAATCTGACGATGGAAAAACCTTTTCCCGAACAGCCAATGAAATGCTTGGATAATCCGTAAGTTTCAGGTGGATAATACGTACGAGTCGCAGGCGATTTTTGTCGCTTGGAATTTTTACGTGTAATAACACTATTAATGTTTAATTCATGGCGTACGTAATGTAGGATCAACTCGGTGAGATTTTTTATGTCTTAAATTTTAGTCTTTGAAAAAATCATTTTCCAAATGGTCGTTGTAATTTGTTAAATTGCTTTTTTATTTTTTATTTATTTATTTATTTATTTATTTTTACGTTTATTTATTTATTTTTTTTAAATTTCGATTTTTTTCGAAAGCGTTCATATCTAGTATTTACATCTTAAAAGGGATCAACGCACCAAATTTCAAAGTTACTAACCCCAATAATATAACGGTAATCGCAATTTTAAAACGTATTTTGCTTGTGCAACCTCTTGAGGATTGTTTTACCCGTATAACTAAAATATAGCCTATGCTGGAGAAGAGATGGTCAAAGGCATTTTGCCACTATTATTTTTTAAATTGGCTCGATAGTTAGAAAATGAGAATTAATAATTCCACGAGCCAACGAAATCGAAACATGCAAGTTGTTCGAATTTTTGTTCTTTGTTTTGCCTTGCTTTTTGTAACGTTTTCGTGACGCGTGTCAAGGACTTTTTCCCTTATTTAGGGGGCGTTGAGTAAACACGTGTCCGTAAGGGGACAAGGTCGACGATACATGTTTGTTTTATGTGTCGCCATGGGCAGGCCCTGATTACTGAATAGCCACAAGAAGCACGTGCTTCCTTTAGAAAAATTAGAAGGTCCGAAATTTTAAATTGAATTAATTACGAGTACATTCCAAAATTCGATCTAATTTCTTTTGAAATTGTTGTATTAGTTGTATCCTAGTTCCACAAAATATGTACTTTTTTCCTGTTGTTTCCTACATAGATTAACATACAAGATGGGACATTTACGGCAAAATCTGTAATAGCAACAGTACTAGTGTCACTACCGACAAGGGGGAAGAATTAACAAGCCTCCCAAATTTACCTATGTTAATGAAATATGTTTGCGCTCTATGTTTTGAATATCTACTCTTTCCTGAACGAGGCAGACGATATTGTATTTATGCTTGATTTCTTTAGCTGTTTTTTTTTTTTTATCGTATTTGTGTCGTCGTGTATCGTTCATTTTTAACTTACAAAATTATAATTATAGTAATAATATAAAAGAAAAACCCTATAAAATTCTATTAAGAACGTAACTATGTAAGTTTATGAGATTGAATTTCAAAAAATCAGGTTCAGGTAGTGTTAATTTATTCATATCGAATAAAATTTTATTGAGTGTAATGTCAGTACCTCTATTTAACTTTTAGATTTATATAATTCTAAAAATTTGTCGAAAGGAATTTTTACCCATATGTAAGTTTATTATTATTTCTTATATGTTAATATTATAAATATTATTGAATTGATTGTACGTTATTTGTATTAAAAACAATATCTTTATTTTATCTGTATGAAAGTGAAAATGCGTAAATATTAAAAGACTATTGTAACGATTTTTTAATATGTTAAACTTCATAAATTAATAAAACATCGGCTATAAAAATTTTCGTACCAAATGGGAATAGTGAAAATTTCTGGGACTTGTAGAGTGCAATATTTCGTATATTTTTATATAACACCATCACTTTTGATATATAGAACTCTAGACTAAAATTTTACCTTGTTTTTCGTTGCACTTAAATCGTTCAATCACGTAAAGAAAAAAAAAGAAAGGAAATGCATATCCGTGCATGAACATAGAATAGATATTAGATTTATAAACTAGAATATCTAGTCTATGCTCCTGTATCGGTGTAAGATTCTATTGAATACGTGAACATGCAACATTAAAAAAAGAAAGATCACAAAATGTAGATACTCAATAATAAAAATGTTACAAGGATGGGGAATTTCGTCCCCATCGTCACTAAAGGCCTTGCGATCGCAGTCGCATTAGCATTACGCTCTATGAAAATGTCCGATCTTGTATGTTAATCTATGGTTTCCTATAATGTGAATGTGTATGTGTTAAAATACTATTTATTCTAAGTTGCCTAATTTGGAGAAAAAAGAATCACTTGAAAATAACTTGAACAGAATCTTGTTAATTGTTTGAATTCATTTAGAGCAAATATATATATATAAAAAAATAGATAGGAATACAACTAAAAAGAAAATTGTGATTTTATATGTATATTTATATTGCATACTGAATTTGAATATTACTGAACTTAGCTTGTATGCGCCGCATAAAATATTAATAATTTAAAATCTTGCCAAAATTGAAAGAAGTGTTTCAAAATATTGTTGCATATTTTCTTGATTGCATTCAATTTTTGTATATATGCAGGGGAACGTTAAAAAAAGTTAATTAATTAAATACATATGAACTGAACTGAGCCAGTGCTTGGAATAATATGTATAACAGTGTCGATTTTCCGGATATGTCGAATAAGAAAAGTCTTTTCGGATGAAATGAGGCCCCAAAATGGCACTGTGCTTCCCATAGCTTCAGAGGTTAATCGGGCCCTGGTCATGGGGGGGGGGGTATGAGGGGGGGGGTGAGTCTCCCCCTCCTATATTTGTGAAATTTGAGCTTAAAGTTGAGAAATTCTAGATTTTTGAAAGAACTTTTTTCTTTTTAAAAAATAATAGTAAAACAAATAGGAATTTTTTATTATTTTCGTGACTTCTTTTCTGAGAGCTGTAACTGTAAACAAGTTAAATAAGAAAAAAAAATAGAAAACGAAAGCAGTCAGACTCAGTCTGTCATGGTGTTTCATTGTTCTATGAAAACATCATACATCCATTAGACCTCAGTTTCTGTACTCCTGTCCATCAATAGCTGACTCTGATCCATATCGTTTATTCCCTACAAAACTTTGTTCTTTACTGAACAATTTCAAAATAACGTCAGTAATTTTTATTAAGAATCATTGACATTATTTTCGTATGAAAAGCGATTATCATTCGTTCACAACAGAAGACAAAGAATTCACAAACTAATCCTAGTTGATAAAAAAGAAAATGGTCATTTCACGTTAGATCTCTAAAAATAAAGTAAACGTTCCAAAAAAAAAACCTATTCTGCTCTGAAAATCGGACAACAAATTATTCATATGTCTTCCGATTGGCTGTATATCAATAGGTCCTTGCCAGAGCGGTTATAGAAGGTTCTTAGTCGTTGCCATCAATGCCAGACATAATCTGCAAATATCACAAATATTCTTTTAAAGTTAGCATTCTGTTCTTAGTCGTTGCCATCAATGCCAGACATAATCTGCAAATATATCAAATATTCTTTTAACATAGCATTCTGTTCTTAGTCGTTGCCATCAATGCCAGACATAATCTGCAAATATGTCAAATATTCTTTTAACATAGCATTCTGTTCTTAGTCGTTGCCATCAATGCCAGACATAATCTACAAATATGTCAAATATTCTTTTAATATAGCATTCTGTTCTTAGTCGTTGCCATCAATGCCTGCCAGACATAATCTGCAAATATCACAAATATTTTTTAAAAATAGCATTCTATTCTAATACTAGAAAAGAATAACACGATGTCTCTTTCCCCTTCATTTTGATCTCAAATATAGCATGCATTAAAATAAGTTGAACATACACTGCACATATCATTTGAGTTGGAAATTAGAGTAGTTTGTTTCAAGTTGGGACATTTTTTAATACCCTCCCTCTCCCAATAAATATCTGTCGCTACGCCTCTGTTTATATATTTGGTTTAAATATCATGTATAAGAATGCTATTCATCCTTACCTGCGGTCGAGACAACAATGAGGAAGAGGAGAAAAGCAGAGTATACTGCAAACTTGCGGTAAAATGCACCATGGTAATTCGACATGGTCACTCGTTGAAAAGTCATGGATAAGAATGAGGAGATATGTTCAGGCCTGAAAAGAAAACTGGATTATCTATTTGTCAAATAACTATAGTAAATTCTTAATTACACAAGGCTACATTATACGACTATCATGTAATGGCGTTTTAAGCTCCTTGTCAGTCCAAAAAAAGATCTGCGACTCTTTTTTTTATTGGCGACAATAGCTATTTCATGTTCAGTGGCGCATCCAGGATCAGGGATGTAGTGGAGTGTATACGGAGGTATACGCCGTATATCCTCTGGATTTTTTAAGGAATACCGTATAACCTCTGTTTCTCAAGAAAGCTATAGTATATATACACTAGGGTATGCCCTCTGCCTTGAGAGTGTACCCTCTGCTTAGAACGTATACCCTCTGGTTTTTTTTTTTTTTTTTTACGACTACACCACTGTCCAGGATTACGCTTTGAAGGAGGCTAGCGTATTTTAGAGGCCTATATGTGCCCAGATCTGTCCGGCCCGCTACCGAGCTCCGTATTTCTTCCATTTTAATTGATGCCGGATCATGTCCTAACTTACACTTTTTCTGCTGATTTGAGCAGAGTCGTAACCAGCCAGAGGAAGCTTTGAGAAGTCTCTGAATGCTTTTAACATGTTAAATAAGGAAATACTGTACTAAAATATATCTTAACTTTTGCGATTTTTTGGTCTGTTTCTGTATTTGTAAAATTTTAAAGTGTGTTTGTAATCAAACGATACAAAAAAGAAAAAATTGTGAGACAAAATTAATAATTTTTCAAAAATTCCGATTTTTTAAGAACCTATTAAAAATAATAATAATATTCTTTCATAATTAAAAAAAAATTAAATATCTAGTCTAATATGGGAGGGGCTTCAGCCCCCGTGGGTGCGCCAATATTCATATTAGAATATTTTAGGCTACAATTTTCTGTACATGGGTGTTACGCTTTTCCGTTGTCAGTACGATGATGAGTATCCCGAAAACCCCAGTCAAACATTCGTAAAGACTTCGAATAACAGCTGTTTTGTTGGTAGGATAAGATAAGAAAAATATTTCCCTAACTCAATTACGTAGAATTTTATTTACATACAAAACACAATAAATAAAATAAAATAAGAAAAAATTGTAATTTAATAGATTACAACGACCATTCGGAATTTTTTTTTTTTTT
The DNA here is from genome assembly GCA_963932465.1 of Maratus speciosus. Lineage (NCBI taxonomy): Eukaryota > Metazoa > Arthropoda > Arachnida > Araneae > Salticidae > Maratus > Maratus speciosus. Next base: position 55,473,269 of record OZ010799.1, on the reverse strand, counting down.
TTTTTTTTTTTGAAGCAGTTCTACCGAATCATCCACAGATTGCGACAAATTACCTACGTTGAGCTCAATTTTTCCCGGTTAGAATCGACCGATTGTAAAACGCCGTGGCTAGTGGATTGGAGCCCCCCGAGACATGGCCTTTTACTGGCAATAGATTAAACATTAGATTGTTTCTTTTTTCGCGTTCGTCTTTTATTCTGTAATCGATTTTCATGGCCTACATAATCAGTTGAAGACTTCGATTTTCATGGGCTACATAATCAGTTGAAGACCTCGATTTTCATGGCCTACATAATGAGTTGAAGACCTTGATTTTTGCTTTGCAAGACGATTTTCATTTCGGCGTCGATCTTTGGCTTTGGATTTTTCCATATCTGATAATTTGCGCCTACCCATTTTGTAACTTTTTCAATTTGCAACGATTTTATGCCTTTCGATTACCTATTCAAACAATTTTTAACGATTTTATGCCTTTCGATTACCTATTCAAACAATTTTTAACGATTTTATGCCTTTCTATTACCTATTCAAATAAAAATTCTTCTAAAAGTAAAGAACATCATTGAATTTCGTTAAAAAAAATAAAATGCGAGCATTATTTGGCCCCATCCACGACCAAAAACAATAACCGTTTCCAAATGGTTAATAATATTAATTTACTTTTATAATTAATCTTAATTAGTCACACGCTCATTAACGCCAGAAACCTGACAATGAGCATGTAGCGTCTCGCGCAATTTAAGACGGTTCTCAAATCCCCCGCTGAACAACGCGAAACATTCTGATTCTGACACATTCTCCGACTTACCTTTAAGCGTAAAGGCATAAAATTGGCAGGTTTGACAATTCAAGCGATTTGGAATGCAAATGATTTTCCATTTTTTTTTTTAAATATGTAAATTACTTATCGAGTTATAAGCTATTCTGTTCACGTGACGACCGGTTTTTCTCCAGTTTCACGGTGTCGTGTGCGGAAATTCGGTTCAAAACGCCTACTTTAATAGTATTTTCTGAAAGATCTTTTGAGTTTACCAACAAATAGAAAAAGTCTTTTGATTACACAATTTTTTAATAACAACACCTGCTAGTTGCATGTGTTTTTGGTACAAAAAAGAATTAAACAATTCGAAAATCACACGTCCAACGTCGCAAATAATTCGTACTATAAGTATTTTATAAATATTCAGATCTTGATGCAATAGCTGTTGCACTCTTATGCAAAAACGCTTGAATACATAATTTATTACGATTCTATACATTAAATTCAGTAATACGGAAGCAACAGGACTCCATCTTAAATAAGACGATATCACCATGACAACCTAGAATCATTACCTATTATAAGATATCACCGAATCAATTATGTATGATAGGATTTAATAGAACAATCACCATCGCAACCTAGAATCACTACATATCATGGGGCACCATTGAATTAATTACATATGATAGGATTTAATAGAATAAAGAAAACTTTTATAAAGAAAACGTTTTCAAATAGCTGTTACATATGTATTTTTAAATCATTTTCTGTCATTTTTAAAATGAAATAACAATAAATAAAAAAAATAATTAATAACTATAGAACAAAACAATTTATAACATTTTTTTGTAAATAAAAAGAAAATAAATTCAAATAAACATTTATTAACAAATAAGCAACAATAGCCCGGTTACCATGTAAGGCAAAATAACGCCATTTTGGCGCTAATTAGGTACCCCGTTGCGTATATGACATCTGTGTCTAATATTTTTCTTTTCGTTTCGTTTAAAAAAAAGAATGAAGTAAAAGCCATTTATTTTAAAGGTTTCAATTTTAAATGAAAGTTTTGTATTAAGTAAAATGATAATGAAATACAAACTGAATTCTGAATAAAAGTAACATGATGCATTTCTTAGCATACATTTAAGGGAGGCCAAACTCGTCGCCACGTTAATTTAAAATAACCTTTTCTAAAATATGAAAAAAAAATATCTGTTATGATTAAAATTTGAGTTGCCATCATTAGAAAAAAAGTATTTAAAATTAGAAAAAAATTAATATTTTGAAAACTAATTCTAATTTTAAAATTCTAATACCGGTTTTGAGATCTGTGGATCAATAAGGATTTTTGGTGTTAATTGCATCGCAAAGTATTCCATATTTTAGGAGAAATCGCCGTGAAACGTAATCAGTTGTTTAATCAGTCGTTTCATAGAATCGTTACATAAATTCGTTTCAATTCGATTCATTAGGATTTTATATATATAGGGTAGATAACGGGGATACGAGAGCAAAAAATTTATGCGTCTAAAAAACACGTTTCAATAAACCCTTTCAATTGCTACTTATTTAGAATTTTTTTCATTATTACACTACTGGGGTAGTTTCCTGGTCAGAATATTTTAAAATATGTACTTCACTTTATGTGAAGTATTAAAATCTTACTCACCGTTCGTCAGCTTTTAACACACAAAACATTAGATATGAGAAAGATTTTAGAAATATTTTAAGAACTGAGGGGACAAAATTCTTTTAAGAAGAGTACACAGAAAAAATAAGTAAAAAATGTTAATTTTCTGAGGAGATATTTTAAATATACGAATGTATTTTATGCCCATAGACTTAACATTAGCGAGGGGAATTCTGAAGCTGAGTGACTAACAGCCTTTAAATGAAAATTACAAGTTAAAATGTGAAAATTGAAAAAAAAAAGAAGCGTTCTGTGAGACCGCTGACAACAGTTAAGGTTTTAAATATTACGTCCTTTTCTTTATGGCTACTACAGTTTTTATGCTAAAATACTTTAGGCAACAAATTTTTGCTACTCCTAAAAAAGTTTCACACGGGGAAATACAGCCCTATACTTTAGGCCAGTGCACACTTCTGTATTCTTCTTACGGAGGTCAACAAATCGTAGCGGACCGCGATAAAACGCTAAAAATTCAAAAATATTGGCCGGCAAAATCTATGTATTGAGTCGTTCGGAAAGTCGTGACCGTTTGGGAAAATCAATTCGTACCGGAAAATTCTATCATTTAATTATTAGACATTGATTCCGATGTTTAACAATTACCGTGCAGAATTTTCTGGTACGATGTGATTTTCCCAAACGGACACGACTTTCCGAACGACCCAATATATAAAAGCCGTTCTATGTGCATATGTTCGTTATACAAATCTTTAATTTTTGACCGATTTGCACGAAACTTGCTATACATACGTTTTAGAACATGGAAAAGGTCCGATCAACTTAAAAAAAATTATCAGACCATTTTATATCTATACCCCTTTATGAACCACCTTTCGCCAAAAGACAAAGAAAAACCCGCAAGATTAATAGGTATGTAATTGAACTATTGATTTTTTCATATTCAGAATAAAACTTTAATGATAAGCACTTTGAAAAGACGTAAAACATTGATTTTAATGCGTATTTTGAAGTTAAACATTTCCTATAACATATTCATTACTATTCCAAAAAAATAAAAAAAAAAAGACATCGGAAAACAGTTGGCTAAATATGGCATCACTTTCTATAAATATAACATCAATCTAAATTTAACAAGTTGGAAATTGCTCGTCAAACGTGGCAAAAGAGGTGCGTTCGTACTATAACTAGTTTTATAATTATTTTTTGCACCCCATATTGTACTGAATGTATAATTTTTTGCACTTCATAAAGCGCATAGTCTGATACATCATTAAAATGCACTTCCAATAATTTTTCCCCATTCCCCGTAATGTAACGGAACACTTTTGACTGTCCCTGTAATTAAACTATACATCCGATTTTCCTAAAATTTGAAATAGCTCAATAAAATTTTGCAACAATTATATCTTTAAAATTTCAGACCATTCGGAAGGCTGTAATATCATTAAATTGCACTTGCAATAATTTTTCCCATTGGCCGTAATGTAAAGAAAAACTTTTGACTGTCCCTGTAATTAAACTATACATCCGATTTTCCTAAAATTTGAAATGGCTCGACAAAATTTTGCAACAGTTATATCTTTGGAAGGCTCTAATATCATTAAAATCCACTTGCAATAATTTTTCCTATTGGCCGTAATGTAAAGAAAAACTTTTGACCGTCCCTGTAATTAAACTATACATCCGATTTTCATAAAATTTGAAATGGCTCGACAAAATTTTGCAATAATCATATATTTGAAATTTCAGACCATTCGGTTGGGTAGTTTTTGCTCTGTTACATGCGGACAGACAGACGGACGGACTGAACGACGACTATGGGTGCTACGTATTTATATAATTACGAACGCACCTAAAAACGATTTGCTACGTTTTTTCCAATTTTGTTGGCATGATTTTAATTATACCATTTAACTAAGTGCTTTAATGCCTTAAATGCAATGAGAACATTCTGCAACCCAGCATGGTGAACACATATATAATTTTTTTAAATTAATTTTTTGATTAATTTTAAGCAGTGGTCACCGATGCTGGGTTTATTAGTTTCTCGTGTTTCGGCTCAGGATTGTGTGCTCATGAAGACTACTCCATCTTGTGCTGCAGTTGCAGCCTTACCAACAGATGTGAATCAGGGATCGAAATATACCGGAGCAAGCCGGAACGATGTTCCGGTTCGTGAAATTGTGACAAATAGTGTTCCGGTTCGTGGAATTATTAAAAAAATATTATAACAGATTCATACGTATAGCTTACTATGCTCTCTGTAACGTTTTTTCTATGTAATTATTTATAATCTTGGATGCATTTTTTTTAAATTGGTTCTTCTACGGTTAAATATAAATTTGCTATACAGTAAAGTCCCGATTATCCAAGGTAATAGGGACCAAGCTCACCTCCGATAAGGAAAAAAACTCGTATAAACCGGGTTTACACAAATCGTCACCAACTAAGGAGATGAAATATAAATTTTCACTTAATTCGTTCATTTTTATGGTTCTAGTAACATTTCTTTGATGTACATTTTCGTTACTTTTAATAAATACCGGGAATGAAATAGTTTTTTTTTTTTTTCAATCAAACTTATGCCTTTGGAATGGATCATTTTCTTCTGATAGACTGATAACTTCCATTATTATGAAACAGCCATTATAAATGAAGTATTAGGTGAAGATGAAAGAGCAGTCGTAAAAAGTTAGAACTCTGATTTTCTGGTCAGAATGGGGTGGAGAGGAATGGCCATAGTTTTTTTTCTTCATTTATAATGGCTGTTTCATAATAATAGAAGCTATCAGTCCATCAGAAGAAAATAGCTCGGTTAAAGCGGAAACTCGGTTAAGCGGGACTCAGATAATCGAGACTTCACTGTACTTTCAAAAAAAAAAAAAAATTAGTCGACAATAATTTTGAAACATCGTTCCGGTTCGTTTCCCATTTCGAGCCCTGATGTGAATGAGATATGCTAAGCTGGGTATCGTCCTCGTAGCTTAATTGGTAGAGCACTTGGAGCACTATTCCAAGAGTTCCGTGTTCGATTCTCGGCTTGGGCATTTTTCACTCTGTTGGTTCTACGCTTAGTTAACAATGTGATAAATCACGCATTAAATATTCAATAAATATAATATTAGTCTGCGTGTAATTTTCATGCAAAAAAATATGAATGTTCTAGTTTAAAAAAAAAAAAACACGAGGAAAAGCCTGAGCATGTCCTGAGCAAAAATTTTGCTATTTTTCAATTCCTACTATTAGTTCATACTCTCCTTATATATATATCTCGTTCAAATTTTCAATCGTTAATAAAATACTTATTATTCATCCACTCAAGTTCAAATACATTTTTTTATCTTGTAGTGGATGACACTTGATGTTAATACAGTTTTTTCAATTATTAATTCATTAATTAAATTTAATTAATTAATCATAGTTTTATATGGGAGAAAAATGGCGGCCATTGATTATTGTACAGCATTTAATGCATCTCCATACCTATAAGGGGGGTTACCATAGGGGGGACCCTGTTCTGTCGCAAAATACCGTCAAGTTTATCTCCAACTTGGCGATAGACCGCCGAATTTGGCGACCAAAATGAGTCGCCAAGAGTGACGCCAACTTGTCGATATCTCTAATATTTAGCCAAATTCCCATAGACTTCCATTGTAAACCAATAGGGTTTACTTACTTCTAGAAAATCAACAAATTGAGATATTTTAATGCAATAAAAACTAATATTATCTTAAGGGATTATATTACATTTTCCTTTGATGACCTAAATAGGAACTGACTTTATTTTTTTTTTTTTTATATATTACTTCTTCTTTTTTTTATTATTAATATTTCTAATCTTTCGGATATTTTGAGATTTTTATGCATGATGTAAATAGAGCGTACGAAGAACGTGTAACAAGATAGTGCTAAAATACGGGTACTTTATATAGTATATTTTAAAAACAAATTGCACAGTCTTAGAGATGAAAGTATCCAAATTAAGTAGGTATTTTTCTTTTCTCCGTATCTCTAAAATTGAACCCGATGCGATCTTTGGAGAAAAAGCGAAGGGAATCCGTGAAATTGAACTTTTTCATACATTTTTTAAAGAGTTAAAATTTGTATTTTTTATGTTAATTGTAGCGTTGTAAATTAAAAAGTACGAAATTTAAGAATATCTTTATTGCTTGTCCTTATTTAGAACGGTTCGGCCGCTGCCCGTTTAGAAAGACTGGGGTGGGTGGATTGTTGTATTCATTAAGGTTTTCAATTAACCCTTTATGTACTGCATTATGAATTCATGAAAATTTTATCTTCTAAAGCATTTTTAGTGAATTGTTTAAACTACATTAGAAGATTTACATAATCATTTAATAAATTTTAGAAGGATTTAGAAAGATTAATTAAATTTGAATTTATAGGGATTTGTGCAATATTTATAGCGCACTCAAATCTTTAATTTTAAATCTTTTTCTTAGTATTTTGTAGAATTAGGAAATGTACAAACATAATGTTCTTACAATAGAAATACAGAAATATTTCCGAATTGAACCCCCCCCCCCCCACACACACACACACCCCACCCATCCAACGCCAAGAAAGCTGAAAATATGCAAAGGCAAAAGAAATCATCCTTTTAAAAATATTTTTGTTTTGTGGAACCCATAATGCTTTTGGAGCAAGATAAAGTAATGTATCTATAACCCATTCTAAACTGTATTACAACTAATCGATGTATTAAATGAATTTTATAACAAGTTATTTTAATGGTACTTGTAAGTACCGTCAGTACATAAAGGGTTAATATATCTGTTAATTAACGAAAAATGAAAAACCTGAGCCTCAGTTGCATCAAGATCAGCCTTGGACTATCCTCATACAAATTTTCAGTCGCGCAATAGATTTTCTTACCCACCGCACACAGACAGATACACACACACAAACATTTTTCTTTTTTTAATATAGATTCATGAAGTTTCAATTTCGTTATAGAATATTAGTCAGAGATAAATTCCGAAAAATTTATATTGCTTTACGTACAAACGGGCTAATCTTTCGTAATCGGACTGCACGCGAAGAGATACATTTCTAGAAAATGATGTTTGAAAAATATTTAAAAAAACAATTTAAAAAAATTAAATTGCGATACAGTTTTCAAATAAATTACACATGAAGAATTTTTTTTCCCGTTCGACGGTGAAAAAAAAAAAAAAAAAAGAAAATTTGCGATGTTTAGAAGTTAAAAATATTATAATAAAAGCAAAATTTATCGTTCAGGTGTTGTCGCTTTCAATATGACGTCAGTGTTGCTCACGAACACGTTTTTGCTGTGTAATATAGATTCAACGGGTATTTAGAGGAAACAAATTACAAACATATACACTTTAATAAAATAAAAGAAGTTTTCACAAACTTACTTAATATTCTATTAGGCCACCAGTTCAGCGTTTCATGAAGTGCTTAAGCAGAATGCATGATATTTTAATCTAGGAAGCTCATTATATACACAAACTCAGATATAAGCTTCGGTTTATTTTATTTGTCTAAACTAACAGCATTTTATAGAATCTCGCTATAATAGCTTAATACAGTGATAACATTATTTGTTCAGAGATGTATTTAATATTCTGTTTCTGTTGTAAAAATTAGATAAAATGTTTATCTCGGCAACTTTATCTGCCCCAGAAGTATAAAAATTAGGCTTTATTGTGTCTTGAATTATTTGAGATGCCGTGTCAAAATGCGCTGAGATAAAAATGTTCATTTCCAAAAAAAGATTTATGTTTACCTAATTACTAGCAAAACCCGCGGCTTTGCTCGCGTGAATGTTTAAATATGCCAAGTGGTATTTGTGTTCCTATTTTTAACCGACTGCCAAGAAGTGTTATGTGTTTCACGTGTATCTGGGTACGTGGATTTCTTTATACTCTCGAAACATCCCAACGGCTAGATGGATTTCAATGAATGAGGTCTCTATCGATTCGTCTTAACCGTCCGATGGTTATAGGCTAGATTTTGTTTTTATAAATTCAAAATGGCGGCCATAAAATACAAAAAGGGGATAGAGACGAAAAAAAAATTACGCACCCTATTAAGTGGCATATCATTGGATAGGTCTTTCAAAAGGAAGACGATGTTTCATTGACTATTTTACAGTCAGAAGCTCCGTTTATATATTACACAACCTGGATTTTGTGTAGGTAGGATCTCTAGCTTTACTGCAACTCTAACCTTCATAGACATCTAAAAGCCTCATCCAAACAGTGTTTATAGATAAGAACTAACAATTAAACACAACTTAAAAGTCATCAATACAAGTAAATAAAAAAAATAGGTAAGTAATATAAAAAATAGTTTCACACTGGTGAGAAATAATTAATTAGTTCGCTTTTTACGCAGTCAGGTTTTTTGATTTGTTAAATTTAATTTTTATTGGAGGAAATCATACCGCTACAGATGATTCAAAAACTACTAATTAATCCACACTTTCAGGAAACTTCATTTTTAGGTGCGTTCGTAATTATATAAAGACGTATCATCTATAGTCGTCGTCTGGTCCCTTCGTCTGTCTGACTGTCCGTCTGTCCGCATATGAACAGCGTAAACACTTACCCAACCGAATAGTTTGACATTTAATATTTAGAATCGTTGCAATATTTTGTCGCGTCATTTCAAATTATATGAAAATCGAATCCAAACTCAAAAAGATATTAATAGAAGTTTTCTTCAATCTATTAAATCCTATCATACGTCATTAACTCAATGATATCCCGTGATAAGTAATTATTACAGGTTGCCAATGTGATGATGCCTTGTTTAAGATGGAGCCGTATTATTTCCATATTACTGAGTTTAATATGTATGTAATCGTAGTAAATTTGTATTCATGCATTTTGTGCATAAGAGTGCAACAGCTATTGCACCAAGATCTGAATATTTCTAAAACTAGTTATAGAACGAACGCACTTCATTTGCCACGTTTGACGCACAATTTCGGACTTGTTGATTTTACAAAATTTACGAAGTTCATTTTAGCAAGCAATAACGATGCGAAACTGCTCAAATGACGAATAAAACTTTGGCATGAAAAATTTATTCAGCGTGGCCGTCTACTATGGAATTTATTAAATTAAGCCCTGATTGTAAGTAATATAAGAAAGCAGAAATTGATAAATTTATCTTAGAAGCTGTGCATATATAAAGTTATCAACTTTTTGGCAATTTTGGACCCCCTCTCCTCTTACGATATCATACGTTATCATTCCTCACCCTCCCCCCGCCCCTCTTCCTAATCCTTCTTGCAGTTATCAATATCTAAAAAATATTTTTACTTTTAGAATTTGTTCTTTGTTTTTCTTTTTATACGTTTGCAATGATATAGAGATATACAGTGAAACCTCCTTGAACAGTCACCTTTAAGCAACGACAACCTCCGAATACCGGTCACATATTGATGGAACCAAACACACTCCATAGTATTAACATTAGTACGAACCTCTAAATAAGGAATTCTGAACAACGGCCGCTCAAAAGTCAGAAGAAAAAAAAAGTAACAGTTTCTGGTACAATTTCATATTTATTTGCAAACCAAAGTCTGAAGCAAATCAAACAACGTTTACATAATATGTTTACTTAATCTCTTGAACACTTAATCCTTTTCCAAAATTAGACAGAAAATGAAGACAATAATAATGTGGAAATTTTAGATAATATTCTTAGAACAGCAACCATAATTAACACGAACGCCAATAAGTTTGTGTGTCTGGACAAAGATTAGGCAGTTACTGCTACATTTGATTCATACAGCAAATAGTGGAAGATAGGAGAGAGGAAGAGAAAAGTGATGTGGAAGAGGATATGGAAGAGTTTATAGAATCCCCTAAAATTTCCAGTATTAACACATATACCAAATTTTTGTATACCTTCGTGAAATCAAAAATTTCGCATTAAATCATAATGATGATGAGTTGTACAACTCATACTAGTATTTCTTTGGAGAAAGATATTTGCAGAAAAAAAAGTAACTGTAAATCACTGAATTTTTTAATGTATTAAAACATTGAGGATTAATTAAAATGACTGTGTATTTCGATTTAAATTTATGTATTTATGATTTTTTTTAAAATGAAACCTCTGAATAACACCCACCTCTGAATAGCGGTCACTTTTCATTGGTCCCAGTGGTAACCTTTATTCAGAGGTTACATTGTATATGGTTATACATTTATTATACTCATACTTTACTGATTTAAAGGAAGAGAAGTTAATAAAATATCACTATTATATATGAAATAACTTTATATTAAGTAACACTTTAAGGAAATACTTACTATTTAAAAGTATTTAATAATAGCTTTTAGTTACATAATGTATTCAACAGTAATATTGACTTCTTGCACTTGACCCCCTATACGGTGAGGGGTTAAGCAGAAATTCTTATCAACAAAACAGGTGGCCTACATTCTTCCCCAGTTTTTACTAGTAAATATAACAAATATCATCTCGAATCTAGTCTCTCTAACAATGCATTATATGCGCATATGGCAGAAGAATGAGTATGCCGAACGTTGGGATATTCCCTATTTTGGAATAAAATGATTTTATGATTATTCAATGGCTTTAAAAATAACTTTGTGTTTTCATTAAAAAAAAAAAAAAAAAAAAAGTTAGCAGATTATTTTAATGTAAAGAAAATGTTACCAAAAAAAAAAAAAAAATGGTTGGATCAAAAATGTTAGCGATATCAAATAACAAACTCCCCTCCCACTAGAGATATCGTAAGATATCATGAGCCAGACTCCCCCCCCCCCTCCACCCTAAAGTGATAACGTTATATATGTACAGCCCCTTAATTCAGTGAAAATTTAATGGCTTCATCAAATGAATAGAAAAATTGTCTTGCTAAATATAGAAAGTTTAAATACTCCAATCACTAAATTTATTTTAAGTACTAGGAGGGCTTCGCCCCCCTGCTCGATACGCTCACGAACCTCTCACATAATTCCATTCCGCGATTCCGTTCGGTATAGCGAAACAAACCCTATTTTCTAGCCAACCCCAGAAGAAATTGTTTCGCGATTCCTCATTTTCTATACATTCAATTTTTAGATTCCACTTGGTATAAACGCGCTCCTTCCCAACTCCTGACGATTTTATTTCCTTATCTCCAAGCAGGTAATCATTAGAGATTACAGAGTTTCATAATTAAAAGAATTATTAAATGTAAAATCATTAAAAAAAGGTAAAATTATAATTCATTTGAATAATTACAAATTACATAAAAATTATATCTATAGTGTTACGAATATTGTAAATAGTTAGTGTTTGTGCTTAAAAATAATGTAAATAGTTCAATTAAGCTCTATTCATAAGCTAATATTAGTTTTTGTTGCATTGAAATATCTCAATTTGTTGATTTTCTGCTAGCAACCATATTGGATTTCAATGGGAGTCTATGGAACTTTGGCGAAATACGGGAAATAGCGCCAAGTTGGCGTCACTTTTGGTGGCTAATTTTGGTCGCCAAATTTGGCGATATATCGCCAACTTGGCGACAAACTTGGCAATGCTTCGCGACAGAGCCGGGACACCTCCCTTGGTAACTCCCCTTACAGCGTCAGCAAGCTCTGACCAATCTGATGCGTTTCACGGTATCTACGTCGATTTTCATTGGTCCATTTTCAAAGCGTTACTTTTTTTTTATATATAGAAGGATTTATGAAACAAGCACAAAGTAAAATTTGACAAATACGGAAAAGTAAACATTTTCATCTGATGCGTCGCGTCGCACAGTGGGACGTTTTGATGATCTACGTGGACAAAATCCTTTTTTCCGATTATCTCGGAATTTGACAAAACCGCGTGTACTGGTAGCTGAATGTCTGTATTTTCGAGAGCCGTACTAGTTTTGGCGTAAAAAATCAGATGTGTCGATTAATTGTGACCGGCGTAAAGTAGCCATTTGCGCAGTTGTTTGAGGGAGTTTCAAAAGTTGCACTAGCTTCCTCTAAGTTTGAATTCTGTTTTATTTGAACACAGTTTTGTCAAGGTCAGATTTAACCCATTTTTGTTATGAAAATAAGAGATATTAAACTCGCTTTACCGCTTTTTTCAAAGGCTGAAATTCTGGATGATCCATTATGTTGTTTACAAATTTCATCTTGAAATTATTCAGCATTATTCAGCAATAAACATTTTTTAAATCAAAGTGTCATTGCTAAAATATTGAAAAATTAAACAAACTCCTGCAGATAGCTGCAGATCAGTAAGTTTTTATTAATAAACAAGCATCATATTAACTTCCAGTGCATGTATGTATGTTTAGTTCAAATCTTGCAAGTCAAATTTAAATCACTTTTAATTATCCTATGCAGCCGAAACAATGAATACATGTGTGATTTGAATGACAATACAATATTATTATGATATAAAGAACGTAGAAGTTTGTTTAGAATACTGTTTCTACAGGGCTTCACAAAAATTTAAATGAAAACTTGCAAGTTAATTTTAAACTAATTTCAATAATCTGATTGAGCTGAAACTTTGCTCAGGATATGTAAGTCTGATGACAATGCAATATTATTATAATTTATGGAACGTAGCAGTTATGCTTTTTTTTTACAGGGCCACATAAAAGATTAGTTCAAATCTTGCAAGACAATTTTAAACCACTTTCAATTATCTGATTGAACTGAAACTTTGCCCACATGTGTTTTTCCGATAACAATTCTATTAAATTATAATTTGACGAACGTAGAAATTATGCATTTTTTAGAGGGCTACACAAAAATCGCCGAAAGATTGTTGCTAAAAAGTAGAAATTTAAATTACATTTCTACAAAATTACTATAGGTTATTGAGATACACAATAGCATTTTTTAAATTGAAAACAAAGTGCGTAGCAGTTGTATTTCTTTTACAGGGGCACATAAAAAATTCGAATACATCACCCCCTATATGCAGAAATTTTATTTCAAATTGAATAAAATTTTTATAGGTTATTTATTCACACAACAGCATTTTTTCAACGAAAATAATTTTGGTAGCATTTGTATGTTTTACAGGGTACCACAAAACATTAAAGTATTTTTTACTATGATTTTATTTTAAAAAAATTTATTTTTCAGGATGACTACTAGGGCTGGATTAATTATCAAAATTTCGGTCAAATATTGATATTTTTTAACTATCGCAATAACAATATGTAAGCTCTGACTCTAACGATATATCCTAATAGCGATATCTAATCTCTGGCTCTACTTGTATATATCCCAATAACTTTTTTTCCCGCACCACGACTTCGAACTGTAAGAAGAAAAAGCGCCGAATATTGCGTAAGCAATAACTTCTTCAATCCTTTCTCTCATCCGATAGATGCATTTATTCGCAGCCCCGCTTTATTCTAAATTCCCTCCCGTGATAATCTGTCTTTCGTTGATATCCCAGACCCAGACTAATTCATATTCTAATATATCAACATACATATGTCCGTTCGTTACTGAATAATGTTTTAATCGTCGTTGATTTAATTTCGCTGCTACTATTGGTCTAGACATATCAGAACATATCAAGTCTTTGATACGTCCTGGCCAATGACATGAGCTAGAACATCTGTTCAATGTTGAGTCAATAATTGTCTATAGGCTTCATTCAATGCTCGTTCGTATGGTCGTCTCGAGCGAGTTATCGGTAGTGATTTTATATTTTATAGTAAGATTAACGTACGGTGTCGGGTAAATTGCCCGAATTATAATCAAGTGATTTCAAAAAAAGAGGCTAAGAGTAACGTGTGGCAATATTTTGGATGCCCAGGTAATGAAAATGGTGAAGTAATAAATGAAAAAATTGTAGTATGCAGTATATGCGTTCGACCGGTATCTGCAAAAGCTACTTCTAATTTATGGAGCCATCTTAGATATAATCATCCTCTACAATATGATGGACTAAATTCAAGGTAAGAATTGATTTACTTTATTTTACTGATTTACTTTATTTATATGATTTACTTTACTGATTGATTTTATTGATAATATTCACACGGGCGTGGAAATTAGTTAAACGAATTCCAGTTGTAATTTTTTCAATGAAAATATATTTCTGATTTTTTTTTATTATATAATTTATCTAATTTTAAATAAGATAAAAAAAAATTCTGTTTTAAGAAATGACATAAATGAGCAAAAAGATAAAAAAGAACAATAAAAATAAAAAATATTACTACATCCGGGCCTTATTTTTAAAGTCTGTAAATGTAATATTATTAAATGCCATTATACTGGATGTCTGCAAACCGGGCTGGAACGCTTGGATTAATTTTGTGTCATTAGACTGAAGCCGTGTTTGCTTTTTGCTCTGGACATGCAGGCTAGGTCGGCCTTTTTTTCTTCTCACTCGGGTGTAGTGCGGCCCGGGTCGCGTCTTACCAGAGCCAAACCCGAAAACTCTGCTTAAAGTCAATCCGACCGACAACCGGCACACTTCATCACAAACTCGAAGTGGAAGATAATAAATTCATATTTTAAAACAATATAAAAAAGAATTATTCTTCTGTAATATCAAATTTATCTTTTTAGTACAAAATTGAATACATATACCATTAATGTTCAAATATATAGTTTTTTTCATAAAATATATTCCTAACTTTCTTTTAAAATGGTTGGTCAACACGAATCGCGTGTCGGGTCGGGTTCGGGTAAAATCGGGTAACCTGAGACGATGCAAGAATCTAATTTGAAGACTGGGTCGGGTTTGAACTTTTTTCCAGAATACGTCGAATTGATAGTTTCCCTTACTTTACTTTTCTCTCTCTCTTTTTTGGTAAAAATAATAGTTATATAATACATTTTTAATAGAAATTTTGAAGTTTTATTTATGCTTCAAAAACTACAGAGTAATAATTTAAAAATCTATTTTCTTTTTTCATTGTTTAAAAGTTTTGATTTTCTTTAACCACATTTTCCTTTCATTTTAATTTACATTAAAAATTTTATAGGTTTATGTGCTTATAATTGCTTAAGTGATCAGATCAAGATCACTAAAATTGATATACCATGTTCTATGGCCGGCACAGAAGCACAAATAATCTGAAAAATCCTCTACTTGAATTTTTATACATAAATATACAGTACAAAATTCGAAATCCAGCACCCACTGGACCTTGGCGATTCCGAATTTCGTTTCATTTTAATTAATATATATATATATATAATTCTTATAATATATATATATATATATATATATTTAATACTTACAGCTTTAATTCATAATAATTGACGGTGGTAGGTTATGTTTAATTAATGGTTATATATATATATATATATATATATATATACCGCCGCCCCCCTCCCCATCTCCTCTCCCAAAATACAAAAAACAGTGTGTGATTTACGTCAAGAACGCGTTTTCAATACTAAAAAAACCATAATATTAAAGCAGATGTTTGAATAGCGAATTTTTTAACGTAAGAAAAAAAAAATCTATCCACATTGAACACTCTCTTTCCCCGCAAATTATTTACATCAGAAACACGTTTACAATACTGAAAAAAGATAGTATATAAAAATAATAAAACTAAAGTAGATATTTGAGTTAAAAAGAAAAAATAAACAAATAAAAGCTCTATCCATGGTTTCTTTCTGCTTTGCAAAACATAATGATCTGATTGTGTAAACATATGACTTCCGATTTCTCGGAGCGAGATGAATAAACGAAAATAAACCGCAGGTGCTTTCCTGCTTTTCATTCGAAGTTTCGGAAGGCGTTGAAACTTTCTAATAAATAATTAAATTTTAATAAAAATTTGTTACACAGCCTAATTTACTAATATTTCAACTAGCTGAAAATTTGAAAGAAATCGGTCAATTTACATAGGAGATATGGATTTATTGATTATTATTTTTTTTAACAGTAAGGAAAAGAAGATTTTGATTTTCATTCTTTTTCTTTTTTTGTTTGCTTGCAACTCAATAGTTTTTTCTCTGCACTTAAGCACCGCAAACTTGATGACACTTTCACGGAGTCCTTTTTATACTATTTAAAAGAATAGAATTTGAATAGTGTGTTCTCGCGCTAAAATGAAGGGGGGGGGGGGGGTGGAGTTTTCTGTCATCACGGCTTTTTCAAAAGCCATCCGGACAAGGCGTGGGTATCTATAAGATGTATATTCATTTGTAAATAATTATATGATTATTAATGTTTTAATTTTTTTTGTTTATTAATCTTTTAAAATAAATGTTATGAGTATTTTCATAAATTTAAAATGCAATGATCTCTTTGAACTAACCAAGACTCTCTAATTTCGAACTTTTTGAAATCTAATGCAGAATATCGATTGTTTTGTTTATGTATTTGTTTGCCAATAACTTTATTTCATTTCTATTTTTTTCATTTGCAACATTTCTTTTTCTTCTTCTTTTTTTTTTTTTTTTTCTTTTAAATTTAGTGGCACTTTCCAAATAAAAAACAGATTTAAATATCAAACCGAGTATTTTGCGTAATCAAGTAGAATTTTATGGTAAGTTTTTCTTTTTTGTTAGTTTCTTTCTGGAAAAATATGTTGTTATGGATCGATGTTATTTACAAAATATTTATAAAAAAGTGAACTTTACTTAGCATAGGTCTATTTCCAAATGGGATTTGAATATGTATATTTTAAAAATTTTAATGTTTTATTCATCCATAGATAAACAGATATGAAGGTATAAAGACAGAGAAATTTTCTAAATATTTTAACTATTAAGAATGTATTGATACTCTTAGAAAAAGATTAAAAAATAAAATTTCTGCTGCATCTGTTATTCACTGAAGACTATTACGAGTACATGCAATTATGACATTAAATCTGTTTCAGTTTTTGCTTTTTACTTATTTTAATTATTTTAAAATTATCAACGTCTTAAAATTGAGAACATTTAGTTTATCTAGTAAAGTTTTTTTTAAATAATATTCTCCGTTTACGCGATAAAATTAAATAGTTAAAAAGTTATTCTTAAATAATACATAAAACAGGAAGAATCGAGAACAAGCTAAAGAAAATCACAGTGTAATCAATGATATGAGTGCAAATAAATACCGAATATTGGTTCCTTTTTCTAAAGTATTTATTTGTATCATATATATATATATATATATATTTAAAGAATATTGCGTGAGCAAATAGGTATAAAACATTAATTCTTTGCTTTCTACAGCTATTTGCAATAAAATTATTCTTACTATACCATTTGTCTTTAGAAATAAGAAATTTTTCTATTCCCTCACACTTTAAAGTAGTTATCGCGATATATCACCGATATTGATATTAACTCGTTGATGTATTGCGATATTAAATTTTTGATATCGTCCAGCCCTAATGACTACACAAATTTCTCGAGAAAATTTCTCGACAAAAATACAAAAAAAGAAATGAATATTAACTCACATGTGTTCATTAAACTGTTTTTTACTTAATTGTAAAATAAGTATGTTTAACGCATTATTTGTAATGCATTATACAGGGTGACTACTAAAGTCCTTCCAATGCTCTTAATTTCGGAACGGTTGCAGCAATGCTCGTAAAAGTGGTGTCTAGGTATAGTAACGTGGCTATGCTCTACCAGATGGCACCGCTTCCAGCGTCACCTAGTGCAAAACAGTTGAATTAGTATTCCTATCTCAAAAACGAGATTCATGCTCAGAACGAGGTTCATTTAGCATTCATGTTCACAAGGTGTCCTTTCGAACTAAATCTATGATGCTGTACAAATTTGTCATTCACTGTTGTCCCATATTTCGAACCGTTTTTGCGATAGGAATACTAATTCCGCCATTTTTCACCAAGTGGCGCTGTAAGCAGTCTCATCTAGTAGCGCATAGCCTCTTTACTATACCTAGACACCACATTTTAAGACATTGTTGTTAAATAACCAAATATTTATCACTGTTTGAGTATTTTATTAGTGATGCATTAAAAAAAAAAAAAAAAAAAAAAAAAAAAAACAGCAAAAACAAATTAAACTTCAACGAAATAATTTTGTCCACCTAGACAGGGATGTAGTGGAGTGTATACGGTGGCATACGCCGTATCTTCTGGATTTTCTTAAGGAACACCGTATACACTCTGTTTCTCAAAAAAGACACTGCAGGGTATACCCCCTGCCTTGAGCGTATACCCTCTGCTTAGAGCGTATGCCCTCTGCTTTTTTTAGGACTACACCATTGCATCTAGATCGTGAAAGCGTCCCACTGTGCGCCGTTTCCTTTAAACTTACATTTGTCAAACATTATCTCAATTTCATTAGCACTAAAATTGTTGTAGTTCCAACACTTACGGCAGGATTAAGTGCAGATAATTTAATTTATAAAGAATTATTTAAAGTTCCCCCCCCCCCTCCTCATATGCTGCATGCACACCTTCAATATTCTTGTTTAAAAACATTCTGGTATTATCATAAAGTTTTTTTCCTTTTTTAGGTGCGTTCGTAATTATATAAATACGTAGCACCTATACTCGTCGTTCAGTCCGTTCGTCTGCCCGTCCGTCTGTCTGTCCGCATATAACAGAGCAAAAACTACCCAACCGAATGGTCTGAAATTTTAAATATATGATTCTTGCAAAATTTTGTCGAGCCATTTCAAATTATATGAAAATCGGATGTATAGTTTAATGACAGGGACGTTCAAAAGTTTTTCTTTACATTACGGGCAATGGGGAAAAATTATTGCAAGTGCATTTTAATGATGTTACAGTCTTCCGAATGGTCTGAAATTTTAAATATATAATTGTTGCAAAATTTTGTCGAGCCATTTCAGATTTTATGAAAATGGGATGTATAGTTTAATGACAGGGACAGTCAAAAGTTTTCCGTTACATTACGGGCAATGGGAAAAAAGTACTGCAAGCGCGTTTTAATGATGTTACAGACTATGCACTTATGAAGTGCAAAAAAATATACATTCAGTACAATATGGGGTGCAAAAAATATTTATAAAACTAGTTATAGTACGAACGCACCTCATTTGCCATGTTTGACGAGCAATTTCCAACTTTTCCAACATAGTTGAAAAGTGTTTATTAATTTGGTTTATCTGTCCGTCTGTCCATGCTCTAACTCGCGTAAATATGTTCGGATTTTCATGTAATTGACATATGTTAATATTATTTACCATGGCATGCTCAGTATTGAATAGGAAGTGTGTAGCATTAATAGTTCACTTACAGGGGCACTCAAAAGAATGCCGTTACATTATGGTCATTGGGAAATAATCCTTTGCAGTGTATTTTATGGACAACGCTATTTCAAATATTTTGAAATTGATATAAATAATTGAATTTCACTACAAGGTAATTGTTATATCATACCGGGTGTCCTAAAAAGGACTGACTGATTTTAAAATTCAATAACTTGCAAACAGTGACAGATATTTAAAAAATTCTTGCAGGAGGGTCATGCAGAAGGTCAAAAGTTTTTTTACAGTGATTTTCGATTTTAGTTCGAATTACAAACAATAGATGGCGCTGCGATCAATAGACGCTTAATTGAGGCTCGATTTTTGGTACATCGGGACCCACTCAATACATTTCATCCTCCTTTTTCCGCATGGAAGAAGTGAAAGGCCAAAAAATTGAGCCTGTATTTAGCGCCTATTGCTTACAGCGCCATCTATTGTTTGTCATTCGAACTAAAATCGAAAATCACTGTAATAAAACTTTTGACCTTCTGCATAACCCTCCTGCAAGAATTTTTTAAATATCTGTCACCGTTTGCAAGTTATTGAATTTTAAAATCAGTCAGTCCTTTTTAGGACACCCGGTAGGTTATTCATAGCATTTGTCGTTCATTTACAGGGACACAGAAAGATATCGGTTACTATACTGTCTTTGAGCCATAATTACTGGAAGTGCGTTTTCAATATTAGTATGTGCTTCTGAATTTAACTAATTTTTTGCTTGTTATTCGGTTTGTATAGATTCTATTACCTCATATACAGGGATATGCACGAAAGAGTTCGCATACCATTCTCTTATTAGCAGAAATTGCTGAATGTGAGTTTTCAGCTATGATAGGTAGCTCCTAACTGAACTAAATTTTTACATGCATGTAGCTTATAGATACAAATCTATACATATCATATACAGGTCCTCAAAGAATTCGGATAATTTTCCAAGTGTAGATGGAAATTGCTGAAATTGGATTTTCAAATGTGTTATGCGTTTCCAAATGGTTCCATTAGACACCCTATATCAACTTATTAGAGTTTAGTTACATTATTCTGAATGTGTTGGAAAGTGTTTCATAATCTATGCTTGAAGTATGATTTTTCTTTCTTGTCTTCCTTTCACTCGGACTTTCCGACAAAAACTGATAATTCAACCCCCCCGCCCCCCTCAGATTTTTTGGATTTACAGGAGGACACGAAGTAACGCTGAAATTATAAATTTTCGGTTTTATACCAATCCTTTTCTCCGATTTTTCGAGTCTGCGGCACTTGAAAAAAAAACCGAAATTAAAAAAATTTTGACTTATTTTTCCAGTACACAAAACGCAAAATAATGCGGAAATGCCAATTATTTGTTTCTTTTTCGTTTCCCTTGGATTTATTGGGTCTGTGCGACTTAAAATAACGTCAAAATTGCAAAAAAGTTCACGGAATAGGACATAAAATAATATCTAAATTGTAAAATTATGGCCATTTTTAGGGCCCCGGACTTAAAAACTAAACAGGCCGGAAATTGTTCGCCAAACGTGGCAAAAGTGTAGTGATCGTACTATAACTAGTTTTATAAATATTCCGATCTTGGCGCAATAGCTGTTGCACTCTTGTGCAAAAATACATGAACACAAAATTTATTACGATTGTATATTTTAAATTCAGTAATACGGAAATAATAGGACTCCATCTTAAATAAGGTGTCATTACCAAAGCAACCTAAAATCATGACCTATCATTGAATTAATTACGTATGATATGATGATAGACTGAATAAAACTTTTATTACTATATTTTTAAATTTTGATTCAATTTACATAGAATTTGAAATGATTTGACAAAATTCTGAAACGATTCTATATATTAAATTTCAAGCTATTCAGTTGGGTAGTTTTTGCGCTGTTATATGCGGACAGAAGGACTGACAGGCAGACGGACGGACCAGACAACGACTATAGGTGCTACATATTTATATAATTACTGACGCACCTATAAAAGTAACCATTATGAGATCACTCGTGTGTCTGTCCATGGAAAAATGCAATTCCAACAATTATTGCTTTTAAACAGTACTTTAACCTAATACTTTTGTGTGTCCCTGTAAGCAAACGATAAATGTTATGCACACCCTATTGTATAGTAAGCATCCCATAGTGCATCTCAGCAATGTATATAAATTTCAATATGTTTAAAATGGTGTAATATAATTAAAATACACTGCAAACGATTTCCTCCGTAGATGATAGTGCAAGCGAATTGTTCTGAGTGCCCCTGTAAACGAACTATAAATTTTACACACTCCATTTTCAATACCGAACATACCATTGGAAACTCAATAACATATATCGATTACATAGCAATCCCAGTATATTTATGTGAGTTAGAGCATGGGCTGGTCAGGCAGACTAACCAAATTCATAAACATATTTTAACTATTTTAATCAATTTTTCAACCACTCTTCAGCAGGGAAATTACGCTTGAAATTATTGAATATTAAAGATGTGAATCATCACATTGCTAACAAGGCGTAAACCAACTTAGTGAAAAATGTCCAAGTCGGGAATCGAACCCGGGCCCCTGGAATAGATCTCCAGTGCTCTACCACTAAACCACAAGGACGATGCCCAGCTTGGCATCTCTCACTTATATAAGTCGGTAAGGCTGCTACCGCAGCACTAGATGGAAAAGTCTTCATGAGCACACAATCTAGCGGCGTAACATGAGACCCAAATGAACCCAGCATCGGTGAATACACAATTTTAATAAATTTTTCAACCACTCTTCAGCAGTGAAATTACGCTTGAAATGATTGAATATTAAAGATGTGAATCATCACATTGCTAACAAGGCGTAAACCAACTTAGTGAAAAATGTCCAAGCCGCAATTTGTTAGCAATGTGATGATTCACATCTTTAATATTCAATATTTTAACTATATTGGAAAGTGTTTTAAAAAGGCTTAAAATACGTACTTCACTTACTTAAAACCTTGTTACAAAAACCGTCTGCAATATAATAGTTCGAAGCAATGAATGAGGGAATGCAGTTTTTAATAAAGTAACCAGCAAGGCCGAGATGTTTTTATGTGCTTATGTGACGTCACAAAATATCACAATGAGACTTTTCTTTCATATAGCTAAGCAGAATCCTGCTTTGCCATTGATTTTTGGAAACCATGTCAAGTATTGCAAAGCTATCAAAACGCCCGATTTTATTAACAGAAAAAGAAAAAAAGTTTTGTTTTTTTAATCTGGAGAATTTACAGCGAAATTGTTAAAAATCCTCGAAAACTGGAAATATTCAACTTATCAATATTCTGATATGCAATATTTATGTTGTTATATAAAATATATGGAACCCGTCAAAGTTCGACGAAATAGAATGTTTAAAAAGAAACTTCTAGCTTGAATTTAGAATAAACCTATAAATATAATTATAATAAAAATTCAATCTTACATTGGCTTAGTGTAACTTTTAAAACATACATTATTTTTAACCAAAGTTATCAAAATACTATTTTCCTTAACTGAAACTTTTCAAATGATCGAAAAATTTAATTTATTTTGTATAAGTAATCATCTATAGGGCCATTCATGAGAAACGGTCAAAATGTTCCACACGTGACACTAACATAAATACCTATATTCATTAACTTATAAGTTATTGCAATATAAACTATGCATTAAAATTTTAAAAAAAAGTATAGTTTCATATTAGCACAGTTGTTTTAATTTGAGATACAATAGCCTTGTTAAAACAGCAGTAATATGTAGGAAAGCTGCTCCACATGTGATGTGGAATATGGCCCTTTCATAGGTTTAAAAATCTCCACAATTTAAGCCCTAGACCTTAGTGAGCTGCCAGTTTTTAATAATAAATAAGTAATAAAAATAATAGATAATAATAATATCCACATTTTCCATCCTAGGCCTAAGTAATTTGCCCGTTTCAGGGCCATTCCATGAAAAATTAACAAAATGTCCTGCGCGACACTTACATAAATACCTATATTTATTGACTTATAAGTTGTTAAAACATAAACTATGAATTAAAAATAACAAAAAACTCTATGTTTTCATATTAGCATGGTTGTTTTAATTTGAGGATATAACATTGTTAAAACAACAGAAATATCTAGAAAAGCTGTCCCATACGTGGCACGAAATGACCCTGTTACACATACTTAATGAAGATAAGTAATTATGATGAAGTTATAATTTGAAATTTTGACTTATGATATTATGAAATGTTTACACTCATTGTCATAAAAAGGAGCGCACCAAAAAAGAGTTGACCGAATGGAATGAAATTTTATGCATGTAAGTACAACGTTTGTATCAGTAAGAGATTACAAAATTAAAGCAAAAAGGTAATTATTTTACAAGAAAAATTACAAATGAATGGCGATTCAGTATCTTGTTGGTTCACCTCCGGCTTGAACACAGGATGCGATACGAATTGGGATTGAGCCATACAGGTTCCGTATGATGTCCTGCGTTATCGCCTTCCAGATTCAGTTCCTGTAATCGCGACTCAAGTTCAGCCAAGCTCGTATAGGTTGCCCAGTCCTTAGTAACAGCCTAGCACATGCTCCATTGGTGACAAATCTGGAAATAAGGCAGGCCAGGGTAAGGTGGGAATAGGGTGGAGGCATTCCTGTGACTCCATTGCTGTGTGTGGCCAAGCATTATCTTGTTGAAAAATGCGTGTTGGAAGCCCGAACGTGAGTGGAAACACATGCGGCTCAAGAACGCCCCGAACGTAACGCTGGGTTACCAAGGTGCCGTCGATCAATATTAGATATGACCGAGTGTCCTATGTGATGGTTCCCTGCATCATCACACTAGTTGTGGGAGCGGTGTGCCGCTGTAAACCAAAGGCAAGATTAAGGCTTTCACCACGGGGCGCCTCCACACACGTACGCGCTCACCACTACCCATATTGAATCTTGATTCGTCGCTGAAGACAACCTGGTTCCATTCGGTTGCGGTCGAATCCCATCGAGCGCGACACCACTCCAAACGGAGGCGACGGTGGGCGGATGACATTAGCAGCACACGTAATGAATGCCGCGATACCAAATGTCCTTTAGCAAGGCGCATTGCAACGATACGGACAGTCACACGGCCCTGTAGCGAAGGTGTTATCGGTGTTTTGGTAGCGGATAGTGGTGAAGCTGGTGCTATACGTGCGTGACGGGTGGTGTGGTGGTCTTCCCTGCTATTGGTCTGGTGAGGGCGTCCTGAGCCTGGACGACGTGTATGCGACCTCTCTCTTATTCACTAGTCCCAACATCTTCTCACAATGGAGTCAAAACGGCCTAGGCGGCTGGCTACTCGCCGAGCTGAGAACGCGGCATTCTTGATGAAAAAGTACCTCTCTTCAACAGACCAAGTACAGCCAAACTGCTTCTGCGTACTCTTTTTATACACCAGAGGGATAAAAAATCAACACCTCTGTTGGCATTACGTAATGCGGAATCACGTTTTATTGTTAATCATTTACATATCTGCCAGAAACATACTCAATCGCCAAGTTTTGTTACGATGCGACTATTACTTCATGGTACGCGAATTTTTATGGCAATGAGTGCATCAGCAAAAATACGACATTTTGATTTAGTCATTTTTTTCTTCAAAGAAATCTAAACAAAACGTCATTTTCATCTTCGCCAAATTTACATGCATATGCTTCATATCACATTGGCATTCTTGACTTAAGATTGTAATCTCAGTACCGTTGAGTAAAATGTGCGGAAATTTATGTCTTTCAGATACATTATAGTAGCATAATTTATTTTGAGAACTTGAGTCTGAGTGTGTAATAGCACCTTTGAAAAAATGGAACAAAACCTTCTTCAAAGTAAATTACTTAGTTTTATCAAAGAAAATGCTTGCTTCCTTTTGAATGTGACTACTTTTTTTCACTCACTGAAGCATTTCCACTCCCTCTGAGGTTAGCGTCGCAAATGCAGTATTACCGGAATGAAAAAATATTGAATAACAATTTTATGAGTGAAAATGCGTAGTTTTCTAAACGTAACGTTTTTTCTCTTCTATTTTTAAAAGTTATTAACCATTTGGAAAAATGGTTATTGTTCTCGTCAGGGTAGGAAATAAAAAGCATATCTGAAGGTTTTTATTGGTTTAATCCGCATTTTATTCGTTTTCTGATTGGTCTATACAGTAATCTGTATTTCCCTTTACTTTCAACAGAGATGAATACCTTCTGTTGTCACTATGACAAAAAAGTAATAAAAAAAAGCAATTTAACAAATTACAACGACCATTTGGAAAATGATTTTTTCAAAGACTAAAATTTAAGACATAAAAAATCTCACGGGTTGATCATACATAACGTACGCATAAAAAATCGCACGGAGTTGATCATACATAACGTACGCATAAAAAATCGCACGGAGTTGATCATACATAACGTACGCAATGAATTAAACATTAACACAGCAATTAACAACAGCGACAAAAATCGGCTGCGGCTTGTCAAATTTCCTGAAACTTACGTATTATCCACCTGAAACTTACGTATTATCCAAGCATTTCATTGGCTGTTCGGGAAAAGGTTTTTCCATCCTCAGATTTCCAAGAAAACTGACGATCCATTTTAAATGAAATTTCATTCTTAAACTTCTAAGCATCCCACAATATTACTTTTTACACCGTCGTAAAGAGAAAAAAAATGTACTTTTAAATGCAATTTGTTTGAAAGCTGTATGTCAATTTGTTTCTGAGTTATTAATTTTTTTTTTTGTAGTTTTTATTACTTTTTGTCATAGTGACAACAGAAGTATCCATCTCTGTTGGAAGTAAAGGGAAATACAGATTACTGTATAGACCAATCAGAAAACGAATAAAATGCGGATTCAACCAATAAAAAACTTCAGATATGCTTTTGATTTCCTACCCTGACGAGGACAATAACCATTTTTCCAAATTGTTAAAAATTACAAAAAAAAAAATTAATAACTCAGAAACAAATTGAGATACAGCTTTCAAATAAATTGCATTTAAAAGTACAGTTTTTTTTCTATCCGACGGTGTAAAAAGTAATATTGTCGGATGTTTAGAAGTTTAAGAATGAAATTTCATTTAAAATTGGTAGTCAGATTTCTTGGGAATCTGACGATGGGAAAGCCTTTTCCCGAACAGCCAATGAAATGCTTGGATAATACGTAAGTTTCAGGTGGATAATAACTAATGAAAATGAAAGAAAATGAATAACAATTTCTGCCAAAGAGTTAATTTTAATTTGTAAGATTTTCACGTGCAAAAGAAAAATGGAATAAGCCAATTAAAAATTTTAAAAAAAAGGTAAATAGGACAGGAATGAATACATATAAATATTTCACACCAAATACGAGTCGCAGGCGATTTTTGTCGCTAGGAATTTTTACGTGTAAAAACACTATTAATGTTTAATTCATGGCGTACGTAATGTATGATAATCTCCGTGCGATTTTGTTAAATTGCTTTTTTTATTATTATTTTTTAATTGCAATGAAAAAATTACACCAGTAAAGAGATGATAATTCCGTTA
This sequence comes from Maratus speciosus, assembly GCA_963932465.1. NCBI lineage: Eukaryota > Metazoa > Arthropoda > Arachnida > Araneae > Salticidae > Maratus > Maratus speciosus. Next base: position 55,446,131 of record OZ010799.1, on the reverse strand, counting down.
TTCCATTTTTCTCTGCAGCGATGAATATTTTCGGATTGCCACCATTTTGAAGAAATTTCATTAAAAGCATTTCAAATAAAAAATAAAATATAAAAATGGAAACATTCTTAAAAATACCTAATGCGGACTTATATACAAAAAGCACCTTTCACTTAAAAATAATCTATATATATATATATAAAAGAAAGTTTGGACTGGGGGCTAATCAACGCACAACCCAAACTACTGAACCTAAAATCATGAAAATTGGGGCGGAAATACTTCTCATGACGCAGACGTCCGCTAAGAAAAGATTTTCTATAATTCCACCCGTGAAAGGAGTAAGGGATAATAAGATTTTAAAAAATTCCTTTAAAATCTCATGTCATACTTATGTGTCAAATGATAACATATTTTAATGTGTTTTTATATGCTGAATCAAATGGTACCAAGTAAATTTTTCCAAGTCTAATAATTCGTGACATATTTCATATTTTTTAAATTTGATATTATCTTAGGCGCCAAAACCTCAAAAGTTTCTAACATTATATCTGATAATTTCTTAAAATACATCTGTTACTATTGCAACGGTAGAAATTCAAATAAAATATTTTATTAATCTATTCTTTTGGTTAATAATTTAAACGGTCATATGAGTTACAAAAAAAAAAAAAAAAAAAAAAAAAAACTCGAAAAAAAAAATTTACTGGCGTTTTTTTTTTTTTTTTTTTTTTTTTTTTTTTTTTTTTTTTTTTTTAAAGAGAAAGAAAAAAAGTTTCATGAGAAACTAATATTATAAAACGAAAATATTTAATTTAAATATGAAAGTAAAGTTTGTACGGTTAAAAAAAAAAGTTTTCAATTTCAAAGATCGGAATTGAAACAATATTTGGTGATTTACCTTTTGCTCTTGATTAAGATGAAAAAATGGTATTTGTATGTTAACCGTGCGCAAATCCCGCCAATAACATTTTTTAAATCGCCAATAGCAGTATTTACATTTTTGTGTTTGGTTTGTCAGGTTTAACTACTGAGCTGATTTAAAAAATAATGGTGGCAAAGTGCTGGTGATCATCTTTGCTCCAACATAGGCTGTCGGTGTCCGTGCAACAACCCCCAAGGGTGTGCAGGAGCAAAAAAAGCTCAAAAATTGCGATTTTCGTGATTTTGTTGGAACTAGAAACTTAAAATTTGGTGTGGTGGTTACTTTTAAGATCAAAATACTTTCTATGAACGGTTTTTAAAATGCTCGAAATTTAAAACGGTGAAATGAGCAGAAAACATTCTAAAAGTGTTTCAAATTAGGATTTCTATGGGATTGTTAAGGATGGAAATTTGAAATTTAAATTTATCTTACTTTTAAGACATAAATGGTCACACATGACAGTCTTTAAAACATCGAAATTTAAAAGAGTGAGACGCGCGAAAAGCGTTCTAAAATGTTCAAAATTACAATTTCCATGGAATTGTTAAGGATAGAAACTTGAACTTTGATATGGAGAAATTTTTTAGACGCAAATGCACGTACAAGGTAGAAACTTGAAAATTGGCTTGGCGATTACTTTTAAGTTACAGAATTGTTTCTAAAAAAAAAAAAATCGAAATTTAAAATAGAGAAATGAGCTGAAAATGTTCTATATTACGATTTCTATGGAATCGTTAGGGATAGAAACTTAAAATTTAACACATCTGTCATTGATTAGACGTAAATGCTCGTATAATTTATTTAATAAATTCTATCTCAATTAAACAACTTTAAAAATAATTAAAAAACACTTTAAATCGTGCAGCTTATAATTAAAAGGCTTCACTGAAAAGCAAATTTTTGGTCAAAAAAGGCAAATTTTGGCCAAAGAATCCGGTTAAAACCAATAGCAGCAATCAGCATAGCTTTTTAAATTTTTAGACAGCTTTTCTGCAACCCTGAATTATAATAAATTTTCTCTTCTGATATTTACTATTATTAATATTTACTTTATTTTATTTATCTCTGGCCCAGGCAACGTCGGGCGGGTCAGCTAGTAATAATAATAATTAGTAAACTTGATTCAGTAGAAAAACACGGACTGATGACGATAAAAAAAAAAAAGAAAAAGAAAGAAAGAAAGAAAAAGGCGAAAAAGAAAAAGAAAAAGAAAAAAAAAAGAATAAGAAAACGGTTTGGGTTTTTAATGTTTAGATTATATGGAGATGCAACGTAGAATAACGCAGATAGCGTATTTACAATTCGTATGAGGCACTTATAATCTCATTCACAAATATACTTTATTTCTGCCGTAGTAAATCCAAGATAACGGTCGCCGCAAGTCGAAATTTCGGGTACATTTCCATACATCTTAGATAACTGATTTAACCTATATTTACAAAGCAAATGTTTATTTTTCAGTTGCCAGATGCTAATTTCTTAGTCTCACTTTAGTTTTAACATTTTTAAGAATATTTTTTTTTTTTTTTAGTCATCAGGCCTGACCTTTCTATAGACCGATTTTGGTAATTCTTTTTTTGTAAAATGAAAGCACTTTATTTGTAGATGTGCCCGCATTTGCTATTTTAAAAAATAAATCCCATTTTTATATTTTAATTTTAATTTCAAAAGTCCTTTATGAAATTTCTTCATAATGGTGGCAATCGGGTTACTTCCATTGTTCAAGAGAGAATGGAAACAATGGAAATTACCATATTACCGATGCCATTTTTGTATTACAATTAAAAAGATCTCTTTTTTTTATTTTTTGGACAGAAAAGGACGTCATAATTTAAAAAAAAGGCGTTTTTTACTCATAAGCTGTAATTTTTTACTCATAAGTTTTTTTTCTTAAGCTGTTACGTTTTAATATTTTTTTCATTCTGTCGATACGGAGATTTAATTTACCATTGTGTTTTCCTGCACTCAAAAGTACGAAAACATGGAGGACTGGGAGCAGGAAAACACAATGGTAAACCTACGAGTCAGCCGCTAAAATCAGGTTTTCAGGTGTTTTCCACCAAGATATGACTTGGCTGACCGATTGCATTTTAATATGCTAATCAAGATTTAACTAATCCTAGAATTTAATCCGTGAACTCGATGAGGTGATTGTCTATGAGCCGGCTCTCGGTCTATATAGTATTACCCATTTACATATTTTGCATGCAGTAGTTTTCTTAATATTGGCGAAGAAGGACCTCTGGTCACGGCAGCAGTGACAGCGTTACTTACTAGTTTTTTTTTTTTTTTTTTTTTTTTTTTTTTTTTTTTTTTAAGAATAAAGAAATACCTTCTATACAATAATAAATAGTCTTTAGAATAAAAAAATTGCCTTTCAGGAGTATTTTAGCATTGCAATTTAGGTGCATATGTTCATACGTGTGTATAGTTACGTTTTCAGAAAAAAAAAAAAAAAAAACATAATTATAAAGGTATTTTTAATTTCTTCTATTTTTACATAAAGAAAGCATTGGATTCGTGAAAATTTACGACTTCCGGTTTTCGACGGATTTACACGTTTTGTGTGTGTATATATATATATATATATATATATATATATATTATATGGGCCATGTGAAAATTCGACAATTTGCGTCCATTCCCAATAATATTTCATTAATTATACTAAATAGCCCAGTGGTTAGGGACTTGAATTCGGAATTATTTAGGGGAAAGCTGGAAATTGTTTTAATCCCTTCTGTTTAGGTCTAGAATGAATATGCTATGTTTTCCCCTTCGTACTAGGTGAGCGTTAGGATTTATAGTCAAAAAACACGTTTTGTTTTGCATACGATAAGAATATCTCAAAACAACCCTGTCAAATTGTCAGTACAAATGTTGTAGAGCTTAAAATTCTGAGTAAAATGAGTACCTACACTTAATATTTTTGTTGAATATTAAGGTCACAATTATACTTTAAAGTTTTAGACTCGTGCTCAGGGGGTTGAACTCAGAATTAATTTGGAGAAAACTGAAAATTGTTTTAATCCCTTCAGTTTAAATCTAAAATGAACGTACTATGTTTTCTTCCTCGTACTCGGTTGAATGTTAGAAAATATGTACATATTTATTTTCGAAAAACACGTTTTTTTTTTTTAATTACCTTAACAATATCAAAACAGCTAACTCTATAAAAAAAACATCCTCAATACAAATGTTGTAGAGCTTAAAATTCTGAATAAAATGAGTACCCTCATTAATATTGTTGTTCAACATTAAGGTCGCAATTCTATTTCAAAATTTTGCCTCAATCGCTAATCAAGAGCTTGAAGCCAGGAGAGACCAAGTTAAGTTAACAGTATCTCAAAACAACTAACTCCATCAATAACATTCTCAATACAAAAGTTGTAGAGCCTAAAATTTTTAATAAAATGAGTACCTATAATTAATATTTTTGTTCAGTATTAAGGCCCCAATTTTGAGATATTGTTAAGTTAACTTGGTTAATACCCTCTTCGTAGAAACTTGCCGCCAGCTCTGATAACCAAGAGGTCACGGCCGTTTTCACGTATTCGTCATTATTGTAGTGGTTGCTGCTGAGATGATGTTTGAGATAGCGGAAGATATGGAAATCGCTCGGCACAAGGTCGGGGCTGTAGGGGGAGGGGGGGTGCCCACGACTTCCCAGCCAAAAGAGTCCAATAAAGAACCCCACCTTACGCCGAGCGATTTCTATCTTTTCCGCTATCTGAAACATACGTACGGTCAGTAATACTTCTTTCTCGCACAGCAGTTCAAAACAAAAGACACGGCATGCTGACAGAGCGAATTTTGCTATTCCATGACATTGCACAGCAGTTCAGAGGTTCAGACCCGTACTTTATTGGACTCTTTTGGCTGGGAAATTTTTGCACCACCACTCTACAGCTCCGACCTTGCGTCGAGCGATTTCCATCTTTTCTGCTATCTCAAGCATCCTCTCGGCGGCAACCACTACACCAATGACTAAGCTACGTTCTGACTTGTATTTTGCCTCCTTCTCTAGTATTCTTGGAAAATATTTTATACTGAAATCATCTGCGGTTTATTCACAAAAGAATGAGGGGAATCAACAATGGGTCAGGAGGTAAGGAGCTCGACTCTACTTGAAGGAAAGGTTCCTCTTTTGCCGGACATCAGTCCCTTTCCTGCTAAAGTCGTTAAAAATCAAAGACGCCGAAAAGCCACAAAAAACGAAGCCGACGCTGAAATCAGTTAGAAGGATAGTGGGTACGCAGCCTAAGACGTGAAAACGGCCGTGACCTCTTGGTTATCAGAGCTGGCGGCAAGTTTCTATGAAGAGGGTATTTAAAATCTAGTTATAAGGTACGATAAGTGGTTAAACAAACCTGGCAGCCAGGGGTGTAGTGGAGGGTATACGGGGGTATACGCCGTATACCCTCTGGATTTTTTTAAATAACACCGTATACCCTCTGTTTCTCAAGAAAGCTATAGTATATACACTCTAGGTATACGCTCTGCCTTGAGCGTATACTCTCTGCTTAGAGCGTATACCCTCTATTTTTTTTTTACGACTACACCACTGCTGGCAGCTATGTTAAAAAATGGTGAAATGTATGTAGAATCTGAAAATAAATATAGTTTTTGAAATTTTTCTTTCGCTTGGTTTTTATTTTCAAACGGCCCTTACTTAAAAAAACACCCCTCGTTAATACAAAACACACACACATACACACATTATGTGGTAGTTGGTACATTAAAAAGTAAAAAATTTGGAATGAAATTGTCCGGTTTTGAGATATTGACCCATATATATATTCAAATCTACATATCACATACAGGGCTTCACAAGAGAATTCGGATATTTTTCTGACTATTCTAAATGGTTAACTTAGAAACTATTTTTCACCGGTGAAGTTTTGTTAATTATTCTAGAAGTATTGGAAAGCATTTCATAATTTATGCTTCAAGCAAGATTTTTAGTTTTTTTTTTCTTTCTTTCTTTCTTTTTTTTTTTTTTTTCAGATTTTAATCTATTATTCCAATTTTGCTTTTTTATTATTCTTATGTTTTTAGTATTTTTAAATTAATTTAAAATACACGAAAATAACTCCATTTATTAATTCATTCTTCAAAATACAACAAGCATAAAAGATACAAATTAGACACTATTTACAAATATTTGATATACATATATAGGGTGTTCAGTTAATGAGACGAACGACTTGAGGAGTGATAGGAACTCCAAGATAAACAATTTTTGTGCTTTCTAGAACAAAACGAAAATCGCCTGCCTGTTATTAGTGCTTCAAAATTTCATAATTTTTTAAATAGTTTTAATTATTTGATGCGTTTTAATCGTAAAAGAATGAAATTTTTACTGTTGTACTTGTCAGAGCAGAGAGGAAAGTTTTCTAACTATAACTTATAGGACCTAAAGACCATATACAAATTTAAAAAATGCAACTTTTTGAAAACAAGAGGACAGTGGGCTTTCAAAATCACGAAATTCGACTATAAGTAATTTTTTTTAATTTTAATATTTTTATTTATTATTATTATTATTGTTATTATTATTTTAATTTGGGGAAATATGAAACTAAAGGCTCAAGTTCATCTGATTCAAACAGAGGTTTTCATTCTGACGCTTCTTAGGAAAGATATAAGCTTTTATATTTGTAAACAAACTATATATCTTAACATTTGTTTACAGTACTTATGAGGACACTTTTGCTTAAAAAAAATTATTTAAAAAATATTAAAATGCGAACGAGAAATTATGTAACGAACTTTTCCATGGGATTAACATTAATGTTGTAGTTTTTTCGTGTGACTAGTGTAGGAAGAGGCTTCTTCACTCACACGAAAACACAAGCTCGCTAATATTAATCCTATGGTATTAATCCTATATTTTTATTTTTTAATATCTTGTTTACATTTCAATATTATTAATTTTTTCTTTTGCATTGGATAGCTGGAGTCGATCACTACAAAGCCTGTTTTTTACTTTTCTGATTTTGTTTACTGGTTCTTTCGTATCCTCATTAAAAAAAAAAAAAAAAAAAAAAAAAAAAAAAAAAAAAAAACAGAACCGGAGATTTTCACTTTAGGAACCGGTTTCGAAAAGGATACAAAATATAATGAATTTCGACAGTGCATAGAAATGACAATATTTATTTATGAATTATAATATGAATTTATGTATTATGTATTATAAATGTAATATTATTTATTTTACCTTTTATATATTACGAGCGGATGTTTTTGCTTGAGTTAAGTAGCCCTTAAAATTTCAAAAATTTATTTTTCAAAGTCTACTGTTACTTTAATGGAAGTTTACATTACCAACCTAATCTTAATTCTAAGCTTATTTTGAAGAATTTTGAAATTAACATTGCATACGTATCTCCAACAAGTTAAAAATAAAATGACATTAGTCGTTCGGAGACACCCTGTATATAAATAAATTTATACATATAGGTTTTGCATCTGTTTTCTGTACTTGACCGTGAATAGAGAAAACTGGATTTTTAAAAAAATTCTAAAAGACAGCATGTTTTTCCTTCAGTGCAATTCTTTTCTCCAAAATTTCTTGCTCCGCCACAATCTTCCATACACTCACCACCATGCCAGCGGCAGGATGCTTCTTCTGGGACTGTAAATAAAAGATTTATAACTTTAACACATTGTCAGATAAATTCGTCTTTATGCACTAAACTAGTATATAACTCCGTCAAAACTGACGGAATGTTGATCTGCGTATCATTTTCATAAGATTTCATACAAAAAATCAGCATGAAGATTTTATTATTGAAAGTTTTGTATTGTAGAAGAGTACAAATGAAAAATGATTTCTTCAGATACAAATGATGAGGATATTTTTTTATACTCAATATTTAATTTCCGAATCTAATCTTTAGAATTAAGGAATGAAAAATAGCTGAAATTACGTCATGTTGACATCATATTACCTACTATGACGTCATAAGAATATTGTCTATTGATTGCTGGAGAACCTGCTTTGTGAATTATTACCTCACTGGTTTAATATTTTTTACTACTCATGACGAATGACTTTCTTGTGTTTGTTTAGGTGTATGGAATGAGATATTAAGCTGCTGTGAACCTAATTTCAACTGAAGTTATCCTAGGATGTATATATAAATATATATTTATTTATTTATCTAAGTTAAAAACAATGCTTTGATCTTGAAATAAAATGAGGGCACAGATGTCATATTCGCCCCATATTAGCGCGATTTTTTTTGGTTGCCAATTTGGCGAAAACACCAACAGCATAAACAACATAATCCGGGTTACCACATCACGCAAAATAACGATACTTTGGCGCCAGTTAAGTACCTGTAGCATATATGACATTGGCGTCAGAAAAAATTCGCGCCAGTATGGGGCGAATATGACACCTGTGCCAAAATGTGTTAGTTTATGTCATTGGTTGTTTCTATTTATTATTTATTTAGGTATTTTTCCATTATAGGGAAATTTTTAAAAAAGATTGGCACAATTCGGGCTTCAGAAAGTGAGATATGTTGCCAAAATATAGAAACAGCTATGAAAACAAACCTGATGAACTTTTACACATTAAAAAAATATTTCTACATACCTATAATATTTTTTATGTATACAAATTACTTCTGTTTCTTTATAAAAATGGATAAATAGCTTCTTTATATTAAATAAATTGTATACATGTGGAAAAAAATGCTTGTGAGTATGAAACAGTAAATAGGTTTTTAGCAAATACGTTGCGAAACTTCTTTCTTACCAAGAAACTTTTCTCTTTTCGCCAATTTCTGAAAATTAAAATTAAATGACTAATTTTAACGAAAGATTATCGGGATCCGGATAAGTTCACTCCGGAAGAGTTATACACTTAGCGCTATTATATATATAATTATTCGTCATATTTAAACAAATAATTTCCGTACTCCCAGAAAACATGCTTTTTCCGTTAATTCTTCCCGGAGAGTCTGAAGAAGAAGGAAAATTTCCGTTTATTCCTTGCACGCATGCATATTGGCTGTATTAATACCAAAGTTCCAATTTATTTTTTAAATGAAAAACCCAAAATGCAATAAATTAAAATTTCTAATTTGTTTAAAAACAAACAAAGAAAAATAATACTTTCGAATTTAATAAAGTAGCAATTTTCTCATTTATTTAAACTTATTCTCAGTTTATTTTTTAGAGTTTAAAAATATATATTCACATGTAAAACATATTCTAAACGAAAACATTTAAAAAACATATAGTAGTTCAATCAAGTTAAAAAAAAAAAGCGATTTCATTCAAAAAAGCAAACATTTCTTCTCGAATTTAATTGAAAATATAATATTCATATTTTACATCTAACAATCAAATTAAGTCTTATTAAAAATATGTCTAATATGCAATAAATTTTATCCTCTGTTATTCTAATAGTGTTAAAACGCCAACCATTATTTCATAATGACGAAATGTCCCTGCAATTAAGTTTAAATTTCCGAGCTTTCTGAACAAGAATTTTAACAATCCTTACCAATCACCCATTTGAAGAAAAACCAGTATCTTCATTTTAAACGTAATTGACCGGGAGCCGACAGCACAGACAATCACCTCATCGAGTTCACGGCAGAAATTCCAGAATTAGTTAAAACTCAATGCGCATATTAAAACGCAATCGGTCTGCCAAGTCATATCTTAGTGGAAAACACCTGAAAACCTGATTTTAGCGGTCGAATCGTAGGTTTACCATTGTGTTTTCTTGCACCCAAAAGTATGAAAACATGGAGGACTGGGAGCGGGAAAACGCAATAGTAAACGTACGAGTCAACCGCTAAAATCGGGTTTTCAGGTGTTTTCCACCAAGATAGGACTTGGCAGACCGATTGCGTTTTAATATGCGTATCGAGTTTTAACTAATTCTGGAATTTCAGACGTGAATTCGATGAGGTGATTGTCTGTGCTGCCGGTTCCCGGTCTATAACCTCTGCCAAGTGCTCGCTGGCCGAGTGGTTAAGATGCTCGTTTCGGAACGCACGGTCCCAAGTTCAAAGCCAATCGAATCCACGGAAGAACGAGAGATGTATTTAAAAAGAAACTCCTTTTTTCAGAATACGGAAATTTTCTGTCCTAGAACGAAAAAAAGAAGGGCAATTTCTTGAATTCTCTGATATACACTATATGGCCATTAATGACCGGCAACTTTCAATTTTAGACTTTTTGTCGAATATTTAGAAATATACACTTGACGGATTGTTCTGGAATTTCAGGATTAAAAAGAACAGGTATGACCTCATATTTAGCAATGTTGATTTGATAAGTGGAACAATTAGGGGGCCAACAAAAAATCAAAGAAAAAAAATAATACTTGGGATCACCCTGTAAAATAAAATGCACGAAATGATCTATCGCTACAGAATATAAATAAACAGATATTGTGCATGTTCAATGGGCATTTTGGAGTCGAAATTCCTGAACTCCTATAGATAGACCACTAGTACTCCTATATGCGATAAAATTTCTGGTAACTATTAGATAAAAATTTTCCCAGAACTTTTTGCTCAACCTAATATCAACCCTCTTAATTTGTCGGTCGAATTTCGGAGCACCCTGTATAGATCAGATACAGGTCTGAGTCAAATATAACATTGCAGAGCACATACGAGGCGTGTTTTTTAAGTAAGGGGCGTTTTGTTGTATTCACTAATAGGTGGCGCGAGTGCTTCGGTCGTGTCCCGGCATTCCTTGAGAACAACTGTGCTCAGTTGCAGCTGTGCATAGGTAACCTGTACGGCTAGTTCTGTGCCTTTAATATGTTCAAGATTATCGAATCGCCCGTCCCGTGCGAGGTACGGTCAGTGATAATTCTTTCTCGCAGAGCAGTTCAAAACAAAAGACACGGCATGCTGACAGAGCGAATTTTGCTATTCCATGACAATGCACAGCAGTTCAGACCCGAACTTTATTGGACTCTTTTGGCTGGGAAATTTTTGCACCACCACTCTACAGCTCCGACCTTGCGTCGAGCGATTTCCATCTTTTTTGCTATCTCAAGCATCATCTCGGCGGCAACCACTGCAACGATGGCGAAGACGTCAAAACGGCCGTGGCCTCTTGGTTATCGGAGCAGGCGACAAGTTTCTATGAAGAGGGTATTCAAAATCTAGTTGTAAGGCTTGATAAGTGTTTAAACAAACATTGCAGCTAAGTTGAAAAATAGAGAATTGTATGTAGAATCTGAAAATAAATTTGTTTTTTGAAAATTTTCTTTCGTTTGGTTTTTATTTTCAAACGGCCCTTACTTAAAAAACACCCCTCGTAGAATTACAATGCCACTGCTGATACTTAAAATTATGCAATAGATTTTTCCTTAATTCTTTCATAAAGTGACGTGCGAGGAAATCAAATACTTTTAGAGTTCAATTTTATTAGTGACACGCATTTTATGATGTCAGAAATCAATGTCTATTAGAAATTGTGCATTTAGGGTATTTTTTATAGAAATTTCGCTCAATAATTTAAATTTATTCAATAGATTTTTTCCCTCCTTCTTTTATAACATAATGTGTTAGGACAGTATGTTTCAAAATTCGACCGACAAATTCAGAGGGTTGATACAAGTCATCAAGAGGATGAAAAATTACCCTAGAACGTGGGGTCGCAAACCACGTATTTAATCAAAAATACAGGGTTTTTTGCCCTAATTATATTTGTGTTGACGGCAATAACTTTCAAAAAACTGAAGTATAGTATAATAAAAGTTTTAATAGACATCCTCACCTTTGTTGTAAATGTGATAATATTGAAAAAAGTGGTTGAAGTTTCCAATGTGCACGTCAGCAACATGCACTGGACACTCCACATTTTGGACTGCGATTGCAGTTCATACGGTATCATCGCTTGCTTGAGCACCCTGTTTTTCCAGAACTTTTCGTGATGTTATCAAATTTCGTACAGAATAAGGTACAGTCGTGGAAAAAAAAAAGTAAACACGCCCTACTAACTCCTCAAAAAATTATCGTAAAAGAAAGTTACTGGCACCGAACGATTGAAAATAAAGTCTACTTTTAAATGATGTATATAAAATTTGCTTAGGGGGCCATCTACATATTAAAACGAACCATAACTTTCTTTTTTTCAATAGCAATACACAATTCTGACAGCATAAATGAACTCTACGCCCTTCAATTAGCCTAAAAACAAATTTTTATGCAATTCGTACCATAAGTTTCCGAGAAATTAATTATTTTAAAACGAGCGTATTTTAAGGGCTGTATCCAAATTGAAATTCGGTACTCGATTGTTGGCCGAGAGAGCCGCCTTCTTGATCAAGGCACTGTTAGATAACAAGACAGTGTAAGAAATTTCAAAATATCTACTCACTCCTATCATAGACGGCCCCTTAAACCATCATTTTGCCGTTTTTTAAGCATAATTCGAAAACTATTTGAAAGAAAAATGTGAAATTTTGGATTTTCATAAAGCAGGACTCAATAAATCTAAATCCATAAAAAAATTGTAGGTTTCAATTCATAATTTTTTCGAATATTAATTTCAGAATTCATAATTCAAATCATAAAATTATAAAAATTGCAAATTCAGCGTATTTATGTTTGGGCGCATTGGTATTATTGCTACACAAAAAAATAGCCCATCAGGAACATAATTTAAGGAGATATAAATAAAAATATGAAAATGTAATTTAAAATTAGAAGCACTAAATTTTGAATGTTTATAATTCAAAAACTTATCAATCAAATGACTGGAAATTTGGTGTCTAGGCATAGTTTGAACCGAAGATTTGAAATATCTCGTTAAAATTGGGTATTGCCATTGAAAAAAATGAAGTTTGGGTTCGTTTTAATATGTAGATGGCCCCCTAAGCAAATTTTAGATACATCATTTAAAAGTAGACTTTATTTCCAATCGTTCGTTACCAGTAACTTCCGTCTACGATAATTTGTTGAGGAGTTAGTAGGGGGTGTTTACTTTTTTTTTTCCACGACTGTACATATCATTGCATTTTTATTGCGATGTTTTAATTTTTCTCAAAGTTATTACTGTTAACGCAAGTTCAGTTAAAATGAAAGACCCTGTATTTGTGACTCAATACGTGGTTTGCGACTGCATGTTCTATGGTAATTTTTCATCCCCTTGATGCCTTCTATCACTACTCTTAATTTGTCGTCTGAATTTTGGAACATCTTGTATATGTTTATTTTTATATAAAAAAGATATTAGAGATATAATTGTAGACTGGCATTTCCATAATTGAATTAAACATTGATTTTCTATCTCTTCGGATTCGGGAAAAGTGTATTGGGTTTCGGGTTGACTTTAAGCAGGATTTTCGGGTTTTAATCCGGTTCGCTCAGAACTCTATATGGGATTTCGCGATTGGGGAGGATCCGTAAATTACCCTTAAGCATATTCTCAAGCCTAAAGGGGCTACTTTTCGGAAACATATGAAATTAGCAGGTGCTCTGAAACTATGTAAGCGAATGGCATTTTCCAATTTTTTGGTAAACACAAAAGACCGTTCGTAATATACTATCAAAATGGGCGTTTTGAACCGAATTTCCGAATTCGGCAACGTGAGAAAGGAGAAAAGGCAGTCGTTACGGGAGCAAAATTGTTTATAACTCGATAAGAAATTTATTAATAAAAAAATGAAAAAACTCATTTCGATTTCAAATCGCTTCAATAATCAGCTCTGCCAATTTTATGCCTATGGTGTCAATATTTATAATGTATTTCTTTAAAGGCAATTTGCTGGTTAGATTAGGTAAAGTAAATGCCGTTGATCTGTAATGAAGAAATAGTGAGTAAATTGCGTTTGATGAACAAAAACTTCGATTCGTTTCTGTAAATAAAATACCGAGGATAAAGATATATTGAAGACCTTTCTTATCTTCCCGGAAATTCTTTTATTTGATGCCAACAAGTCATTGTAATAGTAGGAGAGCTGTTGAACATTTTTGAGTAGGTATTTGAGGCACCCTGAAAATTTGTGCAGCACTTCTTTTGTAATGCCTGAATACAAAATCGAATCTCTGGCTGAAGGATCGTGGCCCAAAACCTGTGCCAGACAAGTGTCAAGTGCCATTTTTTGACATTACCCAAAAAAAGTATTAGAGGCATACTGAGATTGAAACAGAATAATATTTATACTTAGAAAAAAATATTTTGAAAATGACAGACACTTTAGTCGGCCCAAAAACTGTGCCAGACACGTGTCAAGTGCCATTTTTTGACTACCCAAAAAAGGTATTTGAGGCACGCTGAGATATTATATTTAATGCTGAGTTATTATTCATATTATTATATCAATACATGATTCTACATCATAATGCCTTTACATTTTAAAATGAGTAAGAAAATGTGTCCGAAATTTTCTTGCCTGTTGAGCAAAGAACTTGAGGCACAAAAATATTTATGCTTAGAAAAAAATATTTTGAAAATGACAAACACTTTAGTCGGCACAAAAACTGTGCCAGACACGTGTCATTTGCCATTTTTTGTCTGGCACAGGTTTTGGGCCACGATCCTTCAGCCAGACATTCGATTTTGTATTCAGGCATTACAAAAGAAGTGTTGCACACATTTTCAGGGTGCCTCAAATACCTTCCCTAAAATGTTTAACAGCTCTTGGACTATAAGAGGTGATCCCCCTACACGTGCAAGATTTTTTGACCTTACACTTCTACGGCTGGTTGCAAAGTTCCCGAGAAATATATCTGCCGAGCCACGAAAGAGTTAACTCAAAAAATCCGTTAGCTTGCTACATATAAAATTCAAAATCTGACGGAATCACTCTGGCGATAGATCACGGATGAAAAATCCTTTTTATAATAATTAAAGAAATGAGCATTTACTCCTTTAACCTCTTCACTCCCAGGACGTACGCTGTGTACATACTCTCATTTCAGTAATCAGCGACCAGGACGTACGCTGCGTACGTCCTCTCATTTCAGTAATCATTGAGCATTACGTACACCAATACGTTCATTACACATCTTACGTCATTTTAAGAAAGAAAATAAGCTTTCGACCGTCACTGTTAAAAATATCGTAAAAAATTACCTCTGTTTTAAAATAAATTTTCCTGAGTTTTAGGTATATACTGTATGTATGTATATCAGTGTATGTATATAATGTGCAAGTTTTACATTTTATTTTATACGTATTATGATAATGTTGTAAATCCTTTAACGACCTTACATTCATTACTATATATCACGGAAGTTATGAAATGATTTATGACACAAACATATTACACCGCACAGCCTGGTATATAGCCCTTCACCAGCGAAATTAAGCCTGGGAGTGAAGTGGTTAAGTTATATTTAAACCTGCGCTAGATTACAATTTTATCAGTCATCCGTCAATGTATAATAATTTTGTTTATGTATTTACTGACAGATATTTAATTTCTCTCATAAAATTTATACAAAGGTTAGCGAAAACAAAGGCACATTTAACTTACAAAAAAAATATTTTTAGCCGGGGAACAAATAGTATTATGATCACATCTAAATTATTAATAACGTCAATTGTAGCAAGATATATTTACTTTTATTTAGAAAGAGAGCTTTTTTAGATAAGATAAGAAATCAAGTTATGTTAAACAGTTAATGAATAAACTTAAAGGTTTATGAGTGGACATATAAGTTAACGGGATGTAATTTAGGAACAACTTGATTTTGAGCATATTATTATATCAATACATGATTCTACATCATAATGCCTTTACATTTTAAAATGAGTAAGAAAATATGTCAAAAATTTTCTTGCCTGTTGAGCAAAGAACTTGAGAAACGCCTTAATCCTTTATATCCCAAACTAGTGGGCTCAGCCCCCTGCGATCTACGCCCGCCAACCCCCGTTCAGACTTCGCAGCCTCTGAAAATATGGTAATGTGCCCTGTTTAAAAAATATTACCAGGTTATGGAAGATTGAATGATATAATAAAGATAGTTCTGTAATCGGGTTGCCATGCTTCTCCGTTTGAATGGGGCATTTTTCTGTTACCATGGCCTCATTCATCGTTGCCGTAACAACTGATGACTGTGTGGCTGATAAGTAAGATCAATTGCCCATTTGAAAATAACCTTGTATAAAATGGTACAGTAAAAATGTCGCTATCTTTCTGACTTTGATAAAGACGCTTTGGACAATATCTTCCTTTAGGTTCGAGGTTAAAAATCTCCGTCGGAATAGCTTTCAAGAGCCACAGCATTGAAACTATTGTGTTTGCGCTTATATTATATGTTTTGATCGAGTTTTGAATATTTTCAGGAACTGGTATAGCTTATTCAGGAATTCTTTTCTCATTTTTGATACACAATCATGCATATTTTTAGGGGAGGGGGGTTTACATTGCATATTGTTTATATTAATTAATAAGAATATCCGAATTTTCTAATATGTAATTATCGAATTTAAATTTAAAGTATTTTGCGAATACATTTACCTGTATTCATGCTGCATCAAGTGATGTAACATACAAATAAATTTGCTAGCCTCATTTCTTTTATACTGACGCTAAAGAAAAAGACTAGTATGTTGTGGCCATCACAAAACTTTCTTCTATATAAATCACGTCAATTAAATCATTTAAATAGTACAAGAAATTACATGAATTTAGCACCAATTCATATCAAAGTATGTCTGAATTTGAAGTTTGATGAAAATTCGTGCATTAGTTCTTGAGATAGAGCTTTAGCGGAAATTCTGAAAACTGTAGCATAGCAGCGCCACCTGTTGAGCGATTTACACCAAAAATAAACAGCACTAAATGATATCAAGGTATACCTGAATCTGAAGATTGTTGAAAATCTAAGCGTTAGTTCTTGAGATAAAGCTACTGGTGAAATCGCAAAAAATACAGCATAGCAGCGCCACCTGTTGAGCGATTTACACCAAAAATTAAACAGCACTAATTTATACGTCAATTCATGTCAAGGACTAACTAAATATGAAGTTTGATGAAAATCCGTGCAATAGTTCTTGAGATACAGCTTTTGCGAAAATCATGAAAATGCAGCACAGCAGCGCCACCTGTTGGGCGATTTACACCAAAACTTAAACAGCACTAATCTATATCAGGGACTAACTAAATCTGAAGTTTGATGAAAATTCGTGCATTTTTTCTTGAGTTAGAGATATTGCGATAATCATGAATAATGCAGCATAGCAGCGCCACCTGTTGGGCGATTTTCACAAAAAAATAATCAGCACCAAACTATATCCTGGACTAATTGAATCTGAAGTTTTATGAAAATCCGTGCAGTAGTTCTTGAGATATAGCTATTGCAGAAATCGTGAAAAATGCCGCATAACAGCGCCACCTGTTGGGCGATTTTCACCAAAAACTAATCAGGTCCAGATTATATCAAGGTCTAACTAATTATGAAGTTTTGTGAAATTCCGTGCATTAGTTCTTGAGATAGAGCGCCCACAAAATTTTTGTCACATACAGACTCACAGACAGAGTGACAGAGTGACAGAGTGACAGACAGACATTTTCTAAAAACCATCAAATCCTGTTCAGGACATTCTAAAACGTATAAATCCGTCGAAATTTTTCACGAATCCAATACTTTCTTCTTGTAAAGATAGAAGAAAGTAACAAGCTACCACTGTGCATCCCACATGTCTTTTTTTACAGACTGCTAGAGTGACGTATCCTCTTTTCGTGTATCTGCATTGGTGCATTCCAGCATCACGTGACTACAACGGTCTGTAAAAAAAGATGCATCGCGGTAGCCTGTCTTTTTCGTTGGTCTCGTTTTATACCATGTGACGTGACATAAAAATTCTCCGGAATGAAAAATGTTTTAAATGTATCATTTTTAAATATGATGTAATTTCCACTATTAAATGCATTTGTCGTGCAATAATTTATTTATTTTTAAGTTTTTTGCTGTTTTAAGATTCACGGGTACATACATTATTTAATTTAAAAGTGTGTAGCCTCCATGAACTTGTAAAAACTCGTTATTATTACTTTCTTCTATCTTTACAAGGATAAAGTACAGTACCGGACCTCAAATCCGGAATCCTAAAATCCGGACGACCCAAAATCCGGAATGAAAAAAAGAAAACTGAAATTCCGCGATGATCTCGAATAAATATTTCGTAAAAACGTCCATAGATGGCGCTACGTGAGCGCGTAACACAGTGCCCAGCTAAACTAGACTCAGTAATTTTATTTTATTGCAATGTTTTTCATTCATTAGTTTTAATCCAAATTTTCTAACAGAATTATCGTAGTTGTGTGTGCACACATTTTAAATTTATTTTAAAAAGAAACCCTTTTCTTCATTTATAGAGAAAATGTAAAAAGAATAAATAAATAACCACAAGAAAGAATTATTTTTAAAAAGGTTTGTAGAATATATTTATAATATTTATATGTAAAAATATATTACAACGCCCTCTCCCCACTTTTAATATGTTCAACAAATTTCATTTTTCGAAAAAATTCTGTTTGTAAGCACCGTACCAAAAAATTCTTTTCTTTAACTCAAAGAGAAAAAAAATCTATGCTAAGTTCCTTTCCCCATAACAAAACAAGCTGTCCATCGAAAGCTAATGATCACATTCTGATAACGTTGACTTTCCACTTCACGCAGTTAAATAAACATGTTGAATAAGCAAAACAAACAGCGGATAGATATGTCGTTTTTCTTTACTTTCTTTTCATCTAGTGGCCTTTTCTTTTAGAGGTACCCTAGCTTTCTAATAACTTATCATAACTTAATAAAAATTTGTTGCACAAGCTAATTCACTATTATTGTAACTTGCTGAAAATTTGAAAGAAATTCGTCAATTAGCCTAATTCGGTTCTCGCAAACAACGATGTATTTTCATTTTCTAAAAAATGTTTTTATGTTCCTAATAATGTGCAGACTTGTATAAAACCAAAAACTTTCTGCGTACATAAATATTGAATGAAAAATTTTCTGCAAATTAATTTAATGTTTAATAAAATAACGTGTTATGCTACTTTGACGGTATTAATTTTAAACAGTAGTTTCAAAATAATTACGAAAATATTATAATTAAATATAATAAATAATTTAATTAAATTTAAAATGCATTAATATTAATTACAGAATAATTATGTTGGCTAAAAAATTATAAAGCTAAAAATCCATGATAAGAAGGGGTGAATTCTTATCAGTTATTTTGTCAATGCATTTAGAAACAGCCCAATCCTTAATATTTTGATTTCTTCTCACAAAATGCAATAATGGACATTGCTTCTGAAACAATTGAATCACATTTTGTAAGGAGAGGTCCATTCATAGGTATCATCATTAAAGAGACAGATGATTTTTTATTGCGGTACTTTGACGAAATTCTCATTTTTTCCACGATCATTTAGCGAAATTTCCAATTTACCGCGACATTTGCGGGTTTTTCCGCGATTCTTTGACGAAATTTGCGCTTTTTTTCTCTTATCCTTTGACGAAATTTGCATTTTTCGCGATCTTTTGACGAAATTCACGCCTTTTTCGTGATCTTTTGACGAAATTCACGATTTTTTCGTGATCTTTTGACGAAATTTGTATTTTTTCGCGATCCTTTAACGAAATTAATTTTTCCGCGGTTCTTTGACGAAATTTGCCTTTTTTCGCGATCTTTTGACAAAATTCGTGCTTTTTCCACTATGCTTTTGCGAATTTTTTTTTTTTACGTATTTTTGGATAAAATTTGTTTTTTTCGCGATCCTTTGACGATATTCGCGTTTTTTCTGTGGCCTTTTACGAAATTTGTGTTTCCGCGAGCCTTTAACGAAATTAGTTTTTTTCCGCGATTCTTTTACGAAATTTGCGTTTTTTTCACTAACGTTTGACAAAATTCGCGCTTTTTCCGCTATGCTTTTACGAAATTCGTTTTTCATCCTGCGCTTCTTTGACGTAATTTGCATTTTTTCTGCGATTCTTTGATAAAAGAATATTTTTTCCCACGATTCTTTAAAGAAATTCGCGTTTTCTCCGCGGTCCTTTAATGAAATTCGCGTTTTTTCCGCGATGTTTTGAGAAAAGTGGGTATTTTTTCTGCGAACGATTGACAGAATTGGTTTATTTTCGGCGACAATTTTGTTGAAATCCGCAATATATATCAGTGATATTTTTTATATCTGAATTTTCGGACTGACGGCCGATTTGATTTAATTTTCGGGACCGAATGCCCTTTCGGAAAATTCGGAACAGAATCACCCCTGTCAAACAATAAATAAATCGTACATAAAATTGGGGAACATTTTTAATTTTTCGGTATTGAAGAACAAAATTTACTTTTTTTTTTTTTTTTTTCTAAGAAATTTTCCGAAAGTTCCAAAAAAGTTCCGAACTTTGCGGAAAATTTTCCGCGCAAGGCGTGCGTCTATATTATACAACTCTGATAATGTGATGTGCAGGATTAAAAAAATTCTTATCCTTATTATAATTTTTTTTAAATTTATGTTTATGTTTGTTTACTTATACCTCATATGGCAATCCGCGATATAGATTCCTAGGCCTAATTCGCGAGCAACAACGCATTTTCATTTTCTAAAAAATGCTTTAATATTTCTAAGAATATGCAGTAATAGTATTTTCTTTTAACTTATTTTTATTTTGAATTACTTTTTGTAATTTGTATTTTTGGCTTTATTTACACTAAGCCTAACATGGCAATTCACAGTATAGATTGCTTCGTGGCATGTAAAATTTTGCCAAGGGCATGTACTGCATCTGTTTATTTATTGTTTTGGTTGAGGACCTAAAATCCGGAAAATTCCGAAATCCGGAACGGCCGCGGTCCCGACCAGTCCGGATTTGAGGTCCGGTACTGTATTGGATTCGTGAAAAATTTTGACTTCCGGTTCTCGACGGATTTATACGTTTTAGAATGCCCAGAACACGATTTGATGGTTTTTAGAAAATGTCTGTCTGTGAGTCTGCCTGTCACTCTGTCACTCTGTGAGTCTGTATGTGACAAAAATTTTGTGGGCGCTCTATCTCAAGAACTAATGCACGGAATTTCACAAAACTTCATATTTAGTTAGACCTTGATATAAACTGGACCTGATTAGTTTTTGGTGAAAATCGCCCAACAGGTGGCGCTGCTATGCGGCATTTTTCACGATTTCTGCAATAGCTATATCCCAAGAACTACTGCACGGATTTTCATAAAACTTCAGATTCAGTTAATCCAAGATATAGTTTGGTGCTGATTTCTTTTTTGTGAAAATCGCCCAACAGGTGGCGCTGGTATGCTACATTGTTCATGATTATCGCAATAGCTCTAACTCAAGAAAAAATGCGCGAATTTTCATAAAACTTCGGATTCAGTTAGTCCCTGATATAAATTAGTGCTGTTTAATTTTTGGTGTAAATCGCCCAACAGGTGGTGCTGCTGTGCTTCATTTTTCACGATTTCCACAAGAGCTGTATCTCAAGAACTATTGCACGGATTTTCATCAAACTTCAGATTTAATTAGTCCTTGACATGAATTGACGTATAAATTAGTGCTGTTTAATTTTTGGTGTAAATCGTTTAATAGGTGGCGCTGCTATGCTGTATTTTTTGCGATTTCCGCAATAGCTTTACCTCAAGAACTAATGCTTGGATTTTCAACAAACTTCAGATTCAGGTATACCTTGATATCGTTTAGTGCTATTTACTTTTGGTGTAAATCGCTCAGGAGGTGGCGCTGCTATGCTACATTTTTTCAGAATTTCTGCTATAGCTCTATCTCAAGAACTAATGGAGGAATTTTCATCTAACTTCAAATTCAGATATACTTTGATATGAATTGGTGCTAAATCGTTGTTATTTCTTGTACTATTTAAATGATTTAATTGACGTGATTTATATAGAAGAAAGTTTTGTGATGGCCACAACATACTAGTTTTTATTGAAATTTAATTCATCTTGTTGTTATGGGAACACACACACAAAAAAAAAGAAAAAAACAAAAACAAAAAATACCAATATCTTTGGAATAGAAGTCTCGCATAGATATATTTTTAATTTTTAACTGTTCGTCAATATTACCATTTGTCCATTTTAAATACGACGTAATTACTCCCATTTGCTGCTCTTAACGAATATTAATGAACTTATCTTTTAAAAGTTTTCTTTCACCTTTTTAATATTCATGTGAAAATAGTTTTGTCGTTCAAAAGGAAGTTGAGCTGCCTTAGAATTGACGAAAAACGTTAAAGAATGCATCTTGAAATATGAAATAAAAGTCTCGTAAATATATATTTTAATTTAAACTGTTTGTGTTATGTATTGTAACATACTTTTATGCTACCGGAGTGGCAACAGGCCGCACGAACGAACTATGTAAATATACTTGGCTGTCACTGCTAGATAGCTATGTTTCTGGCTGGTAAACTAATATAATAAATAGGTTTAAGTTGCATTAGTATTAACTATTTATGTCTCGGTTAATACATAATAATTGGCGACGAGTAAAAGTGTTCAACTAAGCTAATAATATTCAGGGAACTGCGAAAATTGCTGAATATCAGAACTACGCTTATGTTTTAGGCCTAACTGAGGCAACGCTTACCGACGCATCAGAACTGTGAGTAATATCTACATTTTGCTAATTTCTAATAAAGAACTTTTTTATCCCTCAACATTATTTTGTAAAGAAATGACTACGTTCGGCAGCTTGGAGCCTTTCGACGTATCGGAACCGTTAGCGTGGGATGCTTACCATGAACGCTTAGAATGCTTTTTAGAAGCAAACAATATCACTGAACCAAAAAAAAATAAAAAAAACGGGCCATATTTTTGAGTATGTGCGGGGCGAAGACTTACGCAACGATCCGTTCTCTCGTGTCCCCTGAAAACCCTACTACTAAGCCTTATGACGAGCTAATAAAACTTGTTAAAGCCCATTTCTCACCAAAACCTTCGGAGATCTTCCAACGATTTTTATTTTATCGAAGGAATCAACAGTCGGAAGAAAGTGTAAGTGCATTCATTGCAGAATTATGGAAGCTATCCGAGCACTGTAATTTTAGCGCGTCGTTAGATGTCATGCTCCGAGATAGGTTGATGTACGGTATGAGAGATGAAGCCCTCCAACGACGTTTACTCGCCGAAACATCATTGACGTTTGCTCAAGCATTAGATAAGGCTTTGGCGGCAGAAACGGCTAATTCTCATGTAAAAGAGATTAGAGGATCTGGATCTGTTTCAGT
Organism: Maratus speciosus; assembly: GCA_963932465.1. Lineage (NCBI taxonomy): Eukaryota > Metazoa > Arthropoda > Arachnida > Araneae > Salticidae > Maratus > Maratus speciosus. Next base: position 55,423,028 of record OZ010799.1, on the reverse strand, counting down.
TATGCCTCTTGGTAGGAGACAAAATCAAAATCAAAGGCAATCTCAGAAAGGGAATTGTGCTGGTTGTGGACGCAATTATCCAAGAATTATCCAAGTGCAAATTTAAGGATGTTGAATGTTATGCCTGCAAAAAGAAGGGCTACATACAAAGAGTCTGTCGGAACAAATCAAATTTCGCTAGGAAAACAGTACATGAACAGAAGTTACAAAATAGCGACTCTGATTCCTCCACACAGAGAGTTTGTACACCGTTCGTTTGAAAAATGTGTGCCTCAACAGTGTGGAAGTACCAAACATGAATACAACCGTCTTGATTAACGGTACTCCGTATGTTATGGAAGTAGATTTAGGAGCTAAAATATCCATCATTGACAAAGGTACATTTGACCAGTTATATCCTCACCATGTTCCACTGTTGGAAAAGTCTCCTTTCACTGTCAAAGACTATAATAAACAACCAGTAGAAATCTTGGGTCGGTGCCAAGTTAGGGTTAAATATGCTTCATATGACAAGGTACTTCCACTTCTTATTGCTAAAAAGAAACGTCAAGGACTTCTAGATATAAATTGGTTCGAACCATTAGGAATAAAGGTAACAGGCATCCATAGAATACAGCATTCTACTTTGGATGATGTCCTGAGTGAATTCTCTGATGTGTTCAAGGAAGAACTGGGAAAGTTTACAGGTACACCTATCAAGTTACATTTGGATCCCTCAGTTCGTCCGATTCAGCTGAAAGCTAGGAATGTACCATTTGCTCTAAGACCCAAGATTGAGAAGGAATTGAAACGATTACAAGACCAGGAAGTTCTTGAAATAGTTAGTTACTCTGATTGGGCAACTCCTGTAGTTCCTGTCTTGAAATCTAATGGAGAGATTAGGTTATGTGGTGACTATAAATGTACAGTCAACAAGGCTTTGGGCACTCATCCATATCCAGTACCGGCAGTAAATCAAATTCCTGGAGATTTAACAGGAGGCCGACATTTCATAAAGCTTGATTTGTCCCAATCATATCTGCAATTAGTCGTGGATGAATCTTCTGCCATGGCACAAACAGTTGTGACACATCGTGGAGCATTCAAGTGCAATCGCCTCCAATTTGACATTTCCACAGCTCCTGGAATATTCCAACGGTTCATTGAGACATTGCTCGCAAACATACCAGGAGTGTTTCCATACTATGATGGCTTGATGATGTCTTGATCAAAGGTTCTACAGAAGAAGACATAACCAAGCGATTTCGTGAAGTTCTTGGTCGATTTTCTAAGGCTGGGTTACGTTTAAACAAAAATAAATGTATTACTGGAACTCCAAAAATTGAATTCTTAGGTTATGAAATCAACGAGAGAGGTATTAAACCCACAAAGGACAAAATAAAAGCTATTCAAGAAGCCCCTACGCCAACAAAGAGAGAGGAACTCCAAGTATTTTTGAGTTTACTGAACTTTTATCATGTCTTTCTACAAAATGAAGCAACAGTGGCAGAGCCTCTTCATCGCTTGCTAGACAAGAGAGCAGTGTGGAAATGGAAGGAAAGCCACGAATAAGCTTTTCATAAGGTTAAAAATCTCTTATCAAGTGATTCCCTCCTTGTACATTTCGATGAAAAGAAACCAATCATCCTGACATGTGATGCTTCCCAGTATGGTGTTGGCGCTGTCCTCAGCCACAAATTGTCAGAGGGAGTTGAAGCTCCAGTGGCATTCTATTCAAGAACTATGAATCCAACAGAGCGTCGGTATGCCCAGATAGCCAAAGAAGCCCTGGCCATGATTCAAGGGGTTAAAAAGTTTCACAACTACCTTTATGGGCAGAAATTCGAAATAAGAACTGACCACAAGCCATTACTGGGCCTTCTGGCCAGCGATAAACCCACACCAACAATGTTGTCCCCAAGAATGCAGCGGTGTTCCCTAGCTTTAAGCTCATATGATTACCATCTTGTATACCAACCTGGTAAATTGATTTCAAATGCAGGTGGACTTAGTCGTCTACCTCACCCGCAGATGATTCATCATGGGACATCTCCTAATGAAGTATTACTCCTGGAAGCTTTGGACAAGCCTAACATCTCAGCCAAAGATATTGCACGGATGACTATGCAAGACCCTATCTTAGCTCGAGTGCTCAACTGGGTTTTGAAGGGATGGCCAGCTGAAAATCCAGCCGCAGAATTCACCCCTATTTCCAACGGCGCGGCGACTGGAAATCTCAACCCACAAAGGATGCCTCCTTTGGGGATGCAGGGTCATAATACCCAGAAATGAACAAGAACACTTATTGGCCACTGTCCACAGTTCACATCAAGGCATCGTACGTACAAAGAGCCTTGCAAGAAGTTACATGTGGTGGCCAAAGATGGATAGTCAAATTGAAGACACAGTAAATAGGTGCAACATTTGTCAACAAACACGGCATGTACCTCCTAAGACACTGGGAACATGGGAATGCATTAAAGAAACATGGTCAAAACTCCACATCGATCATGCTGGGCCTTTACAGGGATCCCTTTTCCTCATTGTCGTAGATGCATACTCAAAATGGCTAGAGGTTATTAAGGTATCGTCAACAGACTCACCTTGTGCTATTGAAGCTTTGAGGAAGCTTTTTGGCTCTCATGGTATTCCTGACACCATAGTCTCAGATAACGGACCTGGATTCACATCGTCTGAATTTTAACGGTTCCTTATGAGAAACGGAATCCATCATACATTCACAGCTTCTGGACATCCTTCATCAAACGGACAAGCAGAACGGATGATGCAGACAACAAAAGATGCACTTCGAAGAATTGTTTCGGGGAATTGGAATGCTAGATTTGCATCATTCTTATTAGCACAACATGATACGGCCAATTCTGCTACCAATGTTTCTCCAGTAGAGCTGCTTATGAACCGCCGTTTGAAAACCTGCCTAGACAGAATCCATCCAGATTTTTCGGAGCTTAATCCTAAGGATCTGTCTACTTCAAGATTCCGGATGTTTGCACCTCTAGACTTGGTATATGCTCGTGGATTCCACCCTCACGACAAATGGGTACCATCTACAATAATAGAAGTAATTAGCCCCACAATGTATGAGGTTATAACGGATAAAGGTCTTGTGTGGAAAAGACACATTGACCAACTAAGACGACGCCTGGGCAGTCCTCCACCATAGGCGTAGCGTCGAAGGGGCACGGGGGGGCACGTGCCCCCCAACCTTCTGTACCCCGGGCGCCAGAACAGAAATTGTAGGGGGCGCCAAATGAAGAATTTTTTTGTCTTTACATACAAAAATGTATATGTATATATATCGAATTTGCATAAAAATGTCTTGCAGCCGGAAAATCCAAAAGGAAAACTGAACCAAATGCATTAAAATGTACAAATATATAAAAATATTCATCTATAATAGAAGACTGCAAATAGGAGAATCACTAACATTTTCCAAGGTCAATAGGTCAGTATCTACTCCTCTCTTCTGTGTAAAACTGTCCCTCACCGATAATTGTCAAACGCCAACCGATTCCCTGGGAGGGAGGGGGTGCAGAGGGGGTCGTGTGCCCCGGACGCGAGAACGAAACCCGACGGGGCGCCAAATGAAGATTTTGTTTGACTCTGACTTTTCTGTTGAAAATATTCCATGAAGGCTGTTTTATTTTTTTTATCTCTCTCCCTAAGCAGCGTTGAGCTTTCTTTTTTTCCGTCTTGCTATGGGCGATGTCGGATGATTGTCCGGGACAATAAAAACAATCCGGAGAAGGAGTCAGGGCCGAAACTAGGGGGGGGGGGGCAGAGGGGGCATGTGTACTGAGCGCCACACGCAGGGGGCGCAAGAGGAAAATTTGGTTTGCTGTTTTATACAATATATATATGTGCGTGTGAAATTTGTGTAAAAATATTTTCTAGCCGAAAAGTAAAAAAGAAAAGCTTGGTACAGTGCATCAAAAATGTCAAATAGATAAAAAGATTCGCCTACAATAAACAAGACAGCAAATGAATAATCCCATTCTTTTTCTTATAATTACTTTTTTTGCATGCATATCACCATATCTGGCATGCATATCACCATACCTATTTTTTTGCATTACTTTTGGCGCATTCCTTTTGGGGCAATTATTTTTTGCAACCAACCAAATCCAGTCTTAGAGAGAGGAGGGAGCTTGGGCAACTGCCTGTGATTAAAAAAAAAAAAAAAAAAAAAACTCACCCAGGGCGCCATCAGCCGCCCCTGCTTTTTTCCCGTCTTGCTATGGGCGATGTCGGATGATTGTCCGGGACAATAAAAACAATCCGGAAAAGGAGTCAGGGCCGAAAATAGGGGGGCATGTGTACTGAGCGCCACACGCAGGGGGCGCCAGAGGAAAATTTGGTTTGCTGTTTTATACAATACTAGCAAACCCCGCGGCTTTGCTCGCGTAATATTTGAAATATGCCAAGTGATATTTATATGTCTAATTTTTATTAACAGGTACTAACTAAATTTTTATTTTATTAAAAGGTAATATTTTATTTTATTAAAAGGTAATATTTTATTTTATTAAAAGTTTTTTTTTATTAAAAGATACTTATTACTTTTAGGAATAATTCAAAAATTACAATTTAAATCACAGTTTGATTAAACATCATTATTACACTGCATTAGGCATAAATGAGACTTAAATTAATAAAACGAAATAAAACTAAATAAATGATAATTTAGAAAATATTTTGAAACTTTTATGCTCAATTAATACGCTCATTTCAGTATTCATTTGAAGTTTTGTATTTTTTAGAAACCATTTTCTTACATCTTAAAATTAACTATCATGTCAAATTCCAAGTCCTACCACCTCTCTCAACAGAAAGGGATATGTTGAAATAGGAACTGTCATCATTAATTTGCCAACATTAATTTTGAAATCGGTTTGTTTTTTCCTAATATTCCACAGAAACGTAATTTAGAAAGCTTTCAAAGGCCTTTTTTGGAAAGTTTATTGTTCCTGTGAACCCCAGGTGGTAGAATCTTCGACATAAAATATAGCCTGTGTAGGATCAGAGACTGTTACCATTGATTCGCAACTATTACTTTTATAATCGGTTTATATTCCCTGAAATTGCATAGAAATCGTAATTTAGGACTTTTTTAGAATGCTTTTCGCACCTCCCCTTCGCTTCACCCCTTTTTAATTCAAATTTATTTTCGACAGTCTTTCGAGAGCATTTATATTTTATAAGTATCTACCATGCCATATTTAAAGTTTCTAGACTCTTCAGTATCACAGAAATCGCAATTTAGGAAGTTTTTAGCTCCTGCAACCCTCTGGTTGTAGTGGCACAGACATAAAATGCAGCTTATGTTTGGGCAGGTTCTATCACCAACAATTTGTCATCATTATTTTTTTAATTGGTCTGGTATTTGATAAGATTGCATAAAAATTGTAATTTATAACGCTTTTCGCTCACTTCATCTTTTTAAATTTAGAATTTTCTTCCGACTGCTTATAGAAAGCAGTTGCATCTTGTAAGTAAATACCATGCCATACTTCAAAGTGTTAGACCCCCCTCAGTTATGCAAAAAACGCAAATTAGAACATGTTTTGCTTTTACAACCCTCAGATGGTAGTGACAACGACATAAAATATAACCTATGTTATAGCAGGGACTGTCACCATTGATTTGCAACCACTACTTTTGAAATAGCTTTGGAATTTCCTGAGATTGAGTAGAAATCGCAATTTAGAACGTTTTTAGACCGCTTTTAGCGCATTTTCACCCCTTTTTAAATTTCTAATTTTTTCGAAACTGTTCTTAAAGATAATTTATATCTAATAAATGTGTACCTTGTCTAATTTTAAGTTGCTAGCCCCTACCGATCACAAAAATCGAAATTTAGAACGCTTTTTTGCTCCTGCAACGTCTAGGTGATAGTTATAGCGACATAAAATAGCGTCTATGTTAGAGCAGAGGCTGTCAGCATCAATTTCCTACAATTACTTTTGAAATGAGTTTGATTCTTCCTGAGATATTGCTGACAAATCGGCATTTCGAAAGTTTTTAGAACGCTTTTCGCTCATTTTGCTCCTGCATCTCCTCTGGGTTAGTGGAAACATATATAAAATATAGTCTATCTTGGAGCAAGATCTGTCACCATCATTTTTACACCATTATATTTGAAATCGGTTCAGTATTTCCTGAGATTGCATAGAAATTGCAATGTAGAACGTTTTTTACAACGCTTTTTGCGCATTTTGACCCCCCTTTTAAATTTCGATTTTTTTAGGAAATGTCCTTAGAGATCCTTGATATCTTATAACTAACTACCATTCTAAATTTCACGATTCAAGGCCCTTCCGTCACGCAAAAACCGCAATTTAGAACGTTTTTCTCCTGCAGCCCTTTTGGGGTAGTGACACCGACATAAAACATAGCCTATGTTGGAGCAAGGATTTTCACCATCATTTTGACGCCATTATTTTTTAAATCGGTTTGGTATTTCCTGAGATTGTGTAGAAACTACCATTTAGAACGTTTTTTAGAACGCTTTCCGCGCATTTTCACCCCTTTTAAATTTCGAATTGTTTAAGAACTGTTCTTAGAAATCCTTTATATCTAATAAGTAGCTGATAATTCAAATTTCATATTTCTAGGCCCATCAGTAACGCATAAATCGCATTTTTAGAACGTTTTTTGCTCCTGCACCCCCTTTGTGGTAGTGGCACCGACATAAAACATAAGCCTATCTTGGAGCAAACGTTGTCACTATCATTTTGACACCAATATTTTTTAAATCGGTTTGGTATTTCCTGAGATTATGTAGAAACTACCATTTAGAACGTTTTTAGAACGCTTTTTGTGCATTTTCACCCCTTTTAAATTTCGAATTGTTTAAGAACTGTTCTTAGACACCATTTATATCTTATAAGTAACTAATATTCCAAATTTCATATTTCTAGGTTCTTCAGTAACGCACAAATCACATTTTTAGAACGTTTTTTGCTCTTGCACCCCTTTTGGGGTAGTGGCACCGACATAAAATATAGCCTATGTTCTAAGTTGGACTAACACCATCATTTTGATACCATTACTTTTGAAATCGGTTTGGTATTTTCTGAGATTATGTAGAAACTACCATTTAGAACGTTTTTAGAACGCTTTTTGTGCATTTTCACCCCTTTTAAATTTCGAATTGTTTAAGAACTGTTCTTAGACACCATTTATATCTTATAAGTAACTAATATTCCAAATTTCATATTTCTAGGTCCTTCATTAACGCAAAAATCGCATTTTTAGAACGTTTTTTGCTCCTGCACCCCCTTTGGGGTAGTGGCACCGACATAAAATATAGCCTATGTTCTAAGTTGGGCGAACACCATCATTTTGATACCATTACTTTTGGAATCGGTTCGGTAGTTCCCGAGCTTATCTCCGACAAATAAACAATTTTTTCCTCTTTATAATAGGAGTATAGATATATATGTGCGTGTGAAATTTGTGTAAAAATATTTTCTAGCCGAAAAGTAAAAAAGAAAAGCTTAGTACAGTGCATTAAAAATGTCAAATAGATAAAAAGATTCGCCTACAATAAACAAGACAGCAAATGAATAATCCCATTCTTTTTCTTATAATTACTTTTTTTTGCATGCATATCACCATACCTATTTTTTGCATTACTTTTGGCTCATTCCTTTTGGGGCAATTATTTTTTGCAACCAACCAAATCTAGTCTTAGAGAGAGGTCGAGCAACTGTCAACGAGTAAAAACTAAGGGTTGAAATATATGCAAGATAGAATAGTAACCCCCTTTTATTATTATTTTTTTTTTTTTAAGACTATAGCCCGGGCCGAAACTAGGGGTGGTGCAGAGGGGCATGTGCCCCAGGTGCCAGAACAAAGGCGAAGGGGGCACCAAATGAAGATTTTGTTTGTCGATTCACACACACAATATATATATATATGAAATACAAAGAAACTCGCAAGCTAATGATAAACTTACGGGAGCTTTCTTTTGAAATTTCTCGTTTGGATTTTAAAATTATTTTTTTTTTCCTTAGGATAGTTTAGATTGATCTTTAGCGTTGCTATACTTTTAGGTTTTGAAACCGGCACTGAAAGCGAAGGTAACTTTATAAAAATAATCTGCAACCAAAATCGAAAAAGTAAACACTAACCTGGTTAGAATTTAACCTCAGCTTTTCTAAGCAAAAAGAAAAATCATTTAAAATTATTAATATGGTTAAGCATTTTAATATTTAAAAAAAAATTTTTTTCTTAGGATAGTTTAGATTCATCTTTAGCGTTGCTGTACTCTTAAGTTTTGAAACCGGTACCGAAAGTGAAGGTAACTTTATAAAAATAATTTGCAACCAAAATCGAAAAACTAAATACTAACCCGGTTACAATTTAACCTCAGCTTTTCTAAGCCAAAAAAAAAAAAATCATTTAAAACTATTAATATGCAAGCGAGAAAATTTAAAAAGAATAAATTATTTAAGGGGCAGAGTTAGAAATAACGTGTGGGATATCGCAAATCCCACACAAAAAAGGAAAATCCCGCATATTAAAAATATTTATTTGCATGGAATCTTCCAAATTTACTTCTTGCACAGGCATATGATTCGTACGCGATTTTTTTTTTTAATTTCGTGAAAGCCACGATTTGCTTTTCTTCGAGAATTCCACAAAATCAGTTCATCAAACAGCCGCGAATTTTGCCAATCGGTAACGAAAAAAAAAAATCGCAGATATCAATAATTGGCTGTAGAAAAAAAAAAAAAAAAAAAAAAAAAAGTTTTCCATCGGCCACGAAAAGAAACTTGTAAATTTCGCCTAAAGATTACGGAAAGAAAATCGAAAATTTTTCTCTCGAAAAATTTCATGCCCCTCTGCACCACCCCTAGTTTCGGCCCGGGCTATAGTCTTAAAAAAAATAATAATAATAAAAGGGGGTTACTATTCTATCTTGCATATATTTCAACCCTTAGTTTTTACTCGTTGACAGTTGCTCGACCTCGCGCCCTTTGAGATCGGATCTGCATGTAAAACTTTCGCGAACAGAAAAAAAAATACACCCGCGAATTTGGTCAAATAGTCGCGCAAAAAAGGCAAGCAAAAAATCAAGAACTTAATCAGTCGGTCGGCAAAAGAAAAGAAAGAATCGCGAATTTCGTCAAAAATCCCTGAAACAAATACCGAATATCATTTTCGTCAACCGGTCGTAGAAAAATCCACGAAATTTGGCAAATGATCGTGTAAAGAAAATCGTGAATTCCATGAAACGATTGGCAAAGGATCGTGTAAAGAAAATAGTGAATTCCACGAAACGATTGGCAAAAGATCGTGTAAAGAAAATCGTGAATTCCACAAAACGATTAACGGGAAAAAAATGCGAATTTTGGTAATTCGTCGGGGAAAAAATTGCGAATCTCCTCAAAGGTCAGTGGAAAAATATCTTGAATTTTATCAAAGGTTGTGGAAACCAATGGCGATTTTCGTCATTCGGTCACGGACAAATTTCGCCAAAATAATATACAAAATATCACGAATTTCGTCAAACGATCAAGAGAAAAAAATTGCAAATTTCGTCAAATGGTCGCGGACAAAAAGACAGCAGGGGTGATTCTGAGAAGAAAAAAAATCTGAAATTCACAGCAAATTTTCTAAAAAGTTACAGCAGAGGGAGGGAAAAGGATGGAAATCTCCTCCCGACGCCAATTATACGTTTTTCCGCAATCCTTTGACGAAATTCGCATTTTTCCACGATTTTTTGATGAAATTTGCGATCTTTTGGTGAAATTTGTGTTTTTTTCGTGATGCCTAGACGAAGTTTGCTTTTTTTGCGATCCCTCGAAGAAATTCGCATTTTTTCGCGATCTCTTGAAGAAGTTCGAGATTCTTTGGCGAAATTCGTTTTTTCTGCGATCTTTTGAAGAAATTGGCGATTTTTTTCCGTGAACGATTGTCGAAATTGATTTTTTCGGCGACCATTTGCCGAAATTCGCGATATTTTATATGCCCGAATTCTCGGACTGATGACCGATTTTAAAAAATTTTCCGGATGTCTTAAATTTTCGGAAAATTCAGAACAGAATCACCCCTGAAATGACACGAATTTGGTCAAATAATCGCGTAAATAATTGAGAAGTTAAAGAAATGATTGCGCAAAAAATCAAGAATTTCGTAAGTCGATTTTAAAAAGAATATCACGAATTTTGACAAACTATCGTGGAAAAGAATCGCGAATTTCGTTAAATGATATCTGAAACAAATAGCGAATATCATCAATCGATCACGGAAAAAATATATATTGCAAATTTCGACAAGTGGTGGCGGGAAAAAAATTTCGCCAATCTATCGCAGAAAAATTCGCGAATTTTGGCAAAGGATCGCGGGAAAAAAATCGTGAGTTCCGTGAGACGATCGCCGGAAAAAAAAACGCGAAATTTGGCAAAGGATCACGAAAAAAAATTGTGAGTACCGCGAAACGATTGTCTTAAAAAAATCGGAACATTTCCAATAGGTCATAGGAAAAACTGCGAAATCTCCTTCAACAATCGTAGCTAAAGATGGCGAAAAGAAATAACTATTTTCGTCAATCGATTGGGGGAAAAATCGCGAATTTTGCAATTCGTCACGGAAAAAATCGCGAATCTCCTCAAACAACTGTAAAAAATATCTTGAATTTTACCAAAGGTCGCCGAAACTGGCGATTTTTGTCATTCGGTCGCGGAAAATCATCGCAAATTTCATCAAAAGAATGGACAAAAAACTGCGAATTTCGTACAACGATCACAAGAAAAAAATCACAAATTTCGTCAAATAGTAAAAAAAAAAAAAAAACGCAAATTTTGTTTAAAAAAGAAAATGGGAATTTAACCAAATGATCGCGCAAAAAATCACGAATTTTGTAAGTCGGTCGTAAAAAGAAAATCCCGAATTTTGACAAACGATCTGGAAAAGAATCGTGAATTTCGTCAAAAGATCTCTGAAACAAATAGTAACTATCATCAGTCGGTCGCAGAAAATATATATCGCGAATTTGGACAAGTGGTGGCGGAAAAAAAATCAATTTCGTCAATCTGTCGTAGAAAAATCTGCAAAATTTGGCAAAGGATCGCGGAAAAAAATTGCAAATTCTCCTTCAACGATAGTATAAAAGATTTTGGAAATAAATAGGTATTTTCGTCAATGGATTGGGGGGAGAAATCCCGAATTTTGGAATTCGTCGCAGGAAAAATCCCGAATCTCCTCAAACAAACGTTGAAAAAGTTCATTTGAGAAGGTGACTTTACAGGCGCTTTGAAGAAAAAGACCAAATAATTTTAGTAAAAATATTCGTTGAAATCCGAAAAAAGTCGCCTACTGCTTTCTTGAAATAGTCGCTTTTTAACAGTTTTCGGCCTAAAATAGTCGCCATAGCCGCCGAATGCTGAAAATAATCACTTTTAGCAGCATTTTAGTAGCAAGTGGCAGGCCTGCATGTAAAGAAAAATCAGAATTTTTGTGAAATTGAGTCGTGCCGGAACAGGCCTGATTTAATTAATTTTTTTCATGGGCCGGGTTTGTTTTCACTGATTTATTTACGAACCGGGCCTGGCCGTAAACTGTGAAAATATAAACGGGCCGTGTTCGGGTGGAACTTTTAATTTTCATGCCGGCCTGGAAATTGCGGCCCGTGCATACCTCTAGTATTTCCCCCAGGGGTGTGCAAAGAGGGGGGGGGGCTAAAGGAGCGGTCGCCCCGGGCGCAAAATTTATGCTGCGAACCACGGTTTTATTTCTTTATTTATTCAGTTTTTGGGCGCCGACCATTTTCCGGGAAATTTCTTTTTCACTCTTCATCATCTTTTTTTCCTGTCGCAAAACATCATGAACTCGCTAGCAAATAAGTGCAATTTTCTCTTACGTTATTTAGTTGTTCTGAATTTCTAAATTAAAATTAAAACACTTAAAGTTCCAAAATAAACGGGAAATATTTATTCATATTATAAATATTATAGTTTTTTTTTTTGTTGTTGCTGTATGTTTTTGCACTTTATCAATTTTATTACACCCATAACAAATAGAAAGACTTTTTTGTTTTTTTTTTTGGGGGGGGGGGGCGCAAAATTGAAAATTCGCTCCGGACGCACTTCGCACGGCCTTAGTGCCCCCCCCCCCCAAAATTTCTGGTCACGCCACGCCTATGTCCTCCACATATGACAGACTCTGATAGTTCTTCAACATATCCACCTAAAGTCCCAATACCTTCACCGTTGATGTCAGAATCCGTAGGAGACAGCGATAACTCTGAGCCAGCAGGAGGCAAACAGGATCCTGTTCTGTCGACAAAGGACGTGGTTTCAGAGCCTAGGAAGATGGGCAGTTTAATTGGAACTGCACCTGTAGCGGTTGGAAAGTTGCCTGATGTTGCAAGTCCAGCGGTCCTTCCGTCAAGACCAGTCAGAGCTAAACATCCACCAACCTGGCTAAAGGACTATGTTACATAGGGGGAAGGAATGTTATGTATTGTAACATACTTTTATGCGACCGGAGTGGCAACAGGCCGCACGAACGAACTATGTAAATATACTTGGCTGTCACTGCTAGATAGCTATGTTTCTGGCTAGTAAACTAATATAATAAATAGGTTTAAGTTGCATTAGTATTAACTATTTATGTCTCGGTTAATACATAATAGTTTGGCAGAATTATTCCTTTGCCATTTTAAATAAGACGTAATTTCCCGCATTTACTGCTTTTAATGGCTATTAATGAATTTATTATTTTAAAGTTTTCGTTCTCTTTTAATAGTCATAGTAAATACAATTTTTATGACGTAATTTTCAATATTTTCCTGCTTTTAACATGTAATTATTTAATTCTGAAGTTTTTCTGTTTTAAATAGTCTTGTGTAAATAAATTTTTAATCGCAAGGAAATATTATTTTTTGCAATTTTTCTACGATTGGCAACAATTTGAAATAATACCCTTTCTAAAATATGCAAAAAATATCTCTTAAAATGATGAAAATTTAATTAAACTAAATAAGAAATTATTATTTATTTAATATTATTATTATTATTATTTATATTTAATGAATTATTTTTTCACATTTTTCTGAAAAAAAATAATTTAATCGCAATATTGTCTTCACTACCGATTGAAATAAAAGATAATTTCAATTTTAATTTGAAAATGGCGAAAAAGAAGAAATCTAATAATCCCTATCGTTATCCGTTTTCTCCCTTTTTTCAGAAAAATGGAGGAATTTGGTTGCCATCATTATAATAATTAAATTCAAATTAGAAAAAAATTAATATTCCGACAACTGATTCAAATTTTGAAATTCTAATACCAATTTTGAGATCTGCGGATCAATACGAATTTTTGGTGTTAATTTGACCGCATAATATTCAATATTTTAGCCATGAAATAGCCATGAGAAATAGCCATGAAATAAAATCAGTCATTTAATCAGTCGTTTAATAAAATCGTTTCATAAATTCGTTTCATTAGGATTTTATATTCAGAGAGTAGATTATGAATTTAAAAAACTATCTCCTCGAAACTTTTTTTCTTTGCATTACTATGACACATTAGAAGATATGTGCATTTAAAAATAAAAGATTTAATTTTTATGTTAATTACGGCTAATTACTTGATGTGGTACTTCAAAGTACCGTTGGGTCATAACGCTTGGACAAAAATCGAGACTTAGAAAAAAAAATAATTCTTTTTTTATTATTATTATTTTAATGTGACTTGTTATGGATATATCTAATGTACAGTCGTGGAAAAAAAAAGTAAACACCCCCTACTAACTTCTCAACAAATCATCATAGAAGAAAGTTACTGGTACCGAACGATTGGAAATAAAGTCTACTTTTAAATGATGTAAATAAAATTTTCTTAGGGGGTCATCTACATATTAAAACGAATCCAAACTTCATTTTTTTCAAAGGCAATACCCAATTTTAACGAGATATTTCAAATCTTCGGTTCAAACTATGCCTAGACCCCAAATTTCAAGTCATTTGAATGATAAGTTTTTGAATTATAAACATTCAAAATTTAGTGCTTCTAATGTTAAATTATATTTTCACATTTTTATTTATATCTCCCAAAATTATGCTCCTAATGTGCTAATTTTTTTTGTGGTAATAATAATAGTATACCCAAACATAAATAAGCTGAATTTGCAATTTTTATAATTTTATGATATGAATTATGAAATTAATATTCGAAAAAATTATGAATAGCAACCTACAATTTTTTTGATGGATTTAGATTTATTAAGTCCTGCTTTATGGAAATTCGAAAATTTCACATTTTTCTTCCAAGTAGTTTTCAAATTATGCTTAAAAAACGGCAAAATGATGGTTTAAAGTCTATGATGGAAGTGAGTAGAAATTTTGAAATTTATTCTGCCGTACTGTAATCTAACACGCTTCATTGACTCCTTGAGTGGCGCTTAAGGTGCCTTGATCAAGGAAGCAGCTCTCCCGGTTAACAATCCAGTACGGAACTTCAATTTGGATACAGCCCTTAAAATACGTTCGTTTTAAAATAATTAATTTCTCGGAAACTTATGGTACGAATTGCATAAAAATTCGTTTTTAGGCTAATTGAAGGGTGTAGAGTTCATTTATGCTGTCAGAATTGTGTACTGCTATTGAAAAAAATAAAGTTATGGTCCGTTTTAATATGTATATGGCCCCCTAAGCAAATTTTATAGACATCCTTTAAAAGTAGACATTATTTCCAATCGTTCGGTATCAGTCACTTTCTTCTACAATAATTTGTTGAGGAGTTAGTAGGGGGTGTTTACTTTTTTTTTTTCCACGACTGTACATACGTCTATGACGTATACAGGGTGATTCATAAAAGATGGGCAGAACTTTAAGGGGTTATAGTACACTTAAAGACAAATAATATTAAATAGGAGACTAAGGGTCCCAGACGTATTCCCAAGGAGATAGGGGGCATTAAAGTTTAGGGTCCGAAATTTCAAATGATTATAAAACATGGAAAAATTGGTCGATTCGTTTGCGGTTTTTGCAAAAAATTTTCTTTATGCCAGTATTTTCTTGAAATAAAATTTTAAAGTTCAATTTCAAAAAATGCCGATAGGGGGCGCTTTAGACTTTGGAGTAACAAACAACTATTTTTTAACGTTATTTTTTGTATTTCTTTAAATGATTTCGAAAGCTTAGACTTAAACTTAAATTTTGATCTAAAAATCTGAGTCCTAACGAGTAGTTAAGTAGCATAAACTGAAATTTGAAATTTGAAACCCTTCTCCCCCCAGAACAAAAATCAGTTATTCCCGATCTTTGTGTCGTAGATTAGGCTCTAACTACTGCCGCGTTTTGCTAAAATTATTCTTTATGTCAGTATTTTCTTGAAAATAAATTTTAAAGAAAATTTTCAAAAAATTCCGATAGAGGGCGCTTTAGACTTTGGAGTAACGAACAACTATTTTATACCGTTATTTTTTGTGTCTCATTAAATGCTTTCTAAAGCTTAGACTTAAATTTTCAGCCCAAAATCTGAATCGTTAGACGTGGTTAAGTTTCTGGGGAGAGGGGTTTGAAATTTCTACTCCTGAGCACAGTTCAGTTTACCATGTCCACACATTGTGTGCTGTGATACGAGGTAAAAAGACACAAATTAGGATTATGTTACCAAAGCATATTTATTAACATGTAATTACAATAAATGTTCAAAATTGTGACCACCAGAGGTTATGCACGCAGAACAACGGCGAAGAATGGAACGGCGAACATTCGCGAAAACATCAGGCTTTTCGAGCACTTCCCCTACAGCGGCGGAAAGTCTGGCGACCAGTTCCTCGGGGGATTCAATGGGTGTCTCATACATAAGAGCCTTCAATCGTCCCCAAAAAAAGAAATCGAGGGGTGAAAGATCTGGCGAGCGAGCAGGCCAAGCAACAGGACCACCTCGACCAATCCATCTGTTCGGAAATGTGATGTCCAGATAGTTGCGGACGTCTCGTACGTAATGGGCTGGCGCTCCATCGTGCTGGAACCACATGACCCGCCGGATGCGTGGAGGAACAACGTTTAACAGGTCTGGCAGCACATGTTGCAGAAATGTGAGGTATGTTTTACCGTTGAGGCGTTCAGGAAGAAGGTACGGTCCGATTAGGTGGTCTCCGAGGATTCCTGCCCAAACATTGATGGAAAAGCGTCTCTGATGAGCATGTGGATACGTAGCATGTGGATTGACATCCGCCCATACATGTGCATTGTGTGTGTTAAATGTACCTTCACGTGTGAAGGTACATTCATCTGTGAAAAGCACAGTTCGTCCAAAATGTGGATTTAGCGCGTTCTGCTGCAGAAACCAGCGGGCGAATTCAATACGATTTGGATAATTCCCTGGAGACAGTTTCTGGACTCGTTGCACATGAAACGGGAGCAAATGTTCATCCTTCAGTACCCTCCAAGTCATGGACTGTGACGTATCCACCTGCCTAGCCACTGTTCGTGTACTTGTACTTGGCTGCGCCGCTACTACATCCAGAATGGCTTCTGCAACAACTACTGATTCGTCCTTTTTTGCACGACCTGCATTCGACCGGGAAGCGAGAAATGATCCCGTCTCACACAACTGTCTGTGCAAGCGCTCGAAAGTTTTGCGGTTAGGCAACCGCCTGTTGGGAAATCGCTCTCCGTACATTCGTTGTGCCTCTGCACCATTTCCATCTGCCGCTCCGTAAATTAAATGCATCTCAGCCTTTTCCTTATTCGTGAAGGGCACCATCTTCCGATTCATTACTACAGCGACTTACACTTGACTCACCGTTCAGTGGTTTTTATGCCTGAATCGTGTCGAAATTTTGCATACGTGTTCTTCTTCTTCCCCATTTGACATTTGCATACTTTCTGTTTCCTTCTTCACCCGGTGACTAGCGTCAGGAATGGAGCTTTAACGTTTGCATGAGCGACGTTTCCAACTGTGCCAGTGCCTTTATGAGTGAATTCCGACTATGCAGTCCTTGACGAAAGTTGTATTTTTGCCTCGTACCACAGCACAGAATTGTTGGGCATGGTTAAGTAGTGCAAACTGAACTATGTTCAGAAGTTGAAATTTGAACCCCCTCCCCTCGCTACTGAACCTGCTGAAAATTTAAGTTTAAGTCTAAGCTTTAGAAAGCATTTAATGAGACACAAAAAATAACGGTATAAAATAGTTGTTCGTTACTCCAAAGTCTAAAGCGCCCTCTATCGGAATTTTTTGAAAATTTTCTTTAAAATTTATTTTCAAGAAAATACTGACATAAAGAATAATTTTAGCAAAACGCGGCAGTAGTTAGAGCCTAATCTACGACACAAAGATCGGGAATAACTGATTTTTGTTCTGGGGGGAGAAGGGTTTCAAATTTCAAATTTCAGTTTATGCTACTTAACTACTCGTTAGGACTCAGATTTTTAGATCAAAATTTAAGTTTAAGTCTAAGCTTTCGAAATCATTTAAAGAAATACAAAAAATAACGTTAAAAAATAGTTGTTTGTTACTCCAAAGTCTAAAGCGCCCCCTATCGGCATTTTTTGAAATTGAACTTTAAAATTTTATTTCAAGAAAATACTGGCATAAAGAAAATTTTTTGCAAAAACCGCAAACGAATCGACCAATTTTTCCATGTTTTATAATCATTTGAAATTTCGGACCCTAAACTTTAATGCCCCCTATCTCCTTGGGAATACGTCTGGGACCCTTAGTCTCCTATTTAATATTATTTGTCTTTAAGTGTACTATAACCCCTTAAAGTTCTGCCCATCTTTTATGAATCACCCTGTATATGACTAGATTATGATGCTGTTGGTGCATCATCAGTGAGCATTTCTCAATCAGAAGAATAGTCTACAGTTGTAACAATGTCGTTCGATGGAAAGCATAGCTGAAAGAAATTTCCGAACAACTAGTTGTAGAAAACTCAGAAGGATTCATAAAAATGCTAAAAGATACTTTTAGATTATGTTTTTATAATTTTTATTTTTTTCCGTTTTGTTTTGTAAAAATATAATATTTTTTCTGAAGATAAAAATAACATATTTTTTGTTTTATTATTCACCAATGTCCTACTTAAATCATGCAATATCTTCCAATACAACGTATGAAAATCCATCTGTCTAGCAACCACGCATCCCTAGTAAATATATGGGTTTTTATGCACCCTATGTATTCAAAAGTTAAAAACGTAGTTAAAAATCCTGTTCAAAGTAATCCCGACAGTACTCGAAAGAGCCACTTTGTAAAGTACTTCGTAAAGTAAACAAACTGAAAATTAATTTTTTTAGCATAACATATTGCCAAGTGATCTATTTAAAACAAGAAAAAAAAATACGATAGTCTTACACTGTTAAAAATCTGCAGCAAACTGCCTAGCAATTCAACCGTTTTTTAGGGTTCCGTACTTAAACAGTAAAAACGGAACCATTATAAGATCACTCCTGTGTCTGTCCGTCTGTCTGTCTGTCACAGCCATTTTACTCCTAAACTATGGAACGTGGAAAGTTCAAATTCGGGGAAGTAATAAAGACCATTGACCCACATATTTTCAGATTAATAAACATTCATAAATATATTTAGTAAAAATGTAGGGGGGCAAATTATGCTACTTGAAAAAAAAAATATTTTCATTGTATATCATGTGGGGTATACTGTGAAAGCTTTCGTAACGCTGAACTCAAAAATATATTCCTTTTAATTTTAGGTATTATATTTTAAAAAATATTGTCTAAAATGTAACGCAAAAATATGTCCCCCCCCCATCTAATTCCGAAACTACTGAAACTAAAATTATGAAAAAATTAGAGGTAGTAGATGTTAATATAAACCTTGCCGGAAAATTATACCGATTATCCTAGGTCACATAGTTTTTGAGAAATTAGCATTTTTCTGTTATACACAAATTTCGATTTACGGGCATTCAGAAAAAATGTTGAACATCGCTGAATATACCTATCGTTGCAGAAGTATAAAAGAATTGTTGATAATGATTTTCGAAAAAAATCATCAGTAATTAGCTGAGATATTAACCCTTAAAGATAGGCCAGTTTGGACATACATAAGGACAGGCGCGGCGTACTCTATACCTAGGTAACAACTTTTATTGATATATATGTATAATGTAATGTCCAGTAACAGTATAATATCAATAAACGTCAAATTGTTAAAAACATACTAAGACTCAGTCAGGCGTCTCAGGACTCTAAAAAGTGGAAAAAATGAAAAAAAGACCCTTTTCAACATTTGATGTCTTAAAATGTATATGATTTTAAAACACAATTTTAATTGGGATGAAAAATATAAGTATGTTCTTTCATTTGATATATTTAAAAAATTGCAAGATACAGAATTAGTATTTATAGGGGGCTCGAAACTGTTAGACTTTTGTCGAACAAAAAATTGAGACAACAGTTTACATGCCGGATGACAAAATAAATATTTCAAATAGAATGAAAATTTTGGTGCTTACTTATACTTCAGATTGTAATAATTTCCCTGAACTTATAAATTTGTATTTAGAGCATTTTTATATTTTTAATGCAATGTTGCATTTAGCTAACACAAAATTTTGAAAATATCAACAGTAAAATCACATAAAAAATATTTCTTTGAACAATAAAAAGGAAAGTTTAGATTCAGTTTATACAGACCAACATGAAATACATGTTTTGACAATTTCATGAAAAAATATTCAGAAGTTTTTGAGGTATCTAGCGCGTTATACACAAAAAACACCATTTGGAGAAAAATGACTTCAAAGTTTCGAAATCACCGCTTCAGCTATCGAGCGGGTATAATTCTAAAAGCCATAACTTCTGTTCTAACGGGAATTTTAAGGAAACAATTATATCAAAATATTCAGAAAAGATAGGAGTTTAACATCTAAAAAAAAATTGAAATTTCTTAAATTTTGAAGTTTTAAGACTCCTGCGACCACTTAACCGTTTCTGGCGCGGAGTAATTCTATTTATAAACTTATGAAATAACGAACTGACACCAGAATTTATAAACAAATTTATTAAAAAATGCGAACTTGTTTATTTTCACGTACATGATAAAAGGAAAATTTTTATTAAATATTCTTGGTGCCGATTGTCTGCTTTGGAATTAAAATTAGGTGTCCTTTTTTTAAGGGTACCGCCCTCGAAAGGTTTAATTAGAATGAATCGCATAAATACTGTGGGATTCGCGATAGTTTGCATTGAGTGTATCTCTCAATACGCCTCGAGTGACTTTAAAAGTTAATTAAACACCTATCTGGAAAAACGCAGCACTGACCAAGGCGGCGTTACAACTTTGAGACCTCCTTTCGAAGCGCGCTTAGCACAATGCCAAATTTAAACTTTGAACAAAGGTTTTGTTTTAGCTACACTGTAGAAATAAAAGTTATTACTACGCTGAATTTAGTTTTATGAAAAGCCAAATGAAGTTTAACTATGCACTGCTTTTATTGTCAGTACCGAATTAAGTTCATCATAAACAGATTAGGATAATATTAAAAAAAAGAGTTATACTAATAGCTATATTTGATATTATTTAGGTTCTATATCTCTTTGAACTTTATGGTATACCCATTTACACTTTTCTAATATATACAGTTATACTCAACCCTACGTTGTATAGTTTTTTACAAAATCTTAGTATTCTTTTAGCAACGGTTTTTTTTTATAATACCATTACAAATTCATATATTTATTCTACGGAACCCTCTGTACGCGAGTAATACTCGCACTTGACCGTTTATTTTTTTTTTATAGGTAACTATTACTTAACCGTAATTTAAGTATATTCTGACCATAATATTGTAAATAATGTGGTCAGCTGAGCTTAATAATACGGCCAGGTAACCGCTATCTTTAAAAACGGTCGAACTGCTGGACAGCTTGCTACAGATTTTTAACAGTGTACGTTTAAAATTTCAGATGTTTCCATGCAAAAGTTGGGGATACCATGTCAGACAACAAAATTGAGACGCACACACACTCCAAAATAGCTTCCTAAACAATTTTCAGCTTACTGGAACTGCTATTGCTATCTAGCAATGATCAAGGAAAGTATTTACTATTGTTTCTTAAAATTACCATTGTGAATGCGTTCAACGAGTGTGTTTTAATTGGGATAGAAAACAGTGGCACTTTAAAGCACCGTCCACTGAAAAAGATCAAGTACAGGGTGATCTTTTTTAAAGTGGCAGTGTTTGGAACGCCCTGTAGCGCGATCTAATTGCCGAAATGGCACCAAACTTGGTATTTATACTAATCAAGACATGGGAAAAAGGATTCCGTGAAAAAAAATTTAGTTCCAAAAATCGCCGCTAGGGCATTTATGCCGCTGCTGTGGCTTACAATAACGAGAATTAGCATAAAACACGGGTATCAAAGAAAAATGCAAATGTTGTGCGATGACAGTGCCAGTAATAGGGGCTATAAGCAAGTAGTAGACAGCTCCGACAAATAATCTCAGCTGAAGTAAACGAGCTCCAGTTGACATGCCTCTCACGTTACCGGAACGTGCGTTACTGGTGAAACTGTATTATATGAATCAATGTAATGCATCCGCAGCTCTTCGGGAATTTCGAACCAGGAAAAAATTACGAAAGGGGCCTTTATCGCTGAATGGTCTTAAGAAAATGATTAAGAAGTTCGAGGAAACGGGGTCACTGACCATTCGCGCTGGGAGAGGACGTAAACAAGTATCAGAAGATGTAACAACTGATGTGGCAACTGCAATTGTCGAAGGATCGCAAGAAACCATTGCTGGTACTAGCAGCGCCTGGGGTGTAGCTCGACAATTGGACATGAATTATTAAACGGTATGGAGAGTTTTGCGGCGCGTTATTGGATTTTACCCCTTCAAAATCAGCCGCTTGCACGAACTGAAACCAAGTGATTATGATAAGCGAATGACATTCACTCTATCGTTTCTTGCCAGGGTAGAAATTGATGATGCTTTCCCATGGCACATTCTGTGGGGAGATGAGTGCCATTTTTATCTCAATGGGTCCGTAAACACACAAAATAGCCGAATTTGGGCTTCTGAGCAGCCCCACACCGTGCATGAAATCCCATTAAATTCCCCAAAAGTCACTGTTTGGTGTGGTTTCACAGCCGAATTCGTAATTGGGCCATTCTTTGTTTAGACCATCACTCCGACAGGACACGAAACGTGCACCATAAATGCAGAAAGGTACCACGAAATGCTGCAAACGTTTGTTATTCCACAACTTCAGCAAAGAAACCGTCTCCAACAGACAATCTTTATGCAGGATGATGCTCCGCCACACATTAGTAATAAGGTAAAGCTGTTGCGCCAAAACTTCACTGATGATAGAGTCATAAGTCGGAGTTTTCCAGTTGCATGGCCGCCTCGTTCCCTTGACCTCACGCCATGCGATTTTTGGCTCTGGGGTTATTTGAAATCTCAAGTTTATGTTGGTGGAGTATCAAATTTGTCTATTCTAAAGGACAACATAACAAAGACAGTGCGGAATATTCCTCGTGATATGTTACGTATGGCTGTGGAGAACGTTGTGCACAGAATGCACGGAGTTATTTCTGAGAACGGTGCTCACATTGAAGGTGGTCTAATTCCTCACCGGGGAAGTTAATGTAGTAAATAAACATTAATAATTTAACTGTACGATTGTATGTGTGAGTATGTTTCTTTTCTCACATTTTATACATTGCAAAGCGCCACAAAATGCCCTAGCGGTGATTTTTGAAACTAATTTTTTTTTATACGGAATCCTTTTTCCCATGTTTTGATTAGTCTAAATACCATGTTTGTTGCCATTTCGGCTATTAGATCGCTCTACAGGGCGCTCCAAACACTGTCACTTTAAAAAAGATCACCCTGAACTCAAAAATAAGTAAATCTATGTGCTCATATCGACTTGAGTATGTTTGAATCAATAATGAACCTATGCTCTCTGAATTTTGAAACACCACATGTTATCAAACCAAAACGAAACGATAATTTTGTACTTTGTAATGGTTTATTTCATTCATAACAGCATAAAAGATGTTCATTAATGCGAATATTAAATGCGAAAATAATGCATTTACCATAGAGATACATTGATTTGGATATCTTCATAATAATTTTGCTATTTTTCCTTAGTAAATAATTAATTAAACGTTTCTTGTTAATAATTTTGAGCGGGAAATAAATGTCAGTATACATTTTTACTTTCTTCTATCTTTACAAGAAGAAACTATTGGATTCATGAAAATTTTCGAATTCCGGTTTTCGACGGATTTAGACGTTTTAGGGGTCAGAGATTCCAAAAAACACGTTTTTACAAAATGTCTGTCTGTGACTCTGTGAGTCTGTCTGTCTGTCTGTCTGTCTGTCTGTGTGTATGTGACACAAATTTTGTGGGCGCTCTATCTCAAAAACTAATGCACGGATTTTAATAAAAAATTATATTCAGTTAGTCCCTAATACAAATTGATGCTGATTAGTTTTTGGTGTAAATCGCTCAACAGGTGGCGCTGCTACGCTGCATTTTTCACGATTTTTGCAATAGCTCTATCTCAAGAACTAATGCACGGATTTTGATGAAACTTCATATTTAGTTAGTCCTTGATATGAAATGATGCTGATTACGTTTTGGTGTAAATCGCCCAACAGGTGGCGCTGTTATGATGAATTTTGCAGGATTTACACGATTTCCCCAATCTTAAGAACTAACGCACGGATTTTCATCAAACTTCAGATTCAGTTAGTCCTTGATATGACTTGCTACAGCTTATGTGTTGGTATAAATCGCCCAACAGGTGGCGCTTCTGTGCTGCCTTTTTCACGATTGCCTCAATAGCTCTATCTATAGAACTAATGGACAAATTTTCCTCTAACTTTTTTTTTTATAGTTATATGTGATTTAGTTATATGTTGACACAAGTTGTTGTTAATTAGGTTTTAGTGTTAATCACCCAATAGGTGGCGCTGCTATGCTGGAATTTTCACGATTTTCGCAATAGCTGTATCTCAAAAACTAATGCACGGATTTTCTCCAAACTTCAGATTCAGTCAGACGTTGACATAAATTGTTGCTGATTAGGATTTGGTATAAATCACCCAATAGGTGGCGCTGCTAGGCAGCATTTTGCTGGATTTAGACGATTTCAGCGATAGTCATATCTCAAGAACTAATGCACGGAATTTCATAACTTTCGAATCCTCATGAGATGCATAGATTGCCATTTAATTTTGGCAGTGTGATAGCGAATTTTGAAGTATTAACATGTATGAGATAGAAGAAAGTTTTGGGATTGGTACATCCGACTAGTTTACTTTAATCTCGCGTAAACGGGGTTTCAGGGAGTGGTACCTAATGGTTTATATTTGAACACACCCATGCAATCAAAAATGAGAACATGTGTTTCTCAATTTTGCGTACATTTGGATAGAGTTGCAAACGGTGAAAAAAAAAACCGGGTTTATTCCCGGGAATAAACTGTTTTTTTGGGGGGGAAGGAAATTTTGAATATTCCGGGGAGTTTTCATTAAACTTTAGGCATTGAATTTTTTTATTTATTATTTTCAATTTTTTTTTAATGATTTCAATTTTTGTCAATGTAAGAAAAATATTTTTTTAGAAAGGCAAATAAAACCAATAAAATAACTATAGAAAATAGCACAGTTTACATGAAACTAATGAAATATATACTCAAAATGCAGCAATATTAAGTAAGAATAATTAAAATGTCATAAATATTTTAATATTTTAAGAGTTGATAAGTAGAATACTCCTGATTCCAAAACATCTTGCCTGATATGAAAATAAACATTATCCCTGTTCACCAAATTATCCAATGTAAACTACAAAGAAAATGAATAAAGCTGAGAGAAATCAATGGGAAAATACAATGTAATTAACAAGAAAATTTATATAGGGTATGCCTGAATAGTAGCTATGCCAGCTAAGAAATTAAGTAATTTTAATTTTTAAAGATGCCTTCCAGTCATCCGCAATTTTCAACTCCAATTAATGTAAAGGTAATCAGTTTTAAGAAATTGTAAATACTTAGAGCTCAAGATCATGTTTCAGTTTCGTGAAATGAAAAATCTGTCTTGAACTTTTCTGAACGGTAACTGAAATTTCTTTAAAATAAAAATTTCAAAATTTCCAGTATTCCCCCAAATTCCGGGTTTATTCCCCAAAATTCCCGGGTTTATTCCCATCCCACAAAATCTGTGGGTTTTATGCAACTCTACATTTGGATCGGAGCTATTTCGAGTATGTGACCTATTTAAAATTGAATACATTTACTCAATTCTGAGTAACCATTTTTTTTCAATGTCAGGTCGTAAAAGGTTAACGTTCAAACCGAGATACCTTTATGGCAACATGCAGCTCCGCTGGACTCTTGTTCTGGGCACAGTGCTTCTCCTTTGGCCCTAAACTCTTCTGGACAGTAGTCTGCCTTTACACAAATGCCACCTTGAGACAGGCATGGACCTTCGTTTTTGAGTAACCATTTTTCACCGTTACCCTCTTCTTCTTTTGAAGTTGTACCTGAAACGAAAAGGATGAGTAGCTGATAAGTAACGCCTAACGCAGCTGATTGGTAACAGGATAAATCAACAGCGTTAACATTAGTATTCTGCTTTTTTAGAATTTAGTGTCGCTCCCGATGAAAAACAAATGTATATGTACTAGGGGGCTCTGCCCCCTGCAAGCTATGCCCCCCAACTCCCGTTCAGACACCGCAGAATCTAAAAACACGCTAATCTGTTCGGTTTTAAAAATATTAGAGAAGATTAAATTGTACTGAAAAAAAGCTGTGCAGATCTCCCTGTAAACGGGTTTCCATTCAATTTCCTTTTATTGCAAAAATTTAAGGCCGAATCAATTGCTGTTAAGACTGATAGTTGTTTTCGTGTTTGATTAAAGAGGATCAGTTAAACATTTGAAAAGAAGCTAAAATAAAATGAATTAAGTGTACAGAGTCTTTGTCTCCCAGTATTTTAAAACAATTTCTATAACAATAGCCAAAGCCATGTGACTATCATCAACAGTTCCGGGCGGACCACTTCGCTTTTTATATTCCAGGTGCCATTTTGGTACTTTAATGTTAGCCAGGCACAGTTGATAAGTCGAAGATATTATTCTATCGCCATCATTTCATCTATATTGTAATAGTCCAAGTCGTGTAACTACCATAAATAAATACGGTCTGATCCCTTCGCTTTTCATATGAAAGTTTGGCACATATATCATATACGGCCCCATATTGGCGCGATTTTTTTCCGATGCCAATTTCGGGAAAATATCAACAGCATAAACAACATCCGGCTTACCATATCAAGCAAAATAACGACTCTTTGGCGCCAGTTAAGTACCCGTTGTGTATATGAGATTGGCGTCAGAAAAAAATTGCGCCAATATGGGTAATTGCCGTATATGACGTCTGTGTTGAAAGTTTTCCGTTTTGATTAAATAATCAAAAATTTTTTCTTTCGAATAAAACTACATAAAAGTTGCCATGGACGCAAAGAATTCTTGGTACTGTTACGCTAGCCGAGTGCAAATCTCGCCAATAGCCTTTTTTTCAACTCGCCAGTTAGCATTTTTTTTATTTTTAGAGTGGTAAATTAAAACATTGCTTTGAAGTTGAAATTCAATGTCATGGTTTGTTGCATTATTTAATATTTGGTCAGATGTCATATACGCACCAGGTTTGGCGTGATTTTTTTAACGAAAATTTGGCGAAAACCACGTTTTCGAATACCAGTTACATATGTATTTTTAGTACTACATAGTTATCCCGTCGACCAAAAATCTATCACCAAACTATAAGATTAAATGCCAATAATGGTTGATCGTAAATGTTACATTCACTTGACTTTAAGCAAGTTACACGTGTTTACGTCATCAAGTGATTTTTAATTTCGATGTTTTATTTGTATAATTTATTAATGTTCTACTACTTTATTTGTTCTTTAGTTATTTAAAATAAAAATTATGTCCATTTGTATAATTTGCTCATGATTGCAGGGACATCTCGTCGTTATGAAATAATATTTGGTGTTTTAACACTTACAGAATAATAGCGGATAAAAATTATTACATAGTAGACATATTTTTGATAAGACATAATTTGATTGTTAGATGTAAAATATGAATATTATATTTTTAATTAAATTCGAGAAGATACATTTTTTTTTTTTTGAACAAAATCGATTTTTTTTAAAGTTGATTGAGCTACTGTATATTTTTTAAATGTGTTTGTTCTCTAGAATATATTTTACACACACACATACAAACACTTTTTTAATACTCTAGAAAATAAATTGCGAATAAGTTTAAATGAATGAGAAAATTGCTACTTTATTAAATTTCTCCCGTTCTCCGGTAGATGTCGCTACTTGTCCAATAAGTCTTTTCATCTGCTTCTGTCTCATTGGTTGTTTTTGGCGCATTCGCTACTCGTATCGGGTATATAAGCCGTCGCGTCTCTGTGCTAACATCACGTTTATGTATAACTCACCAGTTATCTTCATCCAGTCTTATGTGACGGGGATGTGGGGCAAGTGGCCCCGGGCTCCTTGACCAAATCGTCTAGAATCATTTTGCTCAGCTTTGCTTTTTCTAGCACGCTGTGTCTTGCTCGATCTTGTACTGATGAAGAATCTCGCTAGTAGATTCGAAACAGCTGTTTGCTGCTTTTCACGCACTATTTGGGCATTTTTAAACGTTGGTTTTCTGCTTTTTAATATTCCTGCACAAAGACTTTGATTATATATAGAATGCTCCATATACAGACCATGAAATAAATTTTGAAAACAAAGCCATATGAGAACAATTTCCTTAAAAAATAACGTTCGAATGGTTTGGCGATTTATATAATTTGGCGAAATTAGTCGACGGAATAACTAAGTAGTAGCGTATTTTTTTATTATTTTCTATTATTTTTAAAAGAAAATAACCAAAAAAATAATTAATAATTATATATCAAAACAATTTATATAATTTAAAAAAAAAAAGAAAATAAAAGTAAATAAACATTTATATTAAATAAACAATAATAGTCGAGTTACCATGTCAATCAGAATAATGCCATTTTGGCGTCAATTAGGTACCCCGGTACGTATATGACATCTGTGCCTAATATTTTTCTTTTCGTTTTGTTTATAAAAAAAATTAAAAAAAAAAGAGAGAGAGAGAAAAAAGAAAAAAAAAAGAAAGAAGTGAAAGCCATCAATTTTAAATGTTTCAGTTTTAAATGAAAGTTTTGTATTTTATATAAAATGAATGAAAGGATTATATTTTAAATGAAATACAAAAAAATGCTACGGGAAAAATGTTTGACGATTTATCACATGCGTCTCGCTAACATAAAAATACCGAGTTCTTGATTTCTCTATCAGAATCTTTCGATTTGGCGAAAGATTGTTCAAGTAAATTGAATTATGAATAAAAGTAACATGATACATTTCTTAGCATACATTTAAGGGAGGCCAAACTGGTCGCCAAATTAGTTTAAAATAATAACCTTTTCTAAAGTAGGAAAAAAAATATCTGTTATGGTTAAAATTTGAGTTGCCATGATTAGAGAAAAGTATTTAAAATTAGAAAAAAATTTAATATCTCGAAAACTAAGTTGAATTTTAAAATTCTAATACCAGTTTTGAAATCTGTGGATCAATACGGATTTTTGGTGTTAATTTCATCGCAAAGTATTCCATATTTTAGGAGAAATCGCCGTGAAACATAATTAGTTGTTTAATCAGTCGTTTCATAGAATCGTTTCATAAATTCGTTTCATAATATCCGTTTCATAAATTCGTTTCATTAGGATTTTATATATATAGGGTAGATATAAATATAAATAGTACAAAGCATATTTCAGTTTTAAGACTTAAAATACACGCTTTTATTTTATATAAAAAGACGTCATTCGCATCCGGAGAAAGAATTCCGCATTTACGATCTAGTCTTAAACAACATCTACAGTAAAATATGCATAGGACGTTACTATCGCTAAATAATACACAAATCCAAAAAAGAGATGCCGTCATTCAAGAAACTCGAGAAACAAAATTGGCTATCTCATTATTCATAGGCCTTCATGTGCTTGTAATATTAATATAGATACTTAAAATTAAATATAGTTTATAATAGCTCCCTGTTTTATCAGAAATCATTCATTTATATTTTTCACAGCAAAATAGCACGTATTTTAATTAAATTTTTTTTTTAGTTGTTATGGGAAAATGGCAACAAAAAGATATAATTACTATTTTTCAGGTACTTTCTACAGAAATGGAGTACTTGAGTTGCAAATATTAAACAAAGACGTTAAAAACTACCAAAAAAAAATCTCAAAAATAAATGGAGATGCAGTTTTCAAACAAATTGCATCTAAAAGTACTATTTTTTCCCAATACGACGATATAAAAATTGAAAATGCGCGGCGCTTAGAATTTTAAAAAATTGCAGTAGAGTATTTAAGAGCACAATGATACATCTGCTTTGTTTTACAGCTGGCTTATAGAACGGAACGTTATTTCTGGAGATCACACTTTACTTGCTGACCGAAAGAAATAGCATATCGGGGGGCTAAAAGAATAATCGCTCAAGATCGAGTTTTACTTCAAAAAAGTCGCGTGAACAAAGTTTAAACTTGACTTGTTTCAAGCGCTCTTCGAAATTACGAAAAATTAAACTTTGCCTTAGAGTGTGTTTTTAGTATTTCGGCTAATAATCGATACTTTTTTTCTAAAACCGCTATCAACAATCATCGGATTATTATGCCTCGAGCGCAAACCGCTGAGCGCCCGCAAAGTAAAGTTTGCGTGTGACAGGAGAATGGGATTTTCTCAAAAACTATATCAACTAGGATAATCGCTAGTTTTCTTGCAAGGTTTAAATAAACTCCTACGACCCCCAATTACATCCTAATTTTAGTTTCAGTAAATTCAGAAATGGTGGGGGGGGGGGGGGGAGGGGTATTTTTGCTGTATATTTTCGACGATATTTCTGACAATATGCCTCAAATTAATTTTTTTTTTTTTTTTTTTTTTTTTTTTTGAGTTCAGCGTCACGAGATCTTTCAAACGATATACAAAAAAATTTTTATTTTTAAGTAACTTAATTAGCCTCCTATATTTTTCCTAAAAATATTTGTTAATCGCTAATAATCTATAAATATGTGGGTCAATAACCTTTATAATTCTGGCAAGTTTTAACTTTCCAAGTTCCATAGTTATCGAGATAAATGGCTGTGACAATCACACGTGTGATCTTATAATGGTTCCGTTTTTACTTTTAAATACGGTACCCTAATTAATATTATTTTGTTACTCTTGCATGTATGAATTCAATTACACAGATGAAAATATTTAATGGAGAGTTGACAGCGTAGTAAAATCCAATATTCTGGGTAGAGAAAACTGATTAATTTAATACGCTATAAAAACAAACAATCGCTCTGTCTGTCTCTGTGTATGTGTGTCTGTTGGCGACGGTTAGGAAAATCTGCCGGCAAGTAGAGGTCTGAAAATTTGCATGAGAAAGCTCCAAGGCAGCTCCTGATGCACCTGAGGCTTCGATTTTTCATTTTTTGACAACCGAGATATTAATTATAAACTCATCAAAAAAAGAGATTTCTGTTTTTTTTTTTTTTTTTGGGGGGGGGGGGGGACTTTGGCGGAAACGCGCTCGCGCATGCCCAGTCTCTGTTTCTTGCGCGCGTAGAAGGGAAGAACCAAATGCTGTTTTTTATTTCTTTTTTTTTTGGGGGGGGGGGGGAGGGTGGAATGCCTTAACGTCCATAGACCGAACCTTTCGGGATGCAGTAAAAAGGAAGACGTGCTAAATTTCCTACTTTTACGTCTTAAACGCCACAATCAATTCGAAAAAATATTGTTAATTCTTTGAAAAAAAAATCAAAAACGTTTATTTTTGCGGCTTACTTTTTCTCATTTTCGGTGATGTTCTCCTACGGATCGATTTCGGAAGTACCGATTCTCGAAAATGCCTATTTAAAGCAGAGAACTTTTTCTCTTTGAAATCGCAATCGGTTTTTAAAAATATGAATTTTAACTCTTTCGAAAAAATTCTCGGCTGCAGGTCATTTTGAGCCTCCGAAAGACGATTCTTCCGAAGACTTTTTCTGTGCTAAAAGTAATTAAACGTCGGTATTTTGATACAACCTTTTTAGAGAATCTCCGCAGACCGCATTTACATCACCTAGAAAAATTTCGAAACGTTCGAACGTAATACTCCCTGAAAAATACAGCATAGCAGCACCACCGGTTAGACGATTTACACTAAAATCTAATAAGCAACAACTTATATCAACTTCTAACTGAATCTGATGTTTCGTGAAAATCTGTACATTAATTTTTGAGTAGACTTGTGGCTGAAATCGTAAAAAATTCTGCATAGCAGCACCACCTGTTGGGAGATATATACCGAAACCTAATAAGCAACAACTTAAGTCAGCTTGGTAACTGAATCTGAAGATTGATTAAAATCCTTGGATTACTTTTTGAGATAAAACTATTTCAGGAATCAGGAAAATTGCAGCATAGCAGCGCCACCTGTTGGGAGCTTTACACCAAACCGCAGTCAGCGCCAACACATATCAAGGACTAACTGAATCTGAAGTTTCATGAAAATCCAAGCATTAGTTCTTGAGATAGAGCACTTGCGAAAATCGTTAAAAATGAGTATAGCAGCACCAGCTGTTGAGCGATTTGCACCAAAAACTAATCAGCACCAATTTATATCAGGGACTAACTGAATATAAATTTTTATTAAATTCCGTGCATTAGTTCTTGAGATAGAGCGCCCACAAAATTTGTGTCACACATAGGCATACAGACAGACATTTTGTAAAAGCATGTTTATCGGGATCTCTGACCCCTGAAACGTGTAAATCCGTCGAAAACCGGAATTAGAAAATTTTCATGAATCCAATACTTTCTTATTACAAAGATAGAAGAAAGTAAAAACGAGAAGAAATCGTATTTCTTTTACGACTAGATATCGTTATTTTTTCACGGAAGTTTTACACTGGATGCGCAAAACTGTTATATTTATAACCAATAAAAATTTCGGAGATTTTGGACAACAAGAACTATTAACACGAAAAGAAAAAACTATAAAACGACCCTAAGTTTAAAAAAAAAAAAAAAAAAAAAAAACATGTCTTTTTACGAACGCTTTTACCCCTAAATGTCAATATTTTTTCGCGATTTTTTCCTTTAAAAATATGAAATCATACAATATCGGGCTAAAAATATAAAACCATACAAATTTAAGGTTTAATTAAAATTATTAGTACTGAGTAGGGTAATGCCGAGCGGGTCAGTATACTATAAAAAATACTCGGAAAAGTATCCGGAAATCAGTGGTAGCAAAAGAAGCTATGAGTTTATAAATGTTTCTTTAAATCTCGAAAAAAATATTGGTTTCTGTGCATTTTGAAAATAAAGAACGCTCTTCAGAACCGTGAAGAAACTTTCGAACAGGAGAGATTATTGTAGATTTTCGTTCGTTTGTAATTAAGAAACCCTTGCCTTTTTAACACTTTACCACATAGTTGAAAAGCATTTATAAATTCGGTTGTCTGTCTGTCTGCCCATGCTCTAACTCGCATAAATATACTCGAATTGCCATGCAAATCGGTATCGAAAATAAAGTGTGTAACATAGTTCATTTACAGGGACACTCAAAACAATTCTGTTACATTTATAAAGAAATGTATTTTAATGATGTTACATTGTTTTAAATATATCCAGTGGGCCAACTTATATGGGCCCATGGGGCGCGAGCCCACCCAATAATTTGATCTCTCCGCCCACCCATTTTTAATTGATTTATTTCGTTATTTATTTATTAGCTCCCGGTACGGTATGCTATTTCTTTCTCCCAGCTTATTTTGTCACCAAAAAATAACGTTACCTTACAGAAGCTAGCAATAAACAAAACAGATGTATCATTGTACGATTAAATGCTCTATAGCAATTTTTTAAATTTCTAAGCATCGCATATTTTCAATTTTTATACCGTTGTATTTGAAAAAAAAAAAAGTACTTTTAAATGCAATTTGTTTGAAAACCGTATCTCCATTTATTTTTGAAATATTAATTTTTTTGTAGTTTTTAGCACCATTTGTTTAATTTTGGCAACTCAAGTATACTCCATTTATATAGAAAATAAAGGGGAAAAAAACTTGCAAAACAGCAGTTATATCTTTTTGTTGCCATTTTCTCATAACAACCGAAAGAAAATGTAATTAACATCCGTGCTATTTTGAACAATATAAACGAAGAATTTCTGTTAAAACATGGAGCTATTATAAACTATATTTAATTTTAAGCATCTGTAGACGCTTTCAGTGTGACGTCAGTCATGACGTTTTGGCTGGAAACTGACTCCAAACAAATGGTTGCTATGCGTCATTTCTTTTTAAATATAAATCGTGGAAAATGTTACCAGTACATACTAAGTATTAAAACACTTAGATGTGAGATATATTTATAAGATATAGCTGCAACACACAAATAAAATAGAAAATACAACATAGCAACCGTTTGTTTGGAGTCAGTTTCCAACCAAAACGTCACGACTGAAATCGCCTATAATAATGCTACAAACAAATGAATGCCTATGAATCATTAGATGGCCGTTTTTTGGCGAGTTTCTTTAATGACGGCATCTTTTTGCTGCATTTGTGTATTATTTCGCGATAGTGACGCTCTATGCATGCTTTACTGTAGATGTTTAATAGTGGATCGTAAATGTGGAATTCTTAAGCGGATGCGAATGACATTATTTTACATAAAATAAAAGTGTGTGCTTTAAGTCTTAAAATTGAAATATGTTTTGTACTATTTATATATACATATATGTATTTTTTTTCATCGGGGGTGACACTAAATTCTGAAAAAGCAGAATTCCTGTTTTCTAGTTTATTTATTTTATCGCAGAAATGATATTTGATCCTTTTAACGTTCTAAGAATAGTTTTATTTGAGAAATAGTACGGGCACCCATTAGACTTACGGGAGCACTCAAATCCCTTCAACGGATGTACAGTTAAATTTTTCCCGAAAACAAATTTCCAACATACTTTGCCACCTATTTTGAAATCTTGAATTGATAAAGCACTTAGGTGACTAAAATGCATGCTTTTCTTGACATTTAGTTTTTTGCACTTTCAATAGTTAGCAACCCCAATGTAATACTAATATTATTATGTTAAAATATTGCTAAAATATTGTTAAAATATAATATTATTATGTTATGCATAAATACTAACGCATTTATAAGGAAAAGTTATAAAAATATAATTTAATAAAATTATTTAGAAAATTATAATTAAATCATAATACTTTAAAAATTTGTTTAGAATAAACATAATTTAATTTCGAATTATCATCTTTAGTCATTCGCTCCTCCCCTCTTTCTCTCCAGACACATACACACTAAGGGGAAAAAATAGTGTGTTATTTTACTCAAAAATTTTTGAGCCTATCCAATATTTTTGATAAGTTGTCGCTACTGAATATATCGAAATTGGTGTGAACCTCTGGGTTGAACTACAAGATGCTCACTATAGAATAGTGAGGCATATATTATGTATATATTTATATATATGGCATACATATGTATATATGTATATATATGGCATATAGTAGAACATATATTATGTCACTATAGAATAGGGCAGGCTCGGCGAACCTTTTCACATGCGCGTGCCGAAAATTCGCAAACAATATCTATCAATAATGTAACATGCCAAACTTATACAAAAATAATTTTGTAGAGTACGATGTTTATACGAAACACTGGTTATAAAATCAGTTGCTATCATGCATTAATAGTTAAAAAATATTAAAAATCAAAATGCGATTTTCCTGCATATTGGAATCAGCCATTAAATGAATAAATTTTTAATTCGTAAATAGGATTCATTTATGCGGTATGTATTGTAAAAAGGGAAAAAAATACGAGTTTTTATTTCACTAATTTTTAACTTATTATTAACGGAACATCTCGGTTATAATTTTCCAAGTTGCACTAAACAATGTACTAATAACGTATTGATGAGATTTTTGCTGTTATACGTTCGATGGAAAAAGCTTTATATCTGGTTCATATTTTGTTATTTTCACAAATATACATGTCTAAATTGGATCCATTTGCCATTTTATTGCAGTGACTGTCAAACGAAATTAAATTGAATATTGCAGCTTTTTAAATTCATATAGGAGGGCAAAATACATGTCGAAAACGCTGCATAGCATGGCAGGAAAAAAAAAATATATATTATGATGTGTTAATTGGTTCAAAAAATAATTGCATTATTTGTGATCTTCCCCGTATGGAACAAAATTTTATTTTTTATAACAGAAAAATTAAATGGATTTTATCCGTATAACGAATACCAAATTAAATTGTTCCGCGTGCCAGAAACATTAGCTTACGTGCCAACTCTGGCACGCGTGCCATAGGTTCGCCAACCCTGGAATAGGGCATTATAGTCGCGTGCCGAATTTTTCCAAAAAGCATCTGACATGACCTTGACGTACCAACTAAAATGAACAAATTTAGTGGATTAAAAAATAATGAATCAAAAATACTGAAAAATTACTTATTAAGATTTTTTCTAAAATGGGTAACATAAATGTAAATATTATAAGTATTGTTATAATTACAGAAACAATTAAATTTTAGAAATAAATTTTAAAAATAACGTGATTAATTGTGTTTTATCTTGGATGAAAAACACTTAATATTGTTCATGCTCAGTTAATTTTAACAGAATGCAAACTAAAATGTATTTATCTGGCAACTGCTTTCTATTTGAATTTTTGTAATATTCATTTGCGAAAATAATGACTCACAGGTATAAATAGTAGGAAAAATTATTAAAATGGAAAAAGGCAGTTTATTTAAATAGTTCTGAAATTAATTTCCAAGATGTCATAATTTACCATCGATATTTCTATTAATATAAAATAATCTTTCCCTTTCGATAGTTTTCAAATTTTTTCTTTGTTTATGTATTTTCGAAAGCATATTGAATAAGATTAAAATTCTTCAATTTCCAATTAATCGAATTTATTATCGAATCAGATCATCTAAGTTCGTGTATTTTGTGCAAAATCACTGTATCCTGATTTAAAGACTCAATCAACGTCACACAGTGCCAAAATTATTCTTTCGCGTGCCAAAAGTGGCACAGGTTCGCTTACCCTGAACTGTACTATTCTGTTTTACACGCCTGGAGTTTCAGGATAATTCCTCATATATTTCTCTAGATATTTAACAAAACGTCTAAAATCGCTAGTGACCGGTCATCATTGGCCATATAGTGTAGAAGTAAAGTAAAAATGTAAAAAAATAAAGTTGTTTAGTTTTTATGAGGTATTATTAGTATTTACGTCACACAGTGGCAAAATTATTCTTTCACGTGCCAAAAATGGCACGCGTGCCATAGGTTCGCCGACCCTGAGGGTGTTTGGTATTTGTCGTTTATTTACAGGGACACTCAAAAGAATTTGCTTACAGTTTTGTCTATTAATAGTAATTGCAGGAAGCTCGCTTTAATTTGTGGCACGCGTTTTAAAATTTAAATAATTTTTTGCCTACTATTTGTTATGTATAAATTCTATAATAAATTCTATATAATAAATTTTATGCAGAATGAAAGATCTCAAGTACCTTACACTAAGTGCAAAATTACTTAAAAGATGACACAGTATTTAAAATGTTAAATTATTTTAATACCTTAGTATACTTTCAACTATAAATCATAGTCTTCTACGGAGGAATATAAGAAATACAACAGTTATTGATTAAACGCCTAATTTTCAAAATCCACGTAGATGGTGACGAAAGAAGTGAAAGTGGAAGTTAATTTATAGATCCGGAAACATTGGGAAAATAAAATAAAATAAAACATGGATATAGGGAAGTGGAAGATTACTTGTTTTTTCTTTCTTTAAGCAAACTGAGCCAAATTCTGGGTATATTGTAGGATAAAGAAAGAAATTATTAATTTCTTTCCGAACGACCCAATATATATCATATACAAAAGAATCCAAAAGAATTCGGATATTTTTCGGCCTATTAATGGTGATTTCTGAAATTGGCTCTTCAGATATGTTATGCTTTTTAGGTGCGTTCGTAATTATATAAATACTACATAGCACCTATAGTCGTCGTCTGGTCGGCCCGTCTGTCCACATATAACAGCACAAAAACTACCCAACCGAATGGCTTGAAATTTAATATGTATAATCGTTGCAGAATTTTGTCGAGTCATTTCAAATTTTACGAAAATCGAATTAAAACTTAAAAAAGACATTAATGCAAGTTTTCTTCATTTTATTGAATCCTATCCTGTGTCATTACTTCAGTGATACCCCAAGATAAGTAGTGATTCTAGGTTGTCATGGTGATGACGTTCTATTTAAGATGGAGTCCTGTTATTACTGAATTTAATATATGTAATCGTAATAAATTTCGTATTCATGCATTTTTGCATAAGAGTGCAACAAGTTCTGAATATTTATAAAACTAGTTATAGTACGAACGCGCCTCATTTGACACGTTTGACGTACAATTTCTGATTTGTTCCAAATGGTTTACTTAGAAGCTCTTTCGCCTTATTAAACGGTGAAGTTTTGTTAAAGTGTTCTCGAAGTGTTTAAAAGTGGTGCATAATCTATGCTTAACCGTTCGAGTGCGGAACAAATCTTGTGGATGTATGCCAAAAAAGCTAATGTGTTTGTCAGGTTTGGGTTGCTATTTTGAACCCCAATTTTAATCCGAAATTTTAAATTCATCCCGGAAATTTCGGAAAAGGAATTTTTACTTTAAGTGAACGCAAAATGTCTTTCATTAAACAAAGCATCAAATACTATTCTTTATTTCTGGTCTGAACTCTAAATTTCAGAATAAAATTGGAGGCCAAACTGACAACCCTATTGTTTGGGTATAAATAAAAAAAAATTACTTAATTTTGAAAGAAGAATTTTTACTTCATGTGATCGCAAAATGTCTTTTATTAAACAAAGCATCAAATACTAATGTTTATTTCTGGTCTGAACTCTAAATTTCTGAATAAAATTGGAGGCCAAACTGGCAACCCCGGTGTTTAGGTATATAAAAAAAAAAAATACTTGGAAGCCGACGGTATACACAGAAATCGTACGCTTCCCTTGTGCAACCAGCTCAAATGCACACCAAACGGAGCCAACGAATAGGAGCGCTATCACCCTCTCCGCAATTTTAGCATAAAACAACAGGAGCGCTATCGCGCTTCCCGCAATTTTGGCACATAACAAGAGGAGCGCTATCGCGCTCCTTCCCACTCAAACAGTTAACCCTTTCCGGCGCTGAGTAATTCTGTTTATAAACTGAGGAAATGATGTACTGACACCAAAATTTGTAAGCGAATTTAATAGAAAATAGAAACTTACTTATTTTCTATAAAAGTAAAAAATAATTAAATATTATGAGTGCCAGTAAAATAAAAATTAGTTGTCCTTTTTTAAGGACACCACTCGCGAAATGGTTAAGGCATGATTTTTGTTCTTGTTTTACAGTGTAGGAGAATGGTAAATCGTTACAGACGCGTCTGCTTACAAGACGTTGAAAAAGTAATTCCTTATTTTGTTAATAAGATATATTGTTTTATTTTGTATTCTTCCGTAGGACAATTAGCACGGACGACGAGGGTCTACAGTAAATGACAATATATTGATATTTTATAAATAAAAGTTTAGCAGAAAAAAACAAATATTCGTATATGGGGCATTCTCACAATCTTTTGACTTTCATGTCCCTCAATAATAATTTTTATTTTAATACACTTTTTTATGTTTTTTTTTTATTTTATATACTGGGGAACATCCCATTGCATGATTGCACAACACTATTAACGAGATAAATAAGTTTTGGACGATGATGGGGGTCCAAACATCTGGAAAACTCCTATACAGTCCCGTGTACCTGATGCTGATTTTTAAGTTTGGAGCTGTCTGGATAAAACTGTTTCAATAAAAATAATTCGATGCAATTTTTTTCTGAAGCTGGAACTATTGTTTTATATAAATATGTAGCTAAAAATTAACCTGCATACATTTTTAGGGTTGTTATTATTTTTTAAACTCTGTCCCTGGGTTTTAGAATCCTTACCATCCCTCTTCTAAAATTATACAGAAAATTATTTCAGATGCAGCCACAGGATTTTTTTCAAGTTTTTTATCATGCAGAAGTATGCTAGAGAAATAACGTCGAAAATTCTTTGGCAGGAAATTTACTGTAGAATTTAAATCAGCATTTAAATATCAATTTCAAGCATCGTGGCTTTATTGGTAAGTCTCACTGTCCCCAAGGTTTATTCTTGCACTTTTCGAGGTAAATTAAAAAAAATAATAATAATTTAATCCAATGTTAATAACTGTTTCTAAAAATCAATGAACATTGTGGCTATCACTTAGTCTTAACATGCTTTTCCTAAAAATAAGTGGTAATTTTCCTTACAGTTCTATCCTTACCGTCCCTTTTTTCCAATACCATCCCCCTTTTTTACCTTACCGTCCCTTCTTTAACACCCCTTTAAGACACTGTTATACAAAACTTCTGTATTAAAAGTACTACATTGTTATTATTTCTTATTTGAATGCCCTGTGGGTACTATGCAAATTCATTACAAGTAAAAATTTAGAAGAAAATAAAAAGTTATAGGGGTAAAATGGTAAGGAAAATTAAACTCGCAAGTTTAACTTAAACCTCAGTTAAATAAAAATCTCATCGCTGCTGACCATTTTTTCTTTATTTTGAATCATTAAGGCATTCGTCTATCAGATTAAAATGTTATTTTAGCAAGTTTAATTTTGTCAGATTTTTTCCCCAAAAGTCAAAAGATTGTGAGAATGCCCCATATATGGTCGGTTTTTTGTTCATTTCAAAGTCTACTATCCCTTTAAAAACGGAAAACTGCGAATGATTCATATTTATTTTATCCATTTACTACATCTTAAAAAAAAATCTGTCAAATTGACAGGAAAAAACTGTCAATTTTGGCGCCAGTAAAAAAACGTTTAATTTACAGAAAACAGCTGTATTTTTTCATTAAAACAGTTTTTTTCTGTAAAAAAATACAGATTTGTTCTGCAAAAATTACAAAATTCAGTTTCTTTTACAGAATTTTCTTCAAAACAGTTTTCTTCTGTAAAACATACAATTCCTTTCTGTAAAAATTACAGGGTTTTTTTTACAGTGTATAAATATCAGAAATAAGAATGTCATCCTTACCTTTGGTAGAGACAACAATGAGAAAGAGGTGAAAAGCAGAGTATAACGCAAACTTGCGATGCAATACACCATGGGAATTCAGCATGGCCACTTGTTGATAACGCCTCGATAAGAACGAACAGATAAGTTTAGACCTGAAAAGAAAATTGAATTATCTATTTGACAAATATCTACAATAAATTATTAAAGGGACCTTCTACATTAGGAGCCCAAAAAAAGAGCCCTTTTTTATTATTTTTTTGTAAGAAAACTGCATGATGGATCTTTTTGAAATTTTAACAGTTTATTGTACATATCTTAAGGTATACACAAGAATTTTTTTATTAGATTTTGTTGCTTCTGCTCTAAGTTATAAACAAATATGTTCAACTGCTTTGGAAAATTTCGTCTGGATGATGGGCATGATAGCGCCTTGTAAAATTATCTGACACGACAAAAATAAATTTTTTTCGTAAACTTCGTGAGTATAGCTTCCAGTTAAATTAAAGGAACCCATAAGTTTATTTTAAAAAAAAGTTATCTAATGGCTGATTTAAAAAAAAAAACATTTTTTTTGTTAAAAAAATTCGTTTTTATTTGTTAATGGTTTTTAACGAAACGTTTTTATTTGTTGTTGGCAATTATATAAGCTTTAATTTTAAAAAAAAAATCCAGATGATCCATTGAGTAGTTTTTTGTCTTGCCCACCGTGTCAATCACATTTTGTCAAAAACATTGTAACGTTTCTTTCCTAGTTTTGTAAGATTTTTTTTTAATTACAGACAAAAAATTGGTATAGTATTTGCATGCGGAAAGAATGCTTAAAATAAGTAAAAAGGTATTTTCATTTACCTCAAAAATCGTCTGCAATAAAACGGCTCCGAACAAGAAATGCATATTTTCAGCTAAAACCTGAATAATCTATCTAACAACCACCGACAACGTTATACTTACGAAACAGCAGCATTTTATTATAAACAAAACAAAATTCCCTTTATTCATTTTTAAATGTATATTCTTATAAGAATTTAAGAACTTATCGTTTACAGATAATAATGTATTTCCTCTTTTAACGTCTGTGATAAAAAAATTTCCAGTTTAATTGACGGGGAGCCGGCAGCAAGGACAATCACCTCATCGAGTTCACGGATGAAATTCTAGGATTAGTTTAATCTTGATTCGCATATTAAAACGCAATCGGTCTGCGAAGTTATATCTTGGTGGAAAACACCGGAAAACGAGATTTTAGCGGCTGACTCGTAGGTTTACCATTGTGCTTCCCTGCACACAAAAGCATGAAAACATGGAAGACTGGGAGCAGGAAAACACAATGGTAAACCTACGAATTAGCCGCTAAAATTGGGTTTTCAGGTGTTTTCCACCAAGATATGACTTGGCAGACCGATTGCGTTTTCATATGCGAATCAAGGTTTAACTAATCCTAGAATTTCAGCCGTGAACTCGATGAGATGATTATCTGTGCTGCCGGCTCCCGGTCTATCAATAACATAAAACTTTCGTGGCAATCCCAGTAAACTTACGATAGTTATAGTACGAACAGACAGGCGGAACAGACAAACGGAATTCGTAAATACTTTTCAAATATATTGGAAATATATTGCAAATTTTGAGCGAAAACCTGAATAAACTATCTAACAGTCCATACCATTGACAACGTTATCCTTACGAAACAGCGGTATTTCATTATAAACAAAATAAAATTCCCTTTATTTTTTTTTTTTAATGAATATTCCATTATATTCATTTTCAAATTATTGGATTATAAGTTTTAACAATATATCGTGTACAGGTAATAATGTACTTCCTTTTTTAACGACTGTAATCAAAACTTTTCCAGTGAAAGCGGCCATTCTAAAATTTGTCTTACAATAGTGTTCGCTCTCATCTACAATAAAGTTTCTTTTCTACTTTAGAAAGATTTTTTTTTAAATTACAGACAAAAAATAGGTATAACATTTGCTTGCGGAAAGAACATGCAATAATACCGCATAATAATAACTTATGAACAAAAACCATGAATAAATTGCAAATATGTTTTTTTTTAAATGCTTAAAATAAGTAAAAAAGTATTTTCATTTACCTCAAAAAT
Organism: Maratus speciosus; assembly: GCA_963932465.1. Lineage (NCBI taxonomy): Eukaryota > Metazoa > Arthropoda > Arachnida > Araneae > Salticidae > Maratus > Maratus speciosus. Next base: position 55,380,670 of record OZ010799.1, on the reverse strand, counting down.
CGTCTGCAATAAACCGGCTCCAAACAAGAAATGCAAATTTTCAGCTAAAACCTGAATAAACTATCTAACAATCCATACCACTGACAACGTTACACTTACGAAACAGTGATATTTTATTAAAAACAAAATAAAATTCACTTTATTTATTTTTTAAATGTATATTCTTATAAGATTTTAACGATTTATCGTGTACAGATAATAATGTTTTTCCTTTTTTAACAATTTCCAACAAAGTTGAAAAGAGTTTATGACTTTGGTTTGTCTGTCCGTCTGTCCGCGCTCTAACTCTTGTAAACATACTCGGATCGTTCTGATAATTTTGGATGTTAGTGACCTCTACCATAGCACGATCTCTATTTCAAATGAAGTTTGTAGCATGTTTAGTTCATTTACAGGGACAGTCAAAAGTTTTCCGTTACATTACGGCCAATGGGAAAAAATCGTTTCAAATGATTTTTAATTGTGTTACACTCTTTCAAACATAATAAGATTGATATGCATTATTGAAGTCCACTAAAATATGTATTATGTAGAATATGCGGTACAAAGAATAGTTATTCATTTACAGGGCCACACAAAAGAATTCCGTTAATGGTATAGGGGTGGAATTGTTTGCGGCGTATTTGAATTATGTTAAACTATTTCATATATATTGAAAGTGATATACGTCTCTGAGCTATAGTATAAGTTACTTCATGTATAATACGAGGTGCATAGCATTTACAGGGACACACAAAAGATTTCAGATACTATATTGTATCCGAATTACTGTACATTAGCGATGATTGCTGGAAATTCAATTTTAATTATGATATGGTCTTTTATGTTTCAGTATATTTATGCATACTATATGGTGTGTATAAATGCTAAAATTCATATATAGGGCTACACAAAAGAATTCGTAAGGGTTACTGGGTATGAGCGCAAATTACATAAAGGTGGTTTTTAAATAAGTTATACATTTGTAAGCTGAACAGCATTTAGTTTACTAAGAAACGGTTTTAGAATATAGATAAAATGATATACAGGATCATGGAAAGAATTGGATATATGGCCGTCTATAAATGATAATTTCTGTAAATGTGATTTCAGTAGTTTTAAAAGTGTTTTAGTTTGAATTAAATTTTAGCTAAATAGTGGCGTGTAATAAAGGTTCTAGGTGAACTACAGGTTTGTACAAAAGTATCCAAGTATGTTTCTGTGTGTTAGTATAAATTGCTGACAGAGAAATTTCAATTTCTTATGCGTTTTCTTGCTAAACTAAATTTTCCCATCATATAGTATAGATATCAACCTACAGATCCAATACAGGGCTCTTCAAAAGAATTGGAATACATAGTTGGATATGGACAGTAACTGCTGAAATCAGTTTTTCAAATGCTTTATGCGTTTTCTAAAATGTTTACTCAGTTATCTTATTTACCTTATTTCCCTAAATAAGTAACGAAATTTTTTTAAAGCATTCAATAAGTGTTGGAAAGTGTTTCATAATCTACGCTTAACGCATGATTTTTCTTTCTTGTTAACGTCTGTAATGAAAATTTTTTCAGTGTAAGCGTTCATTCTGAAATTTGTCCCACAATAGTGTTCGCTCTGATCTCTAAATAAATCTCTTTCGTACTTTTAAAAGATTTTTTTTTTTTTAATTACAGACAAAAGAGATGTATAGCATTCGCATGCGGAAAGAACTTTCAATAATACCGAATAATAAAAACTTATTAACAAAACCATGACTAAATTGCAAACATGATTTTTTAAAAAAATGCTTAAAAGAACAGGGATGAGATTTCCGCTTTTTTGAGCACCAGTATTTTGTTAGAGAAAATGTTATTTTATTTAATCGGAACATTTTTGCGATTTAACAGAACAACAATTTTTCTAAGAAAATACTGGTATGTAAAAAAGGCGGAAATCTCATCCCTGAAGAAGTAAAAAAGTATTTTCATTTACCTCAAAAATCGTCTGCAATAAAACGGCTCCAAACAAGGAATAATTTTCAGCTAAAATCTGAATATCCCTTTAAGACCGGGAGATTTTTTGGTAGAAATTTAAAGTTTGGGTGGTTTTTCCTTACCGATAGGACCGTATTTGATTGAAAAAAAATATTTAAAAAAAATACCCCATGTCAGGTTATGCCAAGGGAGGACCCACACAATTGTGTGGGTTCGGGCTTAATGCAGTCGTTTTTGGGCTGTATCTACACAATTGTGTAGTTTGGGATTACGTGTGCAAATATCTAAAAATAAAAGTTTAAGCAAAAAAAGTTGTTGTTTATTGAGATAATTTTCATCAGCCACAATGAAAATGTTTGAAACAATTTCTGTTTTGGGACAGACCACTACAATTTCATTTTCTGAGATGTGCTCAATGCTCGCACCCCTCTTATGAGCCGTTGACAAATGGTATGCCCTTCACTCCGTTTGGATTGTGCCTGATCCTTCAATTTTATTTTTTTATTTTTTCCAGCAGCAGTATTTTGTTGAAATACCGATCGAAGTACATAAAACTAGGTCTGAACCAGAGTAACGACTACTGCAGGTCCTAAGCCCAGATCCTTGTGGACTAGGTCTGTACTTTCCCACTGGTAAACTACAAAATTTAAAACTATCCCAGGTGATACTGTTACAACAGAGTGTGGTTTGTTTTTTATATATTGCTTTACTGAAGCACATTCTTGTGGCTTACTTGCTGTGTCGACAAAATGGAATGAATTTATCAAACTTAAAAATCTATCTCGTGATATGCATATAACTCATATAAAACTTATAAATCATATATTACATCTATAACTCAGAGCAGAAACATACCGTTCGTTACATGTGCATATTATATATCTAATACTATCAATTTTAAATAGAAATCATGAATAGTACAAACCTATTTAAAATTAATCCTGTTTAAAAATGTAATTAATAAAAAATAAATTGCTAAAAACATAAGTTTTAAAAAAATCAATTAAAAATAAAAATTTTATATATTAGGAATTGTACCCATTTTGGAAACGGTAAAACCCGAACCCGCACAATTGTGTGGGTCATTTGTTTTTCAACATTTGTAAAGCCTAATTAAATTTATCAAAGACAAAATCAATTAAAATCATGAATAAAGTATATGAAAAGAAAAATTAAATCCAAGCAAACATTAAAAATCTTATTTAAAAGAAATTACGACAGTACATACTTTTTGTCTATTGCTGTCAGATGGTATAGTCTTTTTAAAAGCAGAAAATCTAACCCTGTATTTTAGTTAGTGCCCGCTAGTGGTGTTTTATCAAAACATCTGAAGCCAATTAACTCATATAAATATGCAGATTTGGTTTTAAATCTCACAAACACAGGAAATAGTCATTCTCTTTTACTTTAGTATCACCCCCACAATTGTGCGGTTCAGGGCTTAAAGGGATAAACTATCTAACAATCCATACCACTGACAACTTTATACTTACGAAACAGCGGTATTTTATTATAAACAAAATAAAATTCCCCTTATTTTTTATTATTTTTTTATGAACATTCTATTAAATTCATTTTCAAATTATTCGATTGTAAGATTTAACAATAGAAAACTTTTCCAGTGAAAGCGATCATTCTGAAATTTGTCTTACAATAGTGTTCGCTCTCATCTACAATAAAGTTTCTTTCCTACTTTAGAAAGATTTCTTTATAAATTACAGACAAAAAATAGGTATAGCATTTGCTTGCGGAAAGAACATGCAATAAAAACTTAATAATAAAAACTTATGAACAAAAAAAATGAATAAATTACAATCATGTTTTAAAAAAATGCTTAAAATAAGTATGAAGTATTTTCATTTGTCTAAAAAATTGTCTGCAATAAACCGGCTCCAAACAAGAAATGCAAATTTTTAGCTAAAACCTGTATAAACTATCTAACAAATTCAAACCACCGACAACGTTCTACTTACGAAACAGGGGTATTTTATTATAAACAAAATAAAATTCACTTTATTTTTTTTAAATGTATATTTTTATAAGATTTTAGAAATTTTTCGTTTACAGATAATAATGTATTATTTCCCTTTTTTAACGTCTATAACGAAAACGTTTCCAATGAAAGTGATCATTCTGAAATTTGTCTTATCTGTCTTCGCTCTGATCTACAGTAAAGTTTCTTTCCTACTCTTGAAAGCTTTTTCAAAAATTATATATAAAAAAGAAGTAGAGCATTTGCATGGGAAAAGGACATGCAATAATACCGTATAATAAAAACTTATGAACAAAAATCATGAATAAATTGCAAACAGGATTTTTAAAAAATGCTTAAAAGAAGTAAAAAAGTATCTTCATTTACCTCAAAAATCGTCTGCAATAAACTGGCTCCAAACAAGCAATACAAATTCTCAACTAAAACCTGAATAAACTTGCTAACAATCCATACCATAGACAACGTTATATTTACGAAACAGCGGTATTTTATTATAAATAAAACAAAATTCCATTTATTTTTTAAAAATTGTATATTCTTATAAGATTTTAGCAATTTATCGTGTAAAGATAATAATTTATTTCCCTTTTTAACGTCTATAACGAAAACTTTTCCAATGAAAGTGATCATTCTGAAATTTGTCTTACAATAGTGCTGTCGCTCTGATCTACAGTAACGTTTCTTTCCTACTTTAAAAGATTTTTTTTTTTTTTTTTTAAGTTTAAGGAATAGGATTTTTTTTTTCATGCGGAAAGAATATGCAATAATGCCGTATAATAAAAACTTATGAACAAAAACCATGAATAAGTTGCATACATGATTTTTAAAAAATGCTTAAAATAAAAAAAAATGCTTAAAATAAGTAAAAAAATATTTGCATTTACCTCAAATCTTCTCACGTGAAATCGGCTGTAATATACGACTCAGACCGCAGTAGAATAGCACAGAACCTTGTAACAGAATCCAATGTACTGACGAGATTTTTGACGAAAACCACAATAAACTGTCTAGCAAGGCCTTATAGTTGACAAGGTTATATACACTTTCGAAACAACGGTATTTTATTGTTAAACACAGTAGTAACCAGAAACCTGTGGGTATCTTTTTCAGCCTAGACGAAACTCGGTTTTCGAAAGAGCGTGAAAACCCCAGTTGTTTTGTAACAGCTTCCAAAACTGGGCTATATAGATGTGCTTATTCCACTCTAAACAAGGCTGAACTTAAGAGGTCTTTCTCTCTGCGCAAAAAGCGACTTCACATTTAACCCGTAAATATATTCCTTATAAATGGTTATAAAAATAATAAAGCCTTTCGATGGTTGTTCAATTATGCATATCCTCATTTAGGAGATTCGAATGGAATATCACGTTGGAAAGGTCTCTAGGTTAAAGGAAGTTACCTGGAAGAAAAGAAAGTGGCTTACACGTGATTTTTCATTACAATGTTCAGCAGCTGTCAGTTTGTTGAGGTATATTAAACGTGTTTTTAAACGTAGTGGTGTCGCACGCATCAGTAATTTTTCAATTGTTCTTGATTTGACTGGAACTTTTTTTTATAGGTAGGGAGCCGGTGACATCGAAAGCTGCGTGATCGCGGAATGGAATTTTTTTCATGCAAATCGATAGTATATAAGAAAGAAAAATCGTGTGGCAAGCCAGGGCTGAAACTAAAGGGGGGGGGGGGGGGGGGCAAAGGGGGTATGTGCCCCGGGCGCCAGAACGAAGGGGCAGCAAATGAAGGATTATACCTTTGAAATGGATCATTTTCTTCTGATGGCTTCTATTATTATGAAACAGCCATTATAAATAAAGTGTTAGGTGAAGATGAAAGAGCAATCGTAAAAAGTTAGAACTCTGATTTTCTGGTCAGAATGGGAAGAAAAAAAATGGCCCAGAATGGGAAAGAAAAAAAATGGCCATAATTTTTTTTTTTTTTTTTTTTTTTTTTTTTGGCAAAAAAAAAAAATTACGGCCATTTTTTTTCCTTCCCATTCTGACCAGAAAATAAGAGTTAAAAAATTATGGCCATTTTTTTTCCTTCCCATTCTGACCAGAAAATCAGAGTTCTAGCTTTTTATGACTGCTCTTTCATCTTCACCTAACACTTTATTTATAATGGCTGTTTCACAATAATAGAAGCCATCAGTTCATCAGAAGAAAATAACTCGGTGAAAGCGGAAACTCGGTTAAGCAGGACTCGGATAATTCTCTAACTGTATATGACTCTAACTGTATATTTCATTTTAAAAATGATCTTTAGAATATTTTTGTTGGTGTTCAGAGGGGAGTCGTGACCCCGTGACCTCCCCCTTGGATCCGCCATTGTAGATTACGTAGTTCAGTATTACATATTTTAAGATTACATATTTTAAATTTTAAAATAAGTCGGCTATTAGAAAATTTGTAAAATTCTCTTTGTAAATATGCTTTGCGGAAGAGGGGGGGGGGGCGCCAAAATCCATGCTTGCCCCGCGTGCAAAAAAGGCTAGTTTCCTAACACATTCAGAATAATGTAACAAAACTTCATAGTTTAATAAGTTAAATTTATTTTGTCTAATTTAACCATAAGGAAACTCATAACACATTTGAAAACCCAATTTGAGCTGTTTCCATCTACAATCGGGAAATTATCCGAATACTTTGAGCAGCACTGTATATGATTAAAACAATTAAATTAAAAAGCACAAGCCGAAATTGAAAACGCACTTCAGCAAATTTTACTCAAAGACAGTACTGTAACCGATTTCTTTTGTGTGTCCCTGTAAATGAACGACAAATGCTATGAATGCCCTATTCTGTCGTAATCTTCTTGTAGTGAAATTCAGTGATTTATATCAGTTTCATTACATTTGAAACAGCGAAATGTCATTAAACTACTCTGCAAACGATTTTTCCCCATATACCATAATGTAATGGAATAATTTTGGGTAACCCTGTAAATGAACTGTTAATCCCACATACTTCATATGCAATACCAAGCATGGTTAGGTGATCCTAAATATGGATTATCAATTGTAGGAAAATCCGAGTATATATACGGGAGTTAGAGCGTGGACAGACGGACAGACAAACCGAAAGCATAAACACTTTTCAACTTTGTTGGAAAATGTTAAAAATCATACGAACAAAATGAGTTACGTATGACTAGGTTTGACTAACCGAAAATATGTTTAATTAAATTAATTATTATTAAAAAGCTATCATGTTTTACCATTATAGCGGATATTGATCCCACATAGAGCATTTTATTGTGCTCTTTTAGGAAAAAACTTGGTATGACAAACTCTATTCCGCTGGAAATGTCTGTCATACCTATTTTAAGAAAGCGACCGGTGATAAAATTTCGCATTGATTTTACTTTGAATTTTTAACAATGGCTACTTTATTTCGCGTCTGGAAGCTGGTCAGGTGTCAGCTTTCCCCGAAAACGGTAAATCATTGTAGCTTTTTAGCTCACAGGCTATCAAAGCCGGAGAGCTTATGTGCCCGCAGGTTCTGTACGTATGTATGTACGTAATGCGATAACTCTTGATAGAAATATCAGATTTGCTTCAAATTTGGTATACCGGTTAATTCTGATAAGGCGTTTCCCTGATTAGATTTGGAGGTTCATTGTTTAAGTATAAAGGGAGGAAGAGGGGGCTAATACCCCTTAATTTAGATATCGGGTTTTTCTATCCGATTTGCTTCAAATTTGGTATACCAAATTATACTGATAAGGCGCTTACCTAATTAGATTTGGAGATTCATTGGTTAAGTATAAAGGGTGGGAACTGGGGGGGGCTAATACCCCCTTAATTTAGATAAATGGGTTTTTCTATCTGATTTGCTTCAAATTTGGTATACCGGTTTATTCTGATAAGGCACTTCCCTGATGAGACTTGGGGGCTCATTGGTTAAGTATAAAGATGGGAAAAGGGAGGGGGTGATCCCCCCATAATTTATTTTTCGAGGTTCATTATTTTTTGAAAAATGAGTATAATATACAATTAGTGTGAATAGTCTGTGAGCTCAATGCCATTAGTTTAACTGGGCACTTTTCTTTTTATTTGACAATAATTAATTTAATTAACTTACTTTTGGCTTGTCAAACCTAGCTCATTTGGTTCATATGACTGTTTACTGTCGATTTACATAAAAAAATTTTCAATTCAGCGATGACGGGGATTTAGATATCACCGGCTCCCAGACTATCAGTTTGTTGAGACATATTAAACTGTTTTTTAAAAGTAGTGGTGTCACACGCATGAGTAATTTTTCAGTTGTTCCTGATTTGATTGTAATTTTTGTTTACATTTACATTTAGAGGACAATACGATATTTCAAGTTATTGTTATAAAGAGGATGGAAAACCGTAGCCGGAGTCCCTCCCCCCTCCCCCTTACACACATACACACGCACACCGAAATATATTGAAAGGTGTCCATTCAGATGTTTTCATTTAAACGAAATTCATTGTACGCTTAAAATATGTTAGATAGTAAACCGCCAAGATTTGACGGTAAATAACTTGAATGTTTTATTAGAAAAATTCTTGAATTTTTAATTAGTTGCTTTTAAATTAATTATTGAAATCGTGACAAGTTTCTATGTTGCTAAGTGATTCTTATTTCTTTAACCCGTAAATGCATAGTGATGTAAATTTCCATCATCTTTTTATTTAATTTTTAATACATAAATTAAGTTCTTACAACCACTATATTTATATAGAAATATTACACCTTCAAAAAATTACAAAATTATACTACTAAATAAAGTTAAAAATCTATCTTAAGATTTCTGGTGTCTAATCCTTAATATAAAAATAAAAAACACAATTCTAAAAGAATAATTCATGCAATTAAGGGTTAAGGCAATAGATGGTGCTGTCAGTCTAACCTATTCAATGAAGTGACAGAATTTAAGTTTATAATTTACAACAAATTATGATTGCTTTTTATCAGAAATTTACCTAAAAATATTGCGTGTAGATCCTTTTTAGGCTTGGGTGTATACTGTCCAATAGGTGTTGCTTTTATGGTTTTGGGATTTGGAATTTTGGTTATAGACATCTAATAAGGTTGGTGCTGAAATTCAATGATTTGTTTGAAATATGCTATGCTTATATTTCCTTTTAAATACATACAATTTAGCGAACCTGTATCTTTAGAATATTCATGATGGGCATAGATTGCCATTTAATTTTGGCACTGTGATAGCGAATTTTGAAGTATTAACATGAAGAGATAGAAGAAATTTTTGCCATTGGTACATCTGACTAGTTTATTTTAGCATTTATTTATTTACATTTGCTTATTTATATATAGATTTTTATTCATCTATTTGACAATGATATTTATTTATTTATTTATTTATTTATTTATTTATTTATTTATATGGGGCATTCTCACAATCTTTTGACTTTTGAGGAAAAAAATCTGACAAAATTAAATTAAAAAAAATAATATTAATTAATTATAATTTATTTATTATTTATTATTTATTATTTATTATTTTATAAATGCTAAAATAAACTAGTCAGATGTACCAATGACAAAAATGTCTTCTATCTCTTCATGTTAATACTTCAAAATTCGCTATCACAGTGCCAAAATTAAATGGCAATCTATGCCCATCATGAATATTCTAAAGATACAGGTTCGCTAAATTGTTTGTATTTAAAAGGAAATATAAGCATATTCCTTATATTAATATTAAACAAGAATATTTGCAATGATTCGGTGTCCCTAGATTTACCTAAAATTTGGAAAGAGATGCTATATAATTTTAGTACCAATAGTAAAAATTAATCCACGCTCGCAAATAGCCTAGATAATTTTATATTTTGGTTTTATGTTTTGCAATATTTTTCATTATGCATGTTGTCCCGTGACATTATTTACCCTGTTATTGTTTTGTTAAATTATATGAAAACTAATCCACGTTCACAAATAACTAATTTAATTTTAATTTATTTTATGTTTGCAATATTTCATTATGCATCATGTCTCGTGACATTATTTACTATATTTATTATTTTTAAATTATGTGGAAATATTTTCTATCGTATATGATTCTGAAAATGTCGCCGTTGGTGCGACGAAACAATCGTCCTCTTAATAAATGATATTTTATCACTTTATAGCATTATTTTACTTAAAATTAAACTTGCTAAAATAACATTTTAATCTGATAGACGAATGCCTTAATGATTCAAAATAAAGAAAAAATGGTCAGCAGCGAAAAAAGTTTTTGTTTAACTGAGATTTAAGTTAAACTTGTGAGTTTAATTTTCCTTACCATTTTACCCCTATAACTTTTTATTTTCTTCTAAATTTTTACTTATAATGAATTTGCATAGTACAAATAAGGAATAATAACAATGTAGTACTTTTAATACAGAATTTTTGTATAACATTGTCTTAAAGGGGTGTTAAAGAAGGGACGGTAAGGTAAAACAAGTTGGAAATTGCTCGTCAAACGTGGCAAATGAGGTGCGTTCGTACTATAACTAGTTTTATAATTATTTTTTGCACCCCATATTGTACTGAATGTATATTTTTTTGCGCTTCATAAGTGCATAGTCTGTAACATCATTAAAATGCACTTACAATAATATTTTCCCCATTCCCCGTAATGTAACGAAAAACTTTTGACTGTCCCTGTAATTAAACTATACATTCGATTTTCATAAAATTTGAAATGGCTCGACAAAAGTTTGCAGCAATTATATATTTAAAATTTCAGACCATTCGGAAGGCTGTAAAATCATTAAAATGCATTTGCAATAATTTTTTCCCATTGGCCATAATGTAACGGAAAACTTTTGGGTGTCCCTGTAATTAAACTATACATCCGATTTTCATAAAATTGGAAATGGCTCAACAAAATTTTGCAGCAATTATATATTAAAAATTTCAGACCATTCGGAAGGCTGTAAAATCATTAAAATGCATTTGCTATAATTTTTTCCCTTTGGCCGTAACGTAACGGAAAACTTTTGGGTGTCCCTGTAATTAAACTATACATCCGATTTTCATAAAATTGGAAATGGCTCGACAAAATTTTGCAGCAATTATATATTAAAAATTTCAGATCATTCGGTCGGGTAGTTTTTGCTCTGTTATATGCGGACGGACGGACAGACGGACGGACAGACAGACGGACTGAACGACGACTATAGGTGCTACGCATTTATATAATTACGAACGCACCTAAAAAGGGGATGGTATTCGAAAAAAGGGATGAAATGGTAAAAAAAGGGACGGTAAATGATGGAACGGTAAGGAAAATTATCACCTACTTTTAGGAAAATCATGTTAAGACTAAGTGTTAGCCACAATGTTCATTGATTTTTAGAAACAGTTGTTAACATTGGATTAAATTATTATTATTATTTTTTTTTTAAATTTACCTCGAAAAGTGCAGGAATAAACCTTGGGGACGGTGAGACTACCAATAAAGCCACGATGCTTGAAATTGATATTTAAATGCTGATTTAAATTCTACAGTAAATTTCCTGCCAAAGAATTTTAGACATTATTTTTCTAGCATATTTCTGCATGAGAAAAAACTTGAAAAAATTTCTGCGGCTACATCTGAAATGATTTCCTGTATAATTTTAGAAGAGGGATGGTAAGGAATCTAAAACCCAGGGACAGAGTTTAAAAAAATAATAACAACCTTAAAAATGTGTGCAGGTTAATTTTTAGCTACATATTTATATAAAACAATAGTTCCAGTTTCAGAAAAAAATTACATCGAATTATTTTTATTGAAACAATTTTATCCTGACAGCTCCAAACTTAAAAATCAGCATCATGTACACGGGACGGTATAGGAGTTTTCCAGGTGTTTGGACCTCCAACATCGTCCAAAACTTCTTTATCTCGTTAATATTGTTGTGTAATCATGCAATGGGATGTTCCCCAGTATATGAAATTTAAAAAAAAACACAAAAAAGTGTATTAAAATAAAAATTATTATCCAGGGACATGAAAGTCAAAAGATTGTGAGAATGCCCCATATATTAATCTTTAATAAAATATATAATGTTATATTGAAGTTATGCATATATTATGAATGTATGGGAAACTAGGGAGGCTTGACCCACTTTTTACAAAATGATTTTTTATTTTTTAAATATTGAACGTAGAATAAAATTTAATATATAATAGCTTATTCGTTATACAATCAATTATCAAAATAAAATTGCTGCATAAGTGTAATATAGAAGAAATGGGAAAAATTATTCATTTTAATCATGAGAAAATAAGGAGTCAAGGTTCCCCACATATGGGAGGGTTGACCCACTATACGGGAGGCTTGGCCCACTTTGTTTTAGACTGAAATATTTGTGAAGATAAATAAAATCAGTTTAAAAAAAAAAGCAAAATAACTTTATGCTACATGCTTTACTTATTATAAAAAAATATTTTTGAAAATATGATGCTTAAACAAACCTGTTTAGGCGCAATCGCATGTCAGAGAAGAAAGATTTTGTTTTAAACAGGATTTTGTTTGAGCAGATATAATTGTACAACAGGGAAAATGAAATTTTATCATTTAAAACAGTATTCCGCTAGAGACATGTTCCGTTTTCATAGGGTTTCATGCATTAAAATGTCCGGATTTAGTAGCCCCTGCCCCACTTTATTTTTGTCTCCTTGTCCTACTTTTGTGACATTCGACCTGACAACCCTAGTTGTCACATAGTTTGGCTTCATCTCACTCTATTCAATATGTTGAAATTTGTCTACATACCTTCCTAAAATTTTTCGATCAATGCTATGTTCTTTTGCAGTCGCATGAGTTCTTAGCGTGTCATTAACATATTTTAACACTTTCAGGGGCTTTCAGTACCCTTTCAGTACTTTCAGTACTAAAATGTTGAAATAAATGACTGGCACCGGAATATTCGAACAAATTTATTTGGAAATAAGAGAAAGGCTCTATTTCACATACTTATTAAATGGAAAAGATTTTAGCATAATTCTGATGCCATCGTGGCGTTTGGGAGTTAAAACAAAGTGGTTTCATAAGCATACCACTGCCCCTGAAACGGTTAAGACTGCTGCTTTCATACTTTACTTCCTAGTCTTTTCCACTGTTTCTTTTTACCTATTGTAACTAATATTTAAGTGGAAAAAAGTTCCTATCAAACTTTCCCATTTATATTTCATTATTTTTTTCGTGCAGTGCAAATAGCAAGTTTTTACATCTTTCTTTAATCAGTTTTAAGCGTTTTCTTTTCCATCACCCCATTTTACTGTAACTTTACACAATAAATTTACATTCATTTTTATATATAACCATTAATCTATCATTATGCACAGTGGTATAATAAAAATATTTCCAAAACCCCTTAATTAAGATATTGCTGGCGGGCAATTTTTACCAAATCTGAATTTTAAAACAGTAGAAACTCCTCCCTGTTTTGAAAGTCTTTTGTAACTTGGTGTTCTAAATAGGTTTCCCATGTTTTAATATACGAATTTAATATAAAATGTCTTTACAATCTAAAAAAATATGGACAAAATTATATAAATGCATTTTCTGTAAGGCAGAAACTACGCCCTTAGTCAATGATGTTTTTTGAATGACAGCGAGAATTCTCTTATCCCGTCGTGAATGTGTTAAGGGAGTTTTGAACATCTGGTCAACCCTCCCTCACATTGACTGGGTCAAGCCTCCCCACATAGCCTTTTCCAAAAGAATAGCACATTGTTATGTTAAGCCTAACTTACTGTAAAATCTTTATGCCTGGAATGAAAGCTCCATATTTCTGCATTACTCAAAACCTACCCATTTAAATTTCTATGATATATTTTATCTGAAAAAAGCTTATAAAATATTTCTAAAAAACACAACTTTTAGGCTGAAAACGACTCACAATTGATTTTTTCCACACCTATTTCGATTATCTGTATGAAATAGAAACTGTTGTTTGAGCATTCCGGTAGCTTTGGTTGACACCTATTAATAAAACTCTGAAATTCTTTTAAATATGAAAACTGATGGGTGGGTCAAGCCTTCCGTATGGCCAACCCTCCCTAGTCTCCCCTACATATATTTTTAATATCAATCATTTTATTACTTTATTCCGTTTCATACATTACTTGATATTTTATTTTTTTTGTTCATATGTCGCAATATCGATATATCGGAATATCATGATATAAAGAGGCCGATTTATCATATTTAATTCTAGACATCGCTCAGCCCTACGCACCAGCAGTATGCATTTGAGGCTCCACATTTTGGACTGTGATTATCAGTTCATACGGTATCATCGATTGTGTGCCTGTTTTTCCAGAACTTTCTGTTTATGACATTTCATGCAAATTAAGGTACATATCGTCACATTTTTATTGCAATATTTTTATTTTTCGCGAAATTATTAAAATCGCGAAAAGCCGACTTTAGTTAGGGTGAAACACTCTGTATTTGTGACTCAATAAGTAGTTTGTGACCCCAGGTTCTATGATAATTATTGCTCATCTGGGTGAGTACTATCACCCCTCTTATTTTGTAAAAACAATTTAGAATAACCCTGCATATCATGATATATATCCGATATTTATTTTTAAAATATCAAGATTTTTTATATTTTCGATGTTTTTATATACTTGATATTTATTTTCAAAATATCACTGTGCAAAATAATTTTAATGTTTTCAGTCAAAGCAAGTGTAAATGAAATTTTCAACTGTTATTGACTGTGCCATTTTGTAGATCATAGAAACTCGACAGAGTTTCTCGCCAAGCAAAAGAAATAACAGTGCAATGAACCATAAATGAAAGGAATTTCCACCAATTAATGCCAAACGATATTTCAAAAAAATTTTAGCACTCTGTCAAGTTTATATTTTCCGGACTGACCAAAGCGGGATTTTGACCCTTCTATATCTCCGGTTCTATTTATGATAGAAACAAAATTCTTGATTTTGTGGAATGGGGCGTACCACGTGACTCAGAAAACGAAAATAAAATGGAATCCGGCCAATAGGTTTTTAGTAAATGCGATTTTAAAAGTACTGTTTTTTGCACTTTTGAAATTCTTGTTCTGACCAAATCTGTTGACAGGGCTACAACAATGTGTAATTATCGTATTTTTACGCGGTTTACGTCATTAGAATTATTTTTATGAGTAGTTCAAACCTTTGAAAGTTTCATGTAAAAATATTAATTAGTTTTTGATTTATATCAGTTTAAAGTTTCTTTATTTTTGCAGCGTGGCGTGCGTAATATGTGAGGCATCCTCACAATCTTTTGACTGAAGTCCCAAATTAATAATTTTTACTTTCTCTTTACAAGAAGAAAGTATTGGATTCGTGAAAAATCTATCCGAGCAATACAAAATAATTTCCGCCGACGCAACACCACCCGAACCTAAAAATTCCTGTAGAAAAAACACGAACTCTGACACGAACAAAATCTGAAACCGACAAAAATATTCCCAGGAACCATAACCCGATCCGATGAAGACAAAATAATTTCCGTGAACCCGCAACCCGACCCGAACCTAAATTCTTTTTGAAAAAAACCCGAAATATGACCCGAACCAAATATGATAACCGACAAAAATATTCTAAAGAACCATAACCCGATCCGAGCAAGACAAAATAATTTCCTTAGACACACAATTCGAACTGAACCTAAAAATTCCATTTAAAAAAAAAACCCTGAAATCTGACCCAAACCAAATCTGAATCCGACAAAAATATCCCTAAGAACCATAACCCGATACGAGCAAGACAAAATAATTTCCGTGGACGCAACACGACCAGAGCATAAAAATTCCATTTAAAAAACCCGAAATCTGACATGAATTAAATCTGAACCCGACAAATAAACTATTCCAAAGAACCATAATCCGATCTGAGCAAGGCAAAATAACTTCTGTGGACACGCAACCCGATCCGAACCTAAAAATTTAGTTTGAAATAAACACGAAATATGACTCGAACAAAATATTATAATCGACAAAAATATTCTAAAGAACCATAACCAGATCCGAGCAAGATAAAATAATTTCCGTGGGCACGCAACCCGACTCGAACCTAAAAATTCCACTAGAAAACCCACGAAATCTGAACCGAACCGAACCAAATCTGAATCCGACAAAAATATGCCAAAGAATCATCTCCAATTAGCCTACGACATGTATATCTCACATTGCATTTAACATTTAAAGCTGGTTAGAACTCGCGCCGCGCGATTACGGTTTAAACATAAAAAAGGCAAAAATTCGCTAAAAACGTAAAATAAAAATAATTTATTCAAAATTTTCGAATTTTTGGCCCACTTTATTAAAATGCTTCTAGATTTCAACCCACACCCTTTTAAAATTCCAATACTATGGATATTTTTGCACACAAAATTTAGATAACAATTAAATAAACTTTTATTTTGCACGAAATCGGAATGATTTTTGACGAAAGTACTGCGCACAATAATCATCACAGGTCCTGCTGATATTTGAGGAGAAACTGGATTATAGAAACGTTCCAGTGGACCTCGATTATGGAAAGATTCTAGGTAAACACTGACTACGGAGAAACCACAGAACAGGCTCAAAAATATAATATAAGTATTTTAGTGAATCACAGAGTACTTATAGTCATGAAAACAATTCGACAGAACTTCACTGAATTTTTGGCAGTTTTATTGGAATTTTTCCTTTTCATTTCATTTAAAAAGATTAATAAAGGGATTTATTAAACTAATCGATTCTATTATTTTGGACATGGTAATTAAAGAATGTTATCAATATGCCATAAATAGCTTTTAGTTAATTTTTAATCAGATAATAGTGCTACTTAAAAATTTACAAATATGACTGAAATTAGGGAAAATCATTTCATAACGATGAAATATCGAATTCTGAATATTTTATTGAAATGAATTATAATTTATCATATGAATGATCCGAAATATGTGAGAAAATATTTGGAAAGCATGTGATTTAGTATGTCCTGCTTATCACGTAAAAAACAATTATGAATTTAGAAAGTACATGCATTGAAAATTCAGAAAATCCAACACGTGTTGGAGCTTATGAAAACATTTTCTAAAAAAAAAAAGAGGCTTAATCAAATAATCTGAGTTTCTGCCGCGCTTATCGGAGCGACATTGGATTTCAAAAAAAAAAAAAATAATAATAATAATTTTATTTAATAATTACTTCAAACACGCCTGGTGATAAACAAATGTTCATTATTCAATCTGTTTTTAAGTCTTTACCTATTTTGTGTAAAATGCAATGATGATGACTATTTACACTGAAAAAAAGAAAGGGTTTCACAAGGTGCACAACCTTCATATTAAACTCCACGAACTACACTTCACTATATTATTAACTTGTATTACAAACTACTCAAATTATAATCCTTTGGTGCTCCTAGCACCCGATATATACTTCCGTTTTCACAAATCCAAAAAACACGCCGGCCAACATGCACGGCTCGGCTACCCTTCTCAAAAATCACTTTTACTCTGAAAAAAAAAAAAATATCCGCCTCTCTCTCCGCGCGCGCCCGCATACCACGTGACGTATGACGTTGGCGCCAAAAGAATCCAAAGAGAAATTAATCTAAACGTTTCCAGACATCACACCCCCCACCCAAGATTGAAAATGGGGGAGGGGGTCCCTCAATTTTCTATCTGAAATTTAGTCTGGAGACGTCCTTATACTCCGTTTTTTTTTTTAAACAAATTACCCGAATAAAAATAAAAGTTAACAAATACATATAAAAAAATATATACAAACTACATGTCTGAAGAATCTGGGCACTGCCTAAAACTCGTCTTACCTACTAATACAAAACAGAATTAATACTTAATAATAACAATAATAAATGCAATAACAAATAAAACATATAAAAGGAAACAAAAGTTGTAGTAACACACTAAATAAATTTTGAATCAAACCTTTAAAGTACACAGTCACTTATCAAATAGTTCATGAAAGTTTTTCACAGTTTGTTTTCTTATTCAACAGTTTCAAGTCTAGATAGTGCGTCTGCATTTATCAACTTGGCACCTGGTCGATGCGAAATCACAATGTCATACTTTTGCAGTGCTAGTGCCCATCGTTGCAGTTTGGAAGATTGGGGTGTATTTTTGGTGATGAAAGTTAGTGGGTTGTGATCGGTGATAAGTTCCACAGGTGAACCAAAAATCCACGTTTCGAACTTCTTCAGACTCCAGATGACCGCATAGGCCTCCCTTTCGATCGTCGGCCAAGCCTGTTGAGTTTTGGTGAGCTTTTGACTGGCATAGCTCACTGGGTACAGTACTCCGTCTTTTCGCTGCGATAAACACGCGCCGATGCCGACTGCAGATGCATCGCACTCGATGACAAATGGTACTCCTATAACGGGAGTATGTAGACTAGGTGCTTCGATAAGAGCTCTTTTCAACTCATTAAACGCCCGATCATGGTCTTCTGACCAACACAGCTGTTCTGGACTCTTCTTCTTCGTCAGTTCAGTTAAAGGATATGCTACTTCAGCATATTTAGGAATGTAATCTCTGTAATAATTACATAGACCAAGGACACTTTTCAACTGTTTCTTCGTTTGAGGCACTGCTAACCTTCGAATAGCCTCCACTTTTCCGGGGTCGGTCCGATGGCTGCCGGACCCGATGATATGTCCTAAGTACTTAATCTGCGGTTTTGCGAATTCACATTTCATCAAGTTGACTGAAAATCTTAAGTCTGATAACTTAGAAAGTATCTTTTCTAGATGCATCAGGTGTTCAGCAAATGTTTCAGAAAAGACGGCTATGTCGTCTATATATGCTCTGGCGAACTCCTTATATTCGGACAGTGCTTTGTTCATTTCACGTTGAAAAGTCGCAGCTGCGTTTTTGAGCCCGAAGGCCATTACTTTAAACCGATACTGAGCCCTGTGAGTTTTGAAACACGCCAGATTCTGGCTCTCTTCTTCTAGTGGTATGGCCCAATACCCTTTCAATAAGTCTATTGTAGTTATGACATTGGCCCTGCCAATACTGAACAATAGATCGGTGGCATTTTCCATTGGGAAATCATCAGTCACTGTAACTGCATTAAGCACTCGAAAATCTACACATAGTCGCAAGGCCCCATCCTTCTTCATTACGCAAACTACTGGGTGTGGCGCCTCTGCCTCACTTTCTTCAATCAGACCTAGTTCCAATAACTCCTCAATTTGTTTATCTACTTGAGGTTTCAAGGCCTCTGGGATTCTGTAAACATAGGGCTTTTTCTTTTCTGCGTCACTTATTCTTATTTTATGCTCTCCTACCTTAGCTATTTGCACTTTTCTAGAAAATAGTCCTTTATATTTATACAATAAATCTAACATTTTTTCTTTCTCCACCTTTCCTAAATGACTTAAATCAACTTCTTCTATATTGAATAGGTCGGAGTTATCTTTCGTACTGGGGGTGGGATGGACCTCCCCTAATTCTTCCTCATTTTCGAAGATCACACCCACCGTACGAAAGATAACTCCGACCTATTCAATATAGAAGAAGTTGATTTAAGTCATTTAGGAAAGGTGGAGAAAGAAAAAATGTTAGATTTATTGTATAAATATAAAGGACTATTTTCTAGAAAAGTGCAAATAGCTAAGGTAGGAGAGCATAAAATAAGAATAAGTGACGCAGAAAAGAAAAAGCCCTATGTTTACAGAATCCCAGAGGCCTTGAAACCTCAAGTAGATAAACAAATTGAGGAGTTATTGGAACTAGGTCTGATTGAAGAAAGTGAGGCAGAGGCGCCACACCCAGTAGTTTGCGTAATGAAGAAGGATGGGGCCTTGCGACTATGTGTAGATTTTCGAGTGCTTAATGCAGTTACAGTGACTGATGATTTCCCAATGGAAAATGCCACCGATCTATTGTTCAGTATTGGCAGGGCCAATGTCATAACTACAATAGACTTATTGAAAGGGTATTGGGCCATACCACTAGAAGAAGAGAGCCAGAATCTGGCGTGTTTCAAAACTCACAGGGCTCAGTATCGGTTTAAAGTAATGGCCTTCGGGCTCAAAAACGCAGCTGCGACTTTTCAACGTGAAATGAACAAAGCACTGTCCGAATATAAGGAGTTCGCCAGAGCATATATAGACGACATAGCCGTCTTTTCTGAAACATTTGCTGAACACCTGATGCATCTAGAAAAGATACTTTCTAAGTTATCAGACTTAAGATTTTCAGTCAACTTGATGAAATGTGAATTCGCAAAACCGCAGATTAAGTACTTAGGACATATCATCGGGTCCGGCAGCCATCGGACCGACCCCGGAAAAGTGGAGGCTATTCGAAGGTTAGCAGTGCCTCAAACGAAGAAACAGTTGAAAAGTGTCCTTGGTCTATGTAATTATTACAGAGATTACATTCCTAAATATGCTGAAGTAGCATATCCTTTAACTGAACTGACGAAGAAGAAGAGTCCAGAACAGCTGTGTTGGTCAGAAGACCATGATCGGGCGTTTAATGAGTTGAAAAGAGCTCTTATCGAAGCACCTAGTCTACATACTCCCGTTATAGGAGTACCATTTGTCATCGAGTGCGATGCATCTGCAGTCGGCATCGGCGCGTGTTTATCGCAGCGAAAAGACGGAGTACTGTACCCAGTGAGCTATGCCAGTCAAAAGCTCACCAAAACTCAACAGGCTTGGCCGACGATCGAAAGGGAGGCCTATGCGGTCATCTGGAGTCTGAAGAAGTTCGAAACGTGGATTTTTGGTTCACCTGTGGAACTTATCACCGATCACAACCCACTAACTTTCATCACCAAAAATACACCCCAATCTTCCAAACTGCAACGATGGGCACTAGCACTGCAAAAGTATGACATTGTGATTTCGCATCGACCAGGTGCCAAGTTGATAAATGCAGACGCACTATCTAGACTTGAAACTGTTGAATAAGAAAACAAACTGTGAAAAACTTTCATGAACTATTTGATAAGTGACTGTGTACTTTAAAGTTTTGATTCAAAATTTATTTAGTGTGTTACTACAACTTTTGTTTCCTTTTATATGTTTTATTTGTTATTGCATTTATTATTGTTATTATTAAGTATTAATTCTGTTTTGTATTAGTAGGTAAGACGAGTTTTAGGCAGTGCCCAGATTCTTCAGACATGTAGTTTGTATATATTTTTTTATATGTATTTGTTAACTTTTATTTTTATTCGGGTAATTTGTTTAAAAAAAAAAAACGGAGTATAAGGACGTCTCCAGACTAAATTTCAGATAGAAAATTGAGGGACCCCCTCCCCCATTTTCAATCTTGGGTGGGGGGTGTGATGTCTGGAAACGTTTAGATTAATTTCTCTTTGGATTCTTTTGGCGCCAACGTCATACGTCACGTGGTATGCGGGCGCGCGCGGAGAGAGAGGCGGATATTTTTTCTCCAAATGCAGATATCAACTGAATTTTTGAATTTTCATTATTCCTAAATGAATCCGGTATTTGATTTGAATTAATTACTGGAATTTCGGCCGCGTTATCGATCAATGTATTCACTTTCCGCCCGCCTAACAACACATCCTGATACTGCAAAGCTTGCGTATTTATTGCCTCATTCTCAGGACATAAAGCTGTCACTTTAGCAACTAATTTATCATCATGTTTATTTTTCTCAATACCCGATTCCTTTTTCGTTTGATTTCGAAAATTCCCCATTTTATTTTTATCTTTATTATTCGGACAGAAACGTAAATGAATTGCTTGTTTACATAGCCTACAAATGTCATTAGTTTTCCTATCGCGAGAAAGAACATTATTTCTGATATGAGGTGGGATATATTTCCCATGATTCACACTTCCGGTTTCATCATAGTTGCGAAAGGATTTTATCGGTCTATCATATAATTCCGAAAAAGTTCTACCTTTTGAAGTAAACCAATTATCGCATAATTCCGCGATTTGGCGCGGTTTTAACCAGTCATCCATTTGCTTTAATTTAACATAACTCCGCGTTTCTGAATCTAATGAACTCATTAATCTATCGGTAACAATTAATTCATTAAGCGTATCGAAATCATTTACTTTCCTAAGCTGACAATAAAATTCCCAATTAGCTCGGATTCTGCTCGCAAATTGTAAATGGTTTTCATTTTTCATTCTTTTTGCCGTAAGGAAATTTTCTAGACAAGCTTCCGGGGTAGGTTGAAATTCTTTTAAAATTAAAGCCTTAACCTTCGAATAACTCTTCATTTCATTTGAATTGACATAAACTAATAAATATGCGGCCCGTTCACCCACTAAATTTAGTAAAATTTCAACTTTTAACTCCTCCGAAACATTTTTCACTTCGAATGCCTTTTCGAGCGAACTAAAAAATAAATTCCACGCTTCCGGTTTAGTCGGGACTGGCATACTCAGGGTTCTAACACTTTTAATTAAAGATTCTAAAGAATTAGTATGGGATTTTTGTCCATCCCCCCCCCCCGAATCCAAATTCTTATCATCTGTTATCTTCGCCATTTCTAATTGGGCTTTAATGACTTCTAACTTTGTTCTCTCTAATTCTAGAGCAGTGTTCTGTTCCGATTTGACATTTTCTTTTTCGATTTTGAGCAACTCGGCTTCACGTTTTTCTTTTTCTATTCTATCCGATACCGTAGTAATTAAAAATTCTTTTACAAATTCAGCATCCTTAGCAAATTGGTCGCTTCCCTCAATGAGTGTTTTCAAATCTACAATTCTATGCTCTAATTCTACCTTTAATCCCAATTCAGTCGCGACGACAACTAAATCTTCTTTTTTCAGCCCTTTAATGCTAAACATTTTTCTTTTTCAATTTCAAACACTTTTATAATAAACTCTACTTATAACCGATACTATCATCTTAAATAAATAAATCAAGCAATAATTGTCATACTATAAATAGCAACTTTCTTCTGACATGCTTAAATCAATCATAATAAATAAATCATATACTTTTCTCTTTATCTATTTAAAATATCTTCAAACACTATCTTCAATTAAAAATAAATAAACATGCAGCTTACTTTTAATAGGAGCTCTGGTGCTTCGGAAATGAGAGCGTGTAAAGTCGGCGCCGCTCCTCTGACCATCCCACGTGGTGTATATCGTGTTAAAAATAGCACTCCTTTTTTTTTATCAAAGATTATTGAGTTTATTTAAAACGAACATGAAGACATTACAAGACGACACAATGATGATGACTATTTACACTGAAAAAAAGAAAGGGTTTCACAAGGTGCACAACCTTCATATTAAACTCCACGAACTACACTTCACTATATTATTAACTTGTATTACAAACTACTCAAATTATAATCCTTTGGTGCTCCTAGCACCCGATATATACTTCCGTTTTCACAAATCCAAAAAACACGCCGGCCAACATGCACGGCTCGGCTACCCTTCTCAAAAATCACTTTTACTCTGAAAAAAAAAAAAATATCCGCCTCTCTCTCCGCGCGCGCCCGCATACCACGTGACGTATGACGTTGGCGCCAAAAGAATCCAAAGAGAAATTAATCTAAACGTTTCCAGACATCACAGATGCGAACTTTGAAAATGTAATGGCAGTTTTTCAAAAGTTATTAAAATAAAATCCTTACTGAGTTAATTTATGAAACACCCTATAGCTTATAGAACAAGAGCTAAAATATTGAGGGTTATTTCGACACGTTTTATAATTTCTAAAAAATAAATGATTTCTTCTGAGAGTTGTAAGGATCGTTAAAATATATTTGAATTGTTTTTAAAAAGTCCAACATTATGTCTTACTAGATAAATTACACTTTTGAAAAGATTATAGCCTCACTATTAAATAATTTTTCACTCCTATCATCTTTCGTTTATCTTTTCTTTTCTGAATTAAAATGGAATATGTATAATGCAAATGAAATACCTTACAAAAAGAAGTGATATCTAATCAAAAACAACTCGTTGTAAATGATGCCGCCAGCCACAAACCTAAAACGTCAGTCATAAAAAGAAGTGATATCACATAAAAAGAAGTGATATAGAAGTGCATACTCCGAGTGCCGTGTAAAAATCTATCACTACTCATAATGTTTCCAAAGGAATAGGAGTGAGGTACAGTATGTGGAAACTGCTTGGCGTCCTGCAGGCGTATATTTAATATATGCAGTACCTATACCAATTTCGAAAAATTGTGAAAGCTGAAAAAATTAATTTTAATTTCTCATTATATCACTCTTATAAATATTTGTACGAAGAAGATCTGTAATAAATCAGAAAGATTTGTAAGACAAGCAGGAAATGGTATGTAATTGTGGTAATCATCTGCTATTACAATTATACTTTTCATTATTTTAAACATAATTTTTAATTACATAAATACGTTTAATAATACACTGTATTAAAATTAAAGGGAAAACTTGTAAAATGGATCCTGTTTATGACAGATTTATTTCTTAAACGTAAAGTTCGTGTTTCCAACATAAGGAATATTATATAATACTAGTAGCCTTACTAGAACAGATTTTTCCCTTGTCATGTGCAATTCCGTTTACGCAGGCTTTACTGAAATATATCTTAGTTTAATTAACGTCTATTATTAAGTGCATTGTTAGTAATATTCATATGATCATTATTTTTTATTACTATTTTACAAACTCAAAATGTTTATTACATGTTTACTTAGAGAATCCTCCTCATAAAAGTGGTTTTTCTCGTTCAAATAATGGTAATCAACAAATCGATCCCATGATGTTAAATAAGAATGGGCATGTAAACACCATAAGCTTCGAATTTTCGCAGTTTAATGGAAGAAGTAATACAAGAAGAAAATTGTTAAACAAAAAGTTATATATATGTAAGTGCAGGAAGAACAAACATTATAAAAGCCTGCAGGTCGCCAAGCAGTTTTCACATACTGTACCTCACTCCGAGTCCTTTGGAAACATTATGAGTGGTGATAGATTTTTACACGGCACTCGGAGTATGCACTTCCATATCACTTCCTTTTATGTGATATCACTTCTTTTTATGACTGACGTTTTAGGTTTGTGGCTTGGCGGCATCATTTACAACGAGTTGTTTTGATTAGATAAAGAACTTTTTTCTTTGGCAGTGATTTTTTTAGTCAAAGAAGAAAACAAACATATTTTCCAAGCTTTATGTTTGAAGATTTTATTTTTAAATGTAGAACTAATAACTATGTGAGACAATTAATTCAGAACAGACATTGAAAAACAAACTGTTTAATTTAGATAATCAGTTATACAGGTACAGCTTTATTAGAAAAGAATCTTTTCTGATTTTTGTTTAGGTCTAATCTGTACAACCTGCTGAGGAATTAAAAAAATAACACATTTATGTTAAAATTCTTCAGATGAAAAAATTATTTTATATTTAAAATTTTCTTTTAAAAATTTCTGATTTCTTGATACTTGATACTGACTCCTATAGTTTTTGTGTGTGTGTGTGTGTGTAATGCAAATTCCAAATTGTATCTGTTTCAGTTAGTTGATCTTCAATTTTTTTTCTAAGTGGAAAAAAAAAAATAAATAAAAGAAAAAGAGATGCATTTTTAGAATATTGTTTGATTAACTTTTCATGTTAAGTGCAATATATTTTAGTTTCTAATTTATATTATGTTTGAAAATAGTTACTATCAGCAACGAGTTGTCTATTTTGAAAACATCGGATATATATCGAAAGTGTCGGATATAGGGGATGGGGGGGGGGGTGACCATTGGGGAGGCTTGACCCATCCTTCTGTTTTCATATTTAAAAGAATTTCAGAGTTTTGCCAATTGGTGGTAACCAAAGCTACTGAAATTCCCAAACAATAGTCTTTCTTTCATGCAGATAATTGAAAAAAGTGTGGAAAAATCAAATATGAAGAGTTTTCAACTTAAAAAGGGTATTTTTTAGATACGTTTTGTAAGATTTTATCAAATAAAATATAGCATAGAAATTTAAGTAAATAGGTTTTAGGTAATGCAGAAATACTGAGCTTTCATTCCAGGCATAAAGATTGTGCAGTAAATTAGGCTAAACATAACCATGCACTATAATTTAAAAAGTGGCTATGTGGGGAGGCTTGACCCAATCAATGCGAGGGAGGATTGACCAGATGGTCAAAGATCACTTAATTAAGTGTTTTTGACAATCTTTTTAGTATACACTGTACATAATAAAGGGTTAAGGGTTATATTTCTAAAATAATGTAAATTTATTCTGTAAACTAACAGAAAAATGGGAGACAGGAAAATGTTTAAAGGAAGATGCGAGAAATTGCCATAGAAGCAAGAAAAAATTTAATAAAATATAAATCGGAAAGTTGATAGGAAATTTATTTCATTTATATAGTACCCATAGTCGGTAAATAGAAAGAATGGAAAAGACGGATGAAAGCAGCAGCCTAAAGAAATGTTAAGTGTTCAGTTCATGCATCTTCAAAAAACCATAACATTGATCAAAACCCTTTAGGAAGGTACGTAGACTAATTTCACCAAGATGAACACAGTGAGATAAAGCCAAACTATGTGGTAACTAGTGTTGCCGGCCGAGTGCCACAAAAAGTAGGTGTTTAAAACGGAATTTTTCTCCTGTGCCTCGAATTCCGTCTAAGCAGGTTTGTTTATACATCACATTTTCCAAAATAATTTTTAATAATAATTAAATCATATAGCATAAAATTATTGTGCCTTTTTTAAAGCTAATTTTGCTTTTCTTAACAAATATTCCAATATAAAATAAAGTGGGTCAAGCCTCCTATATGTAGGGAGCCTTGAACCATTATTTTCTCATGAAAAAAAATCAATCATTTTTCAAGTTTCTCATATATTACACTTATGTCTCTATTTTATTTTGATAACTGAGTTGTATAACGGATACAATGATATATGAAACTTTATTCTAGGTTCAATATTTAAAATATAAAAAATCATTTTGTAAAAAATGGGTCAAACCTCCCCAGTCTCCCCTATATCAAAATATCGGATATTTTCGAAAATATCATGATATTTACGAACCTTGGTTTCATAATCTATTCTTGACGCATAATTTTTCGTTCTTATTTTTAATTTAAAAAATGCGCTATCTATATACATTGACAACGCACATAGAATTACAACGTCACTGATACTTAAAATTATTCAATAGATTTTTCCTTAATTCTTTCATAACATGACGTGCGAGGAAATTAAATACTTTTAGAGTTAAATTTTATTTGTGGCATGTCATTTTATGATGTCAGAAAACAATATCTATTAGAAATTGTGCATTGTTTAGGGTGTTTTTACAGAAATTTCGCTCAAGAAATTAAATTTATTCAATAGATTTTTCCCCTCCTTCTTTTTGTAACATGATATGCTAGGACATTAAATATTTTCGAAGTTAAATTTTAGTTGACGTTTCCTTTTATCTTGCCAGAAATATGTTTATTTAGGTGTTGTGCATTGTTTAGACTGTTTCAATAGAAAATTCACTCAAGAATTAAACAAAAAATGGTAAAGCTTTTATTTTTATTTTTATTTTTATTTTTATTTTATTTTATTTTATTTTTTTTTTTTTGTCAGGTGATTAATCTGTCACCAAAGACAGCTTCAAAATACGACAGAAATCAGTTTATATGTAATTTTTCAGTTGGAAAAAAGAAATCAGGAGTAAAAATTAAAATACATATTGTGAACAATTGCCAATTGTGGCAACTCTGTCACTAGTTACTTTATATGGTTGTAGTGAAAATGTTCCTTGCTGAGGTGACTAGAAAAAAAAATCATGCTCGAAAATAATTTAAAAAATTATAATATGTCTATAAAATCTTCTAGACTGAGCCACAGTTTTCTAAAAAATTTCTCTTGAAAACACATTCTATTTCCTACAGGTATTTATTTTATACTCTTTTTGTTGGAAATTTTGGTTGCGGACACTAAGAGGGTGGGTTCCGAAATTCAATAATTTGTTTGAAACATTGCGATACTTATATCTCTGAATTTTTACCCGACTGCCAAGAAGGGTTATGTGTTTCAGCCGTATCTGGGTACGTGGATTTCTTTATACACATTGATTTCTTTATACTTTTTAAGGATTCTTGAAACATCCCAACCACTGGATGGATTTTCATGAATGAGGTCTTTACCGATTCGTCTTAACCGTCCAATGGTTATAGGCTAGGTTTTGTTTTTATAAATTCAATATGGCGGCCGTAAAATACAAAATGGTGGCAGACACGAAAAAAAATTTTATGCACCCTATTGAGTAGCATATCATTGGATAGGTCTTTCAAAATGAAGACGATGTTTCATTGACTATTTTACAGTCAGAAGCTCCGCTTAAATACTACACAACCTGGAAGTTGTGTAGGTAGGATCTCTGGCTTTACTGCAACTCTAATCATCAGTGTTGAGTTCAGACACTTTTCTCCGGGAGGGATTTCTGTGGCTCCGGGGGGGACATTATTGAGTTCCGGGGGTGAAATTGCACTTTTTGACCATTGAAAACACAAAATCTCAAATCTTCCGGGGGGGACATCTCATTGCTCCGGGGGGGAATGTCCCCCCCGGGCCACCCCCTGAAATCTACACTGCTAATCATCCTAGACATCTATAGGCCTCATCAAAACAGTGTTTATAGATAGGAACCAACAATTAAACACAACTTAAAAGTCATCAATACAAGTAAATAAAAAAATAGGTAAGTAATATAAAAAATAGCTTAACATTGATGAGAAACAATTAATTAGTTCGCTTTTTACGCAGTCGGGTTTTTTGATTTTTTAAATTTAATGAATTATTAACATGTATGAGATAGAAGAAAGTTTTGGGATTGGCATATCCGACTAGTTTGACATGTCATTTTATGATGACAGAAAACAATGTCTATTAGAAATTGTGCGTTGTTTAGGGTGTTTTTATAGAAATTTCGCTCAAGAATTTAAATTTATTCAATAGATTTTTCCCCCCTTCTTTTATTACAGGCCATTAAATATTTTCGGAGTTAAATTTCACTTGACGTTTCCTTTTATCTTGTCAGGAATATGTCTATTAAGATATTGTGCATTGTTTAGAGTGTTTCAATAGAAATTTCACTCAAGGATTAAACAAAAAATGGTTAAGCTTTGTTCAGGCGATTAATCTTTCCCCGAAGACAGTTTCAAAATAGTACAGAAATCAGTTTATATATAATCGCTCAGTTCGAAAAAAGAAATCAGAAGTAAAAATTAAAATACATTATCTGATCAGTTGTTAATTGTGGCAACTCAGTCATTGATTACTTTATATGGTTGCATTGAAGAATGTTCCTTGTTGAGTTAGATTTTAAAACAAAAATCATGCTTGAAAATTACTTAAAAAATCATCTTTTAAATTGGACAACAGTTTTCCAAAAAATTTCACTTGAAAGCACATTTTTATTTCCTATTTGATGACGCAACAAGAACGCAAAATCATGCGTCCGTCATAGATATGAAACACTTTCCAACGCATTCAGAATACTGTAATAAAACTTTACAGTTCATTAAAGTGAGACATGTCTAATAAACAATTTAGAAAATGCATAATGCATTTGAAAACCTAGTTTCTGCAATTATTGAATTAATGATGAGTTAAAAATTACTAATTAAAACTTCTACTTGTACATGCCCCTTAAATGAATAAAAGCTTTGATTCGAAATTTCATCACATTTACGGTCGATACCAATATACAGGAAAATCACAATTTGATTTTTGTTTTTAGTAATTTAACACATTAAAATGCGATTGATTGCGATTTATCAACGTTTTATGTAAGCAGCACATGCGGATATATCTTTTCTTCAAAAACTTTGGCACATTAGAATATTGGGCACTACTTGATTATCCCGAAGACCAGAAAGCTATCACCAAACTGTAAGATTAAATGCCAATAATGGATTATCGTAAATGTCCCATTATCATGACATTACACACGTTACACATGTTTGTCACGTCATTAAATGAATTTCAATTCGACGTTTTATTTGTATTTTTATTAATACTTTACCAATTCATTTGTTTGTTTTTAGGGTTTCGTTCATCTGACGAAACCCTATTCGTCTCGCTCCTCTGTCTGTCTGTCTGTCCGTCTGTCTGTCCGTCACAGAGCCCGTTCTCAGAAACTATACATGTTGGAGACATGAAATTTTGGATACTTATAGCTGAGCACCTCACATCATACGACAAATCATAAAATTTTGAAAAAGTCGCACATTTAACCCTTTTGGCTCCCGCATGTGTATTTTAAACAATTCTTTCTAAGTGAGTTTCTAATTATGTTGGAGACATGAAATTTTGGGTACTTATAGCTGAACACCTCACATCAAACGACAAATCATAAAATTTTGAAAATGTCGTACATTTAATCCTTTGTGCTCCCACATGTGCATTTTAAACAATTCTTTCTAAGTGAGCCCCTATTTAGGTTGAAATTTTGCATACTTATAGCTCAACACCTCAGATCTCACGTCAAATAATAAATTTTGAAAAAGTTTTATGTTTAACCCTTTCAACTCCAGCTTGTGTATTTTAAGCCATTCTTTCTAACTGAGCCCCTAATTAAATTGGAGATTTGAAATTTTGCATACTTATTGCAGAACACCTGAGGCCAGGCGACAAATCATAAAATCTTGAAAAAGTCTTACGTTTAACCCTTTGAGCTACCACATATGTATTTGAAGCAATTCTTTCTAAGAGAGCCCCTAATTAAGTTGGTGACATGAAATTTTTCATACGTATTGCTGAATGCCTCAGACCACACGACAAATCATAAAATTTTCAAAAAGTCTTTTATTATTCACCCCTCTGGGCTCTAACTTGTGTATTTTAAGCAATTTTTCTAACCTGGGCCCTTTTAACCCAGGGAGAAATTTTCCAACTTTTCCCGACACTCCTTTGACCATTCTTTCATATTATGCACTTACATATTTTAGTTCCATTTTTTCCCGCCAGGTGCGCCTACTTATTTCGGGTGCTATGGGCCCAATCCCCTCGACTAATATATCTACGGATAGTATGTAAAACGGATTTTCGTTCGGATACAGGTTTGTTTAGAATCAAGTGCGCCCCCTGGTTTTGAAATATGGAACTAACAGATTTTTTAAAAGGATAAAGTGTTTTGAAAGGAATATTAAACGAAACCCTCTGTGCGATCTGTGATCACACTTACCCACTTGTTTTGTTGTTGTTATTTATAATAAAAAGTATGTCAATTTGTATAATTTGGCGAATACATTGGAGATTTGTATAATTTTGCGGAATTGATCGACGGGATTATCAAGTAGTACCGAATATTATGTACTTGTCTATTATTCCGTCGACCACTTTCTATAAAAAAAGTCTACCGCCAAACAATAAAATTTAACATAAATAAATGTATGATTGGGTTGTCACATTCGTTACACTTTCATTATTTTTTACCAATAACCGTGGTCGAATGCCTCGCCCGTGTGTATCGAATACGGAAGATCACAGTCGAAAATTTAAATAAATACTAGATAGATTTTTTTCGCTTTGTAAATGGACTTTCGTCAATTTCTACAATATTTTTAGGTAATTTAATTTTTTCCAGAATATCTTTCTAGAAGGTTAGACGTACGGAGATAACTATTCAATTTCTCGTACATAACTATTCCAAACAATTAGTGTACACTCTTACTTAAATCCAACTGTTTTTTTTTTTTTTTTTTTTTTTTTTTTTTACTCATTTGTTTGATATTAATTCCTCTGACAAGATATAGGTAAATCTTAAGACTGCTAGTCACTCAGCTAGCAAAATCTCCTCGCTAATGCTAAGTCTGTGGGCATTTTATGCATTCGTATATTAAAAATATCTCCTCGGGAAATCAATATTTTTAACCTATTTTTTCTGTGTAGGGTAAAACGGGGCACGTTTACACGTTTTTTTTTTTGTGTGTGTGTTTTTTTTTCAATGAATTTCTAATTTTTATGTTTTAACTTAGGAAATTTTAGACATTGTGGTTTTATAAAGCAGTTAATAAAGTCAAATTTTGTGCATTCAGTTGTTGCCCTATTTGTGTTTTTAAAAGTAAAAAAAAATTTTTTTTAGGTCCAAGTCTTTTGCGTAAACTTGCCCCGGAAAAGGGGCAAGTTTACCCGAGTTTACCCAGCATTAGTCATCAAGTGGAGCACGCTTACGCATCAGTATTGTCCTTTTTTGGATTGGTTGTATGATTTCAAACAATAAATACACACACAATTTTCATCTTTGTCATCAGATTCATTCACTATTTTCTATTTTCCAGAGTGTACCAACTTTTTCTCTTTTGCAGTTTTTGGTTTTGTACTTTTTCCTTTGCTGTCTTCTTGTTTTGCTTCCATAGAAACGTAATTATTACTTTTTGTTTTGTTGTGCCATCATTTTTTTCTTTTTCGCTTCTAACTTCTCTTGTCTGAGAGCCGGAGTATCAGTTAGGATTGCAGACTTCCTCTTTTTCTTCCCTTTCTTGGTGCCAAGCCTTGGTTCTGCCTTTTCAAATGGTCTCAGTTGTTCACGTTTGTGCAGTAAGAAGCGTAAAGGTGCCCCGATGTTAATGCGTAAAAGTGCCCCGTCGCCATGTTTGAATTTATTTTTAACATGCAACGAAAATTAATAACATTTCTGTTCATACAAATACAGTTCTCAAAAAAGGATAAAATTCTGCTAATGGTCATATATTTGTTTATCCTTAACTAAGTATTATTAGTTCACAATAAGTTTCAATAAGTTCAACACAAAATTTACTCACCTTGACAGAAAACAGGTTAGGTTATCCTTTCCGCATGCTAGACCGAAGCTCGACTGACGCTCAATAACGTGTAAGAATGCCCGCTAGGGAGCAGTATCAATCTGTCTTGACTGGTGTCGCGCCAGTTATAACACGTTTCGGAAAAAGTGCACTGCGTAAACATGCCCCGGTCTACCCTACTCTTCTTAAAGGATGTTCCTTTTTTCTTAGTTCTCAAAATATTTCTACAATCTATTCTTATTTTAATATTTTATGTGTTAAAATCTGACAAACGGAGAGTAAGATTTCAACACTTCGCATAAAGTTAAGTTATATTTAAAAAATATTTTGACAACTAAGGAAAAAACACACACCTTTTATAAAGAGTACACAGGAAAAATAAGTTTAAAATATTGATTTCCCGAGGAGATATTTTAAATACAGGAATGCATCACACGCCCACAGGCTTAGCATTAGCGAGGGGAATTCCGCTATCTAGAAGTTCAGCCATGTCTCATATTTTAAATTAAAACTTCTTTATTTGAACTACGCTGTTAAACATTTTGTAATAGGTTGGACCAACTTTTGGTGCTGCAGTAGCTGCAACCATAAGACGGTAAAATATTGATTTCCCTAGGAGATATTTTAAATACAGGAATGCATCACACGCCCACAGGCTTAGCATTAGCGAGGGGAATTCCGCTATCTAGAAGTTCAGCCATGTCTCATATTTTAAATTAAAACTTCTTTATTTGAACTACGCTGTTAAACATTTTGTAATAGGTTGGACCACCTTTTGGTGCTGCAGTAGCTGCAACCATAAGACGGTGAAATCTCACTCAGCTCCGGTTGAACCTTAGCTCCAAATGTTGGATCAAAATTTCACAATCTTATGGTTACAGCTACTGGAGCGCCAAAAATTAGTTCAACCTATCGCAAAATTTTTAACAGTGTAAGCGGGTAGAGGAGCGTGGTAAAGTAACTTGATAAATTTCGCCTATACTATGCGGCGATTAACAAGGATCGATTACTAACTCAATCTCCAATGAAAATATCTTCACGTACTGCAATGCAAAAACTATTCGAAAATCTTGAATACAATCTAATTCTACTAAACTTAACGACCCGTGGTTGTCTTTAAACTTTATTTCTCAAACTATATTCTATAGTATCTTACCAATTGGCAACTTCTTACTCAGCAAAATTTGAATTCGTCTAACACGTCTCGAAATCTCCAATTCTATTCTCCGATGCAGACTTTGATTACCTAAGTGGCAGGACTTGACCAAAATCCATCAATACAGACTTTTGCTTCTCCTTTTATACGCTACATATTGGCCGACTAAGCCTAATTTGCATAAACCAACACGACAACCAGAAACTCTAGATTCCAAGAGCTGCAAACACACTTCGGAAAATCAGAGTAAAATAAAGTACAGATGTCGCTGTTGCGCACACAGGTTAAATGTTGACATGACGTTCATATTAAAAACACTATAGCCTCTTTGTAAGAGAGTTTCTAGTCCACTACAGGTTTACTGCGTAAAGTTGCAAATGCAGAATAATACTAAGTTTGAATTGAGATAGTTGTGTCTCTTAACTTGAAGTTTTTTGAAGCGGACGTACCCGGAATCAAGATTTGGACTTGAGCAAGTTTCTGAAACTCACTTGACTTTTGAGACTCTCTTAACTATGAGTTGAATGGAAATCTTTCGGCTGAACTTTTTTCTTATTTGAAACTGTTTTTAAAATTACAGTTGAGTTCTGTAAATAATTATTCAGCTTTATCGAACGATCCTTTGAATCGTTTTTTTAACTAATACCCCTCAAAGAATAAAAACAATAATAAAGTATGTATAGTTAGAAGTTGTAGTTACAAAAGCAACCAAGGTTAAGTCTCTTAAAACTTTTAACAATGGGGACAGGTGAAGCCTAATTCCGAGTTTCTCGTTTCAAAAAAGTTAAGTGACTCAATTATCTCAATGCGAAGGTAGTATAACAAAAAAAAAAATTTTCATCATGGAAAATCAGACCATCATGAAAAATCACGCTAATTCCGCGAGGCGGTTTTAACCCTTTCAGGGCCGGTGGTATGTTTATGAAACCACTTAATTTAAATTCCAAAACGCCACATTGATACCAGAATTTTGTTAAAACATTTTCCAATTAATATGTATATGAAATATGGTCTGTTTTCGTATTTCAGATTAATTTGTTGGCAAGGTCCGGTGCCTAGAGGTCTGCACGGGCCGGAATTTCCAGGCCCGGGCCCGGCCCGGCCCGAACGATAGCTATCTTGGCCCGGCCCGGCCCGGTGTAAAAATCGGAAGTTCGGCCCGATCCCGGCCCGGCCCGTTTGCATTTTTACAGTTCTCGGCCCGGCCCGGCCCGACACAATTCCTACAAAAAAAAAAAAAAATCCGTTTTTGCTCAACATACAATTAAGATTCTTTTAATGAATACTACATACATATTTATGGGAACATTTTACAGTATATTTTACATTACTATGATGTTCGCAAAACAGAGAGCACACAATAGTAAACATTAACGATTACTTACAGTGTTTTAGTCATCGTGTCTACAGACATTTCAAAATGGAAATAAGGATTCATTAAAAGATTAATGTAGTTCAGAATAAATGATTAAAAACATGATAATTTTTGAAGCTGTATAATAAAAAGTAGATTTGTGAAATATTTCTCTCATTTTTAAGGCTCTTCTGAAATCCAAAGGAGCTACATTTCGACACATTTATGAATTCTTTTCTTTTCGGAAACGCGTAAGATTGGCAGGTATTCTTATTCAGAAGATATGTAAATGTCTTTTTTTTTTTCATAGATAAAAGCAATATATCTTTCTGAAAATACTGTCAACGTTAGCGTTTTGAATCGAATTTCCGGAAGCGATAGCACAGGAAAGGAGAAAAACGTACAGTCACGTGACAGGAATCTCTGTTATCTCTGTAAGTAATTTTTCAAATATGGAAAAAGCTATTCGTTTCCAAATGCCTTCAATAGGCAGGCCTGTCAATTTTATGCCTTTATAGTTAAAAATTTTGTCAGAAAATGAGTCTGAAAGCTTCGCATTGTTGAGCAGTGACTATGAGAACCACCTTAAGGTATATTTCCAAAGATACTGTTAAGAGAAGTTCATTATCACTATTAATACTACAAAACACAATGACTGTTCTACACATCCTGAGACCGATTAAGATCAGTTCTGTCCCGGCACGATTCTCCTGAAAAAAAAAAAATTAAACTCGGAATCAGACATCTTGTAACTGTACGATGTCGATCTCTACGATGGACATGTTACATTTCTGTAATGATGTTGTTAAACTGGCATCGGCTCATGACGCACATTTATACTTCTCGAGAAAATCATATTAACTGAAAATGGCTCGTATTTTATCTGCTTCGCTTAAATTCTGATATCGGGCCGATAGGCCCGATTAAATTTTTTGCCGGCCCGGCCCGGTCCGTTTATTTTGTCTGTCGGCCCGGCCCGGCCCGGCCCGTTGAAAAAATTGTCCTAATTCTGCCGGCCCGGCCCGTTTGAAAATTCGCCTTCATTCCGCCGGCCCGGCCCGGCCCGCGGGCCGGGCCGGGTACGGCCTCGGGCCAAGCCCGGGCCCGTGCAGACCTCTACCGGTGCCATTAATTTATTTCAACACTTTAGCGTTGAAAATGCTTTGGCCCTGAAAGGGTTAAAGGCCTTGAAAATCCGGACACTTGGCAACACTAGTTATCAGACAGTTGTAATTTGTTGCTGCATACGTTGACTAGACTTGCACTGTCACTATGACATAAATACGAAATGTCATTCGTCGATTTTCATCTTTCCGCGTCAATTAACTGCTCCTTCAAGGACGGTTATTCTACAGAATAGGCAACAATTTTTCAATAGAATTTCCAGCTTGTAATCATCACTGTGAAATAGCTGAAAAATAAGCCACATTCTGAATATGGAATTTTGGGTAATAATACAAGGCCACACTAAAAAATTCAGTTCGTTAGCCAATAAACTGAACATATTAGAACATTATTAGTTAAATTTAAAAAGTATTAATCAAAAATTACTTTTTAGAATTTTTTTTAAAGCCACAGTCAATTTTTTAATATATGAAATTGTTTTTTACAAAAATGTGCTTTTATAATACTGGTATGTACTTCAGATGAAAACGATGAAAGGCAACCCAAAGTAAAAACATCTAACACTAACAACTTAAAAATTTTCCTTAAAGTAATAATATTGCTTAAAAATTAAATTTAATTTTAAGATCAAGATGTGTAAGTTACATAAGTCTTTTACCATTTTATGTATCAGGTGTAAAGATCTCAAGACAGAGAATGTTGAATCTGTCTTCTGAAAACCTTTGAATTCTATGTTTGCTGTAAATTTCAGTACTTTCTCAAGACAGAAAACATTAAATCTGTTTTCTGAAAATCTTTGAATTCTATGTTTGCGCTAAATTTCAGTACTTTTCCAAGACAGAAAACGTTAAATCTGTTTTCTGAAAATCTTTGAATTCTATGTCTGCGCTAAATTTCAGTACTTTTTCGAGACAGAAAACGTTAAATCTGTTTTCTGAAAATCTTTGAATTCTGTTTGCGGTAAATTTCAGTGCTTACCCTTCAAGCGTCCTAACCGTGTTTTTCAGTCATATAATTTTTTTAATTCAAAGGCTGATTTAACACAAAATTGATATTAATGTTAATTTTTTGATGTGCATAAGATAAATATGTAAGGTAACTGTGCTATGAACTAAGTGTTAAGATGTATCTTGCAATTTTTTTAATTTTTAGACATTTATCTAGAAAAGAAAATTTTGAATGAAAATGCGCCTTTTCAGACTCATTACTTTAAATGCAAATAAATAGAACACATAAATAAACATATTTAACAAAAGTTTATTTTATTATAACTTTTATAGAAAATAGTCGCAAATATATACAATATTCATTCTCTTTAATAAATTGATAAAACAATAAATTCACTGGCCGGATTCTTTATATTTGATTATTTTTATCACACAATTTATCTTTGATTTTTTTTATCAGATACTTTATCTTTGATTCTTTTATCAGACAGTTGCAATTTGTTGCTGCATTCATTGACTAGACTTGCACTGTCCTATCACAGAAAATGCGAAATGTCATTAGTCGATTTCCATCATCAATCAACTGCTCCTTCGAGTTCTTGGACTGTTATTCTGCAAAATGGGCAACAATTTTTCTTCAGAATTTCAAGCTCGTAATCGTCGCTGTGAAATAGCTGAAAAAATAAACCGCATTCAGAATATGTAATTTTGGGTAATAATGCAGGAACCGCACTAAAAAAATCAAGTCATTAGCCAACAAATTAGCCATATTGGAACATCAATAGTCATATTTCAAAAGTATTAATCAAAAGCTGCATTTAAGATTTTTTTAAACTACAGTTGTTTTATACAATAATCAATAATATTTTTAGGTGCTTTCGTAATTATATAAATACATAGCACCTATAGTCGTTGTCTGTTCCGTCCGTTTGTCCGCATATAACAGCGCAAAAACTTCCCAACCGAATGTGCTGGCAAGATCTAGACCACTATTAAAACATATATTAATTACTATCTTAGATTATCTACAAAATCACCAAGCACAAACTAGCAAAGATGTTGGGTGCACCTTTTCTCCGAACTTATTTTAACAAAAAAGGAAAATCTATCTCATAGGGGCCTCTTATTTCAGAGGACTTGGTGATCGTAAAAGCCTAGTTAGCTAATTGATAACTTACGGTTATATACCAGAAAGGTTATCTCGGATAATAAAGACAATGCGTTGTGAAATTTAGAAGATTAACTAACCTGTGGCAAATTGGTTTGAAGGGAAATCTATATTAAAGTAAAACCACCAAATATAACCCCCCCACCCCCAACTTTAGACAAACCAACCCAACAAGATAACTTTGATTATACTTTTTAATATCTGTTCCAAGAATATTATTAAGCAGACTAAATTCTAAATAATAAAAATAAGTAATTAGCAAGACTTTTAAAAACAATAACAAATAAAGGAAATAAGCAATAATAAATCATTTATTTACACCACAAACAATTATATTAAGTTACACTTAAATAATTCATACTTTTACCATCCACAATAATAACTCATTACGTAAAAAACATTAATTATGATATTAATTGAAGGTGACAAGTTCTCCTGGGCACCCTATTCCCAATTCAAACATTTGATATAAACATGGTACACAATACAACAGAGAACATACATAAAATCGTACCTTTTTCCCCATTGGGGTCACAAGGTCCTCTTAGAGTTGTAGACTTGACAGTATATATCCAAAAGTGTTTTTTTTTTTGTTTGAAGAACCACAACACGCATATTCGTGCACCGTAATTTTAGCTTTATATACACAAAAATTCCACCCAGGTCTGGGCCAAAAGCAAAAAGTTTAAATCATTTCTTTTAAAAAAAAGTTAACAATACTATATTGCTCGCCATAGCCAGAGCAAGTGCACATGGGCGGATAAGCCAAAAGGGCTTCAAAATAATAACCACCGCACTCTGGAACTCTTTTCGTACATCTGTGTTTTATCTCCGGGAACAAGAAAATCTCTCTACATTAAAAATTTGCATGTGCGGCCCTGAGTGGTGGATGCGAATTAACATATTCAGCATAATTAAAATCTCCAACCACTCGCCGCTGCCTGGACCCGCTTTCGTGTCGGCCAGTGGTCAGTGGGTCCCCGGAATGCTCAGGGCCCTCCGACCCTCCTACATCCGATATTTCAAACACCACTTCATCACGAGACCGCGGGCCCCCACACGAAGATCCTGCAGCTGTCCCATAAAACATGAGGTCATAAAAGTCCCTCTTTTGTACCAAAACTGTCAAATTCTTTACTTTACTCTCGTAATATAATACATACAGATAGTAACTGGCAATTAAGCTTTCCCCTTAGCAAAACACTTGCCTGGGAAAATACTTAATGCTCTTTGTACCCATCCTTAGTAAAATAATAATAATGTACTAATAGATGCATACATAAAAACAATAATACTGTACATTGAAAAAACTTGAATTAAAAAATTAATCAATTAGATAAAATAATCACTTAGATAAATATATACATAGATGATATCGACAAGAAACTTATTCATATATATATATATATATATATATATATATATAT
The DNA here is from genome assembly GCA_963932465.1 of Maratus speciosus. Classification (NCBI taxonomy): domain Eukaryota; kingdom Metazoa; phylum Arthropoda; class Arachnida; order Araneae; family Salticidae; genus Maratus; species Maratus speciosus. The sequence continues at coordinate 55,340,857 of OZ010799.1, read as the reverse complement.
ATCTTTTTCCTTCAAAAAAATAGTTCTAAATATTCAAAATGTTGAAATCATGCCAACAGAATGGTTTGAAATTTAATATATAGAATCGTTGCAAAATTTTGTGGAGTCATTTCAAATTTTATGAAAATCGAATCAAAACTTAAAAAGATACTAATAAAAGTTTTCTTCATTCTATTAAATCCTATCATACGTCATTAATTCAATGATATTCCATGATAGGTAATGATTCTAGGTTGTCATGGCGATGACGTCCTATTTAAGATGGAGGCCTATTATTTCCGTATTACTGAATTGAATATATAGAATCGTAATAAATCATTTTTGACTAATAGTGCAACAGCTATTGCACCGAGATCTGAATATTTATAAAACTAGTTATAGTACGAACGCACCTCATTTGCCACGTTTGACGTACAATTTCCGACTTGTTATCAAATAATATAATATATATATCCTTTATGCGGCCGTCTGTCTGTCTCTATCTGTACTCTTAACTCTCGTAAATATACTCATATTGTCATGTAAGTTTTATATACGAGGGTAAGTCAGTAAATAGGTCGCAAACTGATATGAGAGGTCGGAAATTAATAGTAAATTGTTTCCAAATAGGCCAATAGGTGGCAGCATAAACCAACTATAAGATGTTAATTGCTAATTTATGAGACAGCAGTTGTACAAGATGAGCAGGGTCGTTCAAAAGTTGTTGACGAAGAGCGAAGTGAGATTGCGACGGATCCGTGCGGAAGGTTGAAGAAATGGTTAGAGCTGACATGCGAACAACAATAGACAGCACAGCAACCATTTCCTCAACATTTGCGCACTGATTTTTCTGTTGCAATCTCAATTGTACGACCACTTCGCCCTTCGTCAACAACGACCTTTTGTATTTCTTTTGATAATTTAACTAGTTTACTGTTACAGAACTCAGAAAACTAGTCATCAAAACAATAAAAATTTCTTATTTTTTTACTATTATTTTAAAAAACGAAAAAGTGTTTCAAAAATCTTGAATTTCCCATCTAGAAGCTCAAATTTTCTAACTCGAAGCTCAAATTTCCCAAGTTCACATATATTGGAAGTGGAGGCTCCCCCCCCCCCACCCCAAAAAAAAAACACCCATCGCAACGTCTCTGTCCATGATTGAGCCATAATTTTTCTTTCTTGTTTATCATAAGGATTTGGAAATTTGCATTATTGCATTATTACGTTTCATATTCTATTTTGCAGCTTCTACTGAGTATACTACTTTTGTTATTTCCACAGTATGGCTGATTTATATCAAAGCGAAATTTGGCAAAACGACTAAGAAATTTACTTCCTAAAATATAATGTGAACTTTAAAAAGTCCACAGTCTTACTTAAAAGGCGACTAAAGTAATGAAAAAGATTTTACAAGTTTAAAATATACATTTTATTTAAATCTTCTTAGTACTTTCAAGCTTTCCAAGCTCATCATCAGATAATATTTTAATAACTAAATGTTGTTTATTTATATAAATACGTCATTTTGCTTTGAAAATGAGAGAGCCAATAATTATTAGAGTTGAAAGTAGAAGTAGCAGTAGCAGTTTCTTGGATTGAATTTAATTAGAGGAAATATATATTATTACTGTCTTCTATCTTCAATAGAAGAAAGTATTGTAATCGAAATTTTTTTTCGACTTCCGGTTTTCGACGAATTTACACGTTTTAGGGGTCAGAGATCCCCAAAAACATGTTTATAGAAAATGTCTGCCTGTCCGTGTGTCCGTCTGTCTGTCGCCATTGTACCATCAAAAAATGTATGAAGTTATGCATAGAATTGAACCAAATTTTTATTTTAAGTTTTTGGCTATAGCAAGTAGGTCTTCCCTGAATTTGGAAAAAATTCGCCGGTAGGGGGCGCTGTAACAGCGATTTTTGTGAGATTTTGAATATTGTACCATCCAAAAAAGTATGAAGTTATGCATGGAATTGAATCAAATTTTTATTTTAAGTTTTTGGATATGGCAAGTAGGTCCTCCCTGAATTTAGAAAAAAATCGCCGGTAGGGAACGTTGTAACAGCGATTTTTGTGCGATTTTGAATATTGTACCATCCAAAAGTGTATGAAGTTATGCATAAAATTGAACCAAATTTTTATTTTAAGTTTTTGGCTATGGCAAGCAGATCCTCCTTGAATTTAGAAAAAAAATCGCCGGTAGGGGCGCTGTAACAGCGATTTTTGTGCGATTTTGAATATTGTACCATCCAAAAGTGTATGAAGTTATGCATAGAATTGAATCAAATTTTTATTTTAAGTTTTTGACTATGGCAAGCAGGTCCTTCCTTAATTTTGAAAAAAATCGCCGCTAGGGGCGCTGTTATAACATTTTTGTGGATTTTGAATATTGTACCATCGAAAAATGTATGAAGTTATACATAGAATTGAGCCAAATAGTTTGTGTTTGTTTTTGGTCTTGGCACGAAGGTCCGCCCTGAATTTGGAAAAATTCCGCCGGAAGGGGACGCTATAATTGCGATGTCTCTACCATTTTCATTATTGTACCATCGAAACTTGTATGAAGTTACACATAGAATTGAACCAAATTTTTTGTGTAAGTTTCTGGCTATGGCAACAAACAAGTCCTCCCTGAATTTAAAAAAATCTGCCGGAAGGGGGCGTTGTAACAGCGATGTATGTGCCATTTTCTTTTTGTACCATCGAAAAGTGTATAAAATTATGCATACAATTGAACCAAATTGTTTCGTGCATGTTTTTGGCTTTGGCCAACAGAAATTTGGAAATATTGCGCGGTAAATGGGCTCTGTGATAGCGATTTTAGTATGCTTTTCTTGATTTTTTGTAGTTTTGTTGTCCATCGGCGGCTGGTGCAGAGGCAGGAACTCTCTTTTCGCTAAGCCGGCTATTCGCAAACATCTGATAACAACAGAATAAGGAAAAACTATTAATTTTAACAAATATCATGATATTGATTAACTCGTTTTTAGTCCGTTTAACTGGCTGAAGCAGAAATTTAAGATGAAAATCAAAGTTGGTATAGTATTGAATTAAAAATATTGAAGTGTTAACATGCGTAACTAGTTTTTGAAATATTATGTATAAGATAGAAGAAAGTTTTAGGATTGGCACATCCAACTAGTTTTAATTGCAGTTCCATTTATTTTATGACATCACACTATTCTCATACGTCACTTTCTATGGGTAGAAGAAAATATTTAACTGCCGTACTTTCAATTTTAATACGTCACTTTGCTCAAGTTTTCAGGATATTGAACCATAAACTGGGGATAAATAAACAACATTTAGTTATTAAAATATTATCTGATGATGAGCTTGGAAAGCTTGAAAATACTAAAAGAAGTTTTAAATCAAATGTATATTTTAAACTTGTAACATCTTTTTCATTAGTTTAGTCGCCTTTTAAGTAAGATTGTGGGCTTTTTAAAGTTCACATTATATATTTTATGTTGAATCAAGGTGAAAAATTGCGTTTCGTCTTATTATTTTATTTAAATTTACTTCCATTTTTTTAGAATATTTGAATAGAAACGTAGGCACTCACTTTGTTGCAAGATACGCATCTATGGATCTGCACGCTCGGCAGCACATTCTTGAAGTACTGCGTCCTTAGTGGGTGGGGCCACTTACAAATGATGACTTCCGATAAATTGGTCATCTCCAGCTTCTGTCGATTGAACACTAGGGGCATGGATTCGCCCGTAGCGGCCTGTATGTATATAACATTTTATGAGCGTGGAAGTATACTATGATACATGAAAAATTACATCTATTTGTAATGTGGCTCTTACCCCTACGAGCTACGCTCGCCAACTCCCCGTTCAGATACCGCAGAACCTAAAAATATGCTAATTTGATTTGCTTTAAAAAGATTATGGAAGATTGATTTATAATGAAACGACCAGTGGAGATCTTCCTGTAATCGGGTTTCCATTCATCTCCGTTTGACCGAGGAATTTTAAGGCCTAATCAACAGCTATTCAGACATCTAATGGCTGATTTCGTGATTGGTTAAGAAAGATTAGTTAAACATTTGAAAATCAGCTTATATAAAATGAACTAAGTAAAAAACATCGTTGCCTCGCGAAATTTTTTAGCGACACTATAAGAAAATTGTTTTAAATGAAACATTTTAAATGTATTGCTTTAAATCCGACGTAATTTTCACCAAAGTTTTCTTTCTCTTTTAATATTCACGTGAAGATATATGTTTTATTCGAAAGAAAATATTATTATTTGTGCTGTCTTAGAATTTACAACAATAGTTTAAAAGACCATCTCGAAATATAATATAAATCTCTCATGTAAATATATTTTTAAACTGAAAAAGCTTGGCAATATTATTATTAGACCGTTTTAAATAAGATGCAATTTCCCCAATTCACTGCTTTTAACACATAATAATGCAATTATTATTTTAGAGTTTCTTTTTTTTACTATTCACGTATAAATATAATACATAATAAATACAATAAATACATAAATCAATAAATACGTAAATACAATAATTATTTACTATTTCTTGCTTTTAACACGTGACCATTTAATTATTTTTTTAAAGTTTTCTTTCTGTTTTGTCAGTCTGCAATACCGTGGGTAAATAAACTTTTAATTGAAACGAAATACTAATCTTTGCGCTGTTTTTACGATTTGGCAACCATTTAAAATAATGACCTTTTCTAAGTATGAAAAAATACTTCTTGAAATAATGAAAATTTGAAGGAAAAATTTAAAAAAAACTCTCAAAAAATTAATCAAATTAAAAAAATAAGTACAATCTGCACACCGCAAGCTTACCCTAGAAAAGATGATTGAACTACTATGCCTATTTTTTGTTCTAATAAAACATTTTCAAAAGAATTATTTTGACCGACATCAACATTAAATAGCTCTTAAAATAATTCTTAGATTTAAAAACTGTCAGTTTCAGCATGTCTATCAAACAATTCTCTATAATGCTACCAATTTTCATATTTTTGTATGTAATAGTTTTCTTAATATTAGAGAAAAAAGATCTCTGGTCGCAAAAAATTCATTTACGGCGGTGACAGCATTAGTTACATTTTTATTAACACTTTCCAACAAAGTTGAAAAGTGTTTATACATTCGGTTTGTCTGGCCGTCTGTCCAAGCTCCAACTCCCGTAAATATGCTCGGATCGTTCTGAAATTTTTGGATGTTAGTGACCTCTACCATAGCACGTTCCTTATTGGAAATGAAGTTTGTAGCATGTTTAGTTCATTTACAGGGACAGTCAAAAGTTTTCCGTTACATTACCGCCAATGGGAAAAAATCGTTTCAAATGATTTTTAACGGTGTTACACTCTTTCAAACATAGTAAAATTAATATTCATTTATGAAGTCCACTAAAATATGCATTCTGCTGAATATGCGGTGCAAAGAATAGTTATTGTTCATTTACAGGGCCACACAAAAGTTCATAATGTAGTAGGGGAAATTGTTGCGGTGTATTTGAAAAGATTTCAGATACTATATTGTATCCGAATTACTATATATTAGTAATGATTGCTCGAAATGCGTTTTTAATTATGATATGCATTTTTTTAAGGGTTTCGTTCATCTGACGAAACCCTATTCGTCTCGCTCCTCTGTCTGTCTGTCCGTTTGTCACAGAGCCCGTTCTCAGTAACTATACATGTTGGAGACTTGAAATTTTGCATACTTATAGCTGAACACCACACATCATACGACAAATCATAAAATTTTGAAAAAGTCGTACACTTAACCCTTTGTGCTCCCACATGTGTATTTTAAACAATTCTTTCTAAGTGAGTCCCTATTTAGGTTGGAGGCGTGAAATTTTGCATACTTATAGCTGAACACCTCGCATCAAATGACAAACCATAAAATTTTGAAAAAATCGTACATTTAACCCTTTGGGCTCCCACATGCGTATTTTAAGCAATTCTTTCTAACTGAGGCCCTTATTAAATTGGAGATTTGAAATTTTTCATACTTATAGCAGAACACCTGATGCCAGGCGACAATTCATAAAATCTTGAAAAAGTCTTACGTTTAACCCTTTGAGCTACCACATATGTATTTTAAGCAATTCTGTCTAAGAGAGCCCTAATTAAGTTGGAGACATGAATTTTTGCATACGTGTAGCTGAATACCTCAGACCACATGGCAAATCATAAAATTTTCAAAAAGTCTTATATTATTTACTCCTCCGGGCTCTAACTTGTGTATTTTAAGCAATTTTTCTAACCTCCGCCCTTTTCACCCGGGGAGCACTTTTCCAACTTTTGCCTACATCCTTTTGACCATTCTTTCATATTATGCACCATAGCCTTACATATTTTAGTTCCACTTTTTACCGCCACGGGTGCCTACTTATCTCGGGTGCTATTGGTCCAATCCCTTAGACTAATATATCTACGGATAGTATATAAAACGGAGTTTCGTTTGGATAGAGGTTTGTTTAGAATAGAGTGCACCCCTGGTTGCGAAATGTGGAACTAAAAGATTTTTCAAAAGGATAAAGTGTTTTGAAAGGAATATTAAACGAAACCCTCTGTGAGATCTGTGATCGCACTTACCTGCTTGTTCACTATATTTATGCATACTATAAAGTGCGTATAAATGCTATAGTTCATACACAAAGCTACAGAAATGAATTCGTAAAAATTACTGAGTATGAGCATAAATTGCTTAAAGGTAGGTTTTTAAAAAGTTATGCATTTTTATGCTGAACTGAATTTAGTGTACTAAGAAATATTTGTAGAATATAGATAAAATGATATACAGGGCCACGCAAAGAGTTGGATACATGGCCGTCTATGGGTGATAATTTCTGGAAATGTAATTTCAGTAGTTTTAAGCGTGTTTTATTTTGAATTAAATTTTAGCTAAATAGTGGCATGTAATAAAGGTACTAGGTAAACTACAGGGCTGTACAAAAGTATTCAAGTATGTTTCCATCTACTAGTATAAATTGCTGAAAGATTAATTTCAACCTGTTATATGTTTTCTTGCTAAACTAAATTTTCCCATTATATAGTATATATACCAACATACAGATCGAATACAGGGCTGTTCAAAAGAATTAAAATACATATTTGGCTCTGGGCGGTAACTACTGAAATCAGATCTTTAAATGTTTACTTAGTTATCTTATTTACCTTAATTCCCTAAGTAACGAAGTTTCGTTAAAGCTTTCAGGGAGTGTTGGAAAGTGTTTCATAATCTATGCTGTACCCATGATTTTTCGTACTTTTTTTTTTTTGAATAGAGACATACATATTTAAATTTGAGATTTTGAAAATTTCTCTTGTATTTTAGCAATTGTAACTATATTTTTAACCCCTTAATTCTCGCTCCCGTGATAGTCACGGGCTGTGACTTTTATTCATTTTATTCATTTTTGTTTGATTCCCACCACTTTTATAAAATAGTGTAATTGGCTTTATTATGGTATCATTTTACCTGTTTATAAATAAGATGAATATTTCTTTTTTACAAAAGTGTCGCCAATAAGCAATCTAAATTTTTAAACCGTAATTTAATGCGACCGTTAAGGGGTTAAGTGAAAAGTAGGTAATGTTAAGAGTTTGTTAACCAGTATGGTTGAAGCAGTGTAAGCAGCATTTGCAGAATCTGACAGCGTGAAAACGAATATCCGTAATAAGATAACTAACAGTGTAAAAAAACAAGAACGAAAAATCATTTGTCCAGCATGGATTATGAAACACATTCTAACACATTCAGAATACTGTAACGAAACTTCACAGTTTATTAAGGTGAAAAATGTCTAAATAAACAATTTAGAAAATTCCTAACTCATTTGAAACTCAATTTTTACCATTACCATCAACAGACGGATAAATTACCGATTTTTTTGTGCAGCACTGTATAGGGTCTATGGGTTTGTATGTATACTACATAGTATGATAAAAGTTAGTTCTATTAAACTCATAGCACAGTAGAGATGAGTTCGGGCTCATTTTTCGAAGCCCGGGCCCGCCCGAGCCCGACGATTTTAAATCCGAGCCCGAAACATTTTTTGTCATTAGAGCCCGAGCCCGATACCGAAAATGTAAACCAAAAAAAAAAGTTTAATAAAAATTGCATAAAAGTTGTTCTAAATGAAATATCTCATCCCTAGCACATAATTAGTTTTATGACATTTACATTTAATCTCATCAAAAGATAAGTCCCTAAAAAGATTCTCATATTTTGCCATATTTCACCTAGATTGTCAAATAATAAAATAAAATAAACAATCCAATTCTAAAATATTCTACTAATTTGGCGCCTTAGCGTGAATGATATAACTCTGCAAATATTGCAAATTTCTTTGAAAATAGCTGTGATGCTGTAACATTAATCAATCATCACATATAATTACGCCTAATTTAAACCAAAATTGTCCTTTTACAAATATATTTAACTAAAAATTTGTTTCCATTAAAAACATTCTCATTACACGTTAATGTCCGCTTTATCTCTTATACAGCTAATAAATATTCCTTTCAATGTTTACCAAATTATCAACTGTTAACAAAATAAAGCAAAAAAAAATAAAAATCAACTTTCTCATCCTCGTTAACGAACAGTAAAGTTAAAAGCTTTTATTTTCGTTCACCAATAAATAAAACTATTTTTTATCATTTTCTTTTCTTTTGTGCAATAACCTAAACAGACAGATGCCTCATTTATTTATTGAAACCACAGGAAACTGAAAGATTAATGATTATTATGAAAGGAGTAATTAAATTACTTTTACAAGAATAACAGCTTTTTAACAGAGATAAAAATAAGGAATACTGAATTTATTTTAGAAACATAAATAAATTTTAGATATTAACACACCTTAAAAAGCATTAACAGAATAATATAGGGAACACAAGAAATTTTGATGATTATATATTAATATATTACTTCTTATATTTTTTAAAAAGTTTTTTTTTCCTTACGGGAATAAATAAAATTTTCAGGTAAAAAATAAAAGAGCCCGAGCCCGTCCGAGCCCGAAGGCTGGTATGAAAATCCAGCCCGACCCCGTGTCGGGCCCGGGCTCATGCTCGGACTCTCGAGCCCGGCTGAGCCCGTCTCATCTCTGTAGCACAGTCGAAAAATTCCCATTCAGCAAATTCCTTCATTAAATGGAAATGTACTTGAGATCTTTTGTGTAGCCCTGTATAGGATCTAGAAAATTTATACACACCCAGTTTAAAAAAAGTTCAATTTTAAAACGCGTACCACAACTGAAAACGCATTTCCAGCAATTGTTTTTCAAAGGCAGGTACTGTAGCCAAATACTTTTGTGTGTCCCTGTAAATGAACTATAAACTAGCAAAAGCCATGCTTTGTTTGGATTCGCGAAGTATTATTTAATAAGGTAAATATTTGAAAGTAACAATATTTTTTATATTATTCTTGCACCTTTATTAAGAAAAAACTTTATTTTATGTTTTGGCGCATTTTAATTTTAGAAATCTAAATTTAGCCAAACCTCGGAATTTTTTATTTATGATATAAGACTGGTATAAATAAAAATATTTTCGAAGCAAAATTTTACAAAATATTTATATAACGAATTTAACAATTAATTTTATTTGTTTAGAATTCTTTTGTTGCCACTTTACAAAAAAAAAAAAAAAAAAATCATAATATAATTCTTTTAAAATGCATAAGTATCGTTTGCGAAAATGATTTACCATAATAAGAATAAATTGTGTATTTGAATTCTTAACACTAAAAAATACTTTTATAATTGAATGTAAATAATTGAAATTTCACAAATTTTAACTCATTAAAAATATGCTATAATTTTCATGAAAAAGGTATTTTAAAAATTTCATAAAAGAAATCGAAACTCCATTATTTATTTTTTTCTTCTGAAAATATACGTGTTTTATTTTTTATTTGCAAAAATACGTCCGTAATGGAAAAACATGTAAAATAAATTAATTAAAATAATAATTTTTTTAACGTTATTCAGTAAAATAATAATAATAATAATAATAATAATGTGCAAATCTACAGATCATAATTTATTTTTATGTTTAATTTCAAGTCAAAATACTGAATAGATTTTTGTAAAGTGTACGACAAAATGTAATTTGTGTAGACTAGTAGAGGTTTCGCTTCGCTCGTCCTAATTACATGCCCACCAGATTCTACAGTAAGCACTTATAGTACACCTCAGTGATACATACCAGTTTCAATATTTTTAAAATAGTGTCATATCACTAAAATATACCGCAAACGATTTTTCTCCATAGGCCGAATGTAACAGAATTCTTTTGAGTATCCTTGTAAATGAACCGTAAATCGTACATCATTTTCAATAGATAACATGCCATATTAAATCCCAATAACATATGTTAATTTCGTGGCAATCTGACTCTATTTACATGAGTTAGAGCATGGACAGACAAACCGAATTCATAAACAATTTTTCAAATATGTTGGAAAGTGTTAAAAAAGGACAAATATTTCTTAATCTAGGAAAATATAATGTAACCACGAGCGAAAATATACAATAAAGAAATGACGTCATTTCCAAAAGATAATGTATTACTAGAAAATAAAAATTCTGCTTTTTCAGAATTTAGTATCGCCTCCGATGAAAATATATATATATATATGTATATATAAATAGCACAAAACATATTTCAATTTTAAGGCTTAAAGCACACGCTTTTATTTTATGTAAAATGACGTCGTTTGCATCCGCTTAAGAATTCCATATTTAGGATCCACTCTTAAATAGCTTCAATAAAGTATATATAGGCCGTCACTATCGCGAAATAACACACAAATGCAGCAAAAAGATGCCTTCATTCAAGAAACTCGACAATAAAAGGGCTATCTAATGATTCATATGACTTCATTTGTTTGTAACATTAATAGAGATACTTAAAATTAAATATAGTTTATTAATAGCTCCATGTTGTAACAGAAATCATTCGCTTATATATTTTTTAAAATAGCACGTATTTTAATTAAATTTTTTTCGGTTGTTATGAGAAAATGACAACAAAAATATATAGTTACTATTTTACAACTATTTTTCCTTTACTTTCTACAGAAATGGAGTACTTCTGTTGCCAATATTAATAAAAACCACAAAAAATTAATATTTAAAAAATAAATATAGATGCAGTTTTCAAAAAAATTGTATTAAAAAGTATTTTTTCCCCCAATATGAAGGTATAAAAATTGAAAATGTGCGATGCTTAGAAGTTTAAAAAATTGCTGTAGAGTATTTAATCGTGCAATGATATATGTGCTTTGTTTTATGGTTGGCTTATACAACGTAACGTTATTTTTTTTTTGAGACGACACAAAATAAGCTGCGAGAAAGAACTAGCATACCGGAGACTAATAACCTCTTCCGAGTTATCGATGATTATACGAAAAGCTTGCTTTAGAAACCACAAAAACCAATATATTTTTTTTCATTTAAAGAAGCATTTATAAAAACCAAGTTTCTTTTGTTACAACTGATTTTTGAAAGCGTTGCTGACAAGGGAACCAATTTTGGTGCTGCTCGCACCTAGCATTGAGACCTGGTGCATTTTAAAGTCCTATATTATGAAGTTTGAGAATCGATAAAATTTTTCTGTTAAAGTAATATTTCTTGATTTTACAGCAGCATAACTTTCTGAAAATGGGATTTTCGAGACTTTATTCGAGACACTTATCGGACTATTACCATTGAAGTTTTTTAAAGAAAAGCATTTAAAAGTATAAATTAGTTAATAATAAGTATAAAAATTGAAAAAAGTTTAAAAATTTCTTCAAAAAACCACGAATTTGATTTTCAAAAATTACAACATTATATTCACATTTTTGGCGGGGAAAAGGTTGGCGTTTTTTTTCAAAAGTAGAGCTTTCCGGCAGCCCTAGCCAAATGTCATAGTTGAATTTGTAATAGCTAGAAATTCTAATATCCGACCTATTAAGCCATAGTAATTTTTCTAAATTGTGTAAAAATATTAATTTATTTATAGTCCAGGCAATAGAGACCGTATAGGGGCTCTACCTAGAAAAATTCATGGTAGTTCTGGAAAAAAGGCTTACTATATGTTTTTTAGGTCGCTGAATCCGAATTTTTAATTTCCCACCAAAATTTCCCCCGGCAACCCCCCCTCCCCCCAAATTTTGATAAAATGCCCCCCAAAAAAGGTTTTTATAAAAAAAAAATCATTTTTTTTATTGTTTTAGGGAAAAAGTGTCTGGAAATTCAGAAAGTAGGCAAAATTTGCAGCAAACTAGATATATGACATTATGACTTAGGATGAAGGGGAAGGGGGGATCTGCCTCCGAACATGCGCGCGGTGCTGCGTGAACTAAGTTGCGCAATTCCACTTAACCACTCACACGTTTACATTCGCCCTCCCATCTCCCATCCGAACTTTCTCTATAAGGTTTACTTTAAGTTTTTTGAGTCCTTGAATCCGAATTTTTAACTTTCCCCCAAAATCCCTCCCCCCCCCCCAAAAACCCCTACAAATAGTTGTTTTTAACTTAAATTTCTTATTGTTTTAGGGAAAAAGCATTACGAAATTCAGAAACTAGACAAATTTTGCAACAAATAGGATATATGGCATTATGACGTAGGATGAACGGGGAGGGGGAGGGCTGCCTCTGAACATGCACTGTGGTGCTACGTGCACTAAATTATGAAGTCCAGGCAATAGGGGATTTTACCTGGAAAAATTAATGCTAGTTCTGGATTTCGACTCACTTTATGTTTTTTGGGTCGCTGAATCCGAATTTGTAACTTCCCACCAAAATTTCACCCGGCAACCCTCCAAAAAATTGATTTTTTGAAAAAATTTGGTTTTTGAGAAAAGCGCGCGGGGAATGTTCAGAGGCAGCCCAATTTAATGTAGCAACATTCTATTTTAAACATTCGAAACTTTATTCCATTCGATTTCAAAAGAAAATAGTTTACTTATTTTGTATTTCACTAAAAAATAGTTTTCGATGATCTTGGAAGCTTTTATAAAATTATATTTACTACCTATATGTTTATCGTCTGCATAGAAAAAAAAATAAAAATCTAATATTTGTTTCTTATGCTATCAATTAAAAAAAAAAAAAAAAAAAAATCGCAATCTGATATAATTCTAGTAAAATGTACTGTACATTTAACCTTTGGATAAAGCGGGCGAGAAAATTGTAGCGCCAAATTTGGCGACTTAACTCACTTTTGGCGTGAAATAAACAAATAAAAATGTAATAATAATTTTTTTCAAAAAAAAAAAAATGGCCATTTTTTTTCCCATTCTGACCAGAAAATCTGAGTTCTAACTTTTTACGACTGCTCTTTCATCTTCACCTAACACTTCCTTTATAATGGCTATTTCATAATAATGGAAACCATCAGTCCATCAGAAGAAAATAACTCGGTGAAAGCAGAAACTCGGTTAAGCGGGACTCGAATAATCGGGACTCTACTGTATATTTCCCTTTAAAAATGATCTTTAGACTAATTTTGTTGGTGTTCAGAGGAGGGTTATGACCCCCGTGATCTTCCATTGTAGATTTCGTAGTTTAGTATTACATATTTTAAATTTTAAAATAAGTCGGCTATTAGAAAATTAGTAAAATTCTCTTTGTAAATATACTTTGCGGAAGAGGGGGGGGGCAAAATCCATCTTTGCCCCAGGTGCAAAAAAGACTAGTTTCGGCACTGAGACAGACGGGCAGACAAACAGAATTCATAAACACTTTTCAACAATGTTGAAAAATGAAAAAACTCTAAAAACCATTCTGAAACATTTCCAAAAATTAGGGACAGTGAGAGAAGCTTTTATTTGAAAGATGCTTCTTATAATTTCGGAAATCTAATGGTTTCAGCGGTTTCCGAAGGTAACTGAACGCTTTTCGAAATCGTGGGTAACTCCCAACAGTTTATATAATATTTTCGTAAACGTCATACGTAGTAATACTTACGTCAAAGGTGAATAGCTCAGAATCCATTTCCGATTCAAAAGGATCATCATCTATCTTCAAGTACTGAGAATCTGCCAAAATATATACATTTACAACTTATGGATCAGTGAAAGGTAAAACAATTATATTCATTATCAAAATAAAAAGTTAATATTTTTTCTTCTCATATTTTATTCATACTGTAAAAATGAAAAAAAAAGAAAAACTAAGATAAGAAATTATTTCAATACAAGTTAAACAGACGCTGAAAATTACAGATTTCAAATTTTATTAGTTTCTCAATTGGACTTTTCCGTCAAAAGTCTTTTTAAAATGAGATTTTTTTTAGAGACCGTTCTTTGGGAATATTTACATCTTAAAAGTAACTACTATGCAAAATTTTGATTTTTCAACCATAATGGTGTCACAGAAATCGCAGTTTTAGAAAGTCTTTTGCTCCTGCCACCTTTTACATTTCGAATTTTTTAGAAACTGTTCTCTGCAAACATTTACATCTTAAAACTAACAGCTATGTCAAATTCTAGCCTAAATCTTTTAACGGTTTTAGAATGTTTTCAGCTCATTTCATCCTTTTAAATTGCGAACTTTTTAAAAACCATTCATAGCGTGTATTTATATCCTAAAAGTAACCACCACACCAAATTTCAATTTTCCAGCCCCAACAATATTACAGAAATCGCAGTTTTAAAACTTTTTTGCCCCCGGTTATTGCACAGACATAAAATAACCTCTGGATGAAGCCATATGACATGAGCTTAATCCTGTTGAAATATAAATGCTTCAGTATTTTGAAAAAGATAACGTGCGAAAAGCTTAAATAATTTCATTAATGTATTTTTGGGCACTCACATTCCCATTAACCGCACAAATTCTGCCTACACCTTTTGATGTCATATAACCCCATGTCAAAACACTGACTGGATTCTTTGCGGTGTGTGTGTAATGCATCTAGGACGCAAATCTTCTCCGACTCCTTATTTAAGTATTGCGCGACAGCGCAATACTTATTTATTTCCAGTGTCACTTCTCAATGTTAATTTAACATGGAAAAGCTTATAGAGATCATAACTTTTTCATTTTTTCTTCCCACCTTTTTGTCCCTGATGCCACTCATTTTTTATTCTTTACTAATTCTAATGATATTATAAATTTAAAGTGTAAAAATGTTTGCCTGACGTCAGGGTCAAATGCCTTTGCATATGGGTGAATTATAACCCAGAGAGAAACATGGGTCATTTTTTTTTTTTACTTTATTCAAATATTTTTCTTAATAATTCCAATTTTCGCTTTTTTCATTGAAAATCAACGGACATTTTTCCTAGGAATTGTAACATTTTTACTTCATTCTTGCAAAAATTTCAAAAGCCTTAATAATAATTTATTTCTTTTTAGTTGAAAGATTTTCACGTGAAATATTAAATTGAGCTAGTTTTTTTTTTTCTTTTCAAAAATTAAAAAGGTGAATATGGCGTCATAGTGGAAATAAAAAGGATATTTTCAGAATAAGTTTTTGCTTTGGTCAAGTTTATATTTTAGTGAAAAGTTTCTAATGGATAGCTATTTTTACGCAGGTAGCGAACTTAGTGGAGAATTACATAACTGAAATTTTGAAATGTATTTTTTTTTTTCCGAGATGAGAACTATTTACAGTGGTGGAAAATTGGCGCAGAGGTGGAGCCTATTGACACCACTAAATGTTTCGGGTATTATTCAGTTTAATAAAAACTCAGAATTTTGATCATTAGATAAGAGGCAAAATACTACTATAATTTAGTGGTGTCAATAGGCTCCACCTCTGCGCCAATTTTCCACCACTGTATTTATACCCCAAGTTAAACTTAGGTAATAATTTTCTGATGTGTTTACATCACCCGTTGAGAGAGAATAAGGTTTAAAAATTTAAGTAAAACTTTTATTTTTTATTTTTTACTGTATCACAGCTATAATATAGTTAAATATTAGCAGTAAGGATTCAACACAATTTACATTTACTTTCATAGCGTTCCTGAGTGGGAAATAAGGTATCTAAAATTTGAGTGAAGTTAATTTTTTATGTTTTGATTACAGATTTTTTACGTTCAGATTAGAAGTTTTGTCCAAACTACCGCAACCTGCATTACTAGAGTGGTGAAACATTTTGAATGACACATTGGTAAACTGCATACCACATTGTGATGCAATACCGCATGCATCAAAGCCTGATGATGATACTCTCTATTAATTTTGAAATGCGCACGTTCGTCTGAGTGCAGTAGTTGCTAAAAAACTTGACATATTAAACAAAAACATAATTTGAAGAACATATTAAAAAAACAAAATTTATTTCCTACATTGTTTAAGCCCTGGAAAGGACAGATATTAAATTATTTCATTCAATTAGTTCTACATTTAATGTTAAATTTTTGTAACAAATTAGTTAAGCCAATTGAAGATTAAAAAATAAAAATAAAATTCATACAATATGATTCTTAAAACACCCTAGAAAATTAGATTCCGTTCAAATGAAATCGAAATAAATCTTAGACTTTTTTTAAGCTTTGTATTTTGCATGCATCTTATCATTTTATGCACAATTGTCATAAACATAATACAAAATCTGCAATACAAATATTTTCAATTAAAAATGGAAGAAGTCTAAGATTTATTTCGAATTCATTTGAACGGAATCTAATTTTTTAGGGTGTTTTAAGTATCATATTGTATGAATTTTATTTTTATTTTTTAATCTTCAATTGGCTTAACTAATTTGTTACAAAAATTTAACGTTAAAGGTAGAACTAATTGAATGAAATAATTTAATATCTGTCCTTTCCAGGGCTTAAACAATGTAGGAAATAAATTTTGTTTTTTTAATTTGTTCTTCAAATTATGTTTTTGTTTAATGTATTATTTAATGCTATCACTACCAAGAAGGGAGATTTTAGTTTCGTCAGTCGTCAGACCAAATAACACCGTCCTGTTGTCCTCCGTTCTAGCCATGCGTATTGAAGGTAAGTTTATTGCCAGTAAGCTCAGTTATAGTAGAACCAAGGAGATAAATGTTTGTTTTTGATCTTGTTGAAGTAGATGATTCTCCCCCCGGGATTGCACTTATACTCTAAAGCGAAAGCTGGGTTCCCGGAGCGGTCATCCCTGTCCTCCGTTCTATTGTATATCTCCATTTAATCCTTTGAACTCTGGGGGAGAAATTCTTCAAAATGCCCAAATATCATAATTGGCACCAGTATTTTGTAAACAGAATATTTGGCTTATAATATACACGAAAAAATGTATTAATCTATTTCCAAATAAATTTCGTTTATTCCGGTGCCAATGTGACATTTGGAGATTAAAATTAAGTGGGAAGAAATTCACCCATCAGATCTCAAAGGGTTGACATCAGTTTTAGGCCAATTTAATCTTTTCGAAACTTTGTCGGAGAGATGTAAATAGCTGTTTTCATGGAATTCTTGCATTTAAACAATTTTTTGCAGTCTGCGCAGGGCAGTCCTTGCACTTAATAAATATCACATAGACTTGCGCTATTTCCCCTTGTATACATCTAAATGATGTTCTTCACCTATGCACAGTCTCTTAATTCTTCTATCAACACTTCCTGTTGTACACCTTTTCCTGTCTTTACCAGTTAGGTTTTCTAGTGACATAATCTCCTTAAACCCTCACTTGAAAATTTAGAAAGCCACAATTTGTTACATTTCCACAAATTTGCCTTCTAATTTCTTCATAATTGTAATCAGTGTTGAATTCAGACACTTTTCTCCGGGAGGGATTTCTGTGGCTCCGGGAGGGACATTATAGAGTTCTGGGGGGGAAATTGCACTTTTTGGCCATTGAAAACACAAAATCTCAAACCTTCCGGGGGGGAATGTCCCCCCCGGGCCACCCCCTGAAATCAACACTGATTGTAATAGACCGTGAAGTGGCTTTGCAAGCCATCACCTCATCGAGTTGAAGGCTGAAATTACAGGATAAGGCAAAGCTCGATTAGCTTAATAAAATGCAACTGGTCTGCCAAGTTATATCTTGGTGGAAACCACCTGCAGACCCGATTTTAGTTGTTGATAGATAGGTTTATCATTGTTTTCTCCTGCACCCAAAGCTATGAAAACATGGAGGACTGGGAGCAGGAAAACACAATGGTAAATCTACCAGTCGAGCACCAAAAGCCATGTTCACTTAATAATACTATTTTACATCGCTTTCTAGGTGATCAGTCAACTCTTTATGCCATTTATTTAATTTTCTTACGTTTTACATCCAACTCCAATATCAATCACATAAAGCACTGACAAATATCCTCTTCACAGCCCTCAGATGTGAGCCAAAACACGACAACAACAGTTGAATTCAGTGTTGCCAGATTGGGGATTTTTTTGTCCCCAGATTGTTGATTGTCACCACTTTTTTGAAATAGAAATATTCGGCTTATTTAAAAAGGGATTAAAAATTCTGAAAAATAAGGCGAATTATACTATTTTTAAAAAGTGGTGACAGTCAAATAATCTGAATTAAAAAACTCCCCAATCTGGCAACACTGGTTGAATTCCACGGTTATCTGATTGAGTCGCAGCCAAAACAAGATGACCTCTGATTGCCTCTCTAAACACTCATGCTCATTGACTGCATTCAAATAAAAGACAGCTACTTCATGTTAGCCTACGCAAGTTGTGTTTCTTTTTTTTTTGTTTATTTGTCTGTAATTTGTGATTAAATACTAATAATTGAGCAAAATTTATTTCATTACATTCTTGATTATATTTCCATTGATATTAGCCCAGTGGTAGGGGAACAAAGAAAGACCGAATTCGGAATTAATTAGGAGAAAGCTGGAGATTGTTTTAATCCCTTCAATTTAGGTCTAGAATGAATATGCTATGTTTTCCCCCTGGTACTAGGTGAGCGTTAGGAAATATGTATAGATATGTAGTCAAAAAACACGTTTTTTTTTTTTACATACCATAACAGTATCTCCAAACAGTATCTCTGTCAAAAAATTGTCAATGCAAATGTTGTAGAGCTTAAAATTCTGAGGAAAATGAATACCTACACTTAATATTTTTGTTCACCATTAAGGTCCCAATTCCACTTTAAAGTTTTAAACCGTGGTCAGGGGGTTGAACTCAGAATTAATTAGGAGAAAACTGGAAATTGTTTCAATCACTTCAGTTTAGGTCTAAAAGGAACGTTCTAT
Source organism: Maratus speciosus (assembly GCA_963932465.1). Classification (NCBI taxonomy): domain Eukaryota; kingdom Metazoa; phylum Arthropoda; class Arachnida; order Araneae; family Salticidae; genus Maratus; species Maratus speciosus. Next base: position 55,321,730 of record OZ010799.1, on the reverse strand, counting down.
GTTTTCTTCCTCGTACATGGGTGAATGTTAGAAAATATGTACATATTTATTTTCGAAAAACACGTTTTTTTTAATTACCTTAACAATATCTCAAAACAGCTAACTCTATAAAAAACATTGTCAATACAAATGTTGTAGAGCTTAAAATTCTGAATAAAATGAGTACCATCATTAATATTTTTGTTCAACATTAAGGTCGCAATTCTATTTCAAAATTTTGCCTTAATCGCTAATCAAGAGCTTGAAGCCAGGAGAGACCAAGTTAACTTAACAATATCTCAAAACAGCTAACTCTATCAAAAACATTGTCAGTACAAAAGTTGTAGAGCCGAAAATTCTGAGTAAAATGAGTACCTACACTTAATATTTTTGTTCAATATTAAGGCCGCAGTTTTGAGATATTGTTAAGTTAACTTGGTCTCTCCTGGCCTCAAGCTCTTGATTTGAAAAATTTTGAAATAGAATTGCGACCTTAATGCTGAACAAAAATATTAATGATGGTACTCATTTTATTCAGAATTTTAAGCTCTACAACATTTGTATTGACAATGTTTTTTATAGAGTTAGCTGTTTTGAGAAATTGTTAAGGTAATTAAGAAAAACGTGCTTTTCGAAAATAAATATGTACATATTTTCTAACATTCACCCAAGTACGAGGAAGAAAACATAGTACGTTCATTTTAGACCTAAACTGAAGGGATTGAAACAATTTCCAGTTTTCTCCTAATTAATTCCGAGTTCAACCCCCTGACCACGGGTCTAAAACTTTAAAGTAGAATTGTGACCTTAATGTTCAAAAAAAAAAAAAATATTAAGTGTAGGTACTCATTTTACTCAGAATTTTAAGCTCTACAATATTTGTATTGACAATGTTTTTGACGTAGTTAGCTGTTTGGAGATACTGTTATGGTATGTAAAAAAAGTGGTTTTTTGACTATAAATCTATACATATTTCCTAACGCTCACCTAGTACGAGGAGGAACCTAGCATATTCATTCTAGACCTAAACTGAATGGAGTAAAACAATTTCCAGCTTTCCCCTAATTAATTCAAAATTCAAACCCCTAACTACGGGGCTATATATAATTTCATGGTATTTCTTAAACAGAAAGTGGTGTTATGAAACACTAATCCTGAAAAATACACCTTTTCAAAAAGGTTTCTACAATTCAGGCCTCTATTGTAAAAGTATATTTAAATTATATTTCTTAAATTTTTGAATTGAACATTTTTCGAAAAAATAATTGAGTTCCCGAAATATTTTACAAAGATTTTTATAGTAAATTTAAGTAGTAATTTTTTTGTGCTGTTTCTAATACTGCTACATTTATTTTAATTCTGCAAAAGTCGCTTCTTATAGGTTTTCTATAGAGAAAAGAAAGTCTTACAAAATACGGAATGGGTCGAAAATCCTTGACACATTTTAAAATTTAGCAAAAATATAAAGTAACTGACGGTCGAGAATGCGGTTTGCACGACAATGTTTTTCGCGCAAAGTTAATCTAATTAATGCTTCACATGATCGACAGTTTCGTTTAAACAAATTAAAATGCTTATTAGTTTCGAAAAAATTTCCATAGCTGTACCATACCTTCAGAGGTACAAAAAAGCATAAAATTGCAAAGCAACTACAGACCCTTCATTGTGTACATTCTCCTATCGTATTTTACCGCGTGTGATGAAATTGATTACCATTTAGATGTGGTTTGAGCAACACGGAGCTAAGAGATAGATGGAGATGAAGTGTTTTGATTTAGCGTGATATTAAAAATACAACCCTGAACCGGTTAAAACCGTTCAAAATTATGTCCAAATACTTGCGGTTCCACAGAGTCTGTGTGCGGCGATGCCGAATGAGGGCATTTAAATATGAGCGATAACCGCCTTCATGTTGCAAACCGTTTTTACGGCATACTGAATCTCTATCCAGATACCATGAACATTAGCAGCAAGCTTGATTTTATCTAACATTATCTTGCCGTGACAAATTTAAATTGAGAAATTCGCAGCAAATTTCCCGCAAGGTATACCATCCCCCTCTTGCATGAGTAGTTTGTTGTGAAACTGATGGCAAAACTGTCTTTAATTCACAAAAGTGACGAAAACAAAAAATCCCTCTGTTGAGAGAATAGACAATCAGCACATACGCAGAAATTTTATTCGGTTGGCACAGCTTTTTCTAAATGCCATGCTTATCAAATACCAAAAAAGGATCATACTGAAATATTCAAAAGTACAAATATTATCTTAACTTGTTTATGGTGATAAAACGATGCATGCACCTTCTCACAATGTGTTCACATCAATAGACCTGATTAGGTCTATGAACCCCTCCGAAGGGGTTAAACTTATATTCTAACAGTTTTAAATAGATAGTGGAGAATGGAAAGATTACTACTTTGCAGTATTTTTGATTACTTGTTTGCCGTTAATTTGCAATAAATTTGATACAGCATGAATTTAACTTGCACGACAAGTTAGCTGCAAGTTCAAAGTAATGGTGACTTCGGCGTTTGCGTTATCTTGCTGCAGTCTTGTTAAGAACTTTCAGTTTTGTCATGCTGCAACTTTACAGGTTTTCAAAGCAAGACTGCTGCAAACTTTCTGCAAATTAAAAATGCTGTCTGGGTATTATTACTTAAAACTCTGTGTTTGAGCTACAAAGGAGGCAAAGAGCTGAAATATGTTAGTACAATTTACGGAATAAATGGTCTGTAACTATTTTTCTACCTTTTCACAAGCTTTGAAGATGTAACGCCATCTGTGGAAAAATTTGGAACTATTTTTTAATAAAAAAACTTTCTATCATGAAAAAATTTTCGTCCAAACCACACTTTCGTATGCAAATACTACTTTGCTTTATTACTGAATTTTAAAATGTGTCAAAGGCTTTTGGCCCACCCCGTGATATTAAAAATGTTAAACAAACCCATGTCTATCTGCATGGTGTTGGTGGTGGTTGTTTTGGGTTTCCGACTCAGCAATCGATAAGCTTCATCATCATCTATGCCATCTTCTAAAAAGAATTCGACAACCGGCAAGACTTCTAAAAAAAAAAAAAAAAAAAAAAAAAAAAAAAAAAAAAAAAAAAACATTATTCAAAAAAAGAAAAGCTTTTACAAGTAAAAAGTAGCCTTATTAGTACAAAATTGATTTCACATTGAAAACGCAACGTATTATAAGTAACTTCCGACGCAGCTTAGCATAATCTATTGTTCGTAAATACCTACTATGAGTCACCGGGGCAAACGAGTTTCTATTTTTTTCTGTCAACTGTTTTGTGTGATGCATGTTGCATTTACCCTCTACAGGGCTCGCAGCGTTCCTAAAATTTTCTGCCCTTCCTACCACTAATTTAAATAAAAAAATTTCATGGTAGATTCCTTCGATATATGCAATAGCAGTTTATAATAAAATTTATAGTTTTAAAATAGTGGTAGTAAAGTAAGAAAATTTTAGGAACGGTGCGAGCCCAGCCTCTAATACCCATGGTAGCATATATGCTACCATCAGTGTTTCCAATTTAGTGCATTTTTTAATTCATATATTCGAAATTCATAAGAGAAATTTAAAATAGCAATATTTGCTTTCTTTAATAACAGAGACTTCTGACAGTTTTTCGAGGAGCCTGGGGCCAAATGCCCCACATCCCCGACAGTAATACTATGGAAGTACTAACAGGAACTGAATCATGGCAGTACTGGGAAAAAACTTAAAATTAAATGGGGGGGGGGGGCAAAAAACAATTTCCTGAGCTCAAATGAAAAATAAATAACAAGAAATTTTCTAAATATACTTAATTAAAATAAAAAGACAAGTAAAAATTTTTTTTATTTTAAACTTAAAGTTGGAAAACAACTAGCCGTGTGGCAGTGTCCCCCACGCTCGATCCAACGCGGAACCCAAAGCAACCAACGGAGGACAAAGCTACCAGACTGCACCCGATATGCGCAGATCATGGCCTTGAAAAAGGCTCTTTGCATGCTTGGCTTCGCCTGGATTAGGAGAGCTGCACACAGCGGTAGCTGAGGGGGAAATGACAAAAACCCTGGAACTGGAGTTCTGGTCAGTGGGATACCCAGTTGCGAAGCAACTCTACTCCCTGGGTATGAGTAGCTGTGTATCATATCATAAAGTGCCAGTAAAATAAAGAGTATCAGCAGTACGAAGTACTGCGCCTAAAAAAAAAAATAAGTGAAAGATGCTAAAGGGTGAATAAGTCCCACTAGTGATGGGCGATTTCGATTTTTTTAATCGATTTAATCGATACTATGGCCAACTCGATTTAATCGATACTATGAATTTTTTAATCGATGTCTCTAAGACAAAACAAGGTAATATCATTTTCATTTTCCTTCAAAAATTGAAGATAAAGTAGTTGGATGTGCCAATCCCAAAACTTTCATCTGCCTCATAAATGTTAAAACTTCAAAATTCGCTATCTCGGTGTCAAATTTAAATGATAACATATGCGCATCATGAGGAATCAAAAAGCATAGGTTCGTTGAAGTATGTGCCTTTTAAAAGAAAATATAAGCATTGCATTTTCCTAACAAGTCATCGAATTTCTGCTCACACCCTCTTAGGCTAATGTCAGACGAACGTATTTTTGCACGCTTTTTTCGCTCTTACGCCATCCCTACACCTTCGCTAGCATGTGTAGGGACGGTGTAAGAGCGAAAAAAAAGCGTGCAAAAAGACGTTCGTCTGATATTAGCCTATATGTCCGTGTGGAAATTTCGCAAACCTCTTCTTTTCTCAGCCAGACTGATTAGGCGCCAGTGGTCCCAGGTCACGTGGTCTGACTAGAGAATTAATATTAAAAAACATTTTTTCTTTCTTGTTCCTTTTTTAGTTGGTTTTGTGAATGTGAATCTTGAACGCAGCAGATAAATAAGCTGCGTATAGGTTTTTTATCGTGGTCTTCTATTAGAAGAAATAGTTTCTGAAGTATTAATTGTTTTAAAAGCATTTCTCTTGTTTATAGTTCAGTTTAAATGTGAATCTCGAAAGTAGCATGCTGGCTGTGTATTTCTTGTTCTTCCGAAAAGGGAGAAATAAATATTCTTGAACATATAAAAGAAATTATCTGGAATTCCTAGTGAGGAATAACAAATATTATTCATATGTTTTCGTTGTATATACTGTATATATTTAAAAGTGTAAATACAGAATTTTCAAGTTTTTTAATCATCTTGTGCTATTTTATACTAAACAACACCAACGCCATTTTCAGTTGTGAAATATGTTTTATTATTTTAATGTGATTTTACATGAATCGTGAAGTCTATAATTAAGCTCTCCCAACCTTGGATTTAAATTGTGATAACGTGAAATTTCGTGCAACATATGAAGATTATTCTTCATGTTTTGGTGCCGAAAAGACCCGGAAAAAAGGTAAGAAATACCTTTATTATTCTGCATGACTGTTGATTTCTTGAAAATATACATTTTTCATGATCATTTATTTTGAACATTGAATTTAAATTTAAACATGGATAAGCCTGATAAGCTTAAAAGTAAAAGAGCTACTGTTCGTGCAGCCATTACGAAATTAATCACAAAATGTGATACATTATTATCTGTTGATATTGATAAAACTGATTGCGACTCATTAATGGAATCATTAGAGCTCGTAAATGAAAAGGAAGCTCAACTAAAGGAATTAGATTCCGAAATAGATGAGCTAATTCAGGAAAAAACTGAATATGAAAAAGAACTAAAATCGGTAGAAGAATATTCTGAAAAAATATCCAGTTTGAAATTTAAAATTAAGATGAGGCTTAAAAAATGTAAAATCGAAACTGAACCAAAAGTTGTACTAGAATCAAGTAACGGTTCAAAAATCGGAAGTAAACCAGTTTCGGCAGTGAAGCTTCCTAAACTTAACATAGAAAAATTTTCTGGTGATGCAAGCCAGTTCTTAGAATTTTTTAATTTATTTACTAGTGCGATAGATTCAAACGAATCGTTATCAAAAATTGAAAAATTCCAATATCTCAAATCCTTGTTGTCTGGTCCTGCATATAATATTGTATCTGGTTTTGAACTGACAGATCAAAATTATTCTACTTGTTTAAAATTGTTAGAAGAGAGGTATGGTAAGCGGGAAAATATCATAAACTGTTACATGAATAAAATTCTAAATCTTGAACCAGTGAAATCCTCTAACAATGTTATTTCTTTAAGAAAGTTGTATGATAATATCGAAACTTGTATGAGAAATCTTGATACGTTAGGAGTGACATCAGGCTCCTACGGCCATTTATTACTACCAATATTATTAAGACTGTTACCCGAAAATTTGATACTAGATTTCCATCGAAAACGTGACCCCGATAAGGACTGTGAAGTCACCGATTTAATAAATTTTATTAAAACGGAATTAAGATGTCGTGAAGCTACTAATTTAGTAAATAATTCCCAAAGCAAGACATGAAAATTCTAAAACTAAATATGAAAATCCTTCATGTAAATATCAAAATTTTCCTCAAAAGAAAAATATACCTTCAGCTGCTGCTTTAAATACATCTACAAAACAGTTTTGCATATTTTGCAAGTCTTCTGATCATGTAGGACTAAATTGTTCGAAATTCACTGATGAACAAAAACGATATAAATTAAAGAAAGAAGGCCGCTGTTACAAATGCACAAATAAGTCACATTTATCTGTAAACTGTAGAACAAAAATTAACCCTAGTTCCAAATGTGGTAACACTACCCATAGTCCTTTCTTTTGTTTTAAAGAAACAGCAAAAGAAAATCCTGAAAAAGAAATGAAAGGTGCAATTGTATCTATGATGTCGGAACAAAAATATAAACAAAATAAAGCAACATTATTGCAGACTTGTACAGTTTCTGTGTCTGCTGGTAAGGAATGCTTGTTGGCTCGCGTTTTATGTGATAGTGGTTCAGAAAAATGCTTCGTGAAGAGATCGCTAGTACAAAAATTAAAATTGAAGCCATTGCGAAGAGAAAATTTATTAGTTTATCCTTTTGGGCGGAGACGCCCTTATGAATCTTGTTATGAAGTAGTTTCTCTTGAATTATCCAGTGTTGTGCAACCTATTAACTCGATAAATATCGAAGCACTTGTGGTTGATAATATAACTGGAGCTTCTGTGAAAACACTAGAACCAGAACTTCTAGACATAATGAGAACAAGAGGCTTTAAGCCTGCTGATACAGGTCTTGAACAGGAAATAAATATTTTGCTAGGGTCTGACTTTTTGTGGAAAATATTAAAGGGAATCGAGGGAAAATTGACAAAAGAATTATACGTTGCAGAAACTATTTTCGGTCATACGGTGCAAGGGCAAATAGAGTCTAATAAAAAAGAAGTAGCTTGTTTGCGTGTTTCAGTTGAAAATATAAATACCCAACTGAAAGCATTTTGGGATCTTGAATCAATTGGCATTGCTGAAAGCAATGAAAAGAACATTACCGATCATGAGGTAATAAAAGAATTTAAAGAAAATTTAAAATTCGTAAATGGGCGTTATGAAGCAAAATTATTGTGGAAAAATTCTCGTGAATTGCTTAGAAATAATCTTGAAGTAGCAAAGAAGCGGTTTTCTAGTTTAGAAAATAAATTCTTGAAAAACGATTCTTTAATTAAGGAATATAACTCCATTTTGCTAGAGCAGTTTAATGAGGATGTGATAGAATTGTGCATCGAGAAACATTTTAATAATTCCTATTACATGCCCCAAAAACCTGTTATCCGTGACGACAAAACTACAACAAAAATGCGCATAGTCTATGATGCTTCTTCCAAATATGGTGATTCTCTATCATTAAACGAATGTTTGTATCATGTCCCTAACTTGAATTCTAATGTTTTAGATGATGAAAACATTCCTGTTTCGAGTTTCGAACCCCCAAATACTTCCTTGAAAATTTTAGGATTGATCTGGAACAATACAGAAGATAAATTGGGACTAGAATTACGACCCTTGTTAGAAAAAATAAATAACGATTCTTTTACGAAACGCAGTGTTTTGAAAATTGCAACTATGTTATTTGATCCAGCCGGATATATTGCCCCTTTTGTTATTCGCATCAAATGCCTCTTACAATATTTATTGTTAATGAGAATATCATGGGATGAAATTTTTTCTGGTGAACTAGAAAATAATTGGCAAAATTGGCTTTCGGAAATCCCGGATCTCGCTCACTTGAAAATTCCCTGGCAGTATTTTAGCAACCTAATCATGGAAAAGGAGCATCTCCAATTGCATATTTTTCCTGATGCTAACCCTAATGTGTATGTTCCTGAATTTCTTTCCTTGCCCGAAGATCAGTGCCCTAGCGTTAAAATTGTTGCTACACAATTACCTGATGTTTCTAAAGAGAAGTCTCGAAAATCAGCTGTCTTGAAAATCTTGTGTTGTTCAAACAAATAAATCTGATGAAATTCCCATTTTTAATCTCGAAAAGTATAGCTCCCTAAAGCAATTGTATCGAGTAACTGCTTGGCTATTTAGATTTATTTCTAATATAAAATTAAAGGTAGAGAAAAGAAAATTTTCAGAATTATCAGCTGAGAAAATTTTACATGTTGAAAATTTTTGGTTTAAGCTAATGCAGGAAGAAAGTTTCCCTGAAGTTGTAAAATACTTGAAATGTAGCAAGAGTATCCCTAAAGAATTGAATCTTCTACGGTTAATTCCTATGTTGTCAGATGAAGGTTTGTTATTCGTACGAGGACTGTTACAAAAGTCTGATTCCTCATTTTATGAAAAACATCCTGATGTGATTCCTGCAAAACATAAATTGACTGAATTAATCGTGAAAGATGCACATGAAAAAGTTTTTCATTCAGAAGTGTCCAGAACATTAGTGCAAACTTGTGAAAAGTTTTGGATTTCAAAATCTAGACAGCGCATAAAATCAGTCCTAAACAAACGTGCAATCTGGAAGATATTTAGCGTTCACCCTGGTCAACTAGTTATAGCAACTCTAAAGCATATCTTGTGTTTACCTGCAACCAAGGAATCCTTAGTGAAACGCTTCCGTTTGCGCGAGACTCTTCTGAATCATTTTTGGAAGCGCTTGAAAATGAGTACCTCTCAACTTACAATCTGCTCACTACACGGACCAGAATAATATTTCTGACTTTGAAATATATGATGTGATTTTTATGCATATGAACATGTATCAAGAACTTTCTGGAAGTTAGGTATTTGTGGACAGAGATTTAAAAAAAAAAAAAAATGAGGTCTTATGAACTGAAGGCAAATAATTCCATCATTAAAAGACCTATTGATTCTTGTGTATAATTTAGAAGTGAAAAAACTCTGAACTTTTTTATTAATAGAACTGAAAAAAAAAAAAAAACACTGATATTATTAGAGACTCAAGAACTCTTTTGTTTGTTGACTTTAAAAAAAAAATATTTTTTTCACTTAAAAAAAAAGAGTTTCTTGTTTGATAATATTTCTAATTTTTAGTTTATTTTTTTTTTTTTTTTTGTATTGAATATTCTAGAAAAATTTGTATAGATTTAAATTGTTCTTTCTATTTTTAGTAGCAGAAACTTGTTCTCAAATCTTTTAAATTGTTTAATTATTTTATTTGAAGTCCAGTATGTAAGTATATATTTTGATTTTGTATTGTATTTATGTAAAGTGTAACTGATAATTTTTTAGAATAATTTTATTCTACTTTAATTATTTTGAATCCCCATTTTGATGAACCCTTGTTCATCGGGGGGGGAGTTTGTGGAAATTTCGCAAACCTCTTCTTTTCTCAGCCAGACTGATTAGGCGCCAGTGATCCCAGGTCACGTGGTCTGACTAGAGAATTAATATTAAAAAAATATTTTTTCTTTCTTGTTCCTTTTTTAGTTGGTTTTGTGAATGTGAATCTTGAACGCAGCAGATAAATAAGCTGCGTATAGGTTTTTTATTGTGGTCTTCTATTAGAAGAAATAGTTTCTGAAGTATTAATTGTTTTAAAAGCATTTCTCTTGTTTATAGTTCAGTTTAAATGTGAATCTCGAAAGTAGCATGCTGGCTGTGTATTTCTTGTTCTTCCGAAAAGGGAGAAATAAATATTCTTGAACATATAAAAGAAATTATCTGGAATTCCTAGTGAGGAATAACAAATATTATTCATATGTTTTCGTTGTATATACTGTATATATTTAAAAGTGTAAATACAGAATTTTCAAGTTTTTTAATCATCTTGTGCTATTTTATACTAAACAACACCAACGCCATTTTCAGTTGTGAAATATGTTTTATTATTTTAATGTGATTTTACATGAATCGTGAAGTCTATAATTAAGCTCTCCCAACCTTGGATTTAAATTGTGATAACGTGAAATTTCGTGTAACACATGACGATTATTCTTTAGTCCGCAACGAAAAATCCCAATTCAAAGAGCATAAAAGTGACAGCTGTTGGGCAGTATACACCCAAGCCTAATAAGGATCTATTTATCTGAAAGTGTAACAGAATATGAAGTTTGATTAAATTCCGTGCATTAGTTTTGAGATATGGCTATCACGAATATCATGCAAAAAAACAGTATAGCAGCGCAGCCTGTTACATGATTAACACGAAAAACTCAGGAACAACTTATGTCAATGACACATAATATTAAGTTTGATGAAATTCCGGTCATTACTTCTTGAGACATTATCGCTAATATCTTGTAAATTCAGAAAAACAATGTTAAATTCAGGGGCTGGTACTGGTGGACAACCCCCCCCCCCCGGGAAAATTGAAATTTCCCTCGTGAAGATTTCAGATTTTATGCTTAAGGGACAAAAGTCCAATCCCCCCCCCCCCACGAAACTCTAGAATGTCCCTCTCCAGAACCATAGAAATACCTCCCGGAGAAAAATGTCTTAAATCAACAATGCTAAAAAAAAGCAGCATGGCAGCACAACCTGTTATATCATTTACCCGAAAACCTAATCATGAACAACTTATGACAGAATATTAAGTTTGATGAAATTCCGTTCATTAGTTCTTTAGATATGATCCCTAAAATAGTTTAAATCCAGAAAAACGTGTTGAATTCCGGGGGTAGTCCGGAGGGACATGCGCCTCCCTCACCCCACCCCCCCTGTGCAACATTCAAAAATCCCCCCAGAAGGTTTGAGATTTTATGCTTAATGTACAAAAGTCCAATCCCCTTCCCTTCTGAACTGTCCCTCTTTGGATCCGCAGAAATCCCTCCCGGAGAAAATTGTCTGAATTCAACACTGCTGATAAAATCTGCATAACAACGCCCCCTGTTGGGCGATTTACACCGAAATCTAATATGCAACAATTTATGCCAACGTCTAACTGAATGTGAAGTTTGATGAAAACCCGTGCATTAGTTCTTGAGATAGAGCTATTGCGAAAATCGGAAAAATGCAGCATAGCAGCGCCACCTGTCGGTAGATTTACATCAAAAAGTAATCAGCACCAATTTATATGAAAGTCTAATTGAATCTAAAGTTTCAACAGATTCCATGCATTAGTTCTTGAAATAGACCGCCCACAATTTTTTTGTCAGAGACAAACAAATAGACAGACTGACAGACAGACAATGTATAAAAATAGTTAAATCGTATTCCAGACAAGATCTTCTAAAACTATAAATCCTTCGAAAACCGGAAGTCGAAATTTTTCACGAATCCAACGCTTTCTTTTTCTAAAGACAAAAGAAAGCAAGAAAAAATGACCGCATCGATTCTGCCCGTAAATTAAGATCAGAAATGGCGAATCGATTCAGTTTAGATTCGATGCCGATCTTTAAATGCGGGCAGAATCGCTTTATTTTGATTTACTTCAATTTTTTAGATTCGGGCGAATCGATTCAGTTCAGATTCGATGCCGATTTTTAGATGCGGCTGAAATCGTTATATTTTGATTTACTTCAATTCAAATCGCATCGCGCATGATCCACGATTCGGATTGAATAAATTCCTCCAATTTTACTGTTTTAGTGGCAGAATTGCTGAAAAATTTTGTATAAGAGCCTTTTTTTTTTTTTTTTTTTTTTTTTTCTAGGTTCAGTGTTGAATGGCGGGTTGATTTCTTGACTGCTCCGGTCGGAATGAGGGGGGGGGGGGGGAGAGAGATTTTAGAGTTCCGTAGGGGGGACGCACATTTTTCCATTAAAAAGCATAAAATCTCAAAACTTTCGGGAGGGACATTCCAATGTTCCCCCGGGTCACCCCCTGAATTCAATACTAGGTTAAATCGTTATACTTTTGTTTAGAAGCCTAGTTATTTGGGTTACTAGTTTATTATGTTGTATTTTTCAAGTTCATCCCTTCTAATCATTTCCGCCCCCCACCTTCCTCGCCAATCTTAATTTACAGGGCCGTTCAAAATATGCATGCTATTTTTAAAATGCCCAATTCTCGTTCTATTTTATTATAAATCCACATTTTGAAACCTTGACCAAAGATACATTTGAGGTCGCTCCTCCCACCGTTTGAGACTTACCTGCCCCCCGGGGGGCATATTTATTTTTTCTTCCAAACCATCTCGTGTAACATATTGTTGGAAAGCTTTTGACGTCCTCTTTTATTTTCTGTCCTTCCTCCCCCCTCCCTAGTTACACGCTCTTGGCACTTTTTAGCTCACAGGCTATCAAAGCCTGAGATTTAATGCGCCTGTCGGTATTGTATGTATGTATGTACGTAACGCGATAACTCTTGATAGAAATATCCGATTTGCTTCAATTTTTTTTCTATGTTCATTCTGCTAAAGCGCTTACCTGATTAGTTTTGGGGGTTCATTGGTTAAGTATAAAGGGGGGAACGGGGGCTAGTAACCCCCCTTAACTTATATAAATAGGTTTTTCATGCAGAATTATCAGATTTTCTTCAAATTTTGGTATACCGGTTAATTTTGATAACGAGTTTCTCTGATTATATTTGAAGGTTCATTGTTATAGTCTAAAGGAGGGAGGGGGGAACGAGAGGATAATACCCTCCTTAATTTAGATAGATGGGTTTTGCTATCCGATTTACTTCAAATTTGGTATACCAGTTTATTCTGATAACGCGCTTCCCTAATTAGATTTGGAAGTTCATTGGTTAAATATAAAAGGGAAAACGGGGGCTAATACCCCCTTAATTTAGATAAATGGGTTTTTGTATCCGATTTGCTCAAATTTGGTATACCGATTTATTTCGATAAGGCGCTTCCCTGATGACATTTGGAGGGTCATTGGTTAAATATAAAGAGGGGAAACGGGGAGGGGCAATTCCCCCCCTCCCCTTAGTTTATTTTTCGAGGGGCATTATTCTTTGAAATAAGAGCATAATATACAGTTAGTGTGAATGGCTTGTGAGCTCAATGCCATCAGTTTAACTGGGCACTTTTCTTTTTAGCTCACAGGCTATCAAAGCCTGGGAGCTAATATGTCCGCAGTTTCTGTATGTATGTATGTACGTACATACGTGACACGATAACTCTCGATAGAAATATCCGATTTGCTTCAATTTTTTTTTCTAGGTTCATTCTCATAAGGCGCTTCCCTGATTAGTTTTGGGGGTTCATTGGTTAAGCATAAAGGAGGGGGGTACGGGGGCTATTCCCCGCACTTAGATAAATGGGTTTTTCATGCAGAATTATCACATTTGCTTCAATTTTGGTATACCGGTTAATTCTGATAAGACGCTTCCCTGATTAAATTTGGAGGTTCATTATTTAAGTATAAAGGGAGGAACAGGGGCTAACCCCCCTTAATTTAGATATATGGGTTTTTCTATCTGATTTGCTTCAAATTTGGTAACTAGTTTATTCTGATAACGCGCTTCCCTGATGAGGTTTGGATGCTTATTGTTTAAGTATAGAGATGTGACGGGGGGGGGGGGGGGCGATTCCCCCTTAATTTATTTTTCGATAGGCATTCTTTGAAGTAAGAGTATAAAATACAATTAGTATGAATAGACTGTGAGCTCAATGCCGTCAGTTTAACTCGATACTTTTCTTTTTTATTTATTATTGTTTCAGTGAGTGCACTCTGCATGTCAGCGAATGAGTCAATAACTGTTTATGGTTTTTAGATTACTGCTGGGGGAAAAAAACAAAGAAAATAAAACATATAATCAAGGAATGTACTTTTATTTATTTGTTAACCAGAGAAAAGTATGTTATTTCATTCTTAATGGCTCTAGGATGAGAACTTTTTTTTCTTTTCTTCTTAACAGCTAAATATTTGGTAAACATTAAAAAGAAAGACATTTATAAACTGTAAATGAGATAAGGAGATATATATTTTAAAAGGGGAAAGAAATTTTAGTTAAATATATTATTAAAAGGAGAATTTTGATTATTAATTGGGGGATAATTAGTATGTCATACTTGGTTAATTACATTCATCACAGCTATTTTAAAAGAAGATTTGCAATATTTGCATTTCCCCCACACTTATAGAAGACCCTAAAAAGACTGAAAAACCATTTAAGTTTTTAAATAAATTTAGAGCCTTCAAAATTTCGCTCATCTGCGCATTTTAAAGAATGACGTTTATAGGAAGAAAGTCCCCATCTGTTTGGTTGAAGGAAATAAGAGTTAGAGTAGAAAGTACATCTTTTCCGGATGAAAAAAAAAATCGTTTCTTTCTTTTTTTTATCTGACCGAGATCTTTTTTTAAAGATAAATTTAAATATAATATAAATTATTATCAAAATTACATCTTAAAAATAATAATTTTAAAAGTTAAAAAACCTTATTTTTTGACTCAAAGGTCTGTAGTAGCGTACTTCTGGGCCGCTAACATTGTCTATGGCCCACATAAATGGAGGTGAGGGATAGTCGTTACGGCCCTGTTGATTCGTTACGTTTTGGAGTACTATTTTTCAGCTTATCTGTGTTAATCTGTGAACATCGAAATATCGATTCTAGAATTTGGGAATCGATTCTTATTGCGATCGATTCTGTTTTATATGATGTCGATTTTAATCGATTCTCAAATTTTCCAGAATCGCCCATCACTAAGTCCCACTACCCACGCCGGTGCTGGTATACAGTCGACCACTCGCTCAGGCGCTGGGTATTTATTGATGTAGGGAGAAATGGGAGGAGCTTAGCTTACAAGGAAGAAAAATTATTGGCTGAGAGAAGTTTAACCTGCAATCTTAAGAGTTTGTTGAGCAGAGTCAAGGTAAAAATGTCGAGTCATTAAATAAAGTGAAATTTATTATTGAAATTTTTCTGTATGAATGCAAATTATCTGAATTACGGAATTTCTAGAACATATTCTATCTTGGGAATTAGAGAGTTAAACTGTTTTTCTTAACCTCTGAAATGGAGAGTCAAAAAGTGCATATTCATCATGGGAATTTAAACAAGACAATAGGGCTAAGGCGACAACTGAAAAAATATGCAGTGTATACGGTGAAGGACTAATAACTGATCAGGCAGTTAGAAATTGGTTTGTAAAATCCCGTTCTGAAAATATGACCTAAAAAGACGAACCGAGGGCGGGACGTCCGTCCGAACTTTGACGACAACCTTTTAACGGCAATACTGGAGCAAAATCCTCGTCAATAATTTATGAAAAAATTACGAAGATTGGCAACTTCGTTGTTTGTTTCTTTTTCTTTGTTTCGAAGGTTGTTTCTTTTTAACTAAATTTCTGGTGGTATTTGATTAAAAATATATACAAAGATTGAAAACTATGTTTTAAAAGAAACTCACCAAATGATATGAAGGAGTATACAAACGGTTGCTTACAGTTGAAGCAAACATTTCCATACTTGTTGATGAGAGGATTACTGGTAGAGCATCGGTAGCACATCGGCAATACCTCCTGCACGGAATGAACATTAGAAAAAGTTAATTATTTAACAAGGCAAGTAAGATACAAAGTAAAATAGAAAATAATAGTAAAAGATTCAATGTTTGTCACATACTAATCCCAGATTATAAAAATACAGTTAGTTTTAGGTATAAACATGACAGCTGAAATGCGCATCTTTGAAGTAGAACTCGATTATGGAAGATTCCCAGTTGTAGTCAAAATCGGATTTAAATGGCAATTTCTCCAAAATCAGCCAATTATTGCAAAAGTTGACCTTTTTAACGACAGCTTTTTTTAATATATAATTCACTAGATATCGCCCACATTCCCAGCCATTTGCCGTAATCACCTCAGTGGATGTGTGTTTCTGCCAAGTCGCACACATGATTGTACAGTCCATTTGATGAAAAGGGTACTTTCGCTTTTATTCATAGATCGTTTATAATAAAATTGCAAAACATACGTCATTAGATAGGAATAATATCTTATTTTCAAATATGAGTGCATTTCTTTATATAAGAGGTCGTTTACATTTTAAAAATTGCACCAACTTTCATTTCTCACATGGCAACACCAACTTCTGGCATTTTATTAAAGTTCTTTAGATCAAACCAGTGTGGAACATTACAAAGCTTATGACTTTTGTACTTTAAACATTCATAGTATTTAAAAAAGTCAAAATTTGAATGTCGAATTCATGTGGCAAAATGCATGATGTACACAAGACCCCACTTTAGTTATTGCAATATTAACAATTTATGCGGTGATGTTCACCGTGCACCATTATTGTAAACAAATCTTTTATAGGCGCGAAGCACACAAGACTGCGTTATTGGGAGAGTCCCAGTTATGCAGATTGTCGGTTTAACGGTTTATGGGCTCGAAACTCATAGAGCTCGTTATAGGGATGGTTCTCCTCGCAATGTTTGTCGTTTTTACGATTATGATGGTGTTATGTTGTAAAAACTTTACATAACATTCACCCTTCTTAAATTTACATAAACTTAATTTTGTATATTCTGTTAATTTTAATAATCTACTTCCTTTCACCATCTTTCAATTTTGACAGCAAAATTTTATTAAGTTTTAAATATTAAATCCTAAATCTTTATTTTTAATTATTTCATTTAAAATTTCATTTATTATATTCTATTATCTTTTTCCATTTCTCTGGTAAACTTTCATAAAATTATTGAAATCGTTTGCCAGAGAAACGAAATTCTAACTCCTATAGTTTCCCTTAATTTTATTGCTTTCCATTCACCTCGCATCCCAAAAGATGCAATTTTTAAGAAGGTTTTGTTCCTTATCTCAAAACAGACAGGAAATTCCTTTCGACGTCATAGGAACTCCCACATAGCAAACATTCCTTTCTCCCCGCTTCTTAAGTGCGTTGCCATTCCACGGTGATAATCCTACTACAAAATCTTTTTCGCCGGAAGTGCTAGCGACAGACCATCTTTAGAAATATTCTGATTGGCTGACGTTGCCGAGATCGTTTCCAGATTTCGGCAGGCATTTTGAAAAAGAGTTCAGTTCGTTATTTTTGTCGAAAGACGCAACATCCATTTGGAGGTACAGGTTTCTTCTTTTTCTCGTCGTGGGGCCAGGGGACCTACGGGCGTGTCCTGTGGTCGCCATGGACTCCTCTTAAACGTTTTTACTATTTTTATCATTTAGCAATACACTCAATTTAATATCCAAGCAACTTTGGTAATCCTGTGTGAGCGGTCTCCGTTTTATTTAATTTTGATACTCTCCGTTGGAGAAGCTTCAAACTGCCAAAATATTTTATAGCACTGTGTGAGCTATTTCTACTCTTCAATTTAGATGCTTTTCTTTGAAGAATCTTCATGTTACTTCAATAATTTATAGTACCTGCGCAAGCTGTTTTCAATATTCAACTTTAATGCTCTTTGAAGAAAATCAATATAAAAACGACAATATTATCCGCATCTAATTAATTAATACTTCATTATTTCCCGGGAGTTCATATTCTCAATCAGATAATGACTTTATGTGATACAGTCATCAAGCTCGTTATGGAGTAATTCGTAAATATAGACAATATCCGTTTGTCAGGATTCCCCATTTGTTTTATCTACCATCGACGCATTCCTCTTATAACTCTATTATCACTTTAGACTCTTCACTTGGAATCTATAACTTACTATAATAGGATTGAAACTCAGCATGATTAGACGTTCATCAAAAACATATTTCAAATAATTAAAATGTTACATGTCATACATGAGTATGTACTTCTTGATAATTTATTTAAAATAATGCATCAATATTCTCACAATATATTATGTTATACCGGATCCGAAATCACAATGTTGAATAATGTTTAATAAATAATATTTATGTGTAAACCGTTCTTATTTATCGTGGTGTGCTATTTCTTGCATCAAATGGGGTGAGTAATAACAATTTTCCTTATTTACGTTTAAAGAGTTTCCTTTTCAAATTTAATTTTAATCTAGTTACGACGCGTACTAATTTACCACTATACGATCAAAGCCATAGTGTGATTTCGGGGAATGTGAATTGAATTTTTTTCGATCAGATTTTCTTTTCGAATTTTCGTTTCAATTTACATATCTCGGAATCACACTTAACATTCTTGGTGCCCTGACGTTAGCGAAACGCTCGTGGGTTTACTGCATAGTTGTTTTTAACTTTTTAATTCTTCTCTCTTGTAAGCATTTACGATGTCGTAAAAATTTAGCGATTTCGCTTTCAAACTTTTAACATTTTAAAACTTTTTACATATTTTTTTACTCTCTCTTATAAACTCCTATAAATAAATTATTAAATAAATATTTTTTATAAATAGATGACTTAAATTATTCTTATAATGCTTTATTATGATTTTTTTTTTTTTTTTTGCAATTAACTTCTTTAAAAGTTACGTTTTTCAAGTTCATAAACATTAAAAATTTTAATTACTACTTCAACATTATTTTAATCTCTACGTTTTCTCTCATGTGCAGATATTATTTTGATTTTGAATATATTCTGGTACATTTATATTAATTTTGAAAGAGAAATATTTTCTTTTATATAGTGACGTCAAATGCATACTTTTCTGTAGATGTTGTTTAAGACTAGGTCGTAAATGTGGAATTCTTCGGCGGATGTGAATGACGTCATTTTATATAACATAAAAGCGCGTGTTTTAAAAGTCTTAAAACTGAAATACGTTTTGTACAATCTATATATATATATATTTTTTTTTATGGGGGGCAATACTAAATTCTGAAAAAAAAAAAAAAAACAGAATTCCTGTTTTTTCTAGTGTTTTTTTCTTTTTATTAATTTATTTACGTTTTAGAATCTCCCAAAAATTCTAGTTGTAGGTATATTTTCGTCCTCTTGTAAAAGCAATCTATGAAAAATTTATATGGTCTTTCGGGGACATTTCTCAAGAAAATGCTAGACTCTATGAGAATAAATTATATGTTTTAAAGCTATCACATCAATTGTTGTTCAATAAAACCTATTATCTAACATTACTACAAAAATTATGGTTATGCATTATTTGATTCGTCGTAGAATGAACCTTCTTCGGTTAGATAATAAGGGGAAAAAAGGAAAAGAAAAGATTTAATACTTAACTCTGCGTCAGTGAATGGCTTCGCATGTACATGCATGGTAGCTATTTCAACTGAGTCCACAAATCTTTCCGGTATCCTGTACATATTCGCCTGCTGGTATGCAGTTCTGGCTAATTTGTAAGCCTTCATTGAACAACTCTGTTTAGCGGCTGCATAAAATATGCGACTGTAAATTACATTAAGGCAAACAGCTTGCAAAACATTAAGGCTAAAATTAGAATGAAAGCCAATATCTGATTTTTAAAATAAGAAATGTAGTTGAAGTAAAATAGCTAAGACTGTTCTTAAAAATATATTTTCATCACTCAACAACGCAAAACATTCTGACACATTTACGAAATCATTTTTACTTTGTTCTATCTATAATAGAAAAAAGTTTAACACTAGAACGGCGGGAAATTTTTCTCAAGTTTTATAAAAATATTTCACATCAGAATTTTTACTTAAAACTATTTAACTTATTTATTTAAGTTATTTTTGTGTATCATATATTACTCTTATATTATAAAAAGTTTTCTGGTTCGAATCGACATGTATTCATATGGCAAGGGTCAAAATGACCCCTCGCCGCCGTTCTAGTGTTAATAATCGATTTTTTTCGACTTCCGGTTTTCGACGAATTTACACGTTTTAGGGATCAGAGATGCCGAAAAACACGTTTTTACAAAATGTCTGCGTACCCGTGTGTCCGCTTGTGTATCTGTTTGATCTCATTGTATCTCGAAAAGTGTATGAAGTTATGCATAGAAATGAACCAAATTTCATATATATATGTGGGAATGTAAATATTCTCAACAATGCAACTCGTCTAATTCAAGGGTTTATTGAATCGATACGCAATCTTACATGAAATAAAAAGTACAACACTAGGAGCTTGGAAAAAAAGCTAAAAATGTGTGGCAACGGTTTGAAGGAAAATAAATAAATTCAAGAGATGTTTTGGTACAGATGTCATATTCGCCCCATATTGGCGCGATTTTTTTCTGTTGCCAATATCATATAGGCAACAGGTACTTAACGTGCGCCAAAGTGCTTGATGTGGTAACCCGGATTATGTTGTTTATGCCAAATTAGCAACCGAAAAAAATCGCGCCAATATGGGACGAATATGACATCTGTACCGATGTTTTATGTTTAGAAGTTCGATAGTGTTTATTTCAACATCAAGGTTGAAGATTCGTCAAATAAAAAAATAAAAGATTTGAGTAAGAATTCTAGGTGAATTCCAGTATTTATGTAAACAAATGTATTATATTATTGATGTGGATGAACTGTTGTGATTTTCCAAGCATAATATTTGTTCGAGTGAATAATAAATGCCGTATTAAATTGATGAACTAATAGATGCATTTATTTACAGTTATAAGTCATGAGAGTCTTTAAATAAATTTCATTTAAATCCTACATATATGTGTTTGGCTATGACCAGTAAGTCCCATTTTAATTTTAGGTTATTCTGTAGGAAGTGTATGCTGTAATAGCTATTGTTCCATTTTCATCATTGTATCATCGAAAAGTGTACGAAATTATGCATCGAATTTAACCAAACTTCCTATTTATGTTTTTGACTGTGGACGTCAGGTTCCAGTTGAAAATGGGGATATTCCCCCAGGAGTAGGCGCTGTGATAGCAATTTTTGAGCGATTTTCTCAAATTTTCGCAATTTAAGTGAATAATTTATGAATATCTTTCGACGAAATTTTATACTTTCATGTAATGTAATAAGCGGAGGTTTGTATAAAATTTTGGAGATAATCGGCCTGAATGCAGTGTTGCGGTAGCGAATTTTGTTCGATTTTCGGGATAGGATAGCAATAGACAAAGTTGTTGTGATGTTGTATACCAGTTGCTGAGAATATGACAGCGGCGTCACAAGAGCGAAATGCCGGAGAGCCGTATAGTCCAGTCAAATAGGGATTCAACATCGGAATGAAAGACAGCAAGCTGAAAATTTGCAAAAAGCTTTGTTTTGACATTCTAAGAGTTAGCTGAATCCAATTATAAAATTAAAGTAGACAAAATTTCCTATAAAATACATATATTAACTTTAACTTTCTGACAAATGTTTTTGGCGCTAGAGCGCACTGAAGAAAGGCAACTTTTTGACCTTCTGGCCAAAACGAGAGAAAAACCCTCGCCCATTCTCGATTTCTCAGAAACACTGCATTTTATCGAAAAAAAAAAAAACAGTCACAAAATTCGAGTAGGCTATTTTCTACAAAATTCATAAAATAATTTTAATTTTATGACAAAAAGTTTAAGCGCTAGATTGCGCTAAAAAAAAATAAAAAAGGCGATTTTTTTACCTTTGAGCGAAATCGAGAGAAAAACCCTTTTCTATCCTCGATTTTTCGAAAACTATGCGTTTTATCGAAGACCTTCAATTACAAAATTAAAGTGGATAAAATTTTCTGAAAAATGCGTACATTAAATTTAATTAGTTTTTGGCCCACTCGCCAAAAGAGAGAAAAGCCAACTCAAGATTGTTTCCTATATTTCTAATGATGTTTAGAGCTTTAATTATTTACTAAAAATATTATAATTATTAAGACAGTTACATTATTTACTTATTTATAAATATTATTCATAAATAAGACGTAAGTATGATAATATTTACATATATTATTAAATTATATATAAGTAAGAAGATATTGAATTTGCTTTTTAGCACCGTTTGCAACAATCGAACCGACTTTTTACGAAGGGGTGATATGCGGTTGTCGTATCTGCTAACATTCTTCCCCCGTTCACAAATGCAAGCATGAAACTAACCCTCTTTAAAAATCTATTGTCATGGATTTCTTAAGCTATTGGATAGTAATGTAATGGAATCAGGACCAAACATAAAGGGCAGCGCGAATGTCCGAATGAGGCTGAAATCTAAAAATTATTTTTTTTTATCTTTGAAGAAAAAGAATTGTATTCTGATCCACGCCTATCTCTCGCACTTATAAGCGACTCCTAAAAAAACTTTTTTTTTTCTTGGGGGGTGGGGGGGATTTTTCTCAAAATTTATAAGGCCTTCCGAAAATTCTCTTTCGCTGGGCCGTTGTAAGAAAGACTGGCTCTGAGTGGAATCGAGTAGATAGTAATTATATATTCACATGACAAGCAAGGCAAGAAGATTTTCTGACTGCTCTACATTTAAATATTAGATAGAGTATTTAGAGTGGTTTAAAAAAAAAAAAAAATATTTATATATCTATTCTATACTCATATTATAAAGAGGTAAAAATTGTTTATTTGTAGGAGGTAAGCTCTGGAACTACCAAACCGATTCCAAAAGTAATTGTATCAAAATGATGTTGTTAATCCAACTTAGAACATAGGCTATATCTTATGTCCGTGCCACTGGCCAAAAGGGGGTGCAGGAGCAAAAAACTTTCTAAAAATGCGATTTTTGTGTTAATGAAGTATCTAGAAACATGAAATTTGGAATGGTAGTTACTTATAAGATACTAATGATCCCTAAGGACATTTCTTAAAAAAATCGAAATTAAAAAGGGGTGAAAATGCGCGAAAAGCGGTCTAAAAAACGTTCTACACTGTAAAAAAAAATCTGTAAAGTTACTAAAGTTTTTCTAGGAAACTGGGATTCCTAGAACTTTTTATGTAACGGCAACAACAAATATTCATGTAACAGACACATTTTTGCGCCGAAAATCAAAAAATCTGTAAGGTTACTAAGAATTTTTTAGGAAACTGGGATGCCTAGAACTTTTCATGTAACTACAGCCAGGTTTACAGATAAAATTTTAGTAAGATTACTGAAATTTTAATGCATTCATTTGTAAAGTTACAGATTTCTGTAGCTTTACAAAATCTAGTTTTGTAGATTTGCAGTTTTTTTTGTACAGTTACAGATGACAGTTTAGTAAGCATGTAATTTTACATCTGTAGAGCTACAGAATTTTTTTTACAGTGTAAATGACGATTTTTACGGAATTTCAGGAAGTACCAAACCGATTTCAAAAATAATGGTGTCAAAATGATGGTAACAACCATTGCTCCAACATTAGGCTACATTTTATGTCGGTGCCACTACCCCTAAAGGGGGTGCAGGATCAAAAAAACGTTCGAAATTGCCATTTTTGTGTCACTGAAGTGTCCGGATACATGGAATTTGGCATAATAGTTACTTATTAAATATAAATTATCTCTAAGAACATTTCTTAAAAAATTCGAAATTTAAAAGGGGTAAAAATTCGCAAAAAGCGTTCTAAAAAACGTTCTAAATGGCGATTTTTACGAAATCTCAAGAAGTACCAAACCCATTTCAAAAGCAATGGTGTCAAAATGATGGTGACAACCCTTGCTCCAATATAGGCTACATTATATGCTGGTGCCACTACCCTAAAGGAGGTGCAGGAGCAAAAAAAAGTTCGAAATTGCGATTTTTGCGATACTGAAGGGCCCGATACTGAGAGTTTGGAGTGGGAGTTAAATGATTTCTAATCACATTTCTTAAAAAATTCGAAATTTAAAAGGGGTGAAAATGCTCGAAAAGAGTACTAAAAAACGTTCTAAATGGCGATTTCTACGCAATTTCAAAAAACACCAAACCTATTTCAAAAGTAATGGTTGAAAATTGATGATAACAGCCCTTGTTCTAACATAGGCTCTATTTAATGTCGGTGTCACTACCACCTAGGGGTTGCAGAAGCAACAAACTTTCTAAATTGTGATTTTTGTGTTACTGAAGGCCCTAGAATCCTGAAATTTGGCAAGGCAGTTATTTATAAGATGCAAATGATCTCTAAGGACATTTCCTAAAAAAGCGAAATTTAAAAGGGGTGAAAATGAGCGAAAAGTTTTCTAAATTGCGATTTCTACGCAATCTCAGGAAGTACCGAACCGATTTATAAAATAATGGTGTGAAAACGATAGTGACAGTCCTCGCTCCAACATAGGCTGTATTTAATGTCGGTGTCACTACCCCAAACGGTTGAAGGAGCAAAAAACGATCTAAATTGCGTTTTTTGTAATACTGCAGGGGAGAGCAACTTGAAACTAGGCATGGTAGTTACATATAAGATATAAATGACCTCTAAGAACATTTCCTAAATAATTAGAAATTTAAAAGGGGTGAAAATGGACAAAAAAGTTCTAAGTTGCGATTTCTACGCAATCTCAGGAAGTACCGAACCGATTTATAAAATAATGGTGTGAAAACGATAGTGACAGTCCTCGCTCCCACATAGGCTGTATTTCATGTCGGTGTCACTACCCCAAACGGTTGAAAGAGCAAAAAACGATCTAAATTGCGTTTTTTGTAATACTGCAGGGGAGAGCAACTTGAAACTAGGCATGGTACTTACATATAAGATATAAATGATCTCTAAGAACATTTCCTAAATAATTCGAAATTTAAAAGGGGTTAAAATGGACAAAAAAGTTTTAAATTGCGATTTCTACGCAATCTCAGGAAGTACCGAACCGATTTATAAAATAATGGTGTGAAAACGATAGTGACAGTCCTCGCTCCAACATAGGCTGTATTTCATGTCGGTGTCACTACCCCAAACGGTTGAAGGAGCAAAAAACGATCTAAATTGCGTTTTTTGTAATACTGCAGGGGAGAGCAACTTGAAACTAGGCATGGTAGTTACATATAAGATATAAATGATCTCTAAGAACATTTCCTAAATAATTCGAAATTTAAAAGGGGTGAAAATGGACAAAAAAGTTTTAAATTGCGATTTCTACGCAATCTGAGGAAGTACCGAACCGATTTATAAAATAATGGTGTGAAAACGATAGTGACGGTCCTCGCTCCAACATAGGCTGTATTTCATGTCGGTGTCACTACCCCAAACGGTTGAAGGAGCAAAAAACAATCTAAATTGCGTTTTTTGTAATACTGCAGGGGAGAGCAACTTGAAACTAGGCATGGTAGTTACATATAAGATATAAATGATCTCTAAGAACATTTCCTAAATAATTAGAAATTTAAAAGGGGTGAAAATGGACAAAAAAGTTCTAAATTGCGATTTCTACGCAATCTCAGGAAGTACCGAACCGATTTATAAAATAATGGTGTGAAAACGATAGTGACAGTCCTCGCTCCAACATAGGCTGTATTTCATGTCGGTGTCACAACCCCAAACGGTTGAAAGAGCAAAAAACGATCTAAATTGCGTTTTTTGTAATACTGCAGGGGAGAGCAACTTGAAACTAGGCATGGTAGTTACATATAAGATATAAATGATCTCTAAGAACATTTCCTAAATAATTCGAATTTTAGGTGAAAATGGACAAAAAAGTTCTAAATTGCGATTTCTACGCAATCTCAGGAAGTACCGAACCGATTTATAAAATAATGGTGTGAAAACGATAGTGACAGTCCTCGCTCCAACATAGGCTGTATTTCATGTCGGTGTCACTAACCCAAACGGTTGAAGGAGCAAAAAACGATCTAAATTGCGTTTTTTGTAATACTGCAGGGGAGAGCAACTTGAAACTAGGCATGGTAGTTACATATAAGATATAAATGATCTCTAAGAACATTTCCTAAATAATTAGAAATTTAAAAGGGGTGAAAATGGACAAAAAAGTTCTAAATTGCGATTTCTACGCAATCTCAGGAAGTACCGAACCGATTTATAAAATAATGGTGTGAAAACGATAGTGACAGTCCTCGCTCCAACATAGGCTGTATTTCATGTCGGTGTCACTACCCCAAACGGTTGAAAGAGCAAAAAACGATCTAAATTGCGTTTTTTGAAATACTGCAGGGGAGAGCAACTTGAAACTAGGCATGGTAGTTACATATAAGATATAAATGATCTCTAAGAACATTTCCTAAATAATTCGAATTTTGGGTGAAAATGGACAAAAAAGTTCTAAATTGCGATTTCTACGCAATCTCAGGAAGTACCGAACCGATTTATAAAGTAATGGTGTGAAAACGATAGTGACAGTCCTCGCTCCAACATAGGCTGTATTTCATGTCGGTGTCACTACCCCAAACGGTTGAAGGAGCAAAAAACAATCTAAATTGCGTTTTTTGTAATACTGCAGGGGAGAGCAACTTGAAACTAGGCATGGTAGTTACATATAAGATATAAATGATCTCTAAGAACATTTCCTAAATAATTCGAAATTTAAAAGGGGTTAAAATGGACAAAAAAGTTTTAAATTGCGATTTCTACGCAATCTCAGGAAGTACCGAACCGATTTATAAAATAATGGTGTGAAAACGATAGTGACAGTCCTCGCTCCAACATAGGCTGTATTTCATGTCGGTGTCACTACCCCAAACGGTTGAAGGAGCAAAAAACGATCTGAATTTGCGTTTTTTGTAATACTGCAGGGAAGAGCAACTTGAAACTAGGCATGGTAGTTACATATAAGATATAAATGATCTCTAAGAACATTTCCTAAATAATTAGAAATTTAAAAGGGGTGAAAATGGACAAAAAAGTTCTAAATTGCGATTTCTACGCAATATCAGGAAGTACCGAACCGATTTATAAAATAATGGTGTAAGAACAATAGTGACAGTCCTCGCTCCAACATAGGCTGTATTTCATGTCGGTGTCACTACCCCAAACGGTTGAAAGAGAAAAAACGATCTAAATTGCGTTTTTTGTAATACTGCAGGGGAGAGCAACTTGAAACTAGGCATGGTAGTTACATATAAGATATAAATGATCTGTAAGAACATTTCCTAAATAATTCGAATTTTAAAAGGTGTGAAAATGGACAAAAAAGTTCTAAATTGCAATTTCTACACAATCTCAGGATGTACCGAACCGATTTATAAAATAATGGTGTGAAAACGATAGTGACAGTCCTCGCTCCAACATAGGCTGTATTTCATGTCAGTGTCACTACCCCAAACGGTTGAAGGAGCAAAAAATGATCTAAATTGCGTTTTTTGTAATACTGCAGGAGAGAGCAACTTGAAACTAGGCATGGTAGTTACATATAAGATATAAATGATCTCTAAGAACATTTCCTAAATAATTCGAAATTTAAAAGGGGTGAAAATGGACAAAAAAGTTCTAAATTGCGATTTCTACGCAATCTCAGGAAGTACCGAACCGAATTATAAAATAATGGTGTGAAAACGATAGTGACAGTCCTCGCTCCAACATAGGCTGTATTTCATGTCGGTGTCACTACCCCAAACGGTTGAAGGAGCAAAAAACGATCTAAATTGCGTTTTTTGTAATACTGCAGGGGAGAGCAACTTGAAACTAGGCATGGTAGTTCCATATAAGATATAAATGATCTCTAAGAACATTTCCTAAATAATTCGAAATTTAAAAGGGGTGAAAATGGACAAAAAAGTTTTAAATTGCGATTTCTACGCAATCTCAGGAAGTACCGAACCGATTTATAAAATAATGGTGTGAAAACGATAGTGACAGTCCTCGCTCCAACATAGGCTGTATTTCATGTCGGTGTCACTACCCCAAACGGTTGAAGGAGCAAAAAACGATCTAAATTGCGTTTTCTGTAATACTGCAGGGGAGAGCAACTTGAAACTAGGCATGGTAGTTACATATAAGATATAAATGATCTCTAAGAACATTTCCTAAATAATTAGAAATTTAAAAGGGGTGAAAATGAACAAAAAAGTTCTAAATTGCGATTTCTACGCAATCTCAGGAAGTACCGAACCGATTTGTAAAATAATGGTGTGAAAACGATAGTGACAGTCCTCGCTCCAACATAGGCTGTATTTCATGTCGGTGTCACTACCCCAAACGGTTGAAAGAGCAAAAAACGATCTAAATTGCGTTTTTTTAATACTGCAGTGGAGAGCAACTTGAAACTAGGCATGGTAGTTACATATAAGATATAAATGATCTCTAAGAACATTTCCTAAATAATTCGAATTTTAAAAGGGGTGAAAACGGACAAAAAAGTTCTAAATTGCGATTTCTACGCAATCTCAGGAAGTACCGAACCGATTTATAAAATAATGGTGTGAAAACGATAGTGACAGTCCTCGCTCCAACATAGGCTGTATTTCATGTCGGTGTCACTACCCCAAACGGTTGAAGGAGCAAAAAACGATCTAAATTGCGTTTTTTGTAATACTGCAGGGGAGAGCAACTTGAAACTAGGCATGGTAGTTACATATAAGA
This sequence comes from Maratus speciosus, assembly GCA_963932465.1. NCBI lineage: Eukaryota > Metazoa > Arthropoda > Arachnida > Araneae > Salticidae > Maratus > Maratus speciosus. The sequence goes on along the minus strand of OZ010799.1, from coordinate 55,293,249 downwards.
TATAAATGATCTCTAAGAACATTTCCTAAATAATTCGAAATTTAAAAGGGGTTAAAATGGACAAAAAAGTTTTAAATTGCGATTTCTACGCAATCTCAGGAAGTACCGAACCGATTTATAAAATAATGGTGTGAAAACGATAGTGATAGTCCTCGCTCCAACATAGACTGTATTTCATGTCGGTGTCACTACCCCAAACGGTTGAAGGAGCAAAAAACGATCTAAATTGCGTTTTTTGTAATACTGCAGGGGAGAGCAACTTGAAACTAGGCATGGTAGTTACATATAAGATATAAATGATCTCTAAGAACATTTCCTAAATAATTAGAAATTTAAAAGGGGTGAAAATGGACAAAAAAGTTCTAAATTGCGATTTCTACACAATCTCAGGAAGTACCGAACCGATTTATAAAATAATGGTGTGAAAACGATAGTGACATTCCTCGCTCCAACATAGGCTGTATTTCATGTCGGTGTCACTACCCCAAACGGTTGAAGGAGCAAAAAACGATCTAAATTACGTTTTTTGTAATACTGCAGGAGAGAGCAACTTGAAACTAGGCATGGTAGTTACATATAAGATATAAATGATCTCTAAGAACATTTCCTAAATAATTCGAAATTTAAAAGGGGTGAAAATGGACAAAAAAGTTCTAAATTGCGATTTCTACGCAATCTCAGGAAGTACCGAACCGATTTATAAAATAATGGTGTGAAAACGATAGTGACAGTCCTCGCTCCAACATAGGCTGTATTTCATGTCGGTGTCACGCCCAAACGGTTGAAGGAGCAAAAAACAATCTAAATTGCGTTTTTTGTAATACTGCAGGGGAGAGCAACTTGAAACTAGATATGGTAGTTACATATAAGATATAAATGATCTCTAAGAACATTTCCTAAATAATTCGAAATTTAAAAGTGGTGAAAATGGACATAAAAGTTTTAAATTGCGATTTCTACGCAATCTCAGGAAGTACCGAGCCGATTTACAAAATAATGGTGTGAAAACGATAGTGACAGTCCTCGCTCCAACATAGGCTGTATTTCATGTCGGTGTCACTACCCCAAAAGGTTGAAGGAGCAAAAAACGATCTAAATTGCGTTTTTTGTAATACTGCAGGGGAGAGCAACTTGAAACTAGGCATGGTAGTTACATATAAGATATAAATGATCTGTAAGAACATTTCCTAAATAATTCGAATTTTAAAAGGTGTGAAAATGGACAAAAAAGTTCTAAATTGCAATTTCTACACAATCTCAGGAAGTACCGAACCGATTTATAAAATAATGGTGTGAAAACGATAGTGACAGTCCTCGCTCCAACATAGGCTGTATTTCATGTCAGTGTCACTACCCCAAACGGTTGAAGGAGCAAAAACTAAATTGCGTTTTTTGTAATACTGCGGCTGCAGATAGTAGCAACTTGAAACCTAGGCATGGTAGTTACATATAAGATATAAATGATCTCTAAGAACATTTCCTAAATAATTCGAAATTTAAAAGGGGTGAAAATGGACAAAAAAGTTCTAAATTGCGATTTCTACGCAATCTCAGGAAGTACCGAACCGATTTATAAAATAATGGTGTGAAAACGATAGTGACAGTCCTCGCTCCAACATAGCTGTATTTCATGTCGGTGTCACTACCCCAAACGGTTGAAGGAGCAAAAAACGATCTAAATTGCGTTTTTGTAATACTGCAGGGGAGAGCAACTTGAAACTAGGCATGGTAGTTACATATAAGATATAAATGATCTCTAAGAACATTTCCTAAATAATTCGAAATTTAAAAGGGGTGAAAATGGACAAAAAAGTTTTAAATTGCGATTTCTACGCAATCTCAGGAAGTACCGAACCGATTTATAAAATAATGGTGTGAAAACGATAGTGACAGTCCTCGCTCCAACATAGGCTGTATTTCATGTCGGTGTCACTACCCCAAACGGTTGAAGGAGCAAAAAACGATCTAAATTGCGTTTTCTGTAATACTGCAGGGGAGAGCAACTTGAAACTAGGCATGGTAGTTACATATAATATATAAATGATCTCTAAGAACATTTCCTAAATAATTAGAAATTTAAAAGGGGTGAAAATGGACAAAAAAGTTCTAAATTGCGATTTCTACGCAATCTCAGGAAGTACCGAACCGATTTATAAAATAATGGTGTGAAAACGATAGTGATAGTCCTCGCTCCAACATAGACTGTATTTCATGTCGGTGTCACTACCCCAAACGGTTGAAGGAGCAAAAAACGATCTAAATTGCGTTTTTTGTAATACTGCAGGGGAGAGCAACTTGAAACTAGGCATGGTAGTTACATATAAGATATAAATGATCTCTAAGAACATTTCCTAAATAATTAGAAATTTAAAAGGGGTGAAAATGGACAAAAAAGTTCTAAATTGCGATTTCTACGCAATCTCAGGAAGTACCGAACCGATTTATAAAATAATGGTGTGAAAACAATAGTGACAGTCCTCGCTCCAACATAGGCTGTATTTCATGTCGGTGTCACGCCCAAACGGTTGAAGGAGCAAAAAACAATCTAAATTGCGTTTTTTGTAATACTGCAGGGGAGAGCAACTTGAAACTAGATATGGTAGTTACATATAAGATATAAATGATCTCTAAGAACATTTCCTAAATAATTCGAAATTTAAAAGTGGTGAAAATGGACATAAAAGTTTTAAATTGCGATTTCTACGCAATCTCAGGAAGTACCGAGCCGATTTACAAAATAATGGTGTGAAAACGATAGTGACAGTCCTCGCTCCAACATAGGCTGTATTTCATGTCGGTGTCACTACCCCAAAAGGTTGAAGGAGCAAAAAACGATCTAAATTGCGTTTTTTGTAATACTGCAGGGGAGAGCAACTTGAAACTAGGCATGGTAGTTACATATAAGATATAAATGATCTCTAAGAACATTTCCTAAATAATTAGAAATTTAAAAGGGGTGAAAATGGACAAAAAAGTTCTAAATTGCGATTTCTACGCAATCTCAGGAAGTACCGAACCGATTTATAAAATAATGGTGTGAAAACGATAGTGACAGTCCTCGCTCCAACATAGGCTGTATTTCATGTCGGTGTCACAACCCCAAACGGTTGAAAGAGCAAAAAACGATCTAAATTGCGTTTTTTGTAATACTGCAGGGGAGAGCAACTTGAAACTAGGCATGGTAGTTACATATAAGATATAAATGATCTCTAAGAACATTTCCTAAATAATTCGAATTTTAGGTGAAAATGGACAAAAAAGTTCTAAATTGCGATTTCTACGCAATCTCAGGAAGTACCGAACCGATTTATAAAATAATGGTGTGAAAACGATAGTGACAGTCCTCGCTCCAACATAGGCTGTATTTCATGTCGGTGTCACTAACCCAAACGGTTGAAGGAGCAAAAAACGATCTAAATTGCGTTTTTTGTAATACTGCAGGGGAGAGCAACTTGAAACTAGGCATGGTAGTTACATATAAGATATAAATGATCTCTAAGAACATTTCCTAAATAATTCGAATTTTGGGTGAAAATGGACAAAAAAGTTCTAAATTGCGATTTCTACGCAATCTCAGGAAGTACCGAACCGATTTATAAAGTAATGGTGTGAAAACGATAGTGACAGTCCTCGCTCCAACATAGGCTGTATTTCATGTCGGTGTCACTACCCCAAACGGTTGAAGGAGCAAAAAACAATCTAAATTGCGTTTTTTGTAATACTGCAGGGGAGAGCAACTTGAAACTAGGCATGGTAGTTACATATAAGATATAAATGATCTCTAAGAACATTTCCTAAATAATTCGAAATTTAAAAGGGGTTAAAATGGACAAAAAAGTTTTAAATTGCGATTTCTACGCAATCTCAGGAAGTACCGAACCGATTTATAAAATAATGGTGTGAAAACGATAGTGACAGTCCTCGCTCCAACATAGGCTGTATTTCATGTCGGTGTCACTACCCCAAACGGTTGAAGGAGCAAAAAACGATCTGAATTTGCGTTTTTTGTAATACTGCAGGGAAGAGCAACTTGAAACTAGGCATGGTAGTTACATATAAGATATAAATGATCTCTAAGAACATTTCCTAAATAATTAGAAATTTAAAAGGGGTGAAAATGGACAAAAAAGTTCTAAATTGCGATTTCTACGCAATATCAGGAAGTACCGAACCGATTTATAAAATAATGGTGTAAGAACAATAGTGACAGTCCTCGCTCCAACATAGGCTGTATTTCATGTCGGTGTCACTACCCCAAACGGTTGAAAGAGCAAAAAACGATCTAAATTGCGTTTTTTGTAATACTGCAGGGGAGAGCAACTTGAAACTAGGCATGGTAGTTACATATAAGATATAAATGATCTGTAAGAACATTTCCTAAATAATTCGAATTTTAAAAGGTGTGAAAATGGACAAAAAAGTTCTAAATTGCAATTTCTACACAATCTCAGGATGTACCGAACCGATTTATAAAATAATGGTGTGAAAACGATAGTGACAGTCCTCGCTCCAACATAGGCTGTATTTCATGTCAGTGTCACTACCCCAAACGGTTGAAGGAGCAAAAAATGATCTAAATTGCGTTTTTTGTAATACTGCAGGAGAGAGCAACTTGAAACTAGGCATGGTAGTTACATATAAGATATAAATGATCTCTAAGAACATTTCCTAAATAATTCGAAATTTAAAAGGGGTGAAAATGGACAAAAAAGTTCTAAATTGCGATTTCTACGCAATCTCAGGAAGTACCGAACCGAATTATAAAATAATGGTGTGAAAACGATAGTGACAGTCCTCGCTCCAACATAGGCTGTATTTCATGTCGGTGTCACTACCCCAAACGGTTGAAGGAGCAAAAAACGATCTAAATTGCGTTTTTTGTAATACTGCAGGGGAGAGCAACTTGAAACTAGGCATGGTAGTTCCATATAAGATATAAATGATCTCTAAGAACATTTCCTAAATAATTCGAAATTTAAAAGGGGTGAAAATGGACAAAAAAGTTTTAAATTGCGATTTCTACGCAATCTCAGGAAGTACCGAACCGATTTATAAAATAATGGTGTGAAAACGATAGTGACAGTCCTCGCTCCAACATAGGCTGTATTTCATGTCGGTGTCACTACCCCAAACGGTTGAAGGAGCAAAAAACGATCTAAATTGCGTTTTCTGTAATACTGCAGGGGAGAGCAACTTGAAACTAGGCATGGTAGTTACATATAAGATATAAATGATCTCTAAGAACATTTCCTAAATAATTAGAAATTTAAAAGGGGTGAAAATGAACAAAAAAGTTCTAAATTGCGATTTCTACGCAATCTCAGGAAGTACCGAACCGATTTGTAAAATAATGGTGTGAAAACGATAGTGACAGTCCTCGCTCCAACATAGGCTGTATTTCATGTCGGTGTCACTACCCCAAACGGTTGAAAGAGCAAAAAACGATCTAAATTGCGTTTTTTTAATACTGCAGTGGAGAGCAACTTGAAACTAGGCATGGTAGTTACATATAAGATATAAATGATCTCTAAGAACATTTCCTAAATAATTCGAATTTTAAAAGGGGTGAAAACGGACAAAAAAGTTCTAAATTGCGATTTCTACGCAATCTCAGGAAGTACCGAACCGATTTATAAAATAATGGTGTGAAAACGATAGTGACAGTCCTCGCTCCAACATAGGCTGTATTTCATGTCGGTGTCACTACCCCAAACGGTTGAAGGAGCAAAAAACGATCTAAATTGCGTTTTTTGTAATACTGCAGGGGAGAGCAACTTGAAACTAGGCATGGTAGTTACATATAAGATATAAATGATCTCTAAGAACATTTCCTAAATAATTCGAAATTTAAAAGGGGTTAAAATGGACAAAAAAGTTTTAAATTGCGATTTCTACGCAATCTCAGGAAGTACCGAACCGATTTATAAAATAATGGTGTGAAAACGATAGTGATAGTCCTCGCTCCAACATAGACTGTATTTCATGTCGGTGTCACTACCCCAAACGGTTGAAGGAGCAAAAAACGATCTAAATTGCGTTTTTTGTAATACTGCAGGGGAGAGCAACTTGAAACTAGGCATGGTAGTTACATATAAGATATAAATGATCTCTAAGAACATTTCCTAAATAATTAGAAATTTAAAAGGGGTGAAAATGGACAAAAAAGTTCTAAATTGCGATTTCTACACAATCTCAGGAAGTACCGAACCGATTTATAAAATAATGGTGTGAAAACGATAGTGACATTCCTCGCTCCAACATAGGCTGTATTTCATGTCGGTGTCACTACCCCAAACGGTTGAAGGAGCAAAAAACGATCTAAATTACGTTTTTTGTAATACTGCAGGAGAGAGCAACTTGAAACTAGGCATGGTAGTTACATATAAGATATAAATGATCTCTAAGAACATTTCCTAAATAATTCGAAATTTAAAAGGGGTGAAAATGGACAAAAAAGTTCTAAATTGCGATTTCTACGCAATCTCAGGAAGTACCGAACCGATTTATAAAATAATGGTGTGAAAACGATAGTGACAGTCCTCGCTCCAACATAGGCTGTATTTCATGTCGGTGTCACGCCCAAACGGTTGAAGGAGCAAAAAACAATCTAAATTGCGTTTTTTGTAATACTGCAGGGGAGAGCAACTTGAAACTAGATATGGTAGTTACATATAAGATATAAATGATCTCTAAGAACATTTCCTAAATAATTCGAAATTTAAAAGTGGTGAAAATGGACATAAAAGTTTTAAATTGCGATTTCTACGCAATCTCAGGAAGTACCGAGCCGATTTACAAAATAATGGTGTGAAAACGATAGTGACAGTCCTCGCTCCAACATAGGCTGTATTTCATGTCGGTGTCACTACCCCAAAAGGTTGAAGGAGCAAAAAACGATCTAAATTGCGTTTTTTGTAATACTGCAGGGGAGAGCAACTTGAAACTAGGCATGGTAGTTACATATAAGATATAAATGATCTGTAAGAACATTTCCTAAATAATTCGAATTTTAAAAGGTGTGAAAATGGACAAAAAAGTTCTAAATTGCAATTTCTACACAATCTCAGGAAGTACCGAACCGATTTATAAAATAATGGTGTGAAAACGATAGTGACAGTCCTCGCTCCAACATAGGCTGTATTTCATGTCAGTGTCACTACCCCAAACGGTTGAAGGAGCAAAAAATGATCTAAATTGCGTTTTTTGTAATACTGCAGGAGAGAGCAACTTGAAACTAGGCATGGTAGTTACATATAAGATATAAATGATCTCTAAGAACATTTCCTAAATAATTCGAAATTTAAAAGGGGTGAAAATGGACAAAAAAGTTCTAAATTGCGATTTCTACGCAATCTCAGGAAGTACCGAACCGATTTATAAAATAATGGTGTGAAAACGATAGTGACAGTCCTCGCTCCAACATAGGCTGTATTTCATGTCGGTGTCACTACCCCAAACGGTTGAAGGAGCAAAAAACGATCTAAATTGCGTTTTTTGTAATACTGCAGGGGAGAGCAACTTGAAACTAGGCATGGTAGTTACATATAAGATATAAATGATCTCTAAGAACATTTCCTAAATAATTCGAAATTTAAAAGGGGTGAAAATGGACAAAAAAGTTTTAAATTGCGATTTCTACGCAATCTCAGGAAGTACCGAACCGATTTATAAAATAATGGTGTGAAAACGATAGTGACAGTCCTCGCTCCAACATAGGCTGTATTTCATGTCGGTGTCACTACCCCAAACGGTTGAAGGAGCAAAAAACGATCTAAATTGCGTTTTCTGTAATACTGCAGGGGAGAGCAACTTGAAACTAGGCATGGTAGTTACATATAATATATAAATGATCTCTAAGAACATTTCCTAAATAATTAGAAATTTAAAAGGGGTGAAAATGGACAAAAAAGTTCTAAATTGCGATTTCTACGCAATCTCAGGAAGTACCGAACCGATTTATAAAATAATGGTGTGAAAACGATAGTGATAGTCCTCGCTCCAACATAGACTGTATTTCATGTCGGTGTCACTACCCCAAACGGTTGAAGGAGCAAAAAACGATCTAAATTGCGTTTTTTGTAATACTGCAGGGGAGAGCAACTTGAAACTAGGCATGGTAGTTACATATAAGATATAAATGATCTCTAAGAACATTTCCTAAATAATTAGAAATTTAAAAGGGGTGAAAATGGACAAAAAAGTTCTAAATTGCGATTTCTACGCAATCTCAGGAAGTACCGAACCGATTTATAAAATAATGGTGTGAAAACAATAGTGACAGTCCTCGCTCCAACATAGGCTGTATTTCATGTCGGTGTCACGCCCAAACGGTTGAAGGAGCAAAAAACAATCTAAATTGCGTTTTTTGTAATACTGCAGGGGAGAGCAACTTGAAACTAGATATGGTAGTTACATATAAGATATAAATGATCTCTAAGAACATTTCCTAAATAATTCGAAATTTAAAAGTGGTGAAAATGGACATAAAAGTTTTAAATTGCGATTTCTACGCAATCTCAGGAAGTACCGAGCCGATTTACAAAATAATGGTGTGAAAACGATAGTGACAGTCCTCGCTCCAACATAGGCTGTATTTCATGTCGGTGTCACTACCCCAAAAGGTTGAAGGAGCAAAAAACGATCTAAATTGCGTTTTTTGTAATACTGCAGGGGAGAGCAACTTGAAACTAGGCATGGTAGTTACATATAAGATATAAATGATCTGTAAGAACATTTCCTAAATAATTCGAATTTTAAAAGGTGTGAAAATGGACAAAAAAGTTCTAAATTGCAATTTCTACACAATCTCAGGAAGTACCGAACCGATTTATAAAATAATGGTGTGAAAACGATAGTGACAGTCCTCGCTCCAACATAGGCTGTATTTCATGTCAGTGTCACTACCCCAAACGGTTGAAGGAGCAAAAAATGATCTAAATTGCGTTTTTTGTAATACTGCAGGAGAGAGCAACTTGAAACTAGGCATGGTAGTTACATATAAGATATAAATGATCTCTAAGAACATTTCCTAAATAATTCGAAATTTAAAAGGGGTGAAAATGGACAAAAAAGTTCTAAATTGCGATTTCTACGCAATCTCAGGAAGTACCGAACCGATTTATAAAATAATGGTGTGAAAACGATAGTGACAGTCCTCGCTCCAACATAGGCTGTATTTCATGTCGGTGTCACTACCCCAAACGGTTGAAGGAGCAAAAAACGATCTAAATTGCGTTTTTTGTAATACTGCAGGGGAGAGCAACTTGAAACTAGGCATGGTAGTTACATATAAGATATAAATGATCTCTAAGAACATTTCCTAAATAATTCGAAATTTAAAAGGGGTGAAAATGGACAAAAAAGTTTTAAATTGCGATTTCTACGCAATCTCAGGAAGTACCGAACCGATTTATAAAATAATGGTGTGAAAACGATAGTGACAGTCCTCGCTCCAACATAGGCTGTATTTCATGTCGGTGTCACTACCCCAAACGGTTGAAGGAGCAAAAAACGATCTAAATTGCGTTTTCTGTAATACTGCAGGGGAGAGCAACTTGAAACTAGGCATGGTAGTTACATATAATATATAAATGATCTCTAAGAACATTTCCTAAATAATTAGAAATTTAAAAGGGGTGAAAATGGACAAAAAAGTTCTAAATTGCGATTTCTACGCAATCTCAGGAAGTACCGAACCGATTTATAAAATAATGGTGTGAAAACGATAGTGATAGTCCTCGCTCCAACATAGACTGTATTTCATGTCGGTGTCACTACCCCAAACGGTTGAAGGAGCAAAAAACGATCTAAATTGCGTTTTTTGTAATACTGCAGGGGAGAGCAACTTGAAACTAGGCATGGTAGTTACATATAAGATATAAATGATCTCTAAGAACATTTCCTAAATAATTAGAAATTTAAAAGGGGTGAAAATGGACAAAAAAGTTCTAAATTGCGATTTCTACGCAATCTCAGGAAGTACCGAACCGATTTATAAAATAATGGTGTGAAAACAATAGTGACAGTCCTCGCTCCAACATAGGCTGTATTTCATGTCGGTGTCACTACCCCAAACGGTTGAAAGAGCAAAAAACGATCTAAATTGCGTTTTTTGTAATACTGCAGCGGAGAGCAACTTGAAACTAGGCATGGTAGTTACATATAAGATATAAATGATCTCTAAGAACATTTCCTAAATAATTCGAATTTTAAAAGGGGTGAAAATGGACAAAAAATTTCTAAATTGCGATTTCTACACAATCTCAGGAAGTACCGAACCGATTTATAAAATAATGGTGTGAAAACGATAGTGACATTCCTCGCTCCAACATAGGCTGTATTTCATGTCGGTGTCACTACCCCAAACGGTTGAAGGAGCAAAAAACGATCTAAATTACGTTTTTTGTAATACTGCAGGAGAGAGCAACTTGAAACTAGGCATGGTAGTTACATATAAGATATAAATGATCTCTAAGAACATTTCCTAAATAATTCGAAATTTAAAAGGGGTGAAAATGGACAAAAAAGTTCTAAATTGCGATTTCTACGCAATCTCAGGAAGTACCGAACCGATTTATAAAATAATGGTGTGAAAACGATAGTGACAGTCCTCGCTCCAACATAGGCTGTATTTCATGTCGGTGTCACTACCCCAAACGGTTGAAGGAGCAAAAAACGATCTAAATTGCGTTTTTTGTAATACTGCAGGGGAGAGCAACTTGAAACTAGGCATGGTAGTTACATATAAGATATAAATGATCTGTAAGAACATTTCCTAAATAATTCGAATTTTAAAAGGTGTGAAAATGGACAAAAAAGTTCTAAATTGCAATTTCTACACAATCTCAGGATGTACCGAACCGATTTATAAAATAATGGTGTGAAAACGATAGTGACAGTCCTCGCTCCAACATAGGCTGTATTTCATGTCAGTGTCACTACCCCAAACGGTTGAAGGAGCAAAAAATGATCTAAATTGCGTTTTTTGTAATACTGCAGGAGAGAGCAACTTGAAACTAGGCATGGTAGTTACATATAAGATATAAATGATCTCTAAGAACATTTCCTAAATAATTCGAAATTTAAAAGGGGTGAAAATGGACAAAAAAGTTCTAAATTGCGATTTCTACGCAATCTCAGGAAGTACCGAACCGAATTATAAAATAATGGTGTGAAAACGATAGTGACAGTCCTCGCTCCAACATAGGCTGTATTTCATGTCGGTGTCACTACCCCAAACGGTTGAAGGAGCAAAAAACGATCTAAATTGCGTTTTTTGTAATACTGCAGGGGAGAGCAACTTGAAACTAGGCATGGTAGTTCCATATAAGATATAAATGATCTCTAAGAACATTTCCTAAATAATTCGAAATTTAAAAGGGGTGAAAATGGACAAAAAAGTTTTAAATTGCGATTTCTACGCAATCTCAGGAAGTACCGAACCGATTTATAAAATAATGGTGTGAAAACGATAGTGACAGTCCTCGCTCCAACATAGGCTGTATTTCATGTCGGTGTCACTACCCCAAACGGTTGAAGGAGCAAAAAACGATCTAAATTGCGTTTTCTGTAATACTGCAGGGGAGAGCAACTTGAAACTAGGCATGGTAGTTACATATAAGATATAAATGATCTCTAAGAACATTTCCTAAATAATTAGAAATTTAAAAGGGGTGAAAATGAACAAAAAAGTTCTAAATTGCGATTTCTACGCAATCTCAGGAAGTACCGAACCGATTTGTAAAATAATGGTGTGAAAACGATAGTGACAGTCCTCGCTCCAACATAGGCTGTATTTCATGTCGGTGTCACTACCCCAAACGGTTGAAAGAGCAAAAAACGATCTAAATTGCGTTTTTTTAATACTGCAGTGGAGAGCAACTTGAAACTAGGCATGGTAGTTACATATAAGATATAAATGATCTCTAAGAACATTTCCTAAATAATTCGAATTTTAAAAGGGGTGAAAACGGACAAAAAAGTTCTAAATTGCGATTTCTACGCAATCTCAGGAAGTACCGAACCGATTTATAAAATAATGGTGTGAAAACGATAGTGACAGTCCTCGCTCCAACATAGGCTGTATTTCATGTCGGTGTCACTACCCCAAACGGTTGAAGGAGCAAAAAACGATCTAAATTGCGTTTTTTGTAATACTGCAGGGGAGAGCAACTTGAAACTAGGCATGGTAGTTACATATAAGATATAAATGATCTCTAAGAACATTTCCTAAATAATTCGAAATTTAAAAGGGGTTAAAATGGACAAAAAAGTTTTAAATTGCGATTTCTACGCAATCTCAGGAAGTACCGAACCGATTTATAAAATAATGGTGTGAAAACGATAGTGATAGTCCTCGCTCCAACATAGACTGTATTTCATGTCGGTGTCACTACCCCAAACGGTTGAAGGAGCAAAAAACGATCTAAATTGCGTTTTTTGTAATACTGCAGGGGAGAGCAACTTGAAACTAGGCATGGTAGTTACATATAAGATATAAATGATCTCTAAGAACATTTCCTAAATAATTAGAAATTTAAAAGGGGTGAAAATGGACAAAAAAGTTCTAAATTGCGATTTCTACACAATCTCAGGAAGTACCGAACCGATTTATAAAATAATGGTGTGAAAACGATAGTGACATTCCTCGCTCCAACATAGGCTGTATTTCATGTCGGTGTCACTACCCCAAACGGTTGAAGGAGCAAAAAACGATCTAAATTACGTTTTTTGTAATACTGCAGGAGAGAGCAACTTGAAACTAGGCATGGTAGTTACATATAAGATATAAATGATCTCTAAGAACATTTCCTAAATAATTCGAAATTTAAAAGGGGTGAAAATGGACAAAAAAGTTCTAAATTGCGATTTCTACGCAATCTCAGGAAGTACCGAACCGATTTATAAAATAATGGTGTGAAAACGATAGTGACAGTCCTCGCTCCAACATAGGCTGTATTTCATGTCGGTGTCACGCCCAAACGGTTGAAGGAGCAAAAAACAATCTAAATTGCGTTTTTTGTAATACTGCAGGGGAGAGCAACTTGAAACTAGATATGGTAGTTACATATAAGATATAAATGATCTCTAAGAACATTTCCTAAATAATTCGAAATTTAAAAGTGGTGAAAATGGACATAAAAGTTTTAAATTGCGATTTCTACGCAATCTCAGGAAGTACCGAGCCGATTTACAAAATAATGGTGTGAAAACGATAGTGACAGTCCTCGCTCCAACATAGGCTGTATTTCATGTCGGTGTCACTACCCCAAAAGGTTGAAGGAGCAAAAAACGATCTAAATTGCGTTTTTTGTAATACTGCAGGGGAGAGCAACTTGAAACTAGGCATGGTAGTTACATATAAGATATAAATGATCTGTAAGAACATTTCCTAAATAATTCGAATTTTAAAAGGTGTGAAAATGGACAAAAAAGTTCTAAATTGCAATTTCTACACAATCTCAGGAAGTACCGAACCGATTTATAAAATAATGGTGTGAAAACGATAGTGACAGTCCTCGCTCCAACATAGGCTGTATTTCATGTCAGTGTCACTACCCCAAACGGTTGAAGGAGCAAAAAATGATCTAAATTGCGTTTTTTGTAATACTGCAGGAGAGAGCAACTTGAAACTAGGCATGGTAGTTACATATAAGATATAAATGATCTCTAAGAACATTTCCTAAATAATTCGAAATTTAAAAGGGGTGAAAATGGACAAAAAAGTTCTAAATTGCGATTTCTACGCAATCTCAGGAAGTACCGAACCGATTTATAAAATAATGGTGTGAAAACGATAGTGACAGTCCTCGCTCCAACATAGGCTGTATTTCATGTCGGTGTCACTACCCCAAACGGTTGAAGGAGCAAAAAACGATCTAAATTGCGTTTTTTGTAATACTGCAGGGGAGAGCAACTTGAAACTAGGCATGGTAGTTACATATAAGATATAAATGATCTCTAAGAACATTTCCTAAATAATTCGAAATTTAAAAGGGGTGAAAATGGACAAAAAAGTTTTAAATTGCGATTTCTACGCAATCTCAGGAAGTACCGAACCGATTTATAAAATAATGGTGTGAAAACGATAGTGACAGTCCTCGCTCCAACATAGGCTGTATTTCATGTCGGTGTCACTACCCCAAACGGTTGAAGGAGCAAAAAACGATCTAAATTGCGTTTTCTGTAATACTGCAGGGGAGAGCAACTTGAAACTAGGCATGGTAGTTACATATAATATATAAATGATCTCTAAGAACATTTCCTAAATAATTAGAAATTTAAAAGGGGTGAAAATGGACAAAAAAGTTCTAAATTGCGATTTCTACGCAATCTCAGGAAGTACCGAACCGATTTATAAAATAATGGTGTGAAAACGATAGTGATAGTCCTCGCTCCAACATAGACTGTATTTCATGTCGGTGTCACTACCCCAAACGGTTGAAGGAGCAAAAAACGATCTAAATTGCGTTTTTTGTAATACTGCAGGGGAGAGCAACTTGAAACTAGGCATGGTAGTTACATATAAGATATAAATGATCTCTAAGAACATTTCCTAAATAATTAGAAATTTAAAAGGGGTGAAAATGGACAAAAAAGTTCTAAATTGCGATTTCTACGCAATCTCAGGAAGTACCGAACCGATTTATAAAATAATGGTGTGAAAACAATAGTGACAGTCCTCGCTCCAACATAGGCTGTATTTCATGTCGGTGTCACGCCCAAACGGTTGAAGGAGCAAAAAACAATCTAAATTGCGTTTTTTGTAATACTGCAGGGGAGAGCAACTTGAAACTAGATATGGTAGTTACATATAAGATATAAATGATCTCTAAGAACATTTCCTAAATAATTCGAAATTTAAAAGTGGTGAAAATGGACATAAAAGTTTTAAATTGCGATTTCTACGCAATCTCAGGAAGTACCGAGCCGATTTACAAAATAATGGTGTGAAAACGATAGTGACAGTCCTCGCTCCAACATAGGCTGTATTTCATGTCGGTGTCACTACCCCAAAAGGTTGAAGGAGCAAAAAACGATCTAAATTGCGTTTTTTGTAATACTGCAGGGGAGAGCAACTTGAAACTAGGCATGGTAGTTACATATAAGATATAAATGATCTCTAAGAACATTTCCTAAATAATTAGAAATTTAAAAGGGGTGAAAATGGACAAAAAAGTTCTAAATTGCGATTTCTACGCAATCTCAGGAAGTACCGAACCGATTTATAAAATAATGGTGTGAAAACGATAGTGACAGTCCTCGCTCCAACATAGGCTGTATTTCATGTCGGTGTCACAACCCCAAACGGTTGAAAGAGCAAAAAACGATCTAAATTGCGTTTTTTGTAATACTGCAGGGGAGAGCAACTTGAAACTAGGCATGGTAGTTACATATAAGATATAAATGATCTCTAAGAACATTTCCTAAATAATTCGAATTTTAGGTGAAAATGGACAAAAAAGTTCTAAATTGCGATTTCTACGCAATCTCAGGAAGTACCGAACCGATTTATAAAATAATGGTGTGAAAACGATAGTGACAGTCCTCGCTCCAACATAGGCTGTATTTCATGTCGGTGTCACTAACCCAAACGGTTGAAGGAGCAAAAAACGATCTAAATTGCGTTTTTTGTAATACTGCAGGGGAGAGCAACTTGAAACTAGGCATGGTAGTTACATATAAGATATAAATGATCTCTAAGAACATTTCCTAAATAATTAGAAATTTAAAAGGGGTGAAAATGGACAAAAAAGTTCTAAATTGCGATTTCTACGCAATCTCAGGAAGTACCGAACCGATTTATAAAATAATGGTGTGAAAACGATAGTGACAGTCCTCGCTCCAACATAGGCTGTATTTCATGTCGGTGTCACTACCCCAAACGGTTGAAAGAGCAAAAAACGATCTAAATTGCGTTTTTTGAAATACTGCAGGGGAGAGCAACTTGAAACTAGGCATGGTAGTTACATATAAGATATAAATGATCTCTAAGAACATTTCCTAAATAATTCGAATTTTGGGTGAAAATGGACAAAAAAGTTCTAAATTGCGATTTCTACGCAATCTCAGGAAGTACCGAACCGATTTATAAAGTAATGGTGTGAAAACGATAGTGACAGTCCTCGCTCCAACATAGGCTGTATTTCATGTCGGTGTCACTACCCCAAACGGTTGAAGGAGCAAAAAACAATCTAAATTGCGTTTTTTGTAATACTGCAGGGGAGAGCAACTTGAAACTAGGCATGGTAGTTACATATAAGATATAAATGATCTCTAAGAACATTTCCTAAATAATTCGAAATTTAAAAGGGGTTAAAATGGACAAAAAAGTTTTAAATTGCGATTTCTACGCAATCTCAGGAAGTACCGAACCGATTTATAAAATAATGGTGTGAAAACGATAGTGACAGTCCTCGCTCCAACATAGGCTGTATTTCATGTCGGTGTCACTACCCCAAACGGTTGAAGGAGCAAAAAACGATCTGAATTTGCGTTTTTTGTAATACTGCAGGGAAGAGCAACTTGAAACTAGGCATGGTAGTTACATATAAGATATAAATGATCTCTAAGAACATTTCCTAAATAATTAGAAATTTAAAAGGGGTGAAAATGGACAAAAAAGTTCTAAATTGCGATTTCTACGCAATATCAGGAAGTACCGAACCGATTTATAAAATAATGGTGTAAGAACAATAGTGACAGTCCTCGCTCCAACATAGGCTGTATTTCATGTCGGTGTCACTACCCCAAACGGTTGAAAGAGCAAAAAACGATCTAAATTGCGTTTTTTGTAATACTGCAGGGGAGAGCAACTTGAAACTAGGCATGGTAGTTACATATAAGATATAAATGATCTGTAAGAACATTTCCTAAATAATTCGAATTTTAAAAGGTGTGAAAATGGACAAAAAAGTTCTAAATTGCAATTTCTACACAATCTCAGGATGTACCGAACCGATTTATAAAATAATGGTGTGAAAACGATAGTGACAGTCCTCGCTCCAACATAGGCTGTATTTCATGTCAGTGTCACTACCCCAAACGGTTGAAGGAGCAAAAAATGATCTAAATTGCGTTTTTTGTAATACTGCAGGAGAGAGCAACTTGAAACTAGGCATGGTAGTTACATATAAGATATAAATGATCTCTAAGAACATTTCCTAAATAATTCGAAATTTAAAAGGGGTGAAAATGGACAAAAAAGTTCTAAATTGCGATTTCTACGCAATCTCAGGAAGTACCGAACCGAATTATAAAATAATGGTGTGAAAACGATAGTGACAGTCCTCGCTCCAACATAGGCTGTATTTCATGTCGGTGTCACTACCCCAAACGGTTGAAGGAGCAAAAAACGATCTAAATTGCGTTTTTTGTAATACTGCAGGGGAGAGCAACTTGAAACTAGGCATGGTAGTTCCATATAAGATATAAATGATCTCTAAGAACATTTCCTAAATAATTCGAAATTTAAAAGGGGTGAAAATGGACAAAAAAGTTTTAAATTGCGATTTCTACGCAATCTCAGGAAGTACCGAACCGATTTATAAAATAATGGTGTGAAAACGATAGTGACAGTCCTCGCTCCAACATAGGCTGTATTTCATGTCGGTGTCACTACCCCAAACGGTTGAAGGAGCAAAAAACGATCTAAATTGCGTTTTCTGTAATACTGCAGGGGAGAGCAACTTGAAACTAGGCATGGTAGTTACATATAAGATATAAATGATCTCTAAGAACATTTCCTAAATAATTAGAAATTTAAAAGGGGTGAAAATGAACAAAAAAGTTCTAAATTGCGATTTCTACGCAATCTCAGGAAGTACCGAACCGATTTGTAAAATAATGGTGTGAAAACGATAGTGACAGTCCTCGCTCCAACATAGGCTGTATTTCATGTCGGTGTCACTACCCCAAACGGTTGAAAGAGCAAAAAATGATCTAAATTGCGTTTTTTTAATACTGCAGTGGAGAGCAACTTGAAACTAGGCATGGTAGTTACATATAAGATATAAATGATCTCTAAGAACATTTCCTAAATAATTCGAATTTTAAAAGGGGTGAAAACGGACAAAAAAGTTCTAAATTGCGATTTCTACGCAATCTCAGGAAGTACCGAACCGATTTATAAAATAATGGTGTGAAAACGATAGTGACAGTCCTCGCTCCAACATAGGCTGTATTTCATGTCGGTGTCACTACCCCAAACGGTTGAAGGAGCAAAAAACGATCTAAATTGCGTTTTTTGTAATACTGCAGGGGAGAGCAACTTGAAACTAGGCATGGTAGTTACATATAAGATATAAATGATCTCTAAGAACATTTCCTAAATAATTCGAAATTTAAAAGGGGTTAAAATGGACAAAAAAGTTTTAAATTGCGATTTCTACGCAATCTCAGGAAGTACCGAACCGATTTATAAAATAATGGTGTGAAAACGATAGTGATAGTCCTCGCTCCAACATAGACTGTATTTCATGTCGGTGTCACTACCCCAAACGGTTGAAGGAGCAAAAAACGATCTAAATTGCGTTTTTTGTAATACTGCAGGGGAGAGCAACTTGAAACTAGGCATGGTAGTTACATATAAGATATAAATGATCTCTAAGAACATTTCCTAAATAATTAGAAATTTAAAAGGGGTGAAAATGGACAAAAAAGTTCTAAATTGCGATTTCTACACAATCTCAGGAAGTACCGAACCGATTTATAAAATAATGGTGTGAAAACGATAGTGACATTCCTCGCTCCAACATAGGCTGTATTTCATGTCGGTGTCACTACCCCAAACGGTTGAAGGAGCAAAAAACGATCTAAATTACGTTTTTTGTAATACTGCAGGAGAGAGCAACTTGAAACTAGGCATGGTAGTTACATATAAGATATAAATGATCTCTAAGAACATTTCCTAAATAATTCGAAATTTAAAAGGGGTGAAAATGGACAAAAAAGTTCTAAATTGCGATTTCTACGCAATCTCAGGAAGTACCGAACCGATTTATAAAATAATGGTGTGAAAACGATAGTGACAGTCCTCGCTCCAACATAGGCTGTATTTCATGTCGGTGTCACGCCCAAACGGTTGAAGGAGCAAAAAACAATCTAAATTGCGTTTTTTGTAATACTGCAGGGGAGAGCAACTTGAAACTAGATATGGTAGTTACATATAAGATATAAATGATCTCTAAGAACATTTCCTAAATAATTCGAAATTTAAAAGTGGTGAAAATGGACATAAAAGTTTTAAATTGCGATTTCTACGCAATCTCAGGAAGTACCGAGCCGATTTACAAAATAATGGTGTGAAAACGATAGTGACAGTCCTCGCTCCAACATAGGCTGTATTTCATGTCGGTGTCACTACCCCAAAAGGTTGAAGGAGCAAAAAACGATCTAAATTGCGTTTTTTGTAATACTGCAGGGGAGAGCAACTTGAAACTAGGCATGGTAGTTACATATAAGATATAAATGATCTGTAAGAACATTTCCTAAATAATTCGAATTTTAAAAGGTGTGAAAATGGACAAAAAAGTTCTAAATTGCAATTTCTACACAATCTCAGGAAGTACCGAACCGATTTATAAAATAATGGTGTGAAAACGATAGTGACAGTCCTCGCTCCAACATAGGCTGTATTTCATGTCAGTGTCACTACCCCAAACGGTTGAAGGAGCAAAAAATGATCTAAATTGCGTTTTTTGTAATACTGCAGGAGAGAGCAACTTGAAACTAGGCATGGTAGTTACATATAAGATATAAATGATCTCTAAGAACATTTCCTAAATAATTCGAAATTTAAAAGGGGTGAAAATGGACAAAAAAGTTCTAAATTGCGATTTCTACGCAATCTCAGGAAGTACCGAACCGATTTATAAAATAATGGTGTGAAAACGATAGTGACAGTCCTCGCTCCAACATAGGCTGTATTTCATGTCGGTGTCACTACCCCAAACGGTTGAAGGAGCAAAAAACGATCTAAATTGCGTTTTTTGTAATACTGCAGGGGAGAGCAACTTGAAACTAGGCATGGTAGTTACATATAAGATATAAATGATCTCTAAGAACATTTCCTAAATAATTCGAAATTTAAAAGGGGTGAAAATGGACAAAAAAGTTTTAAATTGCGATTTCTACGCAATCTCAGGAAGTACCGAACCGATTTATAAAATAATGGTGTGAAAACGATAGTGACAGTCCTCGCTCCAACATAGGCTG
Source organism: Maratus speciosus (assembly GCA_963932465.1). Taxonomy (NCBI): domain Eukaryota; kingdom Metazoa; phylum Arthropoda; class Arachnida; order Araneae; family Salticidae; genus Maratus; species Maratus speciosus. The sequence goes on along the minus strand of OZ010799.1, from coordinate 55,273,035 downwards.
TATTTCATGTCGGTGTCACTACCCCAAACGGTTGAAGGAGCAAAAAACGATCTAAATTGCGTTTTCTGTAATACTGCAGGGGAGAGCAACTTGAAACTAGGCATGGTAGTTACATATAATATATAAATGATCTCTAAGAACATTTCCTAAATAATTAGAAATTTAAAAGGGGTGAAAATGGACAAAAAAGTTCTAAATTGCGATTTCTACGCAATCTCAGGAAGTACCGAACCGATTTATAAAATAATGGTGTGAAAACGATAGTGATAGTCCTCGCTCCAACATAGACTGTATTTCATGTCGGTGTCACTACCCCAAACGGTTGAAGGAGCAAAAAACGATCTAAATTGCGTTTTTTGTAATACTGCAGGGGAGAGCAACTTGAAACTAGGCATGGTAGTTACATATAAGATATAAATGATCTCTAAGAACATTTCCTAAATAATTAGAAATTTAAAAGGGGTGAAAATGGACAAAAAAGTTCTAAATTGCGATTTCTACGCAATCTCAGGAAGTACCGAACCGATTTATAAAATAATGGTGTGAAAACAATAGTGACAGTCCTCGCTCCAACATAGGCTGTATTTCATGTCGGTGTCACGCCCAAACGGTTGAAGGAGCAAAAAACAATCTAAATTGCGTTTTTTGTAATACTGCAGGGGAGAGCAACTTGAAACTAGATATGGTAGTTACATATAAGATATAAATGATCTCTAAGAACATTTCCTAAATAATTCGAAATTTAAAAGTGGTGAAAATGGACATAAAAGTTTTAAATTGCGATTTCTACGCAATCTCAGGAAGTACCGAGCCGATTTACAAAATAATGGTGTGAAAACGATAGTGACAGTCCTCGCTCCAACATAGGCTGTATTTCATGTCGGTGTCACTACCCCAAAAGGTTGAAGGAGCAAAAAACGATCTAAATTGCGTTTTTTGTAATACTGCAGGGGAGAGCAACTTGAAACTAGGCATGGTAGTTACATATAAGATATAAATGATCTGTAAGAACATTTCCTAAATAATTCGAATTTTAAAAGGTGTGAAAATGGACAAAAAAGTTCTAAATTGCAATTTCTACACAATCTCAGGAAGTACCGAACCGATTTATAAAATAATGGTGTGAAAACGATAGTGACAGTCCTCGCTCCAACATAGGCTGTATTTCATGTCAGTGTCACTACCCCAAACGGTTGAAGGAGCAAAAAATGATCTAAATTGCGTTTTTTGTAATACTGCAGGAGAGAGCAACTTGAAACTAGGCATGGTAGTTACATATAAGATATAAATGATCTCTAAGAACATTTCCTAAATAATTCGAAATTTAAAAGGGGTGAAAATGGACAAAAAAGTTCTAAATTGCGATTTCTACGCAATCTCAGGAAGTACCGAACCGATTTATAAAATAATGGTGTGAAAACGATAGTGACAGTCCTCGCTCCAACATAGGCTGTATTTCATGTCGGTGTCACTACCCCAAACGGTTGAAGGAGCAAAAAACGATCTAAATTGCGTTTTTTGTAATACTGCAGGGGAGAGCAACTTGAAACTAGGCATGGTAGTTACATATAAGATATAAATGATCTCTAAGAACATTTCCTAAATAATTCGAAATTTAAAAGGGGTGAAAATGGACAAAAAAGTTTTAAATTGCGATTTCTACGCAATCTCAGGAAGTACCGAACCGATTTATAAAATAATGGTGTGAAAACGATAGTGACAGTCCTCGCTCCAACATAGGCTGTATTTCATGTCGGTGTCACTACCCCAAACGGTTGAAGGAGCAAAAAACGATCTAAATTGCGTTTTCTGTAATACTGCAGGGGAGAGCAACTTGAAACTAGGCATGGTAGTTACATATAATATATAAATGATCTCTAAGAACATTTCCTAAATAATTAGAAATTTAAAAGGGGTGAAAATGGACAAAAAAGTTCTAAATTGCGATTTCTACGCAATCTCAGGAAGTACCGAACCGATTTATAAAATAATGGTGTGAAAACGATAGTGATAGTCCTCGCTCCAACATAGACTGTATTTCATGTCGGTGTCACTACCCCAAACGGTTGAAGGAGCAAAAAACGATCTAAATTGCGTTTTTTGTAATACTGCAGGGGAGAGCAACTTGAAACTAGGCATGGTAGTTACATATAAGATATAAATGATCTCTAAGAACATTTCCTAAATAATTAGAAATTTAAAAGGGGTGAAAATGGACAAAAAAGTTCTAAATTGCGATTTCTACGCAATCTCAGGAAGTACCGAACCGATTTATAAAATAATGGTGTGAAAACAATAGTGACAGTCCTCGCTCCAACATAGGCTGTATTTCATGTCGGTGTCACTACCCCAAACGGTTGAAAGAGCAAAAAACGATCTAAATTGCGTTTTTTGTAATACTGCAGCGGAGAGCAACTTGAAACTAGGCATGGTAGTTACATATAAGATATAAATGATCTCTAAGAACATTTCCTAAATAATTCGAATTTTAAAAGGGGTGAAAATGGACAAAAAATTTCTAAATTGCGATTTCTACACAATCTCAGGAAGTACCGAACCGATTTATAAAATAATGGTGTGAAAACGATAGTGACATTCCTCGCTCCAACATAGGCTGTATTTCATGTCGGTGTCACTACCCCAAACGGTTGAAGGAGCAAAAAACGATCTAAATTACGTTTTTTGTAATACTGCAGGAGAGAGCAACTTGAAACTAGGCATGGTAGTTACATATAAGATATAAATGATCTCTAAGAACATTTCCTAAATAATTCGAAATTTAAAAGGGGTGAAAATGGACAAAAAAGTTCTAAATTGCGATTTCTACGCAATCTCAGGAAGTACCGAACCGATTTATAAAATAATGGTGTGAAAACGATAGTGACAGTCCTCGCTCCAACATAGGCTGTATTTCATGTCGGTGTCACTACCCCAAACGGTTGAAGGAGCAAAAAACGATCTAAATTGCGTTTTTTGTAATACTGCAGGGGAGAGCAACTTGAAACTAGGCATGGTAGTTACATATAAGATATAAATGATCTGTAAGAACATTTCCTAAATAATTCGAATTTTAAAAGGTGTGAAAATGGACAAAAAAGTTCTAAATTGCAATTTCTACACAATCTCAGGATGTACCGAACCGATTTATAAAATAATGGTGTGAAAACGATAGTGACAGTCCTCGCTCCAACATAGGCTGTATTTCATGTCAGTGTCACTACCCCAAACGGTTGAAGGAGCAAAAAATGATCTAAATTGCGTTTTTTGTAATACTGCAGGAGAGAGCAACTTGAAACTAGGCATGGTAGTTACATATAAGATATAAATGATCTCTAAGAACATTTCCTAAATAATTCGAAATTTAAAAGGGGTGAAAATGGACAAAAAAGTTCTAAATTGCGATTTCTACGCAATCTCAGGAAGTACCGAACCGAATTATAAAATAATGGTGTGAAAACGATAGTGACAGTCCTCGCTCCAACATAGGCTGTATTTCATGTCGGTGTCACTACCCCAAACGGTTGAAGGAGCAAAAAACGATCTAAATTGCGTTTTTTGTAATACTGCAGGGGAGAGCAACTTGAAACTAGGCATGGTAGTTCCATATAAGATATAAATGATCTCTAAGAACATTTCCTAAATAATTCGAAATTTAAAAGGGGTGAAAATGGACAAAAAAGTTTTAAATTGCGATTTCTACGCAATCTCAGGAAGTACCGAACCGATTTATAAAATAATGGTGTGAAAACGATAGTGACAGTCCTCGCTCCAACATAGGCTGTATTTCATGTCGGTGTCACTACCCCAAACGGTTGAAGGAGCAAAAAACGATCTAAATTGCGTTTTCTGTAATACTGCAGGGGAGAGCAACTTGAAACTAGGCATGGTAGTTACATATAAGATATAAATGATCTCTAAGAACATTTCCTAAATAATTAGAAATTTAAAAGGGGTGAAAATGAACAAAAAAGTTCTAAATTGCGATTTCTACGCAATCTCAGGAAGTACCGAACCGATTTGTAAAATAATGGTGTGAAAACGATAGTGACAGTCCTCGCTCCAACATAGGCTGTATTTCATGTCGGTGTCACTACCCCAAACGGTTGAAAGAGCAAAAAACGATCTAAATTGCGTTTTTTTAATACTGCAGTGGAGAGCAACTTGAAACTAGGCATGGTAGTTACATATAAGATATAAATGATCTCTAAGAACATTTCCTAAATAATTCGAATTTTAAAAGGGGTGAAAACGGACAAAAAAGTTCTAAATTGCGATTTCTACGCAATCTCAGGAAGTACCGAACCGATTTATAAAATAATGGTGTGAAAACGATAGTGACAGTCCTCGCTCCAACATAGGCTGTATTTCATGTCGGTGTCACTACCCCAAACGGTTGAAGGAGCAAAAAACGATCTAAATTGCGTTTTTTGTAATACTGCAGGGGAGAGCAACTTGAAACTAGGCATGGTAGTTACATATAAGATATAAATGATCTCTAAGAACATTTCCTAAATAATTCGAAATTTAAAAGGGGTTAAAATGGACAAAAAAGTTTTAAATTGCGATTTCTACGCAATCTCAGGAAGTACCGAACCGATTTATAAAATAATGGTGTGAAAACGATAGTGATAGTCCTCGCTCCAACATAGACTGTATTTCATGTCGGTGTCACTACCCCAAACGGTTGAAGGAGCAAAAAACGATCTAAATTGCGTTTTTTGTAATACTGCAGGGGAGAGCAACTTGAAACTAGGCATGGTAGTTACATATAAGATATAAATGATCTCTAAGAACATTTCCTAAATAATTAGAAATTTAAAAGGGGTGAAAATGGACAAAAAAGTTCTAAATTGCGATTTCTACACAATCTCAGGAAGTACCGAACCGATTTATAAAATAATGGTGTGAAAACGATAGTGACATTCCTCGCTCCAACATAGGCTGTATTTCATGTCGGTGTCACTACCCCAAACGGTTGAAGGAGCAAAAAACGATCTAAATTACGTTTTTTGTAATACTGCAGGAGAGAGCAACTTGAAACTAGGCATGGTAGTTACATATAAGATATAAATGATCTCTAAGAACATTTCCTAAATAATTCGAAATTTAAAAGGGGTGAAAATGGACAAAAAAGTTCTAAATTGCGATTTCTACGCAATCTCAGGAAGTACCGAACCGATTTATAAAATAATGGTGTGAAAACGATAGTGACAGTCCTCGCTCCAACATAGGCTGTATTTCATGTCGGTGTCACGCCCAAACGGTTGAAGGAGCAAAAAACAATCTAAATTGCGTTTTTTGTAATACTGCAGGGGAGAGCAACTTGAAACTAGATATGGTAGTTACATATAAGATATAAATGATCTCTAAGAACATTTCCTAAATAATTCGAAATTTAAAAGTGGTGAAAATGGACATAAAAGTTTTAAATTGCGATTTCTACGCAATCTCAGGAAGTACCGAGCCGATTTACAAAATAATGGTGTGAAAACGATAGTGACAGTCCTCGCTCCAACATAGGCTGTATTTCATGTCGGTGTCACTACCCCAAAAGGTTGAAGGAGCAAAAAACGATCTAAATTGCGTTTTTTGTAATACTGCAGGGGAGAGCAACTTGAAACTAGGCATGGTAGTTACATATAAGATATAAATGATCTGTAAGAACATTTCCTAAATAATTCGAATTTTAAAAGGTGTGAAAATGGACAAAAAACTTCTAAATTGCAATTTCTACACAATCTCAGGAAGTACCGAACCGATTTATAAAATAATGGTGTGAAAACGATAGTGACAGTCCTCGCTCCAACATAGGCTGTATTTCATGTCAGTGTCACTACCCCAAACGGTTGAAGGAGCAAAAAATGATCTAAATTGCGTTTTTTGTAATACTGCAGGAGAGAGCAACTTGAAACTAGGCATGGTAGTTACATATAAGATATAAATGATCTCTAAGAACATTTCCTAAATAATTCGAAATTTAAAAGGGGTGAAAATGGACAAAAATTTCTAAATTGCGATTTCTACGCAATCTCAGGAAGTACCGAACCCATTTATAAAATAATGGTGTGAAAACGATAGTGACAGTCCTCGCTCCAACATAGGCTGTATTTCATGTCGGTGTCACTACCCCAAACGGTTGAAGGAGCAAAAAACGATCTAAATTGCGTTTTTTGTAATACTGCAGGGGAGAGCAACTTGAAACTAGGCATGGTAGTTACATATAAGATATAAATGATCTCTAAGAACATTTCCTAAATAATTCGAAATTTAAAAGGGGTGAAAATGGACAAAAAAGTTTTAAATTGCGATTTCTACGCAATCTCAGGAAGTACCGAACCGATTTATAAAATAATGGTGTGAAAACGATAGTGACAGTCCTCGCTCCAACATAGGCTGTATTTCATGTCGGTGTCACTACCCCAAACGGTTGAAGGAGCAAAAAACGATCTAAATTGCGTTTTCTGTAATACTGCAGGGGAGAGCAACTTGAAACTAGGCATGGTAGTTACATATAATATATAAATGATCTCTAAGAACATTTCCTAAATAATTAGAAATTTAAAAGGGGTGAAAATGGACAAAAAAGTTCTAAATTGCGATTTCTACGCAATCTCAGGAAGTACCGAACCGATTTATAAAATAATGGTGTGAAAACGATAGTGATAGTCCTCGCTCCAACATAGACTGTATTTCATGTCGGTGTCACTACCCCAAACGGTTGAAGGAGCAAAAAACGATCTAAATTGCGTTTTTTGTAATACTGCAGGGGAGAGCAACTTGAAACTAGGCATGGTAGTTACATATAAGATATAAATGATCTCTAAGAACATTTCCTAAATAATTAGAAATTTAAAAGGGGTGAAAATGGACAAAAAAGTTCTAAATTGCGATTTCTACGCAATCTCAGGAAGTACCGAACCGATTTATAAAATAATGGTGTGAAAACAATAGTGACAGTCCTCGCTCCAACATAGGCTGTATTTCATGTCGGTGTCACTACCCCAAACGGTTGAAAGAGCAAAAAACGATCTAAATTGCGTTTTTTGTAATACTGCAGCGGAGAGCAACTTGAAACTAGGCATGGTAGTTACATATAAGATATAAATGATCTCTAAGAACATTTCCTAAATAATTCGAATTTTAAAAGGGGTGAAAATGGACAAAAAATTTCTAAATTGCGATTTCTACACAATCTCAGGAAGTACCGAACCGATTTATAAAATAATGGTGTGAAAACGATAGTGACATTCCTCGCTCCAACATAGGCTGTATTTCATGTCGGTGTCACTACCCCAAACGGTTGAAGGAGCAAAAAACGATCTAAATTACGTTTTTTGTAATACTGCAGGAGAGAGCAACTTGAAACTAGGCATGGTAGTTACATATAAGATATAAATGATCTCTAAGAACATTTCCTAAATAATTCGAAATTTAAAAGGGGTGAAAATGGACAAAAAAGTTCTAAATTGCGATTTCTACGCAATCTCAGGAAGTACCGAACCGATTTATAAAATAATGGTGTGAAAACGATAGTGACAGTCCTCGCTCCAACATAGGCTGTATTTCATGTCGGTGTCACTACCCCAAACGGTTGAAGGAGCAAAAAACGATCTAAATTGCGTTTTTTGTAATACTGCAGGGGAGAGCAACTTGAAACTAGGCATGGTAGTTACATATAAGATATAAATGATCTCTAAGAACATTTCCTAAATAATTCGAAATTTAAAAGTGGTGAAAATGGACATAAAAGTTTTAAATTGCGATTTCTACGCAATCTCAGGAAGTACCGAACCGATTTATAAAATAATGGTGTGAAAACGATAGTGACAGTCCTCGCTCCAACATAGGCTGTATTTCATGTCGGTGTCACTACCCCAAACGGTTGAAGGAGCAAAAAACGATCTAAATTGCGTTTTTTGTAATACTGCAGGGGAGAGCAACTTGAAACTAGGCATGGTAGTTACATATAAGATATAAATGATCTCTAAGAACATTTCCTAAATAATTAGAAATTTAAAAGGGGTGAAAATGGACAAAAAAGTTCTAAATTGCGATTTCTACGCAATCTCAGGAAGTACCGAACCGATTTATAAAATAATGGTGTGAAAACGATAGTGACAGTCCTCGCTCCAACATAGGCTGTATTTCATGTCGGTGTCACTACCCCAAACGGTTGAAAGAGCAAAAAACGATCTAAATTGCGTTTTTTGTAATACTGCAGGGGAGAGCAACATGAAACTAGGCATGGTAGTTACATATAAGATATAAATGATCTCTAAGAACATTTCCTAAATAATTCGAAATTTAAAAGGGGTTAAAATGGACAAAAAAGTTTTAAATTGCGATTTCTACGCAATCTCAGGAAGTACCGAACCGATTTATAAAATAATGGTGTGAAAACGATAGTGACAGTCCTCGCTCCAACATAGGCTGTATTTCATGTCGGTGTCACTACCCCAAACGGTTGAAGGAGCAAAAAACGATCTAAATTGCGTTTTTTGTAATACTGCAGGGAAGAGCAACTTGAAACTAGGCATGGTAGTTACATATAAGATATAAATGATCTCTAAGAACATTTCCTATATAATTCGAAATTTAAAAGGGGTGAAAATGGACAAAAAAGATTTAAATTGCGATTTCTACGCAATATCAGGAAGTACCGAACCGATTTATAAAATAATGGTGTAAGAACAATAGTGACAGTCCTCGCTCCAACATAGGCTGTATTTCATGTCGGTGTCACTACCCCAAACGGTTGAAAGAGCAAAAAACGATCTAAATTGCGTTTTTTGTAATACTGCAGGGGAGAGCAACTTGAAACTAGGCATGGTAGTTGCATATAAGATATAAATGATCTCTAAGAACATTTCCTAAATAATTCGAATTTTAAAAGGGGTGAAAATGGACAAAAAAGTTCTAAATTGCGATTTCTACACAATCTCAGGAAGTACCGAACCTATTTATAAAATAATGGTGTGAAAACGATAGTGACAGTCCTCGCTCCAACATAGGCTGTATTTCATGTCGGTGTCACTACCCCAAACGGTTGAAGGAGCAAAAAACGATCTAAATTGCGTTTTTTGTAATACTGCAGGAGAGAGCAACTTGAAACTAGGCATGGTAGTTATATATAAGATATAAATGATCTCTAAGAACATTTCCTAAATAATTCGAAATTTAAAAGGGGTGAAAATGGACAAAAAAGTTCTAAATTGCGATTTCTACGCAATCTCAGGAAGTACCGAACCGATTTATAAAATAATGGTGTGAAAACGATAGTGACAGTCCTCGCTCCAACATAGGCTGTATTTCATGTCGGTGTCACTACCCCAAACGGTTGAAGGAGCAAAAAACGATCTAAATTGCGTTTTTTGTAATAATGCAGGGGAGAGCAACTTGAAACTAGGCATGGTAGTTACATATAAGATATAAATGATCTCTAAGAACATTTCCTAAATAATTCGAAATTTAAAAGGGGTTAAAATGGACAAAAAAGTTCTAAACTGCGATTTCTACGCAATCTCAGGAAGTACCGAACCGATTTATAAAATAATGGTGTGAAAACGATAGTGACAGTCCTCGCTCCAACATAGGCTCTATTTCATGTCGGTGTCACTACCCCAAACGGTTGAAGGAGCAAAAAACGATCTAAATTGCGTTTTTTGTAATACTGCAGGGGAGAGCAACTTGAAACTAGGCATGGTAGTTACATATAAGATATAAATGATCTCTAAGAACATTTCCTAAATAATTCGAAATTTAAAAGGTGTTAAAATGGACAAAAAAGTTTTAAATTGCGATTTCTACGCAATCTCAGGAAGTAACGAACCGATTTATAAAATAATGGTGTGAAAACGATAGTGACAGTCCTCGCTCCAACATAGGCTGTATTTCATGTCGGTGTCACTACCCCAAACGGTTGAAGGAGCAAAAAACGATCTAAATTGCGTTTTTTGTAATACTGCAGGGGAGAGCAACTTGAAACTAGGCATGGTAGTTACATATAAGATATAAATGATCTCTAAGAACATTTCCTAAATAATTCGAATTTTAAAAGGGGTGAAAATGGACAAAAAAGTTCTAAATTGCGATTTCTACACAATCTCAGGAAGTACCGAACCGATTTATAAAATAATGGTGTGAAAACGATAGTGACAGTCCTCGCTCCAACATAGGCTGTATTTCATGTCGGTGTCACTACCCCAAACGGTTGAAGGAGCAAAAAACGATCTAAATTGCGTTTTTTGTAATACTGCAGGAGAGAGCAACTTGAAACTAGGCATGGTAGTTACATGAACATTTCCTATATAATTAGAAATTTAAAAGGGGTGAAAATGGACAAAAAAGTTCTAAATTGCGATTTTTACGCAATCTCAGGAAGTACCGAACCGATTTATAAAATAATGGTGTGAAAACGATAGTGACAGTCCTCGCTCCAACATAGGCTGTATTTCATGTCGGTGTCACTACCCCAAACGGTTGAAAGAGCAAAAAACGATCTAAATTGCGTTTTTTGTAATACTGCAGGGGAGAGCAACTTGAAACTAGGCATGGTAGTTACATATAAGATATAAATGATCTCTAAGAACATTTCCTAAATAATTCGAATTTTAAAAGGGGTGAAAATGGACAAAAAAGTTCTAAATTGCGATTTCTACACAATCTCAGGAAGTACCGAACCGATTTATAAAATAATGGTGTGAAAACGATAGTGACAGTCCTCGCTCCAACATAGGCTGTATTTCATGTCGGTGTCACTACCCCAAACGGTTGAAGGAGCAAAAAACGATCTAAATTGCGTTTTTTGTAATACTGCAGGGAAGAGCAACTTGAAACTAGGCATGGTAGTTACATATAAGATATAAATGATCTCTAAGAACATTTCCTAAATAATTCGAAATTTAAAAGGGGTGAAAATGGACAAAAAAGATTTAAATTGCGATTTCTACGCAATATCAGGAAGTACCGAACCGATTTATAAAATAATGGTGTAAGAACAATAGTGACAGTCCTCGCTCCAACATAGGCTGTATTTCATGTCGGTGTCACTACCCCAAACGGTTGAAAGAGCAAAAAACGATCTAAATTGCGTTTTTTGTAATACTGCAGGGGAGAGCAACTTGAAACTAGGCATGGTAGTTGCATATAAGATATAAATGATCTCTAAGAACATTTCCTAAATAATTCGAATTTTAAAAGGGGTGAAAATGGACAAAAAAGTTCTAAATTGCGATTTCTACACAATCTCAGGAAGTACCGAACCTATTTATAAAATAATGGTGTGAAAACGATAGTGACAGTCCTCGCTCCAACATAGGCTGTATTTCATGTCGGTGTCACTACCCCAAACGGTTGAAGGAGCAAAAAACGATCTAAATTGCGTTTTTTGTAATACTGCAGGAGAGAGCAACTTGAAACTAGGCATGGTAGTTATATATAAGATATAAATGATCTCTAAGAACATTTCCTAAATAATTCGAAATTTAAAAGGGGTGAAAATGGACAAAAAAGTTCTAAATTGCGATTTCTACGCAATCTCAGGAAGTACCGAACCGATTTATAAAATAATGGTGTGAAAACGATAGTGACAGTCCTCGCTCCAACATAGGCTGTATTTCATGTCGGTGTCACTACCCCAAACGGTTGAAGGAGCAAAAAACGATCTAAATTGCGTTTTTTGTAATAATGCAGGGGAGAGCAACTTGAAACTAGGCATGGTAGTTACATATAAGATATAAATGATCTCTAAGAACATTTCCTAAATAATTCGAAATTTAAAAGGGGTTAAAATGGACAAAAAAGTTCTAAACTGCGATTTCTACGCAATCTCAGGAAGTACCGAACCGATTTATAAAATAATGGTGTGAAAACGATAGTGACAGTCCTCGCTCCAACATAGGCTCTATTTCATGTCGGTGTCACTACCCCAAACGGTTGAAGGAGCAAAAAACGATCTAAATTGCGTTTTTTGTAATACTGCAGGGGAGAGCAACTTGAAACTAGGCATGGTAGTTACATATAAGATATAAATGATCTCTAAGAACATTTCCTAAATAATTCGAAATTTAAAAGGTGTTAAAATGGACAAAAATGTTTTAAATTGCGATTTCTACGCAATCTCAGGAAGTAACGAACCGATTTATAAAATAATGGTGTGAAAACGATAGTGACAGTCCTCGCTCCAACATAGGCTGTATTTCATGTCGGTGTCACTACCCCAAACGGTTGAAGGAGCAAAAAACGATCTAAATTGCGTTTTTTGTAATACTGCAGGGGAGAGCAACTTGAAACTAGGCATGGTAGTTACATATAAGATATAAATGATCTCTAAGAACATTTCCTAAATAATTCGAATTTTAAAAGGGGTGAAAATGGACAAAAAAGTTCTAAATTGCGATTTCTACACAATCTCAGGAAGTACCGAACCGATTTATAAAATAATGGTGTGAAAACGATAGTGACAGTCCTCGCTCCAACATAGGCTGTATTTCATGTCGGTGTCACTACCCCAAACGGTTGAAGGAGCAAAAAACGATCTAAATTGCGTTTTTTGTAATACTGCAGGAGAGAGCAACTTGAAACTAGGCATGGTAGTTACATGAACATTTCCTATATAATTAGAAATTTAAAAGGGGTGAAAATGGACAAAAAAGTTCTAAATTGCGATTTTTACGCAATCTCAGGAAGTACCGAACCGATTTATAAAATAATGGTGTGAAAACGATAGTGACAGTCCTCGCTCCAACATAGGCTGTATTTCATGTCGGTGTCACTACCCCAAACGGTTGAAAGAGCAAAAAACGATCTAAATTGCGTTTTTTGTAATACTGCAGGGGAGAGCAACTTGAAACTAGGCATGGTAGTTACATATAAGATATAAATGATCTCTAAGAACATTTCCTAAATAATTCGAATTTTAAAAGGGGTGAAAATGGACAAAAAAGTTCTAAATTGCGATTTCTACACAATCTCAGGAAGTACCGAACCGATTTATAAAATAACGGTGTGAAAACGATAGTGACAGTCCTCGCTCCAACATAGGCTGTATTTCATGTCGGTGTCACTACCCCAAACGGTTGAAGGAGCAAAAAACGATCTAAATTGCGTTTTTTGTAATACTGCAGGAGAGTGCAACTTGAAACTAGGGATGGTAGTTACATATAAGATATAAATGATCTCTAAGAACATTTCCTAAATAATTCGAAATTTAAAAGGGGTGAAAATGGACAAAAAAGTTTTAAATTGCGATTTCTACGCAATCTCAGGAAGTAGCGAACCGATTTATAAAATAATGGTGTGAAAACGATAGTGACAGTCCTCGCTCCAACATAGGCTGTATTTCATGTCGGTGTCACTACCCCAAACGGTTGAAGGAGCAAAAAACGATCTAAATTGCGTTTTTTGTAATACTGCAGGGGAGAGCAACTTGAAACTAGGCATGGTAGTTACATATAAGATATAAATGATCTCTAAGAACATTTCCTAAATAATTAGAAATTTAAAAGGGGTGAAAATGGACAAAAAATGTTCTAAATTGCGATTTCTACGCAATCTCAGGAAGTACCGAACCGATTTATAAAATAATGGTGTGAAAACGATAGTGACAGTCCTCGCTCCAACATAGGCTGTATTTCATGTCGGTGTCACTACCCCAAACGGTTGAAGGAGCAAAAAACGATCTAAATTGCGTTTTTTGTAATACTGCAGGGGAGAGCAACTTGAAACTAGGCATGGTAGTTACATATAAGATATAAATGATCTCTAAGAACATTTCCTAAATAATTCGAAATTTAAAAGGTGTTAAAATGGACAAAAAAGTTTTAAATTGCGATTTCTACGCAATCTCAGGAAGTACCGAACCGATTTATAAAATAATGGTGTGAAAACGATAGTGACAGTCCTCGCTCCAACATAGGCTGTATTTCATGTCGGTGTCACTACCCCAAACGGTTGAAGGAGCAAAAAACGATCTAAATTGCGTTTTTTGTAATACTGCAGGGAAGAGCAACTTGAAACTAGGCATGGTAGTTACATATAAGATATAAATGATCTCTAAGAACATTTCCTAAATAATTAGAAATTTAAAAGGGGTGAAAATGGACAAAAAAGTTCTAAATTGCGATTTCTACGCAATATCAGGAAGTACCGAACCGATTTATAAAATAATGGTGTAAGAACAATAGTGACAGTCCTCGCTCCAACATAGGCTGTATTTCATGTCGGTGTCACTACCCCAAACGGTTGAAAGAGCAAAAAACGACCTAAATTGCGTTTTTTGTAATACTGCAGGGGAGAGCAACTTGAAACTAGGCATGGTAGTTACATATAAGATATAAATGATCTCTAAGAACATTTCCTAAATAATTCGAATTTTAAAAGGGGTGAAAATGGACAAAAAAGTACTAAATTGCGATTTTTACGCAATCTCAGGAAGTACCGAACCGATTTATAAAATAATGGTGTGAAAACGATAGTGACAGTCCTCGCTCCAACATAGGCTGTATTTCATGTCGGTGTCACTACCCCAAACGGTTGAAAGAGCAAAAAACGATCTAAATTGCGTTTTTTGTAATACTGCAGGGGAGAGCAACTTGAAACTAGGCATGGTAGTTACATATAAGATATAAATGATCTCTAAGAACATTTCCTAAATAATTCGAATTTTAAAAGGGGTGAAAATGGACAAAAAAGTTCTAAATTGCGATTTCTACACAATCTCAGGAAGTACCGAACCGATTTATAAAATAACGGTGTGAAAACGATAGTGACAGTCCTCGCTCCAACATAGGCTGTATTTCATGTCGGTGTCACTACCCCAAACGGTTGAAGGAGCAAAAAACGATCTAAATTGCGTTTTTTGTAATACTGCAGGAGAGTGCAACTTGAAACTAGGCATGGTAGTTACATATAAGATATAAATGATCTCTAAGAACATTTCCTAAATAATTCGAAATTTAAAAGGGGTGAAAATGGACAAAAAAGTTTTAAATTGCGATTTCTACGCAATCTCAGGAAGTACCGAACCGATTTATAAAATAATGGTGTGAAAACGATAGTGACAGTCCTCGCTCCAACATAGGCTGTATTTCATGTCGGTGTCACTACCCCAAACGGTTGAAGGAGCAAAAAACGATCTAAATTGCGTTTTTTGTAATACTGCAGGGGAGAGCAACTTGAAACTAGGCATGGTAGTTACATATAAGATATAAATGATCTCTAAGAACATTTCCTAAATAATTAGAAATTTAAAAGGGGTGAAAATGGACAAAAAAGTTCTAAATTGCGATTTCTACGCAATCTCAGGAAGTACCGAACCGATTTATAAAATAATGGTGTGAAAACGATAGTGACAGTCCTCGCTCCAACATAGGCTGTATTTCATGTCGGTGTCACTACCCCAAACGGTTGAAGGAGCAAAAAACGATCTAAATTGCGTTTTTTGTAATACTGCAGGGGAGAGCAACTTGAAACTAGGCATGGTAGTTACATATAAGATATAAATGATCTCTAAGAACATTTCCTAAATAATTCGAAATTTAAAAGTGGTTAAAATGGACAAAAAAGTTTTAAATTGCGATTTCTACGCAATCTCAGGAAGTACCGAACCGATTTATAAAATAATGGTGTGAAAACGATAGTGACAGTCCTCGCTTCAACATAGGCTGTATTTCATGTCGGTGTCACTACCCCAAACGGTTGAAGGAGCAAAAAACGATCTAAATTGCGTTTTTTGTATTACTGCAGGGAAGAGCAACTTGAAACTAGGCATGGTAGTTACATATAAGATATAAAAGATCTCTAAGAACATTTCCTAAATAATTAGAAATTTAAAAGGGGTGAAAATGGACAAAAAAGTTCTAAATTGCGATTTCTACGCAATATCAGGAAGTACCGAACCGATTTATAAAATAATGGTGTAAGAACAATAGTGACAGTCCTCGCTCCAACATAGGCTGTATTTCATGTCGGTGTCACTACCCCAAACGGTTGAAAGAGCAAAAAACGATCTAAATTGCGTTTTTTGTAATACTGCAGGGGAGAGCAACTTGAAACTAGGCATGGTAGTTACGTATAATATATAAATGATCTCTAAGAACATTTCCTAAATAATTCGAATTTTAAAAGGGGTGAAAATGGACAAAAAAGTTCTAAATTGCGATTTCTACACAATCTCAGGAAGTATCGAACCGATTTATAAAATAATTGTGTGAAAACGATAGTGACAGTCCTCGCTCCAACATAGGCTGTATTTCATGTCGGTGTCACTACCCCAAACGGTTGAAAGAGCAAAAAACGATCTAAATTGCTTTTTTTGTAATACTGCAGGGGAGAGCAATTTGAAACTAGGCATGGTAGTTACATATAAGATACAAATGATCTCTAAGAACATTTCCTAAATAATTCGAAATTTAAAAGGAGTGAAAATGGACAAAAAAGTTCTAAATTGCGATTTCTACGCAATCTCAGGAAGTACCGAACCGATTTATAAAATAATGGTGTGAAAACGATATTGACAGTCCTCGCTCCAACATAGTCTGTATTTCATGTCGGTGTCACTACCCCAAACGGTTGAAGGAGCAAAAAACGATCTAAATTGCGTTTTTTGTAATACTGCAGGGGAGAGCAATTTGAAACTAGGCATGGTAGTTACATATAAGATACAAATGATCTCTAAGAACATTTCCTAAATAATTCGAAATTTAAAAGGGGTGAAAATGGACAAAATATTTCTAAATTGCGATTTCTAAGCAATCTCAGAAAGTACCCAACCGATTTCAAAAGTAATGTCTGGAAATTAATGATGACAGCCCTTGCTCTAAAATAGGATCTATTTCACGTCGGCGTCACTACCACCTTGCTGTTGCATTTTAAAAAACGTTCTAAATTGTGATTTTTGTGATACTGAAGGTGCCAGCAACTTGAAATTTGGCATGGTAATTACTTATGAGATGTTAATACTCTCTGAGAAGAGTTCCTTAAAAATTTGAAATTTAAAAGGGGTTAAAATGAACGAAAAGCATTCTAAAAAAATTCTAAATAGAATTTCTATGCAATCTCGGAAAATATAAACCGATTTAAAAAGTAATGGTTTCAAATTGATGGTGACAGTCCTCGCTCCAACATAGCCTATATTTTAAGATGTTGTAACTACCACCTGGGATTACAGGAGCGAAAAATGTTCAAAATTGCGTTTTTGTGTTACTGAGGGGGTCTAACATTTTAAATTTCGAATGGTAATTTATTTCGAGATGCAAATACTTTCTAAGAATTGTCGAAAGAAAATTCCAAATTTAAAAGGATGAAGTGAGGGAAAAGCGTTCTATAAGCGTTCTAAATTACGATTTTTATGCAATCGTATGAAATACGAAACCAATTTCAAACATAATGGTTGCAAATTGATGGTCATAGAACCTGCTCAAACATAAGCTATATTTTATGTCGAGGGTTGCAGGAGTAAAAAACGTTCTTTATTGCGATTTCTGCGGTACTTAAGAGGCTAGAAACTTTAAATATAGCACGGTAGTTACTTATAAAATATAAATGTCCTCTAAGAACAGTCGAAAATAAATTCGAAATTAAAAAGGGGTGAACCGAAGGGAAGGAGCGAAAAACATTCTAAAAGAGTCCTAAATTACGATTTCTGTAGAACCTCAGGAAATAAAAAACCGATAACAGAAGTTATTGGTTGCGAATCAAGATTGGTAGTCCCTGATCCTATACGAGCTATATTTTATGCCCGTGTCACTAGCACCTGGTTGGCATGAACAACAAGAAAGCCTTTAAAAACATCTAAATTCCGTTTTCTGTAGAATATTAGGAAATACCAACAGATTTCAAGGTTAATGTTGGCAAATTAATGGTGACAGTCTCTGTTTCAACATTTTTCGAGTAATTCTATTTCAACTCTGTTTCGGCATTTTATGTTGGTGCCACTAACACCAGAGAGGTGGTAGACTGTTAGAGAAGAAGCTTGGAATTTCACATGATGGTTAATTTTAAGATGTAAATGTGTCAAGATGGTTTCTAAAAAATTCAAAACTGCAAATGAATACTGAAATGAGTATATGAAATGAGCGTAAAAGTTTCAAAATACTTTCTAAATATCATTTAATTGGAATTAGTTTTATTTCTTCTTATTAATTAAAATCTCATTTCTGTCTATTGCACTTTTATGATGAAGTTTAGTCAAACTGCTGCTTAATTTGTAATTTTTGAATTATTTCAAAAAATGTTCTTCTAATAAAAAATAGTCATGCAAATATCACTTGGCATATTTCAACTATAGCGCGAGCAAAGCCACGGGGTTTGCTAGTATATATATATTCCTTTCATAAGCTTAAAACTTTCTCCCGCATTCACGGAGTCATTTTTAAGCGTGAAAGCATTGAATCTGCAAGTAAGACTATTGAAGGGATTCGAAATCGGAAAACGTTTTACTTTTTCTGATAAATGTACGAGTATTACATCTTGAGTTACAAGCGACTGTTGTCTGATCACTTGTAGAGAATTTTATACTCTACAATATTTTTAATCCTTTCAAAGATCATTTGAAGCATAGGAAACAATCTTGAGAAGGTGTTTCTCTCGCTTTTGACTGAGGGCCAAAAACTCGCTCTTTTTCAGCGCTATCTACCGCCTGAACCTTTTGTCAGAAAATTAAAGTTATTTTTGCATTATTTAGAAAATAAAGTCCCCTTTAATTTTGTAACTAGGGTTCTTCGATAAAATGCATAGTTTTCGAAAAATCGAGGATACAAAAGGGTTTTTCTCTCGTTTTGGCTCAAAGGAAAAAAAAATCTCCTTTTTTCAGCGCTCCTAAACTTTTTGACAAAAAATTAAAATTATTTTATGAATTTTGTAGAAAATAGTTTACTTGAATTTTGTAACTGTTTTTTTTTTCTCGATAAAATCCATAGTTTCTGAGAAATCGAGAATGGGCGAGGGTTTTTCTCTCGTTTTGTCCAAAAGGTCAAAAAATTGCCTTTCTCCATCGCGCTCTAGCGCCAAAAACATTTGTCAGAAAGTTAAAGTTAATATATGTATTTTATAGGAAATTTTATCTACTTTAATTTTGTAATGGATTTTTTTCAATAAAATGCACGGTTTTCGAGATATAAGCAATAAACTGATTTTCGTGATCTTTGACATTGAATATCTAGCGACGTCCACACGAGATTTTATGAGACTTTTCAGCTAACTCTTAGAATGTCAAAAGAAAGCTTTTTGCAAATTTTCAGCTTGTTGTCTTTCATTCCGAGGTTTGCCTTTTTTTCCACCTTATTTGACTGGACTAGTAAGATGATATAAGATTCGACTAAACAGAAAAGATGGGGGGGAGGGGAGGGGGAATCACACTGAATCACTCAAGCGTCCAGTCTACATTTAATTTTCGAGTTCAATTAGATTTAATTTCGAGTATTTACATGCACGGCATAGAAGAAAGTTTTGGGATTGACACTTCGGACTAGTTGGCATATACAAGCATGCTGAATCATGAGAAAATGGCGCATTATACAAATATCTAATATTCCTCTCGATTACTTTCTAAAGCAAGCTTTGTCTTTTACATAAAATGTATCTTGAGATTTAAACAAAATAAGTTGACAAGTATTATCGAATTGGAGAAATAATCTTGAATTGTGAAAGCTTATGGACCCCAAAACACAATTATTTTCTTAGTTAAATAAAAAGCAGTTAAAAAAATACGCTTTTAATAGTGAATTTAAAAGAAGGGCCGAATTTAAAATTCATGTTCTTAAATGAAAATTCTCATTCTTTATGTAACGTCGCCATTCCCATTTAACAGCCAGACATTAAAGGTTAATGTTCCATTAAAATACATGAATTTTTATTAAAAAAGAAAAAAAAAAGTTATCAGTTTCTTTTTAAGGTATGGCAACAAGAATTTTTTATTGTAAATGTGATTTTACATCGTTGTTGCCAGATTGAGGACTTTTTTGTCCCCAGATTGTTGATTGTCACTGCTTTTTTGAAATAAAAATATTCGGCCTTTCTAAAACTATATTAAAAATTCTGAAAAATAAGGCGAACTATACTATTTTTAAAAAGTGGTGGCAGTCTAATAATCTAAATAAGAAAAGTCCCCAATCTGGCTACACTGTTTTAAACTGTCGTAACAAAGAAATATTTATTTTTGAGTCACGTGGTAAAATAAAATAAAATAAAAATCATACCTGAAAATTACTTAAATTATCTAGAATTTCTTAATTTTTTTTCAAGGTGTACAGTCAAAATTTAACTAAAATTAATCGATTAATTAAAAAATATATAAAAGTAAAATATTGTCTTCGAAAACTCAGAACTGCATATAATTTCTCTAGATTTCTAGTACGTGAGGAGAGGCAGTGATTAAAAATATCTATCACGAAATTTCATTTATACAAATTTAAATAAATAAAGTTAAGAATACTAAAAACTTATAAACTTTAAATGTCTTTTTTCTTTTTTTTAAAAAGGATACAACTTGGATATGCCCGGCAGGTCAATTTTTACCAACTCCAGCCATAAGTACCTGGACATGTTGAAAAGCGTTTCTGTATGCTGCATTGTAAAAGGCTCTTCCTGAAAATAAAAAAATTATAAATAATTGAAGTAGACTCTCAGACTGGAATCTATACTAATATTATAAAGAAGTAGCATTTGTTTGTAGGGGGTATAATCTCTGAAACTACCGAGCCGATTTGAAAAATAATGGTGGCAAAATACTGGTGATCATCTCCGTTGAAATATGCTATGTGTTATGTCAGTAAAAGAACTTCAAGGAGATTTAGAGGCGAAAAAAGTTCTAAAATTGTGATTTCTGTCATATTGTTCGCGCTAGAAACTTGAAATTTGGGTGATGGCTACTTTTAAGATGTAAATACAATGGAGTTATGAATAAAGAGCAGGAGATATATACCGTATTGTCTGCCAGTTGCGAGGGAAGTAACTGAGGAGGTTGTCACAAGATGTCGGCTGCTTTTTTTAAATCGGGTCTACAGTTTCTAATTACCGAAGGGGCAAACTCCCTCACCAGTAAAATCGAATAGAAAATTTTGCCTTATTTCAGCGTCTTATTCGTGGAAATATTTTCTCACAAATATGGCAAAAACTTCTACTTCTTTTTACTAGTGTCAGTTTGTCTGGTAAAACAGTCAGTTTGTTTCACTGGCTGTCACATTATGGCGGAAACGCAGGGTCTGACTATCACAAAAGTAAACTTCCACCAATAAAAATGAAAATTTGTTTCTGCGATTATATGTGACTGAAATTTTGCATGAATAAGGTTTTTAGATACGGAGAAAATTTCTATATGAGTTTACTGGTGGAAGTTACCACCGGAGGTAATCAACCCTTACGAAAGCGGTTACAGTTGAAGCTTAAGCTTCACTATTTTAAGGATATGACAGTTCCTCTTTATTAATAGTTCCATGGTAAATACTCGCTACGAATGGTTTCTAAAAAGTTCGGAATTAGCGGAAAACGTTTATTTTGGGGGAAGATAATAATGTTTTCATTTACGAACCTTCGGCCTTTTAACATTCAACACAGTTTGAGGTTTTTTTTTTTTTTTTTTTTTTTTTTTTTTGTTGTTGTTGTTGTTGTTTTTGTCTTTTTACAGTGAAAAGAAAAAAAAGACTTTTTCGAAAAATATATTTTTTATTAGCTAACAGTTCTTTAACTAAGCAAATTAACGATTTTTATTTTTATTTTCACAGTATACAAACGAAGTAAATACTTAACAGTCTTAAATTTCTAAAATAATTTCAGCGAAATCATCCCCAACAGATGGTCCGATCGGAAATCTCAATTGCCCGCGGTGTATTTGCCGCAAAGCCCCTTTATCATGTAAATATCTGTATTATATTGACGTGTTCCAGTAATCCATAAACATTTAAACTACTGTTATTCATCATTTATCGCCCTGTTCCTGTTTCATATATGTATGTATGTATATTACATTTTAATTTTTTTCTTTATGACTGCTTCACTTGCATTCAGAACCCATTCAATAAGCTCACTTATATTAAACTTTATATTTCATCTTATATATTTTTCATATAATCCATAACTTTAAGTTATTTACCTTATTATCAGGTTTTACTTTATTTTTCATGTGCAGCAATACTTTATTTTGTATACATCCTTCATATATTTAAAAGCATTTTCATTTTGTTAATATTTTCTTTATTTATATTAAAAAAGGCCACATCATTTTAAATTGTTTTTAAAAACTATATATTATTTTACAGTTCTATATAAAGAATCATTACATTTAATTTCACTTAGTATTCCCTTTTACTATCCATTTATATACTTTGTATTTCGTCCGTTCATAAATATTTCAGAAAGTTACAGTTCAATCCATTCCAAAATTGTGGATATAGTTTTAAGTCTATAAAAACTCTTCAATTTTCCATAATAAAATTATCACTTCTTCTAAGTATCTTTTTATAAAAGTTCGTTCCTTTATAAGTTATTTTTAACACATTATCCTATTTTCCATTCTTGTTTATTTAAAAGTTTCAATTTCATTTAATCCTTAAAGACATAAAAAGTTCTAAAATTCATATATAACTTACTATATTATTTTCCAACATTCATAGTTCTTTCGTCTTATCCTAACGTTTTTCTAGTTAACTAAATTCATCATAAGTTCAGATGTATATTATTATGCTTGTTGCATTATATAAAGAGAAATAACGTTTTCACCCTTCACTAGAGCGTCCTCAGTTTCAACTAAAGATTCGAAGTTTTTCTGGCTTGAGATCATTTCCATTTTCCCTTTCTTTTCCCCCTTATTTTCAACTTCCTGACCTGATAATAAGGTAAATAACTTAAAGTTATGGATTATATGTAAAATACAGGTTTTAAATAAACAGATTTATCTGTGAATAACTTATTAATGTATTATATATTTTTCTATATTTCATTATTTTAAAATTACATTTATCTCAAATCTAATTTAAATTAATTTTTTTTTATCATTAACAAATTAATTTTTATTTTCTTAGTTAAGCCTTTATTCGATGTGAGGATATCTCCGAAGTCTCATCTTTGTTTTAAATCTGATTTTGAGGTTTGTGCGCCATTTTCGCCAGACATACCAGTTAGACCGGGAAACTGCGGCACAGACCATCACCTTATCAAGTTGAGGGCTGGAATTCCAGAATTAGACAGAACTCGATTTGCATATCAAACTGCAACTGGTCTGCCAAGTCCTATCTTGGTGGAAACCACCTGCAGACCCGATTATAGTGGCTGATCGGTAGGTTTATCATTGTGTTTCCCTGCACCCAAAGGTATGAAAACATGGAGGACTGAGAGCAGGAAAACATAATGGTAAACCTACCAGTCAACCACTGAAATCGGGTTTGCAGGTGGTTTCCATCAAGATAGGACTTGGCAGACCAGTTGCATTTTAATATGTGAATTGAGTCTGTCTAATCCTGGAGATTTCAGACGTCAACTCGATGAGGTGATGGTCTGTGCCGCCGTTTCCCGGTGTTATTGGTATCAGGATTTTTCAGAGTTACGGATTTTAACCAAGGCTCGAAATGTACCGGAGCAAACCGGAACGATATTCCGGATAGAGAAATTATGACAAGTATTGTTCCGGTTCGTGAAATTATTTAAAATTTTTTTTTTTTTTTAACTGAAAAACATTAAAATTTCCATTCCGGTTAAAATTCATCCACGAGGCAGATGACTATTAAATTTTCTCTCTATTCTAAAAAAAAGTAACTAACGCTGTCATCGCCGCCGCCGCCGCCGCCGCCGGTTTTGAATTTTTTGTGACCGGAGGTCTTTCTTCGTTAATATTAAGCAAAATATTGCATACAAAAATATGAAAATCGGTGGTATTATAGAGAAATGTTTAATAAACACGCTGATGCAGACAGTTTTCAAATCGAAGAATTATTTTAAAAGATATTTAATGCTAAAGGTGGACAAAATCGTTCCATTAAAAAAGTTTTACAGGAGCAAAAACTATACATGGGAATTTAATCATTTTTAGATCATTTTATGCGTTAGAATTTCCCGGTGTGCAGACTGCATTTATTTATTTTTTTAATTTGACTCATTTTTTGAGATTTTATTTCTATTTAAATTCAAATTTTCAGCATTTCGAGAGATATTTCTTACATATTTTAGAAAATGGTATTAATTTAAACTGTTGCCAACTGTTTAAACAGCACAAATAATAATGTTTGCTTCAAATTAAAAATTTATTTACACGTGACTATTATAAACAGACATATATATATATATATATATAAAAGTCAGCATTTCAACGGGGGGGGGTGGTATCTGGGGATCATGATCGATGAAAATATAGCAAATTTTCCCAAAGCGTTTTCCTTCGGACGACTGCAATAGGTAGCTTTTTATTTTTTGTAGTGAAAGCTACCTAAAAGTGTCTGTTTTGAATCTGGTCAAAGAATTTTGACCACCACTGTATATATGAAAAAGCTTATAAATGTTTGATACTGAATTTTGTTATGAAGGGAAATTAAAGATAAAAAAGGGTACCGAATAAAGATCGAATTAATTCACTCTAGTACCAGCAAAATGTCTTACATTCCATTTTCGAAGGAGGAATAACCAACTTTATACGAAAAAGGCCATGTTTGCATCTAGGTTATTGTTATGAAGGGTAGTTAAAGCTAAAAATATACCAAATAAGGATCAAATTAATTCACTTTATTACAGGCAAAAATGTTTTAGAATCCATTTTCGAAGAAGAAATAACCAGCAATAAACTTGAATTTCAAATGGGCTAATCCAGGGGTCGTACTTGTCCTGAAATTTCAAGACCACCACTTCGGCATCAGTAATTTTCCTATAGAAAATCTCTGCTTAGATAAGGCAAAATTTCGCGCGTTTAACATAGATTTATTTTCCTATTTAAAAAATACTGATATTTGTCCTGAAAAAATTCCTTGAAGCGTATGACCCCAAGAAAAATCCCCTAGTCGCACATCCAAGTCAATAATGTCGCATATTTAGCAAGGAAATAATCGCAAACGGAATTAAATTAATTTCTTCCCAATGGTGATTCTTATTGCGTCACACTTGAAGAAATACCTGTAAAATCACATGATGCTTCCTCCGTGAACTTCGGTTTGTTAAAGTGAGCTTTAAGAAAACGTTATCCACGAAGATTGATAGGACTTTGGAGCGCCGCCCGAGTACAGCGGAAGAAAACTGACATGACTGACCGAAGAATAAACTACTGTCATGGAATAAAACGAGGAAGAACCAAGAAGTAAGACTAACCAACATAGTCAAAATACCGCACAGAATATGGTATTTAAGCATGAACTTTTAAAATCGTTTCATAAAGTAAAAACGACCTTCTTTATTTTATATGAAGTGGAATTATTTATTTAATAATCATTGTTATACTTACTTACCAAATAGTTGTATATAAAACTGTAGGTATAATAAATCTCAGCAGCAAATTGTTCATCACAAAACTTTTTGACAGCAGCTTGAATTTCGGCTCCATCTTGTAAATCTGCAACAGAAGAAGAAGAGCTTGAAATCAACGATGCTCTACCAAATCACTATCACGCTTACAAAAAAATTAAATAGAACACGGTAAAGTTTTTTAAACAGCTAAGGAAGGTACTAGTGTTGTGAAGAAGTTACATAAAATATTAGACCATTCAAAATTCTCTAGAGTTTTGGAATGCTGTCATGATTCAAAGTCTGTGACAAATACAAGAAAAGTTCATATCATTATACAAAAAATTATTTAAATTTTATAATTACGTGCATCTTGCACATCCTCTTAGATATATGAAAGCACTTTCAGAAGTTAGTAAAAGCACAAACGACATCCTTCTTGGGTTGGTCTCAACCCTTACCTGACTTTATCCATACGATTTTTCTCTTGTGAATTTTTCTCTAATCCCATATACGATTTTGCTGCAATGCACATGCTGAGCATTAAAGTTTGTACAGATGGACAAAAAAAAAAAAAAAAGAGAGAGAGAGATAGAGAGAGAGAATATTTGATTCATTTCCATCGCAAAATTTATCTCAAAAAGAAAAAAAAAGAAAGAATGTTAAAAAAAAGGTGTATACAAACCTACAAATTATCTCTTTCTCTATCTTGAATAAATTCGTTTAATGGATCTGAAAAAATAGGTTTTTTTGAAAATCCGAAAAACAGTCAATGGGGCTTAAGTTCATTATCAATGCATATTAAAATTCTTTGATTTCAATAAAATTTTTAGAAGTCGTTCATTTTGTTATGTGAGGCATATTAAAAAAAAAAAATCACTGGCATTCATTGAATGGTTTGGGTTTGAACACCATTTGCGCTTCGGAAATATATTATATCTTATATGGACGATTTTTAATCTCTTACAAGTTCTGCCCGTACCTCATACGGGCAGCGTGTTTTCGCCAAGCGTGATTTGCCGTTCTACGTATGGGCATCGCATTTTCAAAGTTTCCATTTTTGTTTATCCTGTATATTTCAATTTAGTTGACAATTTTGCTCATAAATGGCATAATTTTGTTCATAAAATTATATTTTCATATATCATCTTTATTTTTGATCTGTAATTTAAAAGAAAATATATTTCGTTTAAAAATGGCATGAAAATATGATTTTTCCAATAAAAGAAATAGACATTTTTTGAAAGGTTATTTTTTTTCAAAAATATTGAACTGGCAAGTGGTTAAATTATGATTTCAAGACATGTTTAACATTTTTTAATATAATTATCTTTTGAATTGCCTTAAATCTGAAATATGTGCCTTTAAAAAAATAGGGATATATCAACCTACTCCTTCCAACAAAACCAGAAAGATTTGTTTAAATAATGACTTCAATTAAGCGAGTGAAAATGATAATTCGACATACCTGCAGAGCTCTTCAAAGTTTGCATGGACAAGATCCAGTAGTAGTAACCAGCTTCTCGAAATCTCTTCTCGTTCACAGCGATTTTGGTGAGCTCTTGCAACACCTTCACTGCTTCGTCCTGGCGACCGGCAGCGTAGAAAGCTTTTGACAGATAAATATGCATTTTATAAAAAAGAAAGAAATTGAAAAGAGGAAAGTAAGGAAAAATTAAGAAATTTTAAGATTAAATAAGTATTGGAAAATTCTGCTTCTTTTTTGCAGTTATAAGAAAATTTGTAATATAGGGTTACTATAAAAGATTCATTCATTTTCATTCATTCCTTTCATTATTCCTTTATTCATTCATCATGGCTACCGATTCTAGGTCTTTTTCATTATCCCTTTATTCATTGATCATGGGTACTGATTCCAGGGATTTTAAGATTAAACAAGTATCGGAAAATTCCGCTTCATGTTTTTGCAGTTATGCGAAAATTTGCAAAACAGGGTTACTATAAAAGATTCATTCATTTTCATTCATTCCTTTCATTATTCCTTTATTCATTCATCACGGCAACTGATTCTAGGTATTTTGTTTTCCAACGGGACGGGACATTCTCCTCATTGGAATTTTGAAGTTCCTCGATAACTGGAAGATGAACTTTATCATCAGTATATTGGACGCGTTGGTGAGTATGACCTCTTTCTTTCCTTGGCCCCCTAAATCACCTGATTAAACGCCGTGTAACTTTTTCTTTGGGACATATTAAGGACCTTGTTTTTTGTTTATGTACCCCCGGTACCAAAAGCATTAGGAGAGATCAGGAAACGGATCAATGCTGCAGTGATGACCATTGACAGAATGACGCTACAAAATGTGTGGAAGAGTTCAGCTACTGTCTGGACGTGTGTCGTGTGACTCAAGGGGCTCACATAGAACTTTTGTAGGATGTGCAGAAAACTTGGTGAGTTTGCGGTTATTTTCATATATCACTCATATTCGTACATGTAATATTTTTGAATACATAGCTTTCTGAAAATGAATGATCCTTTTATAATAACCCTGAATTAAGATATTTTTTAATTTTAGAATGATATTTCCAAAATAAAATATCCTAGTGTAAATAAACAATAAAAGAAAAAAAAGATTTCTTTTTATAAAAAACACTCTTTTATGAGCATTTAATGTATATCTTAAAAATCACTCATAATTCCATGAATGTAATTCGTACAGTTACAAAAGAATTCTGTTTATAGGATGTAAAATATGTTTACATATGCATACCATTCTGCGCTTCCACAAATTTGTCGTTTTCTGCGAGCCAGTTGGCATAAGGCACGTAAACATTTTCCCTGTAAGTTGGATATTGTTTTGCAAGCTCGAAAGCCTGAAACAGAAAAGTTTGCTGACGTTACTCATAAGTGTAAATGAAGTAAAGTTTTACCACAAATCGGCAAAAATTGAAAATGATACAAGATATTTTTTCTGAACAAGCATTATTTCCAAAATCAGAACAGAAGAAAACTGCGAAGGTTGCTTTAAATTCTAGGCTCATTTTTAACACTTTCCAACATAGTTGAAAAGTTTGTATGAGTTCTTTTGTCTGTCTTTCCCGTCTGTCCATAAGTATGTGCTTTTAATCACTTAAATATACTCGTAATGTGATGTCATTTTTATGTGCTATTGATGTTTACTATAGAATGTTCGGTACTGAAAATTAAGTGTTTCGCATTTATAGTTCGTTTACATATATACACAAAAGAATTCCGCTTCAGTATGGTCTATGGGGAAAAGTCATTTCCGATGTATTTCAGTGATGTTACAATACATTAAACATAATAAAATGGGTGTGTCTCACTGGGATGAACTAAAACATGCTTTCTCAAGACTATAGAATAAGTTGCATTTATAGTTCGTTTACAAGGGACGCACAAGCGAATTCCATGACGTTTTGATCTATGGGGGAAAATTGTTTGCGATGTATTGTAATGATGTTATGGTATTACAAAAGTAATGAAATTAAAAAGGATCATTGGGGTACGCTGTAACATGTTTTATATGGATTACAGAGTACGTAGCATTTACAGATACGCGCATTAGAATTGGGTTATAAGATGGACTATGATCCATTTCATTCTATGAAAAAAAAATGTTTTTTTTATAATAATATTTTTTTAGTGTTGGAAAGTGCTTCATAATCTACGCCTGATGCATGATTTTTCGTTCGTTATTTCAAGAAGTAGAATTTGGTTAAAAACGCCATTCATTTTATAAAATATTCTCTTTCTTGAATGTACAGTGTGTCCCAAAAGTCCCTGACACATTTTAAAATTCAATATAAAATCAAGTAATTGTCGTATAGGAGTGTAGTTTGGACTAAAATGCTTCTAACGATGAAAAAAATTTTTTAAGGGATCCGGGACACATTTTCAAATAATTTTTATTAGTTAAAATTTCGAAATTTTTTGTAATGGTATTATCTGTAAACAAAATCCGTGATAAAACTTCTCATATTTTTTTTTAATTTTAAATTGAAATTTTATTTAATCAAAGGGGTAGTTTAAAATCGTTATAACTCGAAATATTATTTTTAGAATTTATTTATTTTTTCATTTAAATAAACAGAAATATATAAGTTTTAATTTAGATTCAGCATTTTTAAAAATATTAATTTAAATAAAAATAAAAAATATTTAAAGTAAAAAAAAAAATGATGTAACTTTAAAAAAAAACATTTTCAAAAGTAAATATTTTTTTTTCAAATTTGCTGAATCAAAATTAAATTAAAACAATTGAAAAAGACAGATTCCAAGTTTGAACCATTTATCTTTAACGGTTCTTGACTTATAACAATTCAAATACGAGAAATGATGAAAAAAACCCATCATGAAGAAAAACGCATTCTCACAAGAAGTCGTTTTCATGGAAACCATTGTTTGAATCCTAGATTTTGAAAACAAACCAAAACGAAAAAATGAATATTTTCTGTTCCAATTAAGATAGAAACATGATTTAAACGCCATTTTAAGCAGAAAAAAACAGAGAAATTTTTAATGAATAATTTTTTAAAGAAAATTTGAAGATTTTTGTGTTCCGGAACTGTCCGCATGTTTAGCCACCTCATTCCCCAAACTTAACCCCCACTAGATTTTTACTTGTGGGATTATGTAGAGGACAAAGTGTATGCCTCTGCTGTGGCTGATATGCTGAAGACGAGAATCACACATGTGATTCCGTAACATTCAATTCCGTAATCAATGCTAGCGAACACGTGGATTGAATTGGAGTTCCATTTGGATATGGATCAAGCTACAAAGCGTTGCTCACATTGAACTGTGCTAATGGATTGCACAAATTGTTGCTCTGTAACTGCTTTTGACAAAATAAAATGATCTGTAACTGATTGTCTTGAACTTTTCATGCTTCTTTATAATAATTTAAGGTGCAGCGCCATCTATGGACAAAGTTTGGAACTATTTTTTTTTATTTGCTTGAAGAAAAATTTTCATCGTGAGAAGCACTTTAGTCCAAACCGCACTCCTGTACGACAATTACTCGAATTTTTATTGAATTTTAAAATATGTCAGGACTCTTGGGACACCCTGTAAATGAAAATTCAAATCAATCTACCATTGGTATAAACGAATACACCATACGTTATAAAATTTGTATAGTGTATTTTGCCATTCAGTTATGGCGATATTTGTGAGTCAATTCAAGTCATAAACAAGAGCGAAAAATCATGCATCAAACATAGATTATGAAACACTTTCCTACACATTCAGAATACTGTAACAAAACTTCCCTTTCTATTAATGGGAAAGATTATGCATTAAATAAACAGTTTTAAAAAATTCATAACACATTTGAAAACCCAATTCGTGCTATTACCAGCAATAGTCGGAAAAATATCCGATTTTTTTTTTTTTTTTTTTTTTTTTTTTTTTTTTTTTTTTTTTAAACCATTTGGAAATGGTTGTTGTTTTCGGTCGAGGATGGGGCCAAATGATGCTTTTAATTTTTTTAACGAAATTCAACGATGTTCTGTACTTTTAGAAGAATTTTTATTTGAATAGGTAATCAAAAGGCATAAAATCGTTAAAAATTGAAAAAGTTACAAAATGGGTAGGCGCAAATTATCAGATATGGAAAAATCCAAAGCCAAAGAGCGACGCCGAAATGAAAATCGTCCTGCAAAGCAACTAGTATGTTGTGGCCATCACAAAACTTTCTTCTATATAAATCACGTCAATTAAATCATTTAAATAGTGCAAGAAATAACAACGATTTAGCACCAATTCATATCAAAGTATATCTGAATTTGAAGCTGGATGAAAATTCGTGCATTAGTTCTTGAGATAGAGCTATAGTGGAAATTCTGAAAAATGTAGCATAGCAGCGCCACCTGTTGAGCGATTTCCACCAAAAATAAACAGCACTAAATGATATCAAGGTATACCTGAATCTGAAGTTTGTTGAAAATCCAAGCATTAGTTCTTGAGATAAAACTATTGCGGAAATCGCAAAAAATACAGCATGGCAGCGCCACCTGTTGAGCGATTTACACCAAAAATTAAACAGCACTAATTTATACGTCAATTCATGTCAAGGACTAACTAAATCTGAAGTTTGATGAAAATCTGTGCGATAGTTCTTGAGATACAGCTCTTGCGGAAATCGTGAAAAATACAGCACAGTAGCGCCACCTTTTGGACGATTTACACCAAAAATTAAACAGCACTAATTTATATCAGGGATTAACTTAATCTGAAGTTTGATGAAAATTCGAGCATTTTTTCTTGAGTTAGAGCTATTGCGATAATCATGTTAATGGAGCACAGCAGCGCCACCTGTTGGGCGATTTTCACAAAAAAGTAATCAGCGCCAAACTATATCCTGGACTAACTAAATCAGAAGTTTTATGAGAATCCGTGCAGTAGTTCTTGAGATATAGCTATTGCAGAAATCGTGAAAAATGCCGCATAGCAGCGTCACCCGTTGGGCGATTTTCACCAAAAACTAATCATGTCCAGTTTATATCATGGTTTAACTAAATATAAAAATCTGTGAAATTCCGTGCATTAGTTCTTGAGATAGAGCGCCCACAAAATTTTTGTCACATACAGACTCACAGAGTGACAGACAGACTCACAGACAGACATTTTCTAAAAACCATCAAATCGTGTTCTGGGCATTCTAAAACGTATAAATCCGTCGAAAACCGGTAGTCAAAATTTTTCACGAATCCAATACTTTCTTCTTGTAAAGATAGCAGAAAGTAAAAATCGATGTCTTCAAATGATTATGTAGCCCATGAAAATCGAGGTTTTCAACTGATTATGTAGCCCATGAAAATCGAGGTCTTCAACTGATTATGTAGCCCATGAAAAGCGATTACAGAATAAAAGACGAACGCGAAAAAGGAAACAATCTAATGTTTAATCGATTGATAGTAAAAGGCCATGTCTCGAGGGGCTCCAATCCACTAGCCTCGGCGTTTTACAATCGGTCGATTCTAACCGGGAAAAACTGAGCTCAAAGTAGGTAATTTGTCGCAATCTGTGGATGATTCGGTGGAACTGCTTTCGATTTGTAAACTGTTTTTCTTCTCGAAACGGGACTTGGAGAGTTTATCGATGAAGGTTTAGGTCGTCTGAAGTTTGATCTTTGCGATCTGTTGTTGAAGAGGATGCGACGGAATTTGGTGGACGAAATTTAGATTTTTCGGTTAAATTTTGTTACGAAGATGATTTGTCGCGATCTGTGGATGATTCGGTGGAACTGCTTTCGATTTTTAACCTCTTATCTTTCACGGCTTCTCTTGTCGAAATGCCCCAAAATTAAAACTAAGTAAATATGAAGTCAAAAAAAGTCAAAGTCGTTGTAATCTATTAAATTACAATTTTTATTTTTGTTATTTATTTATTTTGGCCCTGGATAGGATCTATAGCTATGTATGCATACAACATAGTATGTTAAACGTTAGTTCAGTGAAACGAATAGCACAGTTGAAAATTCCCTTTCAGCAATTTCCGTCAATAAACGGATATGTACTCGTGAGCTTCTGTGTAGCCCTGTATATGAGCTATAGAACTTATACACAATAAGTAACATTTTTTTAAAAAAAAGTTCAAATTAAAAACGCGTATCACAACTGCATACGCATTTCCAGCAATTATTGTTCATAGGTTTCAAATTCTTTTGTATGTCCCTGTAAATGAACGATAAGTTCTATGCACACCTATTCCACAGTAAGCGCCGCGTAATACACCTAAGTGAGACATATAAATTTCACTAAAATTATTAAAATACACCGCCAACGATTTTTCCCAAATGCCGTAATGTAACGCAATTCTTTTGACTGCCCCTGTACATGAACCGTTAAGGCCCCTGCAGGCGAAGACACTCGCGAGCTAATGCTAAACCTATGGGGAGGTTATTTTCAAATATCTCGTTTGCATTTCGGCATTTTTTTTTTTTCATGGAATAGCTGAGGTCCATCTCTACAACGCTCCTTTTTTACTTTTTCGATTTTGGTTGCAGATATTTTTTAGAATGACACTTTCATTTTCGGAACCGGTTTCGAAAGAGAAACTAACTTTATAAAAAAGATCTGCAATCAAAGTCGAAAAAGTAAAAAAAAGAGCACTGTAGAGATGGACCTCAGCTATCCAATTAAAAAAAATATTAAAAAATGTCTAAATGCAAACGAGATATTAGAAAATACCCCCCCCCCCCATAGATTTAGCATAAGCTCGCGAGTGTCTTCGTCTGCAAGGACAGGAGCCTTAATGCTACACACTTCATTTACAATACTAAAATGTCATAGTGAACCCCAATAACATACATCAATTTCACGGCAATCGAACGATATATAAAAATAGCAAATAAAGCCTTTGTGCAACAATATTAAAAAGCAGAAAAACCAACGTTTAAAATGCACAAATAATATATGAAAAGCAGCAAACAGCTGTTTCGAATCTACTAGCGAGATTCTTCTTCAGTGCAAAAGGAACAGCGTGCTAGAAAAAGCAAGGCTGAGCAAAATCATAGACAGAGACTTTTTCAAATCTCAAACACCCCGTTGATCGCCTAGATAATTGGGGCATTTACCAGATCTCTTGTCAGTGTGGTCTTTCTTATATTGGTCAGACTAAACGTGCTCTTAGATTTCGTTTAAAAGAGCATGAAGGTTATGTTAAAAATCGGGAGCTCAAACGTTCTTCTATTGCTCAACATTCTTGGTCTTCTCAACATAGGTTCAATTTTTCCTCAGCCATCATTATCCAAAAATGTTCTTCTAACCTTGATCTTGATTTTTGGGAAGCTTACCCTATCATTAAAAATTCTCACTCTTTAGTCAATGATTTATCTAGTACTCCAGATTTTCCAAGTATTTGGAAACCGTTAATTTAATTTCTCCTTTTTTTTATTTCTTTTCTCTACTTCTCCGGTAGATGTCGCTACTTGTCCACCCAGTCGTTTCCACTGCTTCTCTCTCATTGGTTGTTTCGGCGCCTTCGCCACCCGCATAGGGTATTAAAGCCAGCGCGTCTCTGTCTATGATTTTGCTCAGCCTTGCTTTTTCTAGCACGCTGTTCCTTTTGCACTGAAGAAGAATCTCGCTAGTAGATTCGAAACAGCTGTTTGCTGCTTTTCATATATTATTTGTGCATTTTAAACGTTGGTTTTTCTGCTTTTTAAAATCGAACGATATGTATACGAGTTAGAGCATGGACAAACAGACAGACAAACAGAATTCATAAACACATTTCAACTTTGTTTTGAAGTGTTAAAAATCGTAAATTGACATCTCAGCAAAGCAAAATGGCGGACATATTTACGCCCAGCCTCAACCTCTTGTCTTAAAATTGCCAAAATTGAAGAGTGTGTACTTTTTGCAAAAAGTAGGTCTCCACAAAAGAAAATTTTGGAAGAAAGTTTAAAATGAAAGTCATTAAAATAATAACAACAAGTCGGAAATTATATGTCAAACGTGGCAAATAAGGTGCGTTCGTACTATAACTAGTTTTATAAATATTCAGATCTGGGTGCAATAGCTGTTGCACTCTTATGCACCTGGTGTCGAAGAAGGGAACGGTCGATTGGAGACCTGTTGGTGATGATCCTGCTCTAAATGCACACTCTTAAAGAGAAATATCCTATTCCTTGTATCGCAGATTTCACTGCTGAATTACATGGTAAACAAATCTGCAGTCACATTGATCTTGTAAAAGCCTACCATCAGATTCCCATAAATCCTGATGATGTACATAAAACTGCAATTTGCACTCCATTTGGACTTTTTGAAAGCACTCGCATGCAATTTGGCCTTTGTAACGCTTCGTCAACTTTTCAATGATTTATTGATGGCGTAATTCGTGACTTGGGATTCATTTACGCATTTCTTGATGATTTGCTAATTGCATCAGATAATGAAACTGAACATTTAGAACATCTTGAGTTGTTGTTTTCTAGACTTAAAGAGTATGGTCTGTGTATTAATGTTGATAAATGTAAATTTGGTCAATCCACTATTGATTTTTTAGGATTCAAGCTTTCAGCTGCAGGAATCGAACCCTTACCTGATCGCTTAAAATGCATTCAAGATTTTCCCTAGCCCTCTACCTTAACTCAACTAAGACGTTACTTAGATCTTTTCAATTTTTATCGATGTTGTATTCCCAAAGCTGCCGATATTTTAGCTCCACTCGTTAAATTCTTAGAAGGACACAAAAATAAGAAAAAACATCCCCGTTCCAATGCTAACAAAACTGAGCAATTACAATGGAACGATGAAGCCATTCTTTTCTTCACTGCTTCAAAAGAAGCTATAGCTCGAGCTACGTTATTACGACATCCAATTCCTGGCGCCCAGTTAAGTTTATAGGTCGATGCTAGCAATGTCGCAATTGGTGGATCTTTAATGCAACTCTCCGAAAACCACTGGGAACGGCAACCAATAGCATTTTATTCCTGTAAATTAAATAAGTCTCAGAGAAATTGGTCTACTTATGATCGGGAATTATTTTCTATCTATTGTTCTATAAAAAAAATTCAAACACATGCTAGAAGGTCAAGGTGAACATGTCAATATAGGTTTTTAATATACTTTTAATGTGTTTCTAGTAACGTCTTTTAAGCAAATAACTATTTTAATACATGTTTTGACTTTTCCGTTTGGAATATATATTGTGATACAACGAAATAAAGTTTTGCTTTAAAATTGAGCGCGCCTGAACCATTGAACATGAATCTTTTTTTTTTTTTTTTTTATTATTTAATCGTATCAAAACAACTTTTTTGCTACATTTCGAAAATATACTTTTTTTTTATGCTCTAACTTACATTTTCCGTTAATGCTGATGTAGAGGTCTGCACGGGCCCGGGCCGGCGGAGTGAAGGCGAATCGGGCCGGCAGAATTAGAACAATTTTTTCAACGGGACGAGCCGGGCCAGCAAAAAAATTGAACGGGCCTGTAGGGCTGGGCCGATAAAAAAAATTAATTGGGCCTATCAGCCCGATATAAGAATTCAAGCGAAGCAGATAAAATACGAGCCATTTTCAATGAATATGGTTTTCTCGAGAAGTATAAATGTGCGTCACGAGCCGATGCGAGTTTAACAACATCAGTACAGAAATGTAACATGTCCATCGTAGAGATCGGCATCGTACAGTTACAAGATGTCTGCTTCCGGGTTTAATTTTTTTCAGCAGTCTCGTGCCGGGACGAAACTGTTCTTAATCGATCTCAGGATGTGTAGGGCAGGAATTATGCTTTGTAAAAGTATTAATGGTGATAATGACTTCTGTTAACAGTATCTTTGGAAATATACTTTAAGGTGGTTCTCATATATTCACTGCTCAACAATGCGAAACTTTCAGACACATTTCTGACTTATTTTTAACTATAAAGGCATAAAATTGGCCGGTCTGACTATTGAAGGCATTTGGAAACGAATAGCTTTCTCCATATTTGATAAATTACTTACAGAGATTCTTGTCACGTGACTGTACGTTTTTCTGCTTTCTTGTGCTATCGCTTCCGGAAATTCGATTAAAAACGTTAACTTTGGCAGTATTTTCAGAAAGATAAATTGCTTTTATCTATGAAAAAATGGCATTTACATAGTTTCTGAATAAGAATACCTTCCAATCTTACGCGTTTCCGAAAAGAAATGAATTCATAAATGTGTCGAAATATAGCTCCTTTGGATTTGAGAAACGCCTTAAAAATGAGAGAAATATTTTCACAAATCTACTACAGCTTCAAAAGGTATCATGTTTTTAATCCTTTATTACGAACTACATTAATCTTTTAATGAATCCTTATTTGAGTTTTGAAATGTCCGTCGAGACGATGACTAAAACACTGTAAGTAATCGTTAATTTTTACTATTGTGTGTTTTGCGAACACATAGTAATCTAAAATATACTGTAAAATGTTCCCATAAATATGTAAAGAATCTTAATTGTATGTCGAGACAAAACGGATTTTTTTTTTTTTTTTTTTTTTTTTTTTTTTTTTTTTTTGTAGAAATTGACTCGGGCCGGGCCGAGAACTGTAAAAATACAAACGGGCCAGGCCGGGCTCGGGCCAAACTTTCAATTTTTACACCGGGCCGGGCCAAGATAGATTTCGTTCGGGCCGTACCCGGGCTTGGAAATTCCGGCCCGTGCAGAGCTCTATGCTGTGGTGATATTACCATTTAGCACTTATTTGATGATGAAAGAGCTGCATCAAAATTGTAACATGGAATTTTAGGTAGCTTTCATTACAAAAAGCTACCTATTGCAGCCGTTCGGAGGAAAGCGATTTCAAAAAATTTTGGTATATTTTCATCGACCATGACCCCCAGACCCCGAAACCACCCTCCGTTCAAAAGTTGATATATATATATATATCCGTATATATATATATATATATATATCTGATCTTTGTCACACTGTAACTCTCGTATTTATGAACCGATTTGGATGAAACTCGGTGTGTACATAGTACAAACAAATGTCTCGACCGAGTTCGTTGGCCAGCTTCATCCGCCATATTGTTTCAAAATGGCGGCCATTTAAAAATTTTAAAAAAATTTAAAATTTGAAATGTGGTACCAAAAAATTTAAAATTGAAAATATTTTTTTCCTATGTGTTTCACCTTGATACAAAGATTCCGAAGCATTTTTTGTTTCGTCTATATCTTAAAAAATGGCTGAGTTATAGCACTTTGAATTTCTAACTTGGCTGACATTTTGAAACGACCTGATTTTTGTCCCACGATAACAGGCGCATTTATGAATCGATTTGGATGTACCTTGGTGTATACATAATACGTACCAATGTCTCGACCAAGTTCGTTGGCCAGCTTCTGCGCCATCTTGTTTCAAAATGGCGGCCATTTAAATTTTTTAAAAAAATTTGAAATTTGAAATGTGGTACCAAAAAAAAGAAAATTGAAAAATATTTTTTTCTTATGTATTTGACCTTGATACAAAGATTCCGGAGCAGTTTTTGTTTCGCCTATATCTTAAAAAATGTCTGAGTTATAGCACTTTGAATTTCTAGCGGGGCTGACATTTTGAAACGACCTGATTTTTGTCGCGCGATAACAGGCGTATTTATGAACGGATTTGGATGTACCTTGGTGTATGCATAATACGTACTAATTTCTCGACCGAGTTCGTACGTCAGCTTCATCCGCCATCTTGTTTCAAAATGGTGGTCATTAAAAAAAATTTTTTTATTTAAAATTTAAAACGAGGTACCAAAAAATTGGAAAATGAAAAAGATTTTTTTGTATGTGTTTGACCTTAATACCAAGATTCCGGAACAGTTTTTTTCTTCTATATCTAAAAAAATGGGTGAGTTATAGTATTTTGAATTTCTATTGTGGCTGACATTTTGAAACAGCCTGATTTTTGTCACGCGATAACAGGCGTATTTATGAACCGATTTGGAACCGATTTATGAACCGATTTGGGGGGGGGATCGGGGCTATAGCCCCCCCCCCCCCAAAAAAAATCCACCGATTATCGCGAATTTCGACAAATGGTCTCCGAAAAAAAACAATTTCGTGAATTGTTCGCAGGTCAAAGAGTCGCAAAAAAACGCGAATTTCGTCAAAAGATCGCGCAAAAAACGCCAATTTCGTCAAATGACCGAGAAAAAACGCGAATTTTGTCAAAGAAGGGCGGAAAAATGCGACTTTCGTCAAAAAATCGAAAATTTTATCAAAGGACCACGAAAAAAACCCAAATTTCGTCAAAAGATCGCAGAAAAAAACGCGAATTTCTTCAAAGGATCGCAGAAAAAACCGCCAATTTCGACGAAGAATTGCGGAAAACGCTAATTTCACGAAAGAATCGCGCAAAAAACGCTAATTTCATCAACAAATCTCTGAAAAAAGGCGAATTTCTTCAAAGAATCGCGAAAAAAATACGCAAATTTCGCCAAAGAATTGCTGAAAAAACGCGAATTTCATCAGAGGGCCGCAGAAAAAATGCACAATTAGCACAGGGAAGAGATTCCCTAGGAGAGCATCCACGAAGGGGGGGGGGGGGCGGGTTCGATCGGGGCAAAGAAGAGAAGAACAAATTTACCAAGTTGTTTTATAAGAAATCAACACCCATACGCATTTTAACTGACTGGGATTAGGATATAATCCTCTTTTGTTCATTCATCAAATACCCTTGAAATTTACCAATGTGGGTGGCAATAACAGTACATTTTTTGCACATTAGTGGCTGGCTTCAAAAAACATTAAGATTCTTGAATTTTTCAAAGGATCTTTCTTTTTCTTGGTTCTTTCTTTCTTTGGAAATTGTATGAATCCTATTCTTTTCTCAAACAATAAAGCACTCCTCAAAAATATTATTATACAGAAATTAGAATTGTAGCTTCTTTGAAAGAACGAAAAAGTTTCAACACTTTAAAGGGATCCGCATAACGTTGTCAATTTATGTTGTAGAGATTCAACAAAAGGTACGCGAAGTGGCATCGTCCCCCACCTCAACCCATAGTGCCAAAAATTATGTCGCCATATGCCTTTTGACTGGGCATAAACCTATTTTGTTCACTAATTGCCGAAACGTCAGTGAGGTTTACCATTGATACCCGAAAAGTGTTTGGTTTTCGTTTGCTTGTCTGTGTGTTCCCCGAAAACTGCCGTTAAAAGCGTTGGATTTATATCATGGGGGGGGGGGGTGACCTCCCCGATCGAACCCCCTCCCCGTGGATGCGCTCCTCCTGGTGCTAATTGTGCGTTTTTTCCGCGTCCCTTTGACGAAATTCGCGTATTTTTTTCGCGATTCTTTGACAAAATTCGCATTTTTCTGAGATCTGTTGACGAAATTCCCGAAATTAGCGTTTTTTCCGCAATTGTTTGGCGAAATTTGCATTTTTCCGCAATTATTTGGCGAAATTCGCGTTTTTTCTGCGATTCTTTGGCGAAATTAGCGTTTTTTCGGCGATTCTTTGACAAAATTCGCTTTTTTTCAGCGATCCTTTGACGAAATTCGCGTTTTTCTGCAATCCTTTAACGAAATTCGCGTTTTTTTGCGACACTTTGACGAAATTCACGTTGTTTCTGCGACCCTTTGACGAAATTCGCGTTTTTTCCGCGCTCCTTTGACGAAATTCACGTTTTTTGCGAGATCCTTTGACCTGCGAACGATTGATGAAATCGATTTTTTTCGTCAACCATTTGTCGCAATTCGCGATAATCGATGGATTTATATTTTTTGATCCAAGGGGGGGGGGGGGGCGATTCGCGCCTGTGAAGAGGTATAAACACCACTTAGATGACACATTTTGACTTTCAAGGATGTTAAGGCCCTTCAAATTTCTGAAGGGGATCCTTTTTCAGAAATTACCCTCTTTTAGAAATCTGATATTAAAAAATAGATATGATTGTTATGTTTTTCAGCTACGGTAATTGGTTCTTATGTATTTTTTAGTGCTAATTCCAAAAATAACCTTCATTTTTTACCATGCCATCACGTCAGGATTTTTCACAAATCGCAAATTTTTAAATAGTCGAAATATTGCGAAAATCTGCTACTACTATAAAATAGACGTAACTTTTTTTCATAATAACTTTTGCCTATAATAATAACTTTTTGCTTATACTATGGATTTTTATAGTTAAACATGTAAAATATTGTGTATTTAAAATCCTTATAATTTTATTCCATGCGTGGAAATTTCTTTGAACCCTTCATGCTCTGCTTCGCGCTTTTCTTTTAATCTTCTCTATGGGGTTTATCTCGGTATCCTCTTTTATTTTGGCGGTTGATAAAGCTGGGAAATTTGTGGCAGATGTATTTAAAACATTTACCTTCTTTTGTTAATGCTTTGAGAGATTTTCGCTATGTTTAGCCCCCGGTACGGTATGCTATTTCTTTCTCCCAGCTTATTTTGTGACATCTCCAAAAAATAACGTTACCTTACAGAAGCCAGCCGTGAAACAAAGCAGTACGATTAAATACTCTATAGCAATTTTTTAAACTTCTAAGAATCGCACATTTTCAATATTTATACCGTCACATTCGAAAAAAAAAAGTACTTTATAATGCAATTTGTTTGAAAACTGCATGTCTGTTTATTTTTGAAATATTAATTTTATTTTTTATTTTATTTTTTATTTATTTATTTATTTATTTATTTATTTATTTTATAGTTTTTAGAGCCATTTGCTTAATATTGGCAACGGAAGAACTCCATTTCTGTAGAAAGTGAAAGAAAAATAGAAATTATATCTTTTTGTATTATTTTCCCATAAAAACTGAAAAAAAAGTTAAAATACATGCTATTTTCAAAATCGAGTTTTTTGAATGACGAAATCTCTTTTTGTGTGTGTGTGTGTGTGTGTGTATTATTCAGCGATAGTGACGTCTTAAGCGTACTTTACTGTAGATGTTGTTTAACACTGGATCGCAAATGATGAATTCTTCAGCGGATGTGGATGGCGTCACTTTATGTAAAATAAAATCGCATGTTATAAGTCTTAAAACTGAACTACAGTAGAGCCCCGATTATCGGAGTTTCCGCTTTCACCGAGTTATTTTCTTCTGATAGGCTGATGGCTTCCATTTTTTTTCAAAAAAAAAAAATTATGGCCATCCCCCCCCCCCATTCTGACCAGCAAATCAGAGTTCTAACTTTTTACGACTGCTCTTTCATCTTCACCTAACATTTCATTTATAACGACTGTTTCATAATAATGGAAGCCATCAGTCCATCAGAAGAAAATGATTTATTCCAAAGGTATAAGTTCGATTAACTCGGATAATCGGAACTCTACTGTATCTATATTTATATACATATATTTTCTTGTCATCGGGGGCGACACTAAATTCTGAAAAGCAGAATTCCTGTTTTCTAGTTTTACTTTCTAACTTTGAAATTTACGATTTGCGAAAATCGTGACGTGATGGTTAAAAATGAAGGTCATTTTCGTATTCAGTGCTAAAAAATACCTCAAAATCAATTACCAAAAGTTAAAGAACACAATCATCACAGGCTTGTGTTATTAATGTTGTTCACTATAGCTAAAAGAACAAAAAATAAGATAAATAATTACCACAGTACAAGAGTAAAAAGAAAAAGAAAAAAAATAAGACATTTAATAAATAAATTCTGTTATAACGTTTTTAATTTTACGACCTAATAAGTAACAATAAACCATATTTTGAGAGGGCGGGATTATATAATAAGAGTGTTGGATAACCGAGTGTTTCGGTTAATCGGACGTCGGATAATCGAAAGTCTGTAATATTTTTAAATCGCATTAATTATTTCATATTCATTTAAAAATTAACTGCAAGGAATGATTTGAGCAACAGAAATTATGACTACGCT
Source organism: Maratus speciosus (assembly GCA_963932465.1). NCBI lineage: Eukaryota > Metazoa > Arthropoda > Arachnida > Araneae > Salticidae > Maratus > Maratus speciosus. Next base: position 55,230,320 of record OZ010799.1, on the reverse strand, counting down.
GATTATATGTCACTCGGGATCGCCCCCCCCCCCCAAAAAAAAACGATTCTCTGGATCCGCCCCTGGATACCATACCAAAATGTATGGTATCGCGCCATTTATTTCAACCCTAATCGTGAAACTATTTTTATTGCAAACCTTCTTTGCAAACCTTATTTTTATTGCCACACATTAAGATTTGCTAATTATTGAACGTGAATATTTTATGCAGGAATTTTTAATGATGGAATTTATTTTATTCCATCATAATCTCGCAAAACTTTTTAATTTGTTATTTTTTTAATAGAAAATATTTATTACTGATACTGATATAGATTTTACCATTTCGCAATTATCTGATGATGAGGAAGCTACAATAAAATTATTTCAGAAGTTAGGAATTATACACATAAAAATGTTTTGTTCAAAAACCCATGAATGTCTTCATTGAAAGAATGAAATGTTTACTTCAATGTGAGACATACGTATTACGTACTCCATGCTTCAGTAGTAAAAGACATTTACAATTTCAAGACTGCAGTTTAAATTGACTATATTTTATTACTTGCACAATATTTATTTATTCTTATATTTTAAGTATTTATTTTGGTACCCGTCGACCAATTTCGCCAAATTATACAAATTGACATAATTTTTATTTTAATTAACGAAAGAACAAATAAATTAGTATAACATTAATAAAAATACATTTAAAACGTCGAAATAAAAATCACCTGATAACGTAAATACGTGTAACTTGCTTAAAGTCAAGTGAATGCGACATTTACGATCAACTATTATTGGCATTTAATCTTATAGATTGGCAATAGATTTTTGGTCGACGGGATAACCAAGTAGTACCATTATTTTTATTGATTTAAAAAAATAGTAGGTCAAAGTCTGTAATTTTCAAAAGTTATATTTTTTAAATGCTCATTTTTTTTATCAACAAAATTATTTTTTTTCTCCAAATGTATCATTTCATTTTTGTGCTAACTATTACGCTTTGTGACAATTGGGTTGGCATAACAGGGAAATACCAAAACAGTTACTGATTTTATTTCAAATGTAAAGAAAAAAGCTTTAATGGTTGGTTGGTTGTGTTTATGTCGGCCAATTATCAACACGAGGGATATAGGCCCTATAGTGGGGAGTGCCCTTCGTGGGTGTCTTTCTAAGGGAACCTAATCCGTATTAACGCTTGGAAGTCCAAGGTTCGAAGAAAACCACGAAAACTCCGAACAATTAGGCCGACGTGCGCGATTGGGATCGAACCCAGCACCTCCCGTCTACCAGCTTCGAGAGCAGAACCTCTCGGCCACTGGTGGGGCGAAGCTTTAATGAGCAATAAATATTGTAAATATGACTATAACTCAGATTCTACTGAACAGAATTTTGTAGAACTTACACTGTTAAATAGTAAATTTGGTTTATAAATGATTTAATGTAAAAACCATCATTCTAAGTTGCTACGGGAGTTCTAAAATTAGGTGAACTCGATTATGAAAGATTTCAAGTCAACTAATTAAATGCACAGTAAGTTAGATAATATTTCAGGGACTTTTTCAATATTTATCATATCATTCTGTGTTGTTTAGTTACGGAGCTATGCGGAAAAAGTTCTCAGTGGTACAGTAAAGAAAATTGGAAGATATACGCTACAGAGATAGATTATACTAGAAGTATATATGCTATAGTTATGGAAGTTTAGCTGAGTTCCTTAAAAAATTCAGACGTGATGTAGTATATACCTACCACTACCTCCCGGAGAGTTCCATAATCAGGTTAACGCGATTAAGAAAGTTATATTTAACTATCTCAATATATATATAATGCAACGAGAAATTCCATTCCGGCCGCTTATATCTTGAGTTCTGCTGAATAGATTTTGACGGGACTTACATTGTTAGTTAGATAATTTTTCAGAAAAGATGTTAGTATAAAATATAACGTTCTAGGTTGCTTAGTTAAATAATTATGGGGAAAGTTCTAAATCAGATGATCCCAATTTTGAAAGATTTGCTTTTTATAAAGGTTCCACTGAGTGAATTTTTATGGGATTTAAATTGTTAATTAGATCATTTTTAGGGAAGGTTTGGGTGTATTTTCCAGTTTAAAAGATTCTGCTAAGTGGATTTCGATGCAACTTGTTCGGTTAGTTAATTTTTCAGTGAATGTTTTAGTATAAAGCACATATCATTTGCTGTTGCTTGGTTGTTATGTTGCTTGGTTGTAGAATTATAGATGAACAGGGGCGTAGCTACCGTGGAGCAGTTGGAGCAGACTGCTCCAGGCGCAAGAATCCTAAGGGCGCAAAATTAGAAAGAGCAGAATAAAGATTTGTAAAAATATTTGCATATTTTTTCATTATTAATCAGATATATTATAGATGAATCTTGTTGCAATTAGCATATTCCTATGATGTTTAACCTTGTGTTTTACCTCAACTATTTCGATTTGAAACGTGTTTTATACACTGTTAAAAAAAAAATATTTCTTTTTAAGTTTCAACTTTAATTCATACCATATTGAAGCCTCAAGTAACTTCTACAGTACCGTTTTAGCATGCCTGTTTTTATGTAGATTTCGTAAGAAATACTACCTATTGCAGTCGTTACCATGGTGTGACTTTTGAAAAATTTCTTCAGAACATTTTATTATACGATCCCATGAACCCAGAACCACCCCACCCCAAAAGTTTATATTATATGCATGTACTAAATTTTGTCCGCATGATAAAAGTCGCAATTATGCACGAATCATCTTCAAACTCATCAAAAACAATCATATGGCTAATATCTCGGCGGGGATTGTAAATGGGCAAAACCGGGCAAAGGGTGGTGGAAATGGAGAGGATAAAAATAGGGTTTTAGGGGGGAAAAATTCATAACTTCGTCACTTCTTAAGATATCAAATCCATTTAACTTTATTATAAATCTTATTAATATATACAACTTTTATGTTAACAAGTTTTTCATAGGACCAACTTTTCCGGAAAAAAATTAAAAACGAAGAGAAAAAGGGGAGGGGGGGGGGAGGTTGAAGAAGAAAAAAATCATAACTTCGTCAATTCACAAAATATCAAATCCGTTTAAATTTATTATAAATCTTCTTATCTACAACTTTTATATTGACAAGTTTTTGATAGCACTAAATCATACAGCAATTACAAAATAAGAATACATAGCGGTTAAAATAAAATTATCGTATTATCGTATTCTGAAAAATAAAACAGCTTTTACAGAAAGATGAAATTAAAATCTCCTCAAAAGCACCCAGATAAAATTTTTAAACTGAGTTCATCTCTAATCTTCATTTAGTTTTTGTTGTTGAAATTAGTACTTACTTTGAAATCTACCTGCGCCTGTGCGCCGAGCCGGCACTTTTCAATTTCTACTATTAGTTTTCACTCCCCCTATCGTTAATAAAATACTTATTATTCATCCACTGAAGTTCAAATATTTTTTTTAACTTGTAGTGGATGACACTTTGATGTTAATACAGTTTTTTCAAATATTAATTCATTAATTAAATTTTAATTAATTAATTTTAGTTTTATACGGGAGAAAAAATGGCGGCCATTGTTTATTGAACAGCATTTAATGCATCTTCATACCTATAAGGGGGATTACCATAGGGGGTACCCTGTTCTGTCACCAAATACCGCCAAGTTTATCGCCAACTTGGTCATATATCGCCAAATTTGGTGACCAAAATGAGTCGCCAAAAGTGACGCCAACTTGGCGATATCTCTAATATTTCGCCAAATTCCCATAGACTTCCATTGTAAACCAATAGGGTTTACTTGCTTATAGAAAATCAACAGATTGAGACGTTTTAAGGCAACGAAAACTAAAATTAGATAAGGGATTATATTAAATTTTTCTTTGATGACCTAAGTAGGAATTAAAAAAATATTTTTTATATTACTTGTTTCTGGTTTTTTTTTTTCTGTAACTTTTCCTTGGGCGACAGTTGAAGATCTCCAAACCTTAAAGTAATCAAAAATTGTTTACAGGGTCCTTTTCGGTCACTTTATTGTGTACCACTATTTCCAAAAAATAATCTTTCTTGTGCATTTCTTTTGAAAATATTTTAGAAATTTATCATGATTATTACTGTACGGAGATAATGGTAGTCCAAGAAGTCACCGTTGAGAAACCTATATTTACGATGTAACAATGACTTGCTATTTAGTTATTTTGCGATTAGAAGAAAAAAAAAGTTTGACAAGTTGAAGAAAATTATTGACCATTTTACAAACAAAAAACCAAAAAAAAAATTTTCTTTGAAGGGTTTTTTTTTTTTGTGTGTGGAAACTAAACTTGCATCAATACAGATAATTGTAAAACAATAATAAGAACCGGATTTAGGGACATTCCTCATCAGCCCACGGCGAAAAAACTTAGATGGGGGTGAGGGGGAAGCGGCAAATTAAATTTTGTGCGTATTGTTTTTTAGATTTTGAAAATATGGCAAGTCTCAAATGCAGAATTGATAAGCATTTTTGATCAAAAATAGAGAAAAAAAATTAAGTATCTAATTCAGTGCTCCTTAGAACCTGATTATCGCCTATGCAAACTTACACCACTTTCACCACCATCGAAATGTATTTCTACGCATTAAACCTTATTTAATCGCAAAATTTTAGGATTAAATAAGACAAAATATAGTAATGTGCGTTTGCTTGGGCCGTAATCATGCTTTTTCCCCGCTCTGTGAGTCTGTATGTGACACAAATTTTGTGTGCGCTCTATCTCAAGAACTAATGCACGGAATTTAATAAAACTTTAGATTCAGTTAGTCCTTGATATAAATTGGCGCTGATTACTTTTTGGTGTAAATCGCCCAACAGGTAGCGCTCCTATGTTGCATTTTTCACTATTTCCGGAATAGCTATATCTCAAGAGCTAATAAACAGATTTTCATAAAACTTCAGATTCAGTCAGTCCTTGATATACTTTGGTGCTCATTACGTTTTGGTGTAAATCGGCCAACAGGTGGCGCTGCTATACTACATTATTTATGATTATCGCGATAGCTCTATCTAAAGAACTAATGCACGAATTTCAACAAACTTCAGATTTAGATAGTCCCTCATATATAAAAGTGACGCCAACTTGGCGATACCTCTAATATTTTGCCAAATTCCCATAGACTTCCATTGTAAACCAATACGGTTTACTTGCTTATAGAAAATCAACAGATTGAGACGTTTTAAGGCAACAAAAACTAAAATTAAATAAGGGATTATATTAAATTTATCTTTCATGACCTAAGTAAGAATTGACTTAAAAAAATATTTTTTATATTACTTGTTTCTGTTTTTTTTTTCTGTAACTTTTCCTTGGGCAACAGTTGAAGATCTCCAAACCTTAAAGTAATCAAAAATTGTTTACAGGGTTCTTATCGGTCACTTTATTGTGTACCACTATTTCCAAAAAAGAATCTTTCTGGTGCATTTCTTTTGAAAATATTTTAGAAATTTATCATGATTATTACTGTACGGAAATAATGGTAGCCCAAAAAGTCACCGTTGAGAAACCTATATTTACGATGTAACCTATATTTACGATGTAATAATGACTTGCTATTTAGTTATTTTGCGATTAGAAGAAAAAACTAGTCGGATGTACCAATCCCAAAACTTTCTTCTATCTCATACATGTTAATACTTCAAAATTCGCTGTCACACTGCCAAAATTAAATGGCAATCTATGCATCTCATGAGGATACTAAAGATATGAAATTCCGTGCATTAGTTCTTGAGATATGACTATAGCTGAAATCGTCTAAATCCAGCAAAATGCTGCCTAGCAGCGCCACCTATTGGGTGATTTATACCAAATCCTAATCAGCAACAATTTATGCCAACGTCTGACTGAATCTGAAGTTTGGAGAAAATCTGTGCATTAGTTTTTGAGATAGAGCTATAGCGAAAATCGTGAAAATTCCTGCATAACAGCGCCACCTATTGGGTTATTAACACCAAAACCTAATTAACAACAACTTGTGATAACATACAACTAAATCTGAAGTTAGATGAAAATTCGTAGTTCTATAGATAGAGCTATTGAGGCAATCGTGAAAAAGGCAGCACAGAAGCGCCACCTGTTGGGCGATTTACACCAACACATAATCAGTAGCAAGTCATATCAAGGACTAACTGAATCTGAAGTTTGGTGAAAATTCATGCGTTAGTTCTTAAGATAGAGCTATTGGGGAAATCGTGTAAATCCTGCAAAATTCATCATAACAGCGCCACCTGTTGGGCGATTTACACCAAAACGTAATCAGCACCAATTCATATCAAGGACTAACTCAATCTGAAGTTTGATCAAAATCCGTGCAGTAGTTCGTGAGATAGAGCTATTGCGAAAATCGTGAAAAATGCAGCATATCAGCGCCACCTGTTGAGCGATTTACACCAAAAACTAATCAGCATCAATTTGTATTAGGGACTCGCTGAATATAAATTTTTATTCAATTCCGTGCATTAGTTCTTGAGATAGAGCGCCCACAAAATTTGTGTCACATACACACAGACAGACAGACAGACTCACAGAGTCACAGACAGACATTTTGTAAAAACATGTTTTTGGAATCTCTGACCCCTAAAACGTGTAAATCCGTCGAAAACCGGAATTCGAAAATTTTCATGAATCCAATACTTTCTTCTTGTAAAGATAGAAAAAAGTAAAAAAGTTTGACAAGTGGAAGAAAATTATTGACCATTTTACAAACAAAAAACCAAAAAAATTTTTTCCTTTGAAGGGTTTTTTTTGTGTGTGGAAACTAAACATGCATCAATACAGATAATTGTAAAACAATAATAAGAGCCGGATATAGGCACATTCCTCATCCGCCCACGGCGACAAAACTTAGATGGGGGTGAGGGGGAAGCGGCAAATTAAATTTTGTGCGTATTGTTTTTTAGATTTTGAAAATATGGCAAGTCTCAAATGCAGAATTGATAAGCCTTTTTGATCAAAAATAGAGAAAAAAAAATTAAGTATCTAATTCAGTGCTCCTTAGAACCTGATTATCGCCTATGCAAACTTACACCACTTTCACCACCATCGAAATGCATTTTTACGCATTAAACCTTATTTAATCGCAAAATTTTAGGATTAAATAAGACAAAATATAGTAATGTGAGTTTGCTTGGGCCGTAATCATGCTCTTCCCCCGCTCTGTGAGTCTGTATGTGACACAAATTTTGTGTGCGCTCTATCTCAAGAACTAATGCACGGAATTTAATAAAACTTTTGATTCAGTTAGTCCTTGATATAAATTGGCGCTGATTACTTTTTGGTGTAAATCGCCCAACAGGTGGCGCTCCTATGTTGCATTTTTAACTATTTCCGGAATAGCTATATCTCAAGAGCTAATAAACAGATTTTCATAAACTTCAGATTCAGTCAGTCCTTGATATACTTTGGTGCTCATTACGTTTTGGTGTAAATTGGCCAACAGGTGGCACTGCTATACTACATTATTTATGATTATCGGGATAGCTCTATCTAAAGAACTAATGCACGAATTTTCAGCAAACTTCAGATTCAGTTAGTCCCTCATATAAATTAGTGCGATTTAGTTTATGGTGTAAATCGCCCAACAGGTGTCGCTGCTATGCTCTTCTAAAAGTACACTTTTGGGATCCTGGAGAGTCCGTGGAGGGATTTGGTACGCTGAAATTCACTGTACACACTGTACACACTGTCACACCCTAAGTCATCCCACACATGCTCAATCGGGTTCAAGTTAATTGAGCAATGTGTCCAATCCATTCGAATGATATCTTCTGTTTGCAAGTATTCTGACACCACATATGCTCGTTGCGGCCAAGCATTGTCATCCATTAAAAAATCTCTGGGCCAACAGCACCCCTAAACAGTCTAACTTGGAGTTCCAATACCTCCTCCACATATCTTCGAGGGGTTACAGAGCCTCCTTGAAAGATATGCAGCTCAGTGCGGCCATTTTTTTCATGATTTCCCCTTCCAAACCATTAAACCGCTGTCGTGGAAACGGGATATTTCACGGACAAGGGAAGGCAAGTTGCGTGTTCCTTCTTCTCTCCAGATTAAAACACATCTAGAATCAATGTTCAGACTAAACCTGGACTCGTTAGTAAAACATACTCGGGCCCAGTCTTTTTTGTATCCGCTGATCACGACGACGCCTTTGGAAGCTGGAGTGCGTGGCACACAAACTATTGGTTTTATTGCATACAATCCACGCTCCTTAAGCCTTCGTGCAGCAGTAGAACGGATAAGTCTAGTTTCTGTGGCAGCCTGAAGATCTGAAACCAAGTCTCTTGTAGTCGCTTCGCGGTTTCTTCGAGCTGACAATGACAGAAAACAGTCTTCGTAGCAGTTGGTGCTCTTGATCGCCCTTGACCTGGCTGTTTATCAACGGAAGAGTACTTAAAAAGCGGCTCCTAGTTCTTCAAGTGGCAATTTGAGGGATATTCAAATTTTGGGCGACTCCCATTTGCGTTTGACTTCCCTCGATTCTACCAATTATTCATCACGTTTGACCTTCACTTAAATGATGCCTTTGAGGCGTAACTAATGAATACTGATCACTCACAAACAATACATTCACTTTAAACAACACTACAGCCAGAATTCCAACATACGTCCATTGCGTACCACATTGTCAATCACCGAATTTCCATATTTCCGACTGTAACGTATGTGCGGAAGTGCAATTTTGTGTTTAATTGTATTTAATTAACATAAATAATTGCAGCATTGGGCATTTGTTGCAACATTAACTTAGTGAGCATATTTTTTCGCATTATCCTTTAATTTTGATGAAAAGTGAAAAAACTGCAATCCTAAGTAATATATAAGGGTGTCAATCAGGGTTCTCGCTGCCGATCGTCACTGCTCCAAACCGTTTCATTTGGCAAAAAAAAGACTGAAATCGTCAAATTGCGAGAGATCTTTCTTTTCTTTCGGCGACACTCTCAATGATGTTGTTCCACGATTAAACCTTCCCTATGTATCTCGATATTTGTGTTTTGATATTCTTAGTGTTTCACGACGAATCTATTACTACCATTATTTGAATTTGGCTAGTTTTTCTTTGACGATTTGCCAAATTTCTCAGATTAGTGAAAAGCCAGTGAGGATACCGGTGTCTGGTTAATTTTCCAAACCATGTAGAAATATAGTTCTAATAGTAGAACGGCTTCAAAGTTGTTCTTCATCCTCTTAAAAGTAATTTATAGCAAAATTGTTATTTTTTAAATTATGAGGTTTTCATTTTTATTCGTGTTACATTTAGGAAAATCTTCTCCGTACTTTAACAGGTAAAATAAAAATAAATGTTCTATATCCAAAATGTACCGAGTTATGATACTTTGAATTTTATGGAATTGTAGTATTTTTTGGCACTAAAAACAGAAAACCTGTTTTATCCATATGCGAAAAAAAATTGACTATTGTGTTTTTTATTAGCATTCTAGAATGCTTCGAAACCCTTGAAAAGAAAAAATAAATATTAAGCACGGCAGATTGCATTGACTCATTGGCGCATTCAAAATTAAAATCCCGCCCAATTCGCAAAAAATATTCGTAGGTACTCCATACTTAAAAAATTATAATTCATTTCATTATCCATTATCTATTTTTAATTATTTGTATTTAATACGTTGTTAAAATACTTTCACTTTTAAATAAAAGTAAAATTTAAAATAGAATTAAGGTTAATATATAAATTTTAAACTTGAAAACAAAATTGCACAGAACTTTTCGTGTGACAAGAGGGCGCACAAACTTTCCTTGCTCCAGGGCGCTGAATATGTAGCTACGCCACTGTAGATGAAAGTTCTAGAATCAGGCGAACCCAATTATTATTAACGATCAGCCTTTTCAATAAGTCCAATTAACAGATTCTGATGAGACTTGCATTGATAATCTTTCATGAACGCTTTTAGTATATTACATATTGTTCTATTGTTCTTTACAGAATCCTACACTAACAGATCAACTAAAGAAATTGGTCCCTAAAAGTCTAAATTTTGTATGACTCAATAAAAGATATAATAGCGTAATGACATTCATATTGCTTTCAGCAATTCGGTTGGATACACCAGGTAAATGTCCATATTGCTTTAAAACGCATGATCAAATTCACAGATAGATTTTGTTTCATTCAAGATTTCTTTAGAAAAACCGACCAGCGTAGCGGGCGAAGGCGGCTAGTATATATATATATTTGTGATATGCATTCTACGAACATTTCTCAGTAAATTTTTATAATTTAAATGTTAAATCACAGTAATTATGTTAACCCTGGCACTGGATCTCTTAGGTGTCGTATTAGCTAAAGTGCGCCAATTGGCAGAGGACCCAATTACGGAAGATTAATTAACGTTTTAAAATCTCCACATTAGCGAATGTATAACAACTGATAAGCAGGGGGACGTGAAGCAAAATGCCTAAGTGAGTTAAGCGGTTCTTGACAAGAAAGATGAAATACATAACATCAAAAAATATATGAAATGCTGCCATGATCTAAAAGCGATGAAACAATTGTGATTTTCACATTATGACATCATTAGTGTAATTACTATCGGGTTGCTTTCTTCCACAGAAGCCCCATGATTATAAATTTTAATTTCGTGCAGGTGATCACGAGCAAATGATAAGGTATAATTTTCTGGAATAAAACATTTATTTCGTCCCATTTTTAAAACCTTCTCATCAGGAATCTAAATTTGTGTCTCTTTAATATATCGAAAATTTTGATTTTTTTGCTAAAGTTTTTATGAATTTCTGCTAAATTATTGACGCTTTTACGAAATAAGTTAAAAATATGTCGCAAGTAAATAAACCATCGGCAGATATCGAAAAAACAGTTTTGAAAGTCACTCATCCTCTTGGTCAGACTAGAGATTCTTTTTTTTCAGGCGATGTTCAGCGATATTTGTCTTCCAAGAAAGTCCTGAATATGGCAGATTCGGAAACCATCTTCCAGTCCAATCTTAATAATGCTATTGACAAAGGACTTCTGAAGAAGTTGACTAATGGAAAGTACAAAGCCAATGAAGCTGCAAGGCGCAGGAAATCGCGTAGCAGAAGTCGCTCAAGAGCTAAGCCTAAGCGTAGGTCCACATCCAGGAAACTGTCTGGAAGTAGGAGACGTCGGCGTTCGAGTAGTGGCAGAAGACGCAAGCGTTCCAGCAGTGGAAGAAGACGCAAGCGTTCAAGCAGCGGAAGAAAACACAAGCGTTCCACTTCCCGGCGACGCCGATCAAGACGACGTACAAAAACGCCTGAAGTAGTACATGAATAACTTCTCCAAGATGACTCCTCTGAAATTTGCAGAAGCTGATTTGTTATAAATCATACATGATTCATTTGTATAAAAGCTAGATCAGTCAGTTCACCTTGATAAAGTAATAAAACCAAATAAATTTATCTTGCCTGTTTTTCTTAATTATTTTGCTCTTGTGATAAGTTATTATCTTATCTTTTATTACTTAACTTCTAATCTTTCAATTATGCTGGAATTTTAGCATTTTTTGGAGTCATAATACGATAGTTAAGAGGGCTTGTTTGAGATTTCTTGGCGATTTTTTGTTGACGATAATACGATAGTTAAGAGGGCTTGTTTGAGATTTCGGTACAGATGTCATATTCGCCCCATATTGGCGCGATTTTTTTCGGTTGCCAATTTGGCGAAAACATCAACAGCATAAACAACATAATCCGGGTTACCACATCAATCACTTTGGCGCAAGTTAAGTACCCGTTGCCTATATGATATTGGCGACAGAAAAAAATCGCGCCAATATGGGGCGAATATGACATCTGTGCCGAGATTTCTTGGCGATTTTTTGTTGACGATGTTTTACATTTTATTTTCGTTAAGCCTAACATGCGCATAAATCGCTGCTTGGCGACATTTACTACTTGGCGGGAAAGGGGTTTTCACGCCAAGAAAAAATCCAAGATGGCGGCCGCGGGAATATATAACATCTGTTCCTTAAATGGTACGCAGCTGAATTTTCCATAATCAAGGAAGCAGCTAAATATTCATGGGCTACGGATCAAAACTTATTGCGGCACAGATGCCTCAGACGCAGCGGGGTTTGCGCGAAAAATTTTTGCGCTATTTTGGCGAGAAAATCCTGTTTTCGGGTATCTGTTAGGCGTAGCTTGCGAAAATAGCGTGTTAGTTTTATTTTATTATGAAACAGTTTATTGGGAAGAGTTCCATATCCCGCTCCGGCTGGTCAGATTGGCGAAGGAATCCAAAATGGCGCTAAAAGGACGTTTTAGCATCTTACCAAATTTTTCAAGATGGTGGAAAAACAGGGTTTTTAAATATTTGGTACTACTTGGTTAGGTACTTTTCAGTTATCCCTTCGACCAAATTACTGTCGCCATATTGTAAGATTAAATGCCAATTATGGTTGATCGTAAATGTCACATTCACTTGACAACACGTGTTTACGTCATCAAATGATTTTTATTTCGACGTTTTATTTGTATTTTTATTAATAACTAGCCGCCCTTGGCGACCAGTTTGGTCTCCGTTAAATCTATGCTAAGCGTTCTATCATGTTACTTTTATTCATAATTTAATTTACTTGCTCAATCCTTCTCCAAATCGGAAGATTCTCATACAGAAATCATGAACTCGGTATTTTTATTTTAGCCGTCTGCAGATGATATATCGCCAAACATTGTACCCGTCGTACTTTTTCTTATTTCATTAATTTCATTACTTTCACTCATTTTATTTAAAATACATAACTTTAATTTTAAACTGAAATGATTAAAGTTTATGACTCTCAATTTTCTCTTATTTCTTAGAAAAAAAGAAAAAGAAAATAATGAAAATAAAATAAAAAAAAAGTAATAAATAATATTGGAACAGATGTCATATTCGCCCCATATTGGCGCGATTTTTTTTCTGTCGCCAATATCATATAGACAACAGGTACTTAACTTGCGCCAAAGTGCTTGATGTGGTAACCCGGATTATGTTGTTTATGCTGTTGATGTTTTCGCCAAATTGGCAACCGAAAAAAATCGCGCCAATATGGGGCGAATATGACATCTGTACCATAATGGAATAAACTATGACATTTAATTTCAAAATCAAAGCTTTGTTTTAATTTACCTCTTGAAAAATTGTTTATGACAGTCGCTTGCGATGGACTATTATAATACTGATGATATGATGGCGATAGAACAATATTTGGCGATTTATCACCTGCGCCCAGCTAACATTAAATTACCAAATTGGCTGTTTGGTATATAAAAAGTGAAGCGGTCAACCCGGAACTATTGATGACAGTCACATGACTTAGGCTATTATTATAGAGATATATTAATTTATTTGTTTTTTCGCTATTTAAAATAAAAATTATGTCAATTTGTATAATTTGGGGATTTATATAAGTTGACGTCATTCGCCCATGAAATAACAAAATAAATTTTAGATTTAGAATTAGAGCTCGCTATTCATTGAACGTGAGTCATTCATTATTAACCATTTGGAAAAATGGTTATTGTTCTCGTCAGGATGGGAAATGAAAAGCATATCTGAAGGTTTACATTGGTTTAATCCGCAATTTATTCGTTTTCTGATTGATCTATACAGTAATCTGTATTTCCCTTTAATTTCAACAACGATGGATACTTTCTGTTGCCACTATGACAAAAAAGTAATAAAAACTACAAAAAAAAAAAAAATTAATAACTCAGAAAGAAATTGAGATACAGCTTTCAAACAAATTGCATTTAAAAGTACATTTTTTTTTCCTATCCGACGGTGTAAAAAGTAATAGTGTCGGATATTTAGAAGTTTAAGAATGAAATTTCATTTAAAATTGGCCGTGAGATTTCTTTTAAATCTGACGATGGAAAAACCTTTTCCCAAACAGCCAATGAAATGCTTGGATACGTAAGTTTCAGGTGGATAATACTTAAGTTTCATGAAATCTGACGGGTCGCAGGCGATATTTTTGGCTTGCAATTTTTTCGTGTAATAACACTATTAATGTTTAATTCATGGCGTACGTAATGTATGATCAACTCCGTGCGATTTTTTATGTCTTAAATTTTAGTCTTAAAAAAAAATCGTTTTCCAAATGGTCGTTGTAAATTGATAAATTGCTTTTATTATTATTATTATTATCATTATTATTATTTAATCGCATCAAAACAACTTATTTGCTATATTTCGAAAATATACTATTAGGTTGAGCAAAAAGTTCTGGGAAATTTTTCATCTAATTTACCAGAATTTGTATCGTATATAGGAGTACTAGTGGCATATATATATAGGAGTTCAGGAATCCGGTTATGACCTCTTTCCATCAATGCAAAACTTTTTAAGGTCCGTCGATTTCAATTCTTTAATGAAGTTAAAGAAGCATGTCAAGAGTTTTTCGATTCCAAGGAGAAGCCATGGTACTTCCAGCAAATCCGGAATGTGGCAGAACGATGGCAGAAAGTCGAAGACTATTATGGTCTCTACTTTGAAGAATAGTTCTTGTTGCTTTTGTTGTTAATTTGCGCATAACAACGCAACTTTCACAAATTTCCCAGAACTTTTTGCTCAACCTAGTATTTATTTACACTATAACTTACATTTTCCGTTGATTCTGAGGTGGATATTAGTACTTATTCAATTCCTACTATTAGTTCACATTCTCCCTATATTTATTTATTTATTTATATACAGGGTGATTCATAAAAGATGGGCAGAACTTTAAGGGGTTATAGTACACTTAAAGACAAATAATATTAAATAGGAGACTAAGGGTCCCAGACGTATTCCCAAGGAGATAGGGGGCATTAAAGTTTAGGGTCCGAAATTTCAAATGATTATAAAACATGGAAAAATTGGTCGATTCGTTTGCGGTTTTTGCAAAAAATTTTCTTTATGCCAGTATTTTCTTGAAATAAAATTTTAAAGTTCAATTTCAAAAAATGCCGATAGGGGGCGCTTTAGACTTTGGAGTAACAAACAACTATTTTTTAACGTTATTTTTTGTATTTCTTTAAATGATTTCGAAAGCTTAGACTTAAACTTAAATTTTGATCTAAAAATCTGAGTCCTAACGAGTAGTTAAGTAGCGTAAACTGAAATTTGAAATTTGAAACCCTTCTCCCCCCCAGAACAAAAATCAGTTATTCCCGATCTTTGTGTCGTAGATTAGGCTCTAACTACTGCCGCGTTTTGCTAAAATTATTCTTTATGTCAGTATTTTCTTGAAAATAAATTTTAAAGAAAATTTTCAAAAAATTCCGATAGAGGGCGCTTTAGACTTTGGAGTAACGAACAACTATTTTATACCGTTATTTTTTGTGTCTCATTAAATGCTTTCTAAAGCTTAGACTTAAACTTAAATTTTCAGCTCAAAATCTGAATCGCTGAGCATGGTTCAGTAGCGAGGGGAGGGGGTTCAAATTTCAACTTCTGAACATAGTTCAGTTTGCACTACTTAACCATGCCCAACGATTCTGTGCTGTGATACGAGGCAAAAATACAACTTTCGTCAAGGACTGCATAGTCGGAATTCACTCATAAAGGCACTGGCACAGTTGGAAACGTCGCTCATGCAAACGTTAAAGCTCCATTCCTGACGCTAGTCACCGGGTGAAGAAGGAAACAGAAAGTATGCAAATGTCAAATGGGGAAGAAGAAGAACACGTATGCAAAATTTCGACACGATTCAGGCATAAAAACCACTGAACGGTGAGTCAAGTGTAAGCCGCTGTAGTAATGAATCGGAAGATGGTGCCCTTCACGAATAAGGAAAAGGCTGAGATGCATTTAATTTACGGAGCGGCAGATGGAAATGGTGCAGAGGCACAACGAATGTACGGAGAGCGATTTCCCAACAGGCGGTTGCCTAACCGCAAAACTTTCGAGCGCTTGCACAGACAGTTGTGTGAGACGGGATCATTTCTCGCTTCCCGGTCGAATGCAGGTCGTGCAAAAAAGGACGAATCAGTAGTTGTTGCAGAAGCCATTCTGGATGTAGTAGCGGCGCAGCCAAGTACAAGTACACGAACAGTGGCTAGGAAGGTGGATACCTCACAGTCCATGACTTGGAGGGTACTGAAGGATGAACATTTGCTCCCGTTTCATGTGCAACGAGTCCAGAAACTGTCTGCAGGGGATTATCCAAATCGTATTGAATTCGCCCGCTGGTTTCTGCAGCAGAACGCGCTAAATCCACATTTTGGACGAACTGTGCTTTTCACCGATGAATGTACCTTCACACGTGAAGGTACATTTAACACACACAATGCACATGTATGGGTGGATGTCAATCCACATGATACGTATCCACATGCTCATCAGAGACGCTTTTCCATCAATGTTTGGGCAGGAATCCTCGGAGACCACCTAATCGGACCGTACCTTCTTCCTGAACGCCTCAACGGTAAAACATACCTCACATTTCTGCAACATGTGCTGCCAGACCTGTTAAACGTTGTTCCTCCACGCATCCGGCGGGTCATGTGGTTCCAGCACGATGGAGCGCCAGCCCATTACGTACGAGACGTCCGCAACTATCTGGACATCACATTTCCGAACAGATGGATTGGTCGAGGTGGTCCTGTTGCTTGGCCTGCTCGCTCGCCAGATCTTTTACCCCTCGATTTCTTTTTTGGGGGACGATTGAAGGCTCTTATGTATGAGACACCCATGGAATCCCCCGAGGAACTGGTCGCCAGACTTTCCGCCGCTGTAGGGGAAGTGCTCGAAAAGCCTGATGTTTTCGCGAATGTTCGCCGTTCCATTCTTCGCCGTTGTTCTGCGTGCATAACCTCTGGTGGTCACAATTTTGAACATTTATTGTAATTACATGTTAATAAATATGCTTTGGTAACATAATCCTAATTTGTGTCTTTTTACCTCGTATCACAGCACACAATGTGTGGACATGGTAAACTGAACTGTGCTCAGGAGTAGAAATTTCAAACCCCTCTCCCCAGAAACTTAACCACGTCTAACGATTCAGATTTTGGGCTGAAAATTTAAGTCTAAGCTTTAGAAAGCATTTAATGAGACACAAAAAATAACGGTATAAAATAGTTGTTCGTTACTCCAAAGTCTAAAGCGCCCTCTATCGGAATTTTTTGAAAATTTTCTTTAAAATTTATTTTCAAGAAAATACTGACATAAAGAATAATTTTAGCAAAACGCGGCAGTAGTTAGAGCCTAATCTACGACACAAAGATCGGGAATAACTGATTTTTGTTCTGGGGGGAGAAGGGTTTCAAATTTCAGTTTACGCTACTTAACTACTCGTTAGGACTCAGATTTTTAGATCAAAATTTAAGTTTAAGTCTAAGCTTTCGAAATCATTTAAAGAAATACAAAAAATAACGTTAAAAAATAGTTGTTTGTTACTCCAAAGTCTAAAACGCCCCCTATCGGCATTTTTTGAAATTGAACTTTAAAATTTTATTTCAAGAAAATACTGGCATAAAGAAAATTTTTTGCAAAAACCGCAAACGAATCGACCAATTTTTCCATGTTTTATAATCATTTGAAATTTCGGACCCTAAACTTTAATGCCCCCTATCTCCTTGGGAATACGTCTGGGACCCTTAGTCTCCTATTTAATATTATTTGTCTTTAAGTGTACTATAACCCCTTAAAGTTCTGCCCATCTTTTATGAATCACCCTGTATATATCTTGTTCAAATTTTCAATCGTTAATAAAATACTTATTATTCACCCTATCAAGTTGAAATAAATTTTTTTAAACTTGTACTGGATGACAATTGATGTTAATGCAGTTTTTTCAGATATTAATTCATTAATTAAATTTAAATTCATTAATTTTAGTTTTACATGGGACACAAAATGGCAGCCATTGGTTATTGAAGCATTTAATGCATCTTCATATCTATAAGGGGTTTACCATAGGTGGGACCCTGTTCTGTCGCCAAATACGCCAAGTTTGTCGCCAACTTGGCGATATATCGCCAAATTTGTCGACCAAAATGAGTCGCCAAAAGTGACGCCAACTTGGCGATTTCTCTAATATTTCGCCAAATTCCCATAGACTTCCATTGTAAACCTATTTGCTTATAGAAAATCAACCAATTGAGATATTTTAATGCAACAAAAACTAATATTAGCTTAAGGGATTATATTAAATTTTTCTTTGATGACCTAAGTAGGAATTGACTTTAAAAACAAAATTTTTGTATTACTTGTTTGATGATGAAAGGGCTGCATCAAAATTGTAACATGGAATTACATATAAATATTTTCTTTGAGATGCAGGTTACGAACATTTCTCGGTAATTTTTTGCAATTTAAATGATAAATTCAGGGTAATTTTGTTGACCCTGGCTCTGGATCCCTTTGGTGTCGTATTAGCTGAAATGCGCCAATAGGCAGAGGACCCAATTACGGAAGATTACTTAATATGTTAAAATCTCCGCATTAGTGACCGTATTACAACTGATATGCAGACGGACATGAAACAAAATGCCTAAGTGAGTTAAGCGGTTTCTGACAAGAAAGATGAAATACATAACATAAAAAATATATACGAAATGCTGCCATGATCTTAAGGCTTTTCATTTCTCTATTAGAATCTTCCGTTTTGGCGAAAGATTAACTAAATAAATTAAATTAAAAATAAAAGTAACGGTACTTCTTAGTTATCCCGTCGACCAAATTACTGTCGCCAAATTGTAAGATTAAATGCCAATAATGGTTGCCATTAATTAATTAATTGTAAGATTAAATGTTAATAATGGACAATAAAACCATTAATTCGATGTTTTATTTGTATTTTTATTAATGTTTTACTAATTTATTTGTTCTTTCGTTATTTAAAATAAAAATTATGTCAATGTGTATAATTTGGCGAGTGGTTTGGCGATTTATAAAATTTGGCGAAATTGGTCGACGGGATACCTAAGAAGTACCAAAGTAACATGTTGCGATTGTTAGCATACATTTAAGGGCGACCAAACTGGTCGCCAGAGGTGGCTAGTACGGAAATAATAGGACTCCATCTTCAATGGGACGTCATCACCATGGCAACCTAGAATCATTCCCTATCATGGGATATCATGGAATGAATGACGTATGACAGGATTTAATAGAATGAAGAAAACTTTTATTAATATATTTTTTTAAGTTTTGATTCGATTTTGATTTGAAATGACTCGACAAAATTCTGAAACGGTTCTATATATTCAATTTGAAACGTAGTTTTTGCGCTGTTATATGCGAAGAGACAGACAGACGCACGGACCAGTCGACGACTATATAATTACGAACTCACGTAAAAAACTATAAATCATGCGTCAAAGATAGATTATGAAATACTTTACAAGAACTTATTCAGAATACTTTAACAAAGCTTCGCCGTTTAATAAGGAGAAAAATAATATTTAAAAAAATTGTTTGAAAACGAATAACATATCGCCTCTGTTTTACAATAAGGGCGTAAGGACCATATTTAAAAAAAATTTGTTAAGTGCATATGTAGAGTCAGGAACCAATATTTTATAATACATGTGTAATAAGGGCGTACGTGTATCTCTATTAATGAGATAGTTGAGTAGGGCTTAAGGCACATAGGTACTATCCATAGGTGTTATGCATTAAGGGCTTAAGGAGACACTTGAGCTATTATTACCTCTCATGTTTGTGTTTCAATTTATTAAGTATAGATGGCAGCACTAAAATTTCTCTCCCTTAATTTCATGGTAAATAAATATCAGAAAAAATATTTTTCTCTCTTGTGTCATGTGACGTATTGTAAGTGATGTGATTATTATTAAATGTTAAATATGCACATGTGCTACCTCTTATTTCAAACGGTGTTAATTATTACTTCATTACTTAATTAGTTATAAAAGATATTATACGTGGGTGGTTCAATAATTATTGTCCCTAGCGTATATAAAATATTTGTACTGCGATGGTTGTTGTGGAATATTGAAGCCTAATGTCTTAGATGCCAATATGCTCAATTTTAGAACCGCAGCTGCTATATTGACATAGTTTTGGAGGGAGGAGTGAAAGGGGGGGCGGAGTGAGGGTGAAAGGCTGATTTTTACCTTATGGGGCTAGATTTGTGATAGTGGATGAGACGTAACTACTGTCGTTTGGACTCTGGATCATAGTGATGTAGCCACATCTCATCCACTGTCACAAATGTAGCCTCATAAGCTCCAAACTAGCATTTCACCCTCACCCCCCCTCCTTAAAAACTCCCTCAAAAATAGGTCTTTAAAACTTCACCCCTCCCTCCAAAACTATGTTAATATAGCAGCTACGGTTCTGAAATTGAGCATATAGACATTTAAGACATTAGGCTTCGATATTCCACATCAACCATCGCAGTACAAATATTTTATATACACTAGGGACAATAATTATTGAACCACCCACGTATTACCAATCACATAAATTTTTGCAGGAAAAAACTGGATATGAAATATACCTAAAAAATTCAAACTTTAACTCCCAAGGGTGCTTTACATAGTAATCATTAACAGAGTGAAGAATTCTTAGTTTTGGCTCTCCTGAACAATTAATCATTTGTGCCTTGCGCCCTTATTGCAAAACACAGGCGATGTTTGAAAACCCAATTTTAGCAATTACCGGCTACAGCCGGAAAAGTATTCAAATTCTTTTGTGAAACTCTGCATATGATCTACAGATTTGTATATACAGGGTGTATCTGAAAAATGACGCATAACTTTACGGGATGATAGAACGCAGATATACGAGTAAATTTCGTCATAGAATACAGGGTCGGAACGCAAGCGGTGAGAAGTTAAAAGGTAGTTTTCCACTGTCGCAGTTAAAGGATTAACAAAAGGATGAGATGAGATACTTCTGAAAACATTTTATTAACAGGAATGTAATTAATGTACATGCTCAAAGAAATTGCTCAAAAGATATTCCGCCAGCTGTACTGTACGCTCCACACCTGACACGCTTCATACCTGTATAGGGACTGACGCACATTTGCGAAGACACCAGGCATTTCCGAATATCACCGGCAACCCTAGCGACTACATCCATATTGGTTTCAATGGAGCACTCGCCGATTAGATTTTTCATAAAGCTCCACAGGAAAAAGTCCAAACACGAGAGATCCGGCGATCTTGGTGGCCAAGCTATGGGACCACCTCGACCCATCCATCGCCCTGGGACAGTGGAAAACTACCTTTTAACTTTCACATGCCCACGTGCCACGTGCTCTACAATGTAATGGTTATCATTCAAATGTTTATATGAAAATACCTCTTTCCAATTTTTAGCCTCCACGTTCATTTCGACAAGCGATGGAATGTCTCCAACTTTGTGGAAGATTTCGGCAGCTGCTCCAAATTCCTGCAGGCGCTTTAGGTTATTTCCGATCAATGAGAGAACCTTAGGTTCCGTTATATCCACTTTCCTGGACATCGATATTAGCCTAAAGTTTCAAACAGACAAATATTATATAAAGAAAGAAAAAAGCGTGCGTACAGCATAGATTATGAAACACTTTCAGAATACTATAACAAAACTTCACAGTTGATGTCTAAATGAACAACTTGGAAAACGTATAACGCATTTGAAAACGCAATTTCAGCAGTTTCCATCTACCATCGGAAAATTGACTGAATTCTTTGAGCAGCCCTGTATAGGATACATAGATTTGTATCTATTAACTGCATGCATGCTAAAATTTAGTTCAGTTAGGAAATACATACCTCAGTTGAAAATTCCCCTTCAGCCATTTCCGCTTATAAGGAGAATGGAAGGTGAATGCTTTTGTGCAGCCCTGTATACGAGGTATAGAATTTATATACTACGAATAACATGCAAAAAATGAGTTAAATTTAAAAAGGCATACCGAAATTGAAAATGCACTTCCAGCAATTATTGCTCAAAGACAGTATTGTAACCGATTTCTTTTGTGTGTTTCTGTGTAATTGAACGACTAATGTGATGAATGTCCTATTCTACCGTAATCATCTTGTAGTGAAATTCAGTGATTTATATCAGTTTCAATACATTTGAAATAGTGTAAGTCATGAAAATACTCTGCAAAGAATTTTTCTCCGCACGAAAAAAACTGTTTTGTTGAAACAACTAAATTTTGGTTAATATAGCTCCAAGCAAATATTGAGGTTGGAATGATCAAATTTTGGTTATTCAACAAATCATTTTGTTAATCCAACCAAAATTTGGTCACTCCAACCAAAATATTCGATTGGAGCTATATTAACCAAAACTTAGTTGTTTCAACAAAACAGTTTTTTCAGTGCATATACCATAATGTAACGGAATTCTTTTGAGTGCCCTTGTAAATGAACTATGAATGCTACACACTTCATATACCAGGGTTGGCGAACCTTTTTTCATCCGCGTGCCAACTTTCCCCAAAAAATATAATTCGTAGCCATGACGTGCCATCTATAAAACGAATTTAATGGATAAAAAAATCAATAATTAAAATTACTCGAAAATTATTTATTGAAATTTTAATAATATGGGCAGCATACACGTAGTATTATGTTGTAATATTTATAGAAATAAATATATTTTAGAAAATCTACCCTATATATATAAAATCCTAATGAAACGAATTTATGAAACGAATATATGAAACGCCTGAAATGTATCGATTCTTTGAATCGACCGTTTAAACAACTGATTTTGTTTCACGGCGATTTCTCCTAAAATATGGAATACTTTGCGATGAAATTAACACCAAAAATCCGTGTTGATCCACAGATCTCAAAACTGTATTAGAATTTTTAAATTCGAATTAGTTTTCGAAATATTATTTTTTTTCTAATTTTATATACATTTTTCTAATGATGGCAACTCAAATTTTAATCAAACAGATATTTTTTTTTTTTAGATTTTAGAAAAGGTTACTATTTTAAATTAATTTGGCGAGAAGTCTGGCCTCCCTTAAATGTATGCTAAGAAAGTATCATGTTACTTTTATTCATAATTCAATTTGTATTTCATTATCATTTTATTTAATACTAGCAAACCCCGCGGCTTTGCTCGCGTAATATTTGAAATATGCCAAGTGATATTTATATGTCTAATTTTTATTAAAAGGTACTAACTAAATTTTTATTTTTTTTAAAGGTAATATTTTATTTTATTAAAAGTTTTTTTTTTTTATTAAAAGGTACTTATTCCTTTTAGGAATAATTCAAAAATTACTATTTAAAACACAGTTTGATTAAACATCATTATTACACTGCATTAGGCAGAAATGAGACTTAAATTAATAAAATGAGATAAAACTAAATAAATGATAATTTAGAAAAAATTTTGAAACTTTTATGCTCAATTAATACGCTCATTTCAGTATTCATTTGAAGTTTTGAATTTTTTAGAAACCATCTTCTTACATCTTAAAATTAACCATCATGTCAAATTCCAAGTCCTACCACCTCTCTCAACATAAAGGGCTATGTTGAAACAGGAACTGTCACCATTAATTTACCAACATTAATTTTGAAATCGGTTTGTTATTTCCTAATATTCCACAGAAACGTAATTTAAAAAGCTTTTAAAGCCCTTTTTTAGAACGTTTGTTGTTCCTGTGAACCCCAGGTGGTAGAATCACCTGCATAAAATATAGCCTGTGTAGCATCAGAGACTGTTACCATTGATTCGCAACTATTACTTTATAATCGGTTTATATTCCCTGAAATTGCATAGAATCGTAATTTAGAATTTTTTAGAATGCTTTTCGCACCTCCCCTTCGCTTCACCATTTTTTAATTCGAATTTGTTTCCGACGTTCCTTCGAGGGCATGTATATTTTAAAAGTAACTACCATGTCATATTTAAAGTTTCTATCCTTTTCAGTATCACAGAAATCGCAATTTAGAAAGTTTTTAGCTCCTGCAACCCTCTGGTGGTAGTGGAACAGACATAAAATATAGCTTATGTTTGAGCAGGTTCTATCACCAAAATTTTTCATCATTATTTTTTTAATCGGTTTGGTAATTTATAAGTTTGCTTAAGAATTGTAATTTATAACGCTTTTCACTCACTTCATTTTTTTAAATTTGGAATTTTCTTTCGACTGTTCTTAGAAAGCAGTTGCATCTTTTAAGTAAATACCATGCCATACTTCAAAGTGTTAGACCCCTCAGTTGTGCAAAAAACGCAAATTAGAATATGTTTTGCTTTTGCAACCCTCAGATGGTAGTGACAGCAACATAAAATATAACCTATGTTATAGCAGGGACTGTCACCATTGATTTGCAACCATTACTTTTCAAATAGCTTTTGTATTTCCTTAGATTGAATAGAAATCGCAATTTAGAACGTTTTTAGGACGCTTTTCGCGCATTTTCACCCATTTTTTAATTTCCAATTTTTTCGAAACTGTTCTTAAAGATCATTTATATCTAATAAATATGCACCTTGCCTAATTTTAAGTTGCTAGCCTCTACCGATCACAAAAATCGAAATTTAGAACGCTTTTTTGCTCCTGCAACGTCTTGGTGATAGTGATACCGACATAAAATAGCGTCTATGTTAGAGCAGGGGCTGTCAGCATCAATTTCCTACAATTACGTTTGAAATCAGATTCATTCTTCCTGAGATATTGCCGACAAATCGGCATTTAGAACGTTTTTAGAACGCTTTTCGCGCATTTTGCTCCTACATCTCCTCTGGGGTAGTGGAAACAGATATAAAATATAGCCTATCTTGGAGCAAAATCTGTCACCATCATTTTTACACCATTATATTTGAAATCGGTTCAGTACTTCCTGAGATTGCACATAAATAGCAATTTAGAAAGTTTTTTACAATGCTTTTTGCGCATTTGACCCCCTTTTAAATTTCGATTTTTTTAGGAAATGTCCTTAGAGATCATTGATATCTTATAACTAACTACTATTCCAAATTTCACGATTCTAGGCCCTTCCGTAACGCAAAAGCTGCAATTTGGAACTTTTTCTCCTGCACCCCCATTGGGGTAGTAGCACCGACATACAGCATCGCCTATGTTGGAGCAAGGGTTGTCACCATCATTTTGACGCCATTATTTTTTTGATCGGTTTGGTATTTCCTGAGATTGTGTAGAAACCACCATTAGAACGTTTTCTTTTAAAACGCTTTTCGCGCATTTTCACCCATTTTAAATTTCGAATTGTTTAAGAGCTGTTCTTAGAAATCCTTTATATCTAATAAGTAGCTAATATTTCAAATTTCATATTTCTAGGCCCTTCGGTAACGCATAAAAAAGCATTTTTAGAAGGTTTTTTGCTCCTGCACCCCCTTTCGGGTAGCGGCACCGACATAAAACATAGCCTATGTTGGAGCAAGGGTTGTCACCGTTATTTTGACACCCTTATTTTTTAAATCGGTTTGGTATTTCCTGAGATTGTGTAGAAACCACCATTTAGAGCGTTTTCTTAGAACGATTTTCGCGCCTTTCCAACCCTTTCAAATTTCGAATTCTTTAAGAACTGTTCTTAGAAATCCTTTATAGCTAATAAATAGCTAATATTTCAAATTTCATATTTCTAGGTCCTTCAGTAACACATAAATCGCATTTTTAGAATGTTTTTTCTCCTGTACCCCCTTTGGGGTCTTGACACCGGCATAAAACATAGCCGATCTTGGAGCAAGAGTTGTCACCATCATTTTGACACCAATATGTTTTAAATCGGTTTGGTATTTCCTGAGATTGTGTAGAAACCACCATTTAGAACGTTTTTTAGAACGATTTTCGCGCCTTTTCACCCCTTTCAAATTTCGAATTGTTTAAGAACTGTTCTTAGACAGCATTTATACCTTATAAGTAACTAATATTCAAAATTTCATATTTCTAGGCCCTTCAATAACGCTAAAATCGCATTTTTAGAACGTTTTTTGCTCCTATACTCCCTTTGGGGTAGTGGCACCGACATAAAACATACCCTATCTTGGAGCAAGCGTTGTCACCATCATTTTGACACCAATATTTTTTAAATCGGTTTGGTATTTCTTGAGATTGTGTAGAAACTACCATTTAGAACTTTTTTTAGAACACTTTTTGTGCATTTTCACCCCTTTCAAATTTCGAATTGTTTAAGAACTGTTCTTAGACATCATTTATATCTTATAAGTAACTAATATTCAAAATTTCATATTTCTAGGTCCATCAGTAACGCTAAAATCGCATTTTTAGAACGTTTTTTGCTCCTACAACCCTTTTGGGGTAGTGGCACCGACATAAAACATACCCTATCTTGGAGCAAGCGTTGTCACCATCATTTTGACACCAATATTTTTTAAATCGGTTTGGTATTTCTTGAGATTGTGTAGAAACTACCATTTAGAACTTTTTTTAGAACACTTTTTGTGCATTTTCACCCCTTTCAAATTTCGAATTGTTTAAGAACTGTTCTTAGACATCATTTATATCTTATAAGTAACTAATATTCAAAATTTCATATTTCTAGGACCTTTAGTAACGCTAAAATCGCATTTTTAGAACGTTTTTTGCTCCTACACCCCTTTGGGGTAGTGACACCGACATAAAACATACCCTATCTTGGAGCAAGCGTTGTCACCATCATTTTGACACCAATATTTTTTAAATCGGTTTGGTATTTCTTGAGATTGTGTAGAAACTACCATTTAGAACGTTTTTTAGAACACTTTTTGTGCATTTTCACCCCTTTCAAATTTCGAATTGTTTAAGAACTGTTCTTAGACATCATTTATATCTTATAAGTAACTAATATTCAAAATTTCATATTTCTAGGCCCTTTAGTAACGCTAAAATCGCATTTTTAGAACTTTTTTGCTCATACACCCCCTTTGGGGTAGTGGCACCGATATAAGATATAGCCTATGTTCTAAGTTGGACTAACACCATCATTTTGATACCATTACTTTTGGAATCGGTTCGGTAGTTCCAGAGCTTACCTCCGACAAATAAACAATTTTTTCCTCTATATAATAGGAGTATAGACAAGCAGAAACATTTAAAATAAATGGCTTTCACTTCTTTATTTTTTTTAAACGAAATGAAAAGAAAAATATTAGGCACAGATGTCATATACGCACCGGAGTACCTAATTGGCGCCAAAATGGCATTATTTTGGTTGACATGGTAACCCGGCTATTGTTGTTTATTTAATAATAAGTGTTTATTTACTTTATTTTCTTTTTTTAAATTACATAAATTGTTTTGTTCTATAGTTTATTTTTTTTGTTGTTATTTTCCTTTAAAAATAAAAAATAACAGAAAATAATTTAAAAATACTTAGTTATTTCATCGACCCATTTCGCCAAATTATATAAATCGCCAAACCAGTCGCCAAATTATACAAATTGACATAATTTTTATTTTAAATAACGAAGGAACAAAGAAAATAGTATAACATTAATAAATATACAAATAAAGCGTCGAAATAAAAATCACTTGATGACGTAAAGACGTGTAACTTGCTTAAAGTCAAGTGAATGTGACATTTATCAACCTTTATTGGCATTTAATCTTATAGTTTGGTAATAGATTTTTGGTCGACGGGATAACTAAGTAGTACCAAAAATACATATGTAACTGGTATTCGAAAACGAGGATTTCGCCAAATTTTCGTAAAAAAAAATCACGCCAAACCGGGTGCGTATATGGCATCTGACCAAATATTAAATGATGTAACAAACGATGACATTTAATTCCAACTTCAAAGCAATGTTATAATATACCACTCGAAAAATTAAAAAAAATGCTAACTGGCGAGTTGAAAAATAGTTATTGACGAGATTTGCAGCCGGCTAGCGTAACAGTACCAAGAATTCTTTGCGACAATGCTTTTATGCAGTATTATTCGAAAAAAAAATTGATTTTTTTTTTAATCGAAATGGAAAACTTTCGGCACAGATGCCACATACGGTCCCGTATTGGCGCTATTTTTTTCTAACGCTAATGTCATATACGTAACGGGTACTTAACTGGCGCCATAGTATCGTTATTTTGCTTGATTTGATAAGCCGGATGTTGTTGTTTATACTGTTGATCTTTTCCATAAATTAGCGTCGGAAAAAAATCGCGCCAATATGGGGCCGTATATGATATCTGGGCCAAACTTTCATATGAAAAGCGAAGGGATCAAAGCGTATTTATTTATGGCAGTTACATGACTTGGACTATTATAATATAGATGAAATGATGGCGATAGAATAATATTTGGTGACTTATCACCTGTACCTGGCTAATATTAAAGTACCAAAATGGCACCAGGAATATAAAAAGCGAAGTGGTTCGCCCGGAACTCTTGATGATAGTCACATGACTTAGGCTATTGTTATAGAAATTGTTTTAAAATACCGGAGACAAAAACTCTGTACACTTAATCCCTATTATTTTTAGCTTCTTTTCAAACGTTTAACTGATCCTCGTTAATCAAACACGAAAACAACCATTGGATGTTTTAACAGCAACTGATTCCGCCTTAAATTTTTGAAATCAAAGGAAATTGAATGGGAACCCGTTTACAGGGAGATCTGCACAGCTTTTTTCAGTATAATTCAATCTTCTATAATATTTTTTAAACCGATCAGATTAGCATGTTTTTAGATTCTGCGGTGTCTGAACGGGGGTTGGCGAGCGTAGCTTGCAGGGGGCAGAGCCCCCTAGTAATAATAATAAAATTTTATGCGATTAAATGCGATTTCTATTGTTACATCTTGGAGGAGGGGAAATATGAGGTTTACACATATGAGGTTCATTTAACAGAATTCAGGCTGAACTGGTTTTTATCTGACAACTGGTTTATATTTCAGTTTTAATATTATCATTTGTGAAAATAATTATATACTGTCTTAGATAGGCGGAAAAGTTTTTTAAATGCAAATACACCAGTTTCTTAAGAAAAAAGAAAAAAAAAATCTGGAATTAGATTCCAAGTTGCTGTAATTTTATCACCAGCATTTTTTATTTATATTTCTTAATAATCTTTTCGATATTTTCCATATGTTGCCTTTGTTTAATAAAATTTTCAGTCCATTTTCAACTAGATTGGAATTTAATAAGCTGCAATTTAAATTCTTCAATATCGAATGTAAGCAAGCTCAACACATCTATATCGGTACATTTTGAGTAATGAATGTCACTGTATCTTGAGTAAAAACCTCAATCAACGGCGTGCCAAAAATGTTCTTTCACGTGCCACTTCTGGCACGCGTGCCATAGGTTCGCAGACCCTGCCATATACAATACCGAACATGGCCATGGTAAGCATCATTAACGCATTTCTATTGCAAGAAAATCCGAGTATATTTACGTGAGTTAGAGCGTGGACAGGCTGACAGAGAAACGCAAACCGAATTTATAAACACTGTTCAACTTTGTTGGAAAGTGTTAAAAATTTCAATCATCGTACATCTTTTCATAAGGTGTGATATGTGATTTCATTATCAACATTGTAAGCCGCATTTACAGTATCTATATTACGTGCAAAGCAAAATCGTGTCGGTGAGTAACTTTGTCAAACTGACCGGAAGCAAGACCTGAAATTAAATGTCGCTTTTATTGCAGTTTGTCTAAAGATCTCATAATTTTATTTCTTACACTATTCAATAAAGAAAAAAAATGTTTTTTTTTTTTCAATTGCAATTTATTTGAAAACTGTATCTGAAGTTACTGATTTTTTTTAGTTGTTAAAACCCTTTTGAAGCAATGATTTTTTTTAAACCTGTCTCTATAGCGTGCAACCGGATTACAAAATATTTACCCGTTTGCATTTAAAATAATATAAATAGTTCAAATCAGAACCGGTTCCAAACTTATACCCTCTGTAGTGGAGGGTATACGGAGGTATACACATACACAGTTTATATCCTCTGGACTTTTTAAGAAGCTCCGTATACCCTCCATTTCTTTATAGCATATACCCTCTGGCTTTTTTATGACTACAACGATTGGCTATGGCATATATTCAGTTGTTTTTTTTTTTTTTAATGATTACAGCACTGTTTATGAGACCTCTTTATGCCTCATAAATACCACATATGAACAGGGCTATCGCTCATACTTTTTATTGGGAGTGGGGGAGAGGACCTTAAATTGCCAAGTCAAGTTTCCGTATTTACTAACTAATTGAGAAGCAAAAATAAATAGTTCTCGACGTTTGCAAACTAGTTTTATAATTTTGCCAAGTTACCAACCACAATTAGAAAATGTAATATAGTTCTTATTTGTAAAAAGTTTAATAATATTCCCAATTAGATTTGTAACTTTTGCCAAGTCTATCAGAAATAGACAGTGTATTATATAGTTTTATTAAAGTTTTAAACAAATTTCACAACTAAGTTTGTAAATTTGCCAAGTGTAACAGCATTCGCGAATGTTTTTTTTTCTTTCTTTTTATTTATTTTTTTTTTGGAGGGGGGGAGGGGGATCCCTCCGTCCTCTTCCCCCTTAGCAAGGGCCCTGCATCGAGGTTGCCAGTTTGACTTCCATTTTTATTCACAAAATCCGAATTCGTGCCGGAAATTAAAAACAGTATTTTTTACTTTATTTAATGACAGAAATTTAGTGATTACTTAAAGTAAAAGATCCTTCTTTGAAAATTTCCGGTGTGAAGTACAAATTTCGAAATAAAAGTTGAGGTCAACTGGCGACCCTGTCCTGCATATAAAATTGACTATTATAGGGATTAGGGGAGCAAGAAACGAAGGGGGTTCAAGGTTCGCGGTTATTAAGCCCTCCCTATTCAAATGACGGCTCCCCCCCAAACACACACACACCTGAGCTTCCCCAAAAACTATTGTTTTCTGTTTTTAATATTCGATAATTCATCTTTGAAAAGGAAATATGTACATACATGAGCACTATAAATGTTCGTTATACTCTAAGATGTAAAACTGACACAAATGAATAAAGCAATCAGTTTCAGCGCTTTCAAAAGTCTTGTTATTTCGCACAAAAAAAGAAAATAATAGTCAAATGAATAAATAAATGAAAATACTGAACATTGTAAGCGCAATAAAAAATAATAAAATTATTTTTTATATTGCTAAATCTTTGCTTGTAGTGCTGCCATCTACAATTAAATTTTATAACTACTTACTTTTAAATTGTGGAACAATAACTCTATTTTTTTTAATTGTTTTATACAGTATAGACTATAACTATTTGATTGCTTTAAATAAAAAATAAGTATAAAAATTTGATGTATTCAAAAATAAATCAGGATATTTTTTACGACAAATTTAGTTTTTATAATTTACTGTAATCTAAAATCAAATTCCATTATATTAATTCAAAACAATATACCGGGTGTCCTAAAAAGGACTGACTGACTTTAAAATTCAATAACTTGCAAACGGTGACGGATATTTCAAAAATTCTTGCAGGAGGGTTATGCATAAGGTCAAAAGTTTTTTTACAGTGATTTTCGATTTTAGTTCGAATTACAAACAATAGATGGCGCTGCGATCAATAGACGCTAAATTCAGGCTCGATTTTTAATACTTCGGGACCCACTCAATACATTTTAACCTCCTTTTTTTATGGAAGAAGAGAAAGGCCAAAAATCGAGTCTGTATTTAGCGCTTATTGCTTACAGCGCCATCTATTGTTTGTAATTCGAACTAAAATCGAAAATCACTGTAAAAAAAAACTTTTGACCTTATGCATAACCCTCCTGCAAGATTTTTTTAAAATATCTGTCACCGTTTGTAAGTTATTGAATTTTAAAATCAGTCAGTCCTTTTTAGGACACCCGGTATATATTTTAATAAAAACAAACAAGTAACTAATGAAGGCAGGGTTCGTTGATATATATCAATGGATATATATCTTGATATATATCCGATATTTATTTTTAAAATATCAAGATTTTTGATATTTTCGATATTTTCAAATTCTTGATATTTATTTTCAAATATCAAGATGTTTGATATTTTGTATATTTGATATTTATTTTCAAAATATCACCATTGTAAGTAATTTTGATATTTTCTACAGTCAAAGCAAATGTAAATGAAATTTCCACCTGTTATTGACTGTGTCATTCTGTAGATAATGAACTTTTGCCTCTGGCAGTGACTTTTTTAGGAAAAGAAGAAAACAAATCTTTTCCAAGCTTTATATTTGAAACTCTTACTTTTAAATGTAGAACTAATAATTATGTGAGACAGTTAATTCAGAATAGCCATTGAAAGATAAATGTAATTTAGATAATCATTTATAAACAACCCGGGTTCGGTGATATGTATCAATGGATATCTATCCAGTATTTATTTTCAAATTATCAAGTTTTTTGATTTCATATAGTTGATATTTATTTTCAATATATCAATATGTTTCGTATTTTCTGCATTCGTATTTTCTGCGCAAGATATTTTTGATATTTTCAGTTGTACTTCGTAATATTTCAGTGTAAATGAAATAAATTTTCAACTGTTTTTGAGTGTGTGAATCTGTAAATAAAGGACTTTTGTCTCTTCTAGATGTGACTTATTTAGTCAAAAAAGAAAACAAGTATATTTTTCAAGCTTTATGTTTGAAACTTTTATTTTTAAATGTTAAACTAATAATTATGTGGGACATAATTCAGAACAACTATTGAAAGATAAACTGACAAATTTAAATAACCAATTATATACAACTTCATTAGAAAAGAATCTTTTCTCAAGCTTTCGTTCAGTTGAGTTTATATTATACAACATGTTATAAGACATTTTATACTTACATTTATGTTAAAATTTTTCAATTAAATTTTTTTTTTGTATTTACAATTTTGTTTTAAAAAGTCTGATTTTTTTTTTTTAAATTCTTGATCTTGATACTGAATGCTATCGCTAGTTTTTCTTTATAAGTGTATACAGCAAATTGTTATTGTTTTTGATTTTTTCATCTTCAATTTTGTTCTAAGTGGAAAAAAAAAAAGAAAGAAAAAAAAAAAAGAAAAAGAAAAATGCATTTTTAGAATATTGTTTGATTAAGTTTTCATGTTAAGTGCAATATATTTTAGTTTCTAATCTATATTATGCTCAAAAACATTCATTATTATCAGTAAGTTGGCTGCTTTGAAAATATCGGATATATATCGAAAATATCGGATATATATCAAAATATCGGATATTTTCGAAAATATCATGATATTTACGAACCCTGAATGAAGGCATATACATCCTGTTTTATCCCATCATTATTTTCTTTACGATTTCTAATATATATTTTAAAAAATAATTGCAGCATTCGAAATTTTCATATGTGATGCTGCAATCTATATTTGATTCAGAAACACATTTTCATATATATGTTGAAAATAATATTGGCTATGCTGAAATCAAAGGGAGAAGAGAAGGGGATCTGGAGTGACGTCACTTGACTTCCCGAACAATTTGTAGAATATTTAGCATTCAGATACCAGATAATCCATAAGTAACTAAAAAAACACATAACATATGCAATTTGTTCAATTAAAATACTTCATTATACAGTTAATTTTCCATAATCGGATTCACCTCGGAAGGTGACATCAAACATGAGCAACCCTGGCAACAATAAGTTTCAACTGTATGAGAATTACAACCACCCCCCGCCCCCACTTTTTTTTTTTTTTTTTTTTGCATCATCAAGAGACGATTTTAGTATATGTTTTAGCATATTTTGCAAAAAAAAAAAAAAAAAAAAATCCCCTTTTTTTAACAAAATTAATGCATATTATTTTATTTAGTAATCAGCTTTTTCTTACAAAATAAAGAAATTATGAGAGTAAACTTTGAGTAAAAAAATAAATAAGTATAAAAGTAAAAGTTTTATTTAAAAAATACTCTTGAATAAACATTCAATGTGAATTTTGAAAATGATATCTAAATTTTTACTGCAATTCATTTTTTTCCAAAAATTTTTCGTTAGAATACATTACATGTGTGTGCGTACCAAACTCAATTATATAAAAAAAAAAAAAATCACTTCTATTTTTACGCTTGGTAGTTAATAAAAATTTATAATTATTGATCTGTTTCTTTTTTAAGATAGTGCAACAGGAAAGAAAAAATGAAACATTATTTGAAGTATATTCTTAGGATTTCTAAATTTATTTTTCACCGTATAATATTAAATTATTTATTATTAAACTATCAAGTGATAGAAGCGTATTATTACACTCTTTATTTTTTATTTATTATCTAATTTTTAGTTTCCAGCCTTTAAAATGTCTCACAGTTGCCGTTTCACAGCTATTTGGTCTATTTTGGCATTTATTGGTGCATCATTAAATCCATTCTTGTTTCAATTCGCATACAATTGTACGTGTTACAGAGGCGATGGGCTAACAGGAAAATACCTTAAAATTAAGTTATTAATTTTTCCCTCCATCGGTCGCAATAGGCCTGAGAGGCACAGCACAATCATTTCCGTTCTCCTCTCCGCCACTAGAGCGCGCAAGGTTACTTACTTTGAGTGTAATAAACAAGGTTTTTAAATTCAAATTTAAATAGTCTCTCTTTTTTACATCCTAATGAAGGTCACTGATGACTTTAAGAGCGTTAGACTTGCGTCAATTAATTGCTAATGGCTATTTTCTAACAGGCGTCTGTCAAGCGCAATGCGCCCAAATTTGGGAGACCCAGAGTTGCGACGACGGAAGATTCAGTTCTAAAAATATGATATTGTGATCAGAAACACACATGTCAACGTAATTTTTATAATTCTAGCCTATAAGGAAGTGGATTAAAAATTGATTACGAAATTCCATCTTTAAATGCCATCCTGATTACATCCACTAGTCACAGGGATACATACAAACACCGGGTTGAATTAAATAAAAAAGTGTAAAAAGATTTTACTAAATTAAAAGTCACGTTCTGCCTGAACATAGTTGTATTGAACTTAAGCAATAAAAATAATTTAATTGATATATAAGAGAAAATGTTTATTAATTATCGTCGCAGAATGGTTAAAAAAAATTTAAGTATCAAACCCATTTTAAATACCAAAATCATCTAAAAATCAACAAAGCGAGCTCTGGGAACCTAAAAACGTGAAGAGATTCTAATATACAAGCATACATACACATATGCACATTGCACAATAGGTTTAAAAATAGTGAAAAACGATTTGGGAGCCTGAAAATGTAAAAATATACCAATATTTCCATAATCGGTTTTTTTTTATCATGATTACAATACTTTTCTTAGACTATGTGTACGAGAAGTAATAAGAATGAGTAGCTTGATAAATAATTATATTAAAGTTGTTGCATATCACATGAACTATCAGTAAAAGTATATCATTGTAGTAGCTGACCCGTCCAGCATTGCCCGTTATAATAATCTTAAATTAACCTCAAATTTCTATGATTTTATATCTTTAACTCCATTTTATCTGAATTTGTATTTTTAAATGAACATATCGGGGAAAAAATTATTGAATTGAAAGTACATGCTGTTTGGTATTTTCTTTTCTGCGTAATTTGATTTTTGGAGTCTATGCGTACCGAAAGCGAGCGAAACCGCAACGAAACACTCCGATTTTTATTTATTTTGTCAAAATTTTCACACATTTTATTTTGTAAAAAATATTTCTACCCGTCCGAACGTTGCAAAATTTTTGTAAGTGAAGTAAATTCGGTCTATTGAGATGCTCGAAAAAGACAGTGTTAAAATACGGACATTTAGTTACTTCCAGCGTGGAAAATATATTGTCTACGTGAGACACGAAGTGACCTGCATTAGCCAGTTTATTTGAAAGGGTTAAAATTAATATTTTTTAAAACCAATTGTTTCACCGATTATAAGAAGGTTGCAGGTTTAAGAACATTTTTTTGTTTGTCGGTACCTCCGAAATTGTGCCCTGGAGGGGCGTTGACACAAAGGGGGGGGGGGGATGTTTTTTGTAAAAAGACCCTTTTTGATTTTTTTTTTTCGAAGGGTTAACTGCAAGATATTTTTTAATTGATTGTTGCATTCGGGACGTAAGAGTACGATCTTTCAGAATATGTCTTCTGTTTTTAACTTTACTAAGCGGTTTAACCGAGAGAAGTTAATAAATACAGTCGGACTTCGTTATCCCGACACCTGGTTTTCACGTCAGGTTTTCAAAGTCCCGATTTTCTGTATATGATTTTAATGTAAATAAACTCCGGATTTTACGTCGTTGAATAATTTTCAACTCCGGATATCCCGACGGTTTAGGAAAATTGTTCATTTTTCATAATCCATCTTATAAGCAGAGGTGTAGTGGTAAAAAAAAGAGAGGGCGTACGCTCTAAGCAGATGGTAAACCCTACAATGAATATACTGTAGCTTTTTTGAGAAACAGAGGGTATATGGTGTTCCTTAAAATAATCCAGAAGGTATACGGCGTATACAACCGTATACCCTCCACTACATCCCTGCTTATAAGCACGGAAATTAAGCGGTAAGAAATGTCTTAGCCAAACTTTTCACAAAAGTGTCTAAAATACCCATTGAGATAAATGAGAAATTTTACTTCAAACATTTATCTTAATAAATAAACACACACATTATGAATAACCCACTTAAGCTCCAGATAGATGTATCAGTCTAATCGCGGTTTTTTTGTTCTGGTGAGGTGGCGCTTTCTTGTGGTTGCACGGCGTTTTTCATCAGACTAAAACCAAAGCATTGCAGTGCATTGAAATGATCAGAAATTATCTAACATCCATTTCTGAAACAACGAAGATTGATTAAAATTCAATGTATAATATTGAAAAAAGAATTTTAGAAAGCACATATAGGGATAAGCAAACCTTAATTCATCAATGTTTTATGCAACAATACAAAAAAACAAGTCATCATAAATCTGATTTTTATTCTTCTCAATTTTGTTTTTGTGTTTGTTTAATAATAATGTTTCATTGCATAAAACTGCAAGAACAGTTATGAATTTATAATTGTCTCAAATTAATTAAAAATACAGCTTTTTATAAACATATTTTCTCCAACTCTGGTTACCGCGACATTCCGTTTATGACGACACTTTTTTCTGGTCATTAGGGTTTCGGGATAACGAGGTTCGACTGTAATACCAAAGTACGCTTCAAAATTCTTTCTTCCGACCTTCATTTCCTCCTAATACGTAAATAGGGCATTTGGACATGCGAATTTATTTCTCACCGTATAATATTAAATTATTTATTATTAAACTATCAATTGATAGAAGCGTATTATTACACTCTTTATTTTTTATTTATTATCTAATTTTTAGTTTCCAGCCTTTAAAATGTCTCATAGTTGCCGTTTCACAGCTATTTGGTCTATTTTGGCATTTATTGGTGCATCATTAAATCCATTCTTGTTTCAACTCGCATACAATTGTACGTGTTACAGAGGCGATTTATCACCTGTGATGGGCTAACAGGAAAATACCTTAAAATTAAGTTATTAATTTTCCCTTCCATCGGTCGCAATAGGCCTGAGAAGCACAGCACAATTATTTCCGTTCTCCTCTCCGCCACTAGAGCGCGCAAGGCTACTTACTTTGAGTGTAATAAACAAGGTTTTTAAATTCAAATTTGAAATAGTCTCTCTTTTTACACCCTAATGAAGGTCACTGATGACTTTAAGAGCGTTAGACTTACGTCAATTAATTGCTAATGGCTATTTTCTAACAGGCGTCTGTCAGACGCAATGCGCCCAAATTTGGGAGACCCAGGGTTGCGACCGACGAAAGATTCAGTTCTAAAAATATTATATTGTGATCAGAAACACACATGTAAACGTAATTTTTATAATTCTAGCCTATAAGGAAGTGAATTAAAAATTGATTACGAAATTCCATCTTTAAATGCCATCATGATTACATCCACTAGTCACAGGAATACATACAAACACCGGGTTGAATTAAATAAAAAAGTGTAAAAAGATTTTACTAAATTAAAAGTCACGTTCTGCCTGAACATAGTTGTATTGAACGTAAGCAATAAAAATAATTTAATTGATATATAAGAGAAAATGTTTATTAATTATCGTCGCAGAATGGTTAAAAAAAATTTAAGTATCAAACCCATTTTAAATACCAAAATCATCTAAAAATCAACAAAGCGAGCTCTGGGAACCTAAAAACGTGAAGAGATTCTGATATACAAGCATACATACACATATGCACAGATGAGTTTTTAATGGGAGTACTTTTTAATTTTTAATTGATAACTCAGCTAATTATTAGAAATTTAAAATTCTGAGTCTCAGGTGCATCAGGAGAGGCCTTGGCATAACTTCACACAATTTTCAGCCTTGTGCGGGCTGTACAGTCGTGGAAAAAAAAAAGTAAACACCCCCTACTAACTCCTCAACAAATTATCGTAGATGAAAGTTACTGGTACCGAACGATTGGAAATAAAGTCTACTTTTAAATGATGTATATAATATTTGCTTAGGGGGGCATCTACATATTAAAACGAATTCAAACTTCATTTTTTTCAATGGCAATACCCAATTTTAACCAGATATTTCAAATCTTCGGTTCAAACTATGCCTAGATGCGAAATTTCAAGTCATTTGAATTGTAAATTTTTGAATTATAAACATTCAAAATTTAGTGCTCCTAATGTTAAATTACATTTTCATATTTTTATTTATATCTCCTGAAATTATGCTCCTAATGTGCTTATTTTTTGTGTAGC
Source organism: Maratus speciosus (assembly GCA_963932465.1). NCBI lineage: Eukaryota > Metazoa > Arthropoda > Arachnida > Araneae > Salticidae > Maratus > Maratus speciosus. The sequence continues at coordinate 55,191,741 of OZ010799.1, read as the reverse complement.
AATAATACTAATATACCCAAACATAAATACATTGAATTTGCAATTTTTTGTAATTTTATGGTATGAATTATGAAATTAATATTCGAAAAAATTATGAATTGTAACCTACAATTTTTTTGATAGATTTAGATTTATTAAGTCCTGCTTTATAGAAATCCAAAATTTCACATTTTTTTCCAAGTAGTTTTCAAATTATGCTTAAAAAACGGCAAAATGATGGTTTAAGGGGCCGTCTGTGATAGAAGTGACTAGATATTTTGAAATTTCTCACGCTGTCCTGTAATCTAGCAGACTTCATTGGCTGCTTGAGTGACGCTTACGGTGCCTTGATCAAGAAGGGGGCTCTCTCGGTTAACAATCGAGTACCGAACTTCAATTTGGATATAGCCCTTAAAATATTCTCGTTTTAAAATAATTAATTTCGCGGAAACTTATGATACGAATTGCATAAAAATTTGTTTTTAGGCTAATTAAATGGTGTAAAATTCATTTATGCTGTCAGATTTGTGTACTGCTATTGAGAAAAACAAAGTTATGGTTCGTTTTAAGATGTAGATGGCCCCCTAAGCAAATTTTATATACATCATTTAAAAGTAGACTTTATTCCCAATCGTTCGGTATCAGTAACTTTCTTCTACGATAATTTGTTGAGGAGTTAGTAGGGGGTGTTTACTTTTTTTTTTCCACGACTGTACATTTTGCTAGCCACAGCAGAGACACACACACACAGACAGAGAGTAACTTTCTTTTATTAGCACAGATTTCATATGATAGATAAATGCCTAAGTGTAATATTCATAGTAATTTTTATTATTTATTTATTGAGAAATTATTAAAATTTTAATTGCGTACCTATATTAAATATTTAAAAAATATTTCTCTGATAATAAATAAAGATTAATTTAATTTAAAAAAATTAATTTAATGATGTTAATTAATTACAAATTAAACATGATGCCCTTATTTAATTGCATAACTAAAATTGTAAGATGAAACTAATTTGAAAAAAAAATTGCCAATTAAGCTGAAATTTTATAAATCAGAAGCAAAAATTGTCACCGAATTCATACACAGGCCTGTACAGAGGGGATAGAGCCAGTACAAATTACCAGGGCCTGGCTCTTCTAGAGGACTACGATCCTCTTAAAAAAATAAAAATAAATAAAATACCAGAAAAGGTAGACTCATCATTTTTTGCGCCAAAATTTTAAATTAAAATAACTCACAAATAATAAAATTCAAAATAGAGAATTTCCTAGAATATCTTTGAAGGCGATTAAGCATAGATGACAACACCTAATTATTCTGGAGTCTGACCCAAGACAAACATGTTTTTAAGCGGAAAATATATAAAAGGAAATGTGTCCTATTTCAATAAGGTACATTTTAGATTTCATTTTGAAATGTTTTGCTAAAATAAAATTTCCGGTTGAAAACATGTTCGTCTTGAATCTCCAGAATTCCAGAATAATTGAGAGATGTTGGCATCTATGCAATTAAGTAAATGTGTACCTATATTGTGGTAATAAATAGTTATAACGAAATTTCGGGAACTTTTTGACTGCCAATTGCATAATAAAATTGTAAGCAAATACTATATAGATTTTTAAAAAAATACTACTATTCAACAAATTTATTTTCTAATAGAGTAAAGCCTGTTTATAACGGAATCCTCAAATAAATGAAGAAAAAAATCATGGTTCAGCTCCCTCCTCCAAAAAAGTATTATGCAATTATACCTTCTAAAATAAAAATAACCTATATAAAACGGATTTTTTTACAGGTCGTTAACGTTTTTGTATAAGCAGGTTTTATTGTATCATAGTTATGGCGAGGCAGTCGTATTGGATTTATTACCGGGGCCGGTGGTTTTTTTTGCGGCCTTGTTCATACATTAAAAAATAAACAACAGTTTCAATACAAGGAGATCATTAATCTTAGAAGCAGGAAGGACAGAATTTTCCATTAATGAAGCTACAATTAAAAAAGAAAATGTGTTTTTCATCCATAATTCTGAAGCATTTTAATATAATGGCATGCAAAATATGAAACTGTCATTTTTTTCCCTTCTGCCCATGCTCATATTATCATATGTACAGAGCTCGAAATGTACCGGAGCGAACCGGAACTATGTTCCGGTTCGTGAAATTGTGCCAAATATTGTTCCGGCTTGTGAAAGTATGGAAAATATTATTCCGGTTCGGGAAATTATTTAAAAATATTATTACAGTTTCATACATATAGCTTAACGTTTTTTTTTTTAATTATTATTTAGAATCTTTAATGCATTTTTTTAAATTGGTTTTTCTATGGTAAAATATAAATTTGCTATACAGTAATGTCCGGATTATCCGAATTAATATGGACCAAGTTCACCTCGGATAAGCAAAAAACTCGTATAAACTGGATTTACGCAAATCGTCACCAACTAAGGAGATGAAATATAAATTTTCACTTATTTCATTCATTTTTATGGTACTAGTAACATTTCTTTGATGTACATTTCCGTTACTTTTAAGAAAAACGGGGAATGAAATTGTTTATTTGAAAAAGCCCTTGATAGTTTTTTGTTTCATAAATTTCAATTTTGTTGCAGTTTTTTTTTTTTTTTTTTTTTTTTTTCACTGCAGTATTACGCTACTTATTTCTAAGATTTTTTTCTTACCTCTAAAACTTACCAGTATATTTTGCCTAATTCAATCGCCGAAATCTAACAATTGTCAATGATTAAATATGGCAAAAATTTGTATTGCATTTTAGAGGTAACAAGACTGTTTAAATTGGCAGCTATCCGATTCGATTAGTGTCATGAAAACTGCAGGTGTAGCCTCTTCTTTCTGCTCAAAGTATTAAATAGTTTTTTCAATCTAACTTATACCTTTGGAGTGGATCAATTTCTTCCGGTGGACTGGTGTATTTCATTATTATGAAACAGCCATTATAAATGAAGTGTTAGGTGAAGATTAAAGAGCAATTGTAAAAAGTTAGAACTCTGATTTTTTGGTCAGAATGGGGAAAAAAGGGACATAATTAAAAAAATATAAAAAAATTATGGCCCTTTTTTCCCCATTCTGCCCAGAAAATCAGAGTTCTAACTTTTTACGGCTGCTCTTTAATCTTCACCTAACACTTCAATTATAATGGCTGTTTCATAATAATGGAAGCTATCAGTCCATCAGAAGAAAATAACTCTGTTAAGCGGGACTTCACTGTTCTTTAAAAACTAGTCGATAATAATTTTGAAATAGCGGTCCAGTTTGTGGATTTTTTCATTTTGAGCCCTGCATATGTATGCACTATACAAGGTTTGCCCTCTTATAGTTGTCCAATAAATTACCCCCAACATTGCATGAACTAACATGATACAGTCAGTGAGGAATATGCACTGCAAAATGAAACACTAGGTTCTACTTATTATTTTATTAACCCTAAATAGATAACCTACGTCGAATCGACGTATGAGGCCAAAATTACTAAAGATTTATATTTACTTAGGTTTTTTATATTATAGAGAGTACAAAAAGTTGATTTTGAAAAGTTTTAATGGTAAATTATAAGACTGACGAAGAGATTCCTTATCTTTAAGTTTCGTAAAATAAGAAGTTCCTTGATTTGTTCCTTATTGTTTTTTTGTAATAAAATTTAAATAAATACTTATGTTGTTTTATGTACTCGGCACTCAATTACATACATTAACACATATTATTACATTTATAAACCTAGTATACACTTAATCGAAAATATGCTCACTCAAACATTCGCACGTCGAGTCGACGTATGGTTATCTTTAGTGTATAGTGAAATATGGTTATCTATCTAGGGTTAAATAAACGTATTTATCTAAATGTCATGAGGTTTATAGGCCAACTTGTTGTTAGTGCATACCAGAGATAAGTTCATACTCTTTTCTTGAGAGGCCAAGTCTGAAAAATTTTTTTGTCATCAGAGCCCAATACTGAAAGTGCACAAAAATTATTAATATTTAAAATTGTTTCAAGATTAACTTTCTCGTTTATGAATATTTTCTTACATAGAAATAGGTATAAATCGTAAAAACTCCTTCATGACAATAACACTTCATGATTTTCATGTCCAAAAAAAGCAGTTTAAAATAGCACATTTGTCATTTATACCAACTAACTGACAGAAATCTGTAAAAGTTACAATTCTGATTCTTTTAAAGTATCATTGTAAGACTATGGCAGAAAGACATCTATTCAATGGCGGACCCAAGGGGAGGTCACAGGGTCATGAGCCTCCCCCCCCCCCCCCTTGAACGAAGAAACTTTCTAAAGGACCTTTTAAAAATGAAATATATATTAAATTCTTTCAAATTTACCCTTGCTCAACAATGAGAATCTTTCTGTCTCTTTGAAGCTCTATTTAAATCCAAAGCGAGTAATTTATGACACATCCATGATATCAATTTAAATCTCAGATGCAAGACATTTGCAAGTGCACTTATTCAGAACAAATGTGATCGATTAACGTTTTCCATTTTTCAATAAAGGCAAAAAATCTTTCACGAAATCTCTGTAAAATATGGGATTTTAAACTGAATTTCAGGCCTCGACAGCCAATTGCTCCCTCATGACAGCATTTTTGTAACTGTAAGTATTAAAAATTTTGCTTAAAATGCTCAATTTCTTGAATGATCTTTAAAATTAAGAAAAATGGAAAATTTTTCAATTTTTTGGTATCTGACTAAAATGTGCAAATTTTATATATTTACGAATGTTAATGCATTTTTTTTTTTTTTTTTTTTTTTTTTTTTTTTTTTTGTATTTACTAATGAAAATAACTTCCTCAAATTATCAGAAAAGTAGTCATTTTGGATATGTTAACAGCTTTCAGTATAAAAATTGCTTATTAAGAGATTTGACCCTTCACCCCCCCCCCCCCCCCATAAAAAAAAGAAGTCATGACCTGCCCTCTAAATGAAGGGTTGGATCCATCCTTGCATCTGTTTACCAATAGTTTTGAAAAAAGATTTCAAAGAGAAAGCAAGAATAGACAAGGGATATCCTATGGCTTCTTTATATTACTAACACTAAATGTGCCAAGGCTTCAGAGTCAGGTAGAATATATTTCTCTTTATATCCTATCTATAAGAATGCAATTTCCTTGCTAACGGATTTTTAGACAATTGTAAAATATTTCAAGGAACTTAAGATTACTATTTTATTTCTCAAATAACAAGTTCTTTCTTTTTCTCTTTTAAATTTTCACACAAATATATATTTTCATTTTCAGATTGATACAAAAATCAAGCTCAAGTTCAATTTCGTGTCTGAACCTGTTCATACATAATCTGTTTCACCTGATGAAAGTAGCTTTTAATCCTTTCAGGGACAAAGCATTTTTGCTTCAAAAATGTTTGAATAATTACTTCACATCGCAAGTTACAAACAAATTTTTTTTAAAATAATCAAAAGCTTTTTTTCACGTATATTATGAGATCAAAATTGTACAAAAAAATTACTTGTGCTATTTGTCAGTTTGGCCATTAAAATTAAGCATTTGCAGACTACAAACGGCACCCCTGAAAGGGTTAACTGAGAGGTAAATTTCCACCTGGACAAAAAATGTCCAGACCAGGATTCAAACCAGGGATCTCTTGGCTGAAGCCACTAATGCTCTACCATCTGAGCTATCCCGGACAAATCTGATGAATCTAATTCAGTCAGCTAACCTTATTGATTATAGCATCTAATATGATATCTGGATCAGTGACAGAATAAATTGCAGGTAATGAAACTCCAGAAAACGCTGGATACGTAATTACACTAGATTAATTTTTAACACAATTATTCTAATTGGTAAATAAATCATATAAGGTAAAATCACGTGAGATATAAATCATATGAGATGTAAATTTCCAACTGGGCAAAAAATGTCCAAACCAGGATTCAATTCAGAGATCTCTTGGCTGAAGGCACCAATGCTCTACTATCTGAGCTATCCCGGATTAATCTTGAGCTGATTCGGATATCAGACCAGATGCTATAATCAATAAGGTTAGCTGGGTGAATTATATCTGCCAGATTCATCTGGAATAGCTCAGTTGGCAGAGCATTGGCAGCTTCAGCCAAGAGATCCCTGGTTCGAATTTTGGTCTGGACATTTTTTGCCCAGTTGGAAATTTACATCTCATACGATTTATTTACCAATTACAATAATTGTGTTAAAAATTAATCTAGTTTTTAACTGGTTGTTCTGAAAACTTTAGATTATAAATCAGTAATAGCTCAAGACTAGATTTATAGGGGGCTAATATAATTGGTTCATACTTTTACTCTTTTTGTTACCACTTTTAATAGAAATTTTTGATTTGTTATTTGCAGAAATTCTGAAATTAAGTAAGACAAAATTTTCAATTAAAAAATAGTGGTAACAAAAAGCTTAAAAGTTGGAGAAAAGCATATAGCACCCCAAACAGGCAGTCACAAGTCACCATTGTTATACATACCCTTCAGGGATGCCGCGGACGCGCTATAGCGCGTAAATTACGCGAAAAATCGGAGACGGGACGCAAAAAAATAGCTCTTACGCGTCCCGTGGGACGCGTAATTTCGTCAAAAAATCGCGTAAAAAATCCGATTTTCGTCAAAGAATTGCGAAAAAAGAGCACATCTCATCAAAATATCGCGCAAAAACAGCGATTTTCGTAAAAGGGCCTCGAAAAAATAGCGTATTTCGTCAAAGGATCGCGTAAAAAAAGAGTATTTCGTCAAAAAATCGCGGAAATAATCGCAAATTTCATCAAAATATCGCGGAAATAAGCGCAAATTTCATCAAAATATTGCGAAAAAACGCGATTTTCGTAAAAGGGCCGCGACAAATTATCGTATTTCGTTAAAAGATCGCGAAAAAAAGCCGAATTTTGTCAAAGGATCGCAAAAAAAGCTCAAATTTCATCAAAATATCGCGGAAAAAAGCCGATTTTCGTCAAAGGATCGCGAAAAAATAGCGTATTTCGTCAAAGGATCCCCAAAAAATAGCGAATGTCGTCAAAAAATAGCGTAAAAAAGCCGATTTTCGTCAAAGGATCACGAAAAAAGCATAAATTTCATCAAAATATCGCAGAAAAAACGCTATTTTCGTAAAACGGCTGAAACAAAACAGTGTATCTCGTCAAAAGATCGCGAAAAAATAGGGAATTTCGTCAAAAAATCGCGGAATAAAGCCGAATTTTGTCAAAGTATCGCGGAAAAAACACGATTTTCGTGACAGGCCCGCGAAAAAAATAGCGAATTTCAACAAAAGGATCGCGAAAAAACGCGAATTTTGTAAAAGTAACGCGAAAAAAACGTTAATTTAGTCAAAGCACCAAAAAAGATGTGCAAACTAAACTTATATGTAGAAAATTCATAAAATGGGATTTAATTTTTTTTTTTTTTTTTTTTTTTTTTTGAGATTCTTAAAATTACAGCATGATTTCAGTGTACTTGGATAATGTATTCAGTAAGTGACACAGTGAAAAATCCCCTACCCCTTTCCTTCTTACTGCATTGAAATGTCTCCCGCCTTCAGAACATTTAAGATTTGATGCTTATTAGTGATTTAGATGTAAATTTCCCTGCCAAGGAAAATGTCTGATTCCAACATAATTCAATGGGAAGTATAATGAAAGCACCCATTCATTCAACAAAAAGTACACCTTTACTTAACATAAGTATTATTTTTTTCAGCAAAAATATCTTTTTCAATAAACCCGTCTTGCCCCTTTTTAAAAGAAATGCGAACATTAGGGACACTTGTTAGTGGAACTTGGTATCTTCTACGCTCAAATAAACATTATTTTACAATTAAAATTGTATCTTGCATTTTTACTTTTAAAAAAGTAAAGAAAATTTCTCTTAATATTTTTTTAAAATATCTTATTTGAGTGCAAATAATACTGGTTTTAATTCATTATTTAATTATTGTTAAAACAATAATTAATGCATTTCATTTATCTTTTCCAAATAAACAAGTTTCATTTATTCCTTTAAAATATAAATTATTATTGATGGGGACCCGCTTTTGTAAAACAGGGACCCAGATTTTTGGAAATCCCGGGTCCCGGGGACCCAGGTTTTTTTCAAGTACAGCGGCATCACTGCCCTTTGTACATAGATCAAAGAAGAATTTTTATTAGCTATATCAGTTTATCCATTTCTGATAGACAACTGATAAAAATAGTCTCACAAAAAAAAAAAAAAAAAAAGTACACAATGAAGCAGACAGGCAAAGGAATAAAAGCATGGTGCATTTTTATTATAAAAAGTGAACAACATACAAATAAAATAGCATGCAAGATTCAACAAAAACAAAATAAAAAAGCATAACAAATGGTCAAAGAATGCAGTGAAAATGTAAAATGCAGCAAAATGATACATAACAAATGCTGTACAAACAAACAAACAAAATAAAAGAAAAACTAAATATAAAAAATTGGGGTGCATAAACCAAGCAGAAATTGAGAGAACAATATATATAAAATACATGCACAATGTAAAGTCAACAATAATTTAAATTTAAAGAAATTAGGGAATAATGTAGAAATCAATTACTTAAATTAATTACAAATAAAATATAAAAGTAAAAATTGATTAAAAAAACCAACAGATTTTAAGCATGTAATGTTTATTTTAAAAGTTATGTCCAATTCTATGACTACATTTATTTTGTTTCAAAACATTTCAATACAAAATTTGACGTGGGTCCTGAATATGCAAAAGTAATCGTTTTTATTTATGTGTGGTAGAATATGCAAAAGTAATCGTTTTTATTTATGTGTGGTAGAATATCTTGGTATATTTAGGTAGTTCTTATACCTACAAATAGAAAGTATGAATTAATGAATTTATTAAAAATTTTAAATCTTTGTTCAGTTTCTCTTGAAGATATGGCAATAGAAACAGGGAGAGAAAAAAAAAAGACAAACTATCTATTGAAGATTTTTAAATTATTTTCTCAACTTACAATCATATTTTAAATAACATTAATCTGTTAATTGTTGATAATTATGCTATGAAAATGTGAAAATATTGCATTATCATTGGAAACACAATTTCTAGAACACTAGCATATCAGGCAGTGGATGAAAAATGAATTCCATTTTTACATACATGAATCAGGGTTAGAAATTAGGAACTTTAAGTAAGGCATCAAATGACACCTACAATTTTTTTTCTAGGTGCCAAACTGCATTTCATGGTTGCAATTTGTTATATCGTATTTTCTAATTTCTTCTGGCAACCATGTTAACAACGATACTGTGTATATTTTTATATGTAAAGGGCAAGGGGGAAGGGAGGAGTCTGTACATATTAAATAGCTTATCTCTGTGTTAATCACTAAAACAAAATAAAACTGCTGTTCTATAAAAGTGTAAAACCTGGTTAAACTACAATATTGCGATTCCAGAAAAATGTATAACTTATTCTTTTTATGAAGCTAACATGCATACAAAACAGATTATCAAGCAATTATGCCCATAGACAGAAATTTTGGACTTTTAGGTACAACCAGGGATAAGCCTAGTTAAAAAAAATCCCTGCTGGCTCAGCCTACAGGCACAGATAGATTTCGAAGTTAAGTACAAATTTCACCAACAAAAAATTAATTAAGATTAGAGATAAACCCAGTTAACAATTTTATCTGGCCCCTTTTGAAGAGTTTTTAATTTCCTTTTTCTGTAAGAGCTGGTTTTATCAGAATCATGTTAATACAATATTTTTTTCCTTCAACCGCTATGTATTTTTAATTTGTTTTTGCTGTAAGAATTGGTCTTATCAAAAACTTGTCAATATAAAAGTTGTAAATAATATTAAGAAGATTTATAATAAATGAAAGCGGATTTGATATCTTGCGAATGGATGGAATTGTGAAGTTTTTTTCTTCTTAACACCCACTCTTTCTTTCTTTCTTTTTTTTTTTTTTCTTTTTGCTGTAAGAATGGTCCAAAAACAATGAAATCAGTGATCAAAAAAATTGTCCATATAAAAGTTGTAGATAAGATTAAGAATATTTATAATAAATTTAAGTGGATTTAATATCTTGTGAATTGACAAAGTTATGAATTCACAATCCTTCAAGATATGATTCATCATTATCAATTCTAGCTTCTGAATAAAAAGTGTACAATTTCTAATTATGGATATTTTTGTGTCATTGCTAATTAGGGCTTTTCCATAAGGTAAATGCAGAAATTTTTTATTTTTCATTTTGGATTCCAATATTACGAACAACCGATTTAACAAATAAAATTTGCGGTCCCGATGAATTCGTTAAATCCGAGTCCGGCTATATATAGAATATCTCTCAATCTTTAATAAATAAAAAAAGCCTTAAACATAAAAATTAGTAAAAGTGAATAAATGAAACTTGTTTTAATACTATTTTTATTATGGCCACTTTCAGCCAAAACTTTTATGGATAAAAAGTTAGTTAGAACCTAGTGTTTTGTTTCAGATACAGTGTACACAAAAAACAAGTTTAAAGCAAACAACAACAAATGTGCATCAACATTCAGTATAAAGCAGAAGCTCAAACACAAGAAGAAAAAAGCAACAAAACTAAAAAAAATATCAAAATAAAGAGACAAATTAAAAAAGCCTATAAAATGCAAGGGATGATAATGATGCAAGGTGCATATAAGCTTTTATAAATGCTCTACAGTGCTTTATTAAATTATGCATTCTGTGCATCTAACTACATTTAAAAAATAATAATTTTAATACTAAAATTAATAAATCAATACATCAATGAAAAGATGACTTTATGGATAAATCAAACAAACTTTTAAGATTTAAAATAAGAACATTATAAGTGTTGTGAAGGTCATATCATTTAACTTGAATTAAAAATTAAAAAAATAATATTAATTAACGGATTACTTATACTGATTTTTTTTTTTAATCCTAGAGCAAATATAAAGAGATGAAAACAAAAAAAATAACAGATGAGATATACTTTTTAAATTAAAAAAAGTTATCACAGTGTAATCACAGATTTAACCCTCTAGGTGGTTTTCCCATTTCCCCAAAGCAACTTAAATTGGTTGTAGACAAAAATATTTATAACAGAATTGCATTTTAAGATATATGCAAAATGAAGGGGCATGAAGTGTATTTTAGAAACAAACAGGGGAAGAAAATTCAACATTAATTTTATAAGTAATTTTATGAAAATGCAGGAAAGCCCTCAGATGCTCAGAGGGTTAATAGCATTATGAAAATATTTTCTTGATGCTTGCAAATTATATTTGATGATGAAATGAAGGGGGAATTTAATGCTAACAATTAGTTAGAAATTTTCGTTATTAAATTTTTTCTTAAAATATTACATGAACAAGTTGAATGAAAAAGAATCTATACATACAATGAATTAGCACAGATAAACTTGCATATCTTTGTAAGTTCTATCAGCAAAATTTATTATTTATTTAATAAGAAAAATGAATCACCTGCCATAAATAAATAATATAATACAAGCCCCAAATAAATATAAATATATAATGTATATACATTGATAAAAAAGACAAATTTATACCGTAACTTGAAAACTTGTTTCAACCAACATATAATACTGTTCTAAAAGAAATTTCTTTGGATCATAAGAAAATATCACATTTATAAAAATATATACAAAAATTTATAAAAAATAACATCGCTCTTCAAAAAATAGCAAAATGTCAAAGTGTATACTATAGAGATACCTTTTTTAAAGGAGATATATATTATAAAAACAGCCTTTACTCACATGGAAACCACTTTTTCTCAAGCTTGAATCTAAGATTGAGACCTGGCCCATTTTATAGGCCAGGTCTCAATCCAAAGTTAGAGAACCGATAAAATTTGTCTGCAAAAATCATATTATATATGTTTTTATATACATTTAATTCTAAAATGATTAATTTTTAATTGATACTTTTATGTCAAAAGCAAATTAAGTAGGCAAATATGGTGTTATGAATACAAACCACTATTCACACAGACAGCAGGCGACTATGAAACTCGTCCAGGTTTGCCTGAAAATATCCTATGATAACAAATAAGGCCAATTTCATGCCAACAGAAATGAATTTTTATACATTTTCAAAATGAAATTCACAAGTTCTTGAATAAATATTTAAACTTTTCAATACTTTATTCTTATTATTAACTAATTTGTATTTTAAAGTACCTTTTAAAAAAAAAACTTTGAGGTTGATAGTCCGATAAGTGGTCTAAACAAATTGGAAATTGTACATCAAACGTGGCATATGAGGTGCATTCATACTATAACTAGTTTTATAAATATACATATCTTGGTGGAATAGCTGTTGCACTCTTATGCAAAAATGCATGAATACAAAATTTATTAAGATTATATATATTAAATTCAGTGCTATGGAAATAATATGACTCCATCTTAAATAGGACGTCATCACCATGCCAACCTAGAATTATTACATATCATGGGATATCAATGAATTGATTATGTATGATAGGATTTAACAGAATAATCACCATGACAATCTAGAATCATTCCTATCATGGGATATCATTGAATTAATTACGTATGTTAGGATTTAATAGAATGAAGAAAACTTTTATTAATATCTTTTTAAGTTTTGATTCGATTTTCATAAAATTTGAAATGACTCACCAAAATTCTGCAACCATCTATATATATAATTCTCTTATGTAGCGCTAAAAGAAGGCTGTATTTGTAGCTTGCTATTTGGCAATAGCCACAGCGACGATTCTCAGTGGTTAAGTTACAGTCACATGTCCCAACCCACTCAGCAAATCAAAATATCTCTTTTAACGCAAACCGTTTGAGCAATACATGAATGACAATTGCTATTGGTCCATTTTACGGTGGCATGAGGAATTCAGCGAATCAGCTTTTTGATCCAAGGTTGTATTTAGACACAAGCAAAAATGTTTTGTTTACAGTTCGATAGCGTGATACGTAGCATATTTTAGCCATGGATCATTCGGGATAACAGCCAGGCTGCTCATAGATCCCACAGCCCCCCCACTACCTATCTACCTAGCATATTTTAAAGCGTCTTATTACAGTTTTAAATTAATTTAAGCCGTGATTTTCAATACTATAGGCAAAATGAAAGGAGAAGGACCCCATCTGACACTAACATGCCATTTAAATTTAAATGGCGTCAATTTCCAGTTCGCTTAGCTTTCTCAATGATGATCAACAAGTCACAGGGCCAAACTTTTGATAAATGCATTTTTATTTACATTTTCAACAAAATTTTTCAATTACTTTTTTATGAATTATTTTTCATTTCAAAAATTTGTAAATTTCATAATGTTAAAATGATTTAAACCCATTGGCAGCACTAAATGCATTTTTATGTACATTTCTGACAAAGTTTTGCATGACATTTTATACATTAAAAATATTTGTAAATTTCATATGTTGCTTGCTTGGATCGCATAACGGCCCAACTAAAAATATTTTTTATTGTGTTTTCACTAAGGTTTTAAATTAATTCTGTTTCCAAGGTACATTTTTATTTACATTTTCAACAAAGTTTTCCATTACTTTTTTATACATTAAAAATATTTGTAAATTTAATACATTGTAATGATTTATGATAGCACTCATTCTGGCTAGAGTCGACATAAATAGTGGCGAGCGAGCAAAGCGAGCTGAGATCGCGTAGCGATCCCAATATGAATTGTGTGGTTTGGCGAGCATTAGCGAGCAGGGGTCTGAGCCCCCTAGTTATATAAATTTCAAGCCATTCAGTTAGGTAGTTTTTGCCCTGTTATATGCAGACAGACAGATGGTCGGACCAGATGAAACTATATAGGTCTATCGTTTATATAAATACGAACACAACAAAAAATTACCTTTTCAGAAAGTCATGAGGTTGTAAAATCAATAAACACAATTTTTGCAAACAAGTTTTATTGGTTCTCAAATTTTAGCCTATAATACTATAAAATGCACCAGGTCTCAATGCTAGTTGCAAACTTCACCTAAAGTGGTTCCCTTGTCAGTAGCAGATTTATCAGTGGTAAAACCAAAATTTATCTTCGATTCGATGACAACCAAACCTACTATCATAAGAAATAATAATAGCCCATAAAACAATCAAAATTTCTATTTACAAAGGAATTACACTAAAAAGAGGCAACGAATCTGCAGGCTTAAAAGAAAATTTTAGCAATTTTTTTTTCAAGTCCAGCATTTCTTTTTAAGTTGTTAGATTAATCTGTAATGCCTCTTGCCATGCTGCATTCTTTCTTCTACAATGCAACTGTTTCTGTTATTCTGCTGATGTTATATGGAAATAAATGAAAACTTAAAAGCACTTCTAATAAAAATATTTCATGGGATATTTATATGAAAGATTTCATAAATAAAAGGAAAATATATGAAGAATTATAATAGAACCCGTTGAAATGCCAGAGAAAATTTGCTTACATATCAGACCAATTATTTTCAGCTGCCAATTCTACAGCTTTCTCGACTTCTCCGATGGATAGGTACATTTCTGCAGCTGCCTTTGGTTCGTTGATGCTTCTTGCCCACTCTGCTTTCTTCAAAATAAGAGCTCTTTTATCTTGAGCATCAGTTGAAGACAAAAATTCCTGAAATGAATAAATGCTTACCATTAGTAATATTATTTAATAAAGAAATCTCTATGCATTACTAAGCACTTTTACATATTAGTATTATTTTTAGAAGCAAGCACAGTAATAAAGTTGAATTCAATATATTAACAAGGCACCTATTTTTCTCTCTTTTATTCCTTCAACAGTAAGATAGTAGGCGGATGCCCAAGAACGGATTTAAGCATGGACAACATGAACCAGGCCCAGGAGAACAACTGAAGTTTTGAGAGCATTGTTTTAAATTTTGAAATTTAAAAATGCTGTGAGTGTTGTTTTTAAATTTGTCTTTCGAGTTAAGATACGTCTAAAACAGTCTGCAATTTCAAAAAAAAATTTTAGAACTTCTAATATGTTAGTAAAGAATTAGTCAATTCTTCTTTATTATTTTATCAGCATATAGACAAGAAATTCAGAGTTTCCCTAGGTAGACAAATGTTAATGCTGCTACTACATTTGGAAGTTACACAAATTTATAAAATAGTAGAAAACACCCTATTTATTGCATTAATTACAGATAGAGAGAGACAGTCCATATATTAAAAATAAGTCTTTTATTTTTAGTCTTGGTTGCAATACATATATTGCCTTTGTAGGCCTTAGAAGGAACAAAAGAGGTTGAAGGGTGGCAGATTGCATTGGTTCCATGGGCACCTAAAATGGATATCTGGGGCTGGATGTCCCTGCAGCCCACGGCCAAGACTTTTTTTTTTCTTAATTTAAGGGAGGGAAAAAGACATAAATAAACCAAATTAAGAATTTTTTGTCACAACATGTGCAAGAGAGTTTTTAAACCTATCAACCACACAAAAAAAAAAAGCACTAATATAACAAATAAGATATATTCAAAATAAAAAAATAAGCTTCTGCTGCTTTTTTTTTTTTTTTCAAACTGAAGAATTTGAACAGATTAGTAATTTGTTTAATAAAGTAGTTTCAAGTAGTTTGTTAGGCAATGCTTTGGATAATTTTTTAGCATATAAAAAAGAAATTAAGGAGCTTCCCTGATTATAAAATCCTTAGTTTATTTTTCTCTTAGTGTTTATATTCTCTCAGTGTATTTTAAATCATTTCAGGAGAATAAATTTTGTTATTCTTTTTTTTTTTTTTTTTAAGTTATAGAAATGGAATTGAGTAAATTAAATTTAAAATCCAGACAGGAGGAAACGTCTCTATGCTGAGAGAAAGGGAAATTTAGTTAATTAAATTCGAAAATCCAGAAAGGGGAAACTGCCCTTCTTTTTCCCCCATGCTCCAGCAAAATGAAATTGATCACTTGCTACCAGAAACTGTCCATCATCAGCAGTGTTACACACATTGGATTGGACATTTTAGAGAAAGAACCACACAAAAGTTAAAATTAATTTTTATTTTGGACCTCATACTTACAATTAACACAATGAGCATTAATTAAGAGAAAATTTGTAATCAGTAATCTAGCTAAAGAGACCAACTTAGAACATGTTTACTTTATATTAAGGTTTTTTTGCATAAACATATTACATGCATTAATTTTATCTCCAATATTTATTGCAATAGGAAGATAAGCAAATATACATATTTGGATTGGATAAAATCTGATTCGTAATAAGTTTCTTAAGCAAATAAAATCATATTGTAAATGTACCCTAATAGTTATCTAGTTTAATAGAAACTGATTTCTGAGGCAGAATTCTGAAATTACTACAACATTGAACATGCTAAATATACCTTATCTCACCAAATAAAATTTTGTCACAATTGCCAAGTCTCCGGCTTATTTGTATACCAATATTTTCCGAGAGCAAATGTTGTTCTTTTAAATCCTAAAACACTTGGATTAAATAAAACATTTCCTCTACGAAAATACTGGTATGCAAACAGCCAGAGATTTATTAATTCTGGTTTGTTAATATCTTTGAAATATTATGTATACTTGTGATAATTTTACACTGTTTAACAGTGATATTTATTATTATTATAAATATACAACTCAAGTAAAATCTAATTAACAAATAAGAAATAATAATAAGTAATACCTCAGCCTTATCAAACATCCGAAGGTCTATATACATCATCAAAGCTTTGCCTTCAGCATTAGCCTTTTGATAAAAACTGGCAGCTAAATTGAATTTTCCAAGGTAAGCATACACATCTCCAATCAAAGCAAATTCAGATTCACTTTTTCGACGTTCCTTCAAGACATAGGAAAATTTTAATATACAAGCAAATTATACAGAAAATTTAAATACTAAATCTTTATCAAATTCTACATGAAAAGTCATTTTAAATCTTGTCTTAAACTGAATATTTTTACAGAAATTAAAGAATAACAACTAAGCAAACAAAAAATAAATTTTAATTTTTCAATTTTTAAAAGAAAAATTTTAATTTTTCTTTTTGAATGTACATGTCATTCTTTATTTTTCAATAAGGAAAATGCTATATATCTGTATGTTTATTACATTACTTAGTTTGTACATCATACTAATATATATTTTAGCTTATATTATATTAATATTAATATAAATCATAGCATACAACAAAAGCTTCAAAATGATTATGGATATGGATTTCTTAGGTAGCTTCTTCGACGATATCTCCAGCGTCAGATCATACCTCCAACTCCAATATTAAATAAAATAAAAGGCTAAGGTATGTGGTGGCAAAAAAGTGGTTATTTCTCTTTTGCCGATGGCAATGAATGATTAGTTTAGAAAATCAAAAAATGCTAAACCTAACTTTAGCTGCCTTTGTTATTTGTTGTGGTGTGAAATATTTTGTGTATTTCTCACAAAAAATGAGTCACTTGTGTTTGGATTTTTTGATACAATAAAACGCTAAGATGCATTGTGGCAAAAAGTGGCTATCTCTCTTTTACCAATCACAACAAGCGGTTTGTTTAGAAAATCAAACCTGCTAAATCTAACATCAGACAGTTTCATTATTTGTTGTCTTATTTCTCACAAAAAATGAGTTACTTATGATTACAATATTTTGATACGAGGATTTTTTGATGATGTTACAATGATTTTGTTGGTGTAATGATGTGTCATGATGAGACATTTCATTCCTTAATCGGAGGAGGGGACACGTTGAGGTGTAAAAATCGCTAACTTTCACTGATCTTTTGCTAATTTTTTTTTCAAAAATGAGTTTACAGCATGAAGTTTATAATTTATGTAGAAGATAACGGCCATGTTGCTGAAACTTGGGTGAAATCATTAAAAGAAGATCCATTCAAAATGAAGCTGACAAGTTTAGGCGGGCTGCATAACATTTTAATCAACAGCAAAATAGACATATTCAGCGAAGGCGAAACTGTGTCAATTCACAATTAAAAGTGAACATCCTGAAACATAGCTGTGGAAATATGACTGGTGTTGGTGTTATTTATGAAGGCTAATTATCTACACAAAGGATATAGGCCCAGGGGGGGGGGGGGGGGAATGTCCTCTGTGGGGGTCTTTCTAAGGGAACTAACTTGTATTTACACAAGGAAATCCAGGGTTCAAAGAAAACCACGGAAATATGACTGATAATAAGAATATTTTAACTAAGTCCTTTAAAATGATTTTGTTGACAAATGATCTCACACATTAGACAAAAGTTGAAGTTTAGCCACCTTATTTAAAGTATACATTTTAATTAGAATTAGTTGGCTTCAGCAGCATAGACCTGCGGTTACACCACTTTAAATTTTATGATTTTACATTTTTAAATGAAAGCATTTCCAAACAAACTTAGTACAGTAGAACACCGCTAATCTGAACTAATTGGAACCGGTGCCTGTTTGGATTACAAAAAATTTGGATTACCCGAAATTTCCGATAAAAATAAAAAAGGAAAAGATGCATGCTAAAAAAATGTAAGTTATAAGTACTCAGTAGTGTCGGTAAAAAAATGGTTATTCCTTGTTTAATCAGTCCTAAAGATCTTTATAATAATCCAATGGAACTTCAGAATGAAGAATTACGTAAAAACCCATTACAAATGGTTCAAAATTGAGAATCTGTAAATAGCTCAGTCACCATGAAGACGAGGGGGGAAAGAAAAAAACATTTCTGTAGATAATTTGCGAAATCAAACTATTGAAAGGCAAAATAAATTTTTATCATCTGATTTAAATACTTTTTGCATTTTAGAAAAGAATTTTATATTGAATGGCAAACAAGCTGATATTCGAGATTTTTTAAAGATGGCTTCTACGAGTAAGCCTACAGTGCACATTGACATTTTATATTCGTGTACATATGTTGTACTTTTATATTATTGAGGTTTTTTTTTTCTATTCAAGCTGTTTAAAGAACAAACAACATGCTTTATTGCCATTTTTTGTTTAATTCTAACTTCTACACGTTTTTCATGACATTCATCGTGTAATTCAAATTATTTCGTAAGTTAATTTTTTCAGTTGATATGTTCAAGTTTAATTTTCAAAAATAAAATCGGTTTGAATTAACTGTAATTTCAAACTAGCGAGGTTCGAATTATCGGGGTTCTACTGCATTGGGGGAAGCATGTCGGCTTTTGGCTTCTAACCTGCTGCCTTCAGCAGCAGAGACCACTAGGTGTCCCTACTGCCTTTAGCAGCACAGGACATTTCAATAAAACAACAACAAAAATTTTTGCATTCTATATTCCGATTATTTCATTTAAAGACTCAGCAACATAAATTACTTTATTTTGCAAATTTACAGTCATCAGTTTTATGATATGAGCAAATGCATTTTTCTTTTTTTATGCATTATTTGTTAATTGGATTTTTTTTTTTTTTTTTTTTTTTTTTTGCTTTATAGCACTTAAACATCTCACAATGTTTTATTTATTTATTTTTACACTTCAAAAATTATTTGTTAATTTTCAGCCAAAATATATTGAAAGTACAAAGAGTATTTCCCATAGGGCACATTTTACAATCCACCTAAATCAATAATACAGTAAAAACATGCAATAGTGAAAAAAATTATACTGACATTATAAAGTAAAATGGATGGGAATATATTCCAGACTTTTAAGAGATGCATAAAATCTATTTTTGAACCAAAAAAGCATTAAAAAAAATAGATATGAGTAAAATAAGTGATAAGAATTTTGTTAGAAGACTGTAAAATTAAAAAAAAAAAAAATGTTTGAGACTGAAATTAAAAGTAGTCTTTTGCCAATTTGGCAAAAAAAAAATATGGCACTGATTTAACTGTGACATGCAAAATGTCAGCACTTGTTTTGATTCAGCTAATATAGGATTGCATTATTTTTCAGTACAAACTATTACAGTTGTTTTATGCCTTGTTTTAAGATGTTCTTCCAATTTTTATTACTTAAAAACATTTTGTTTCTGTTTCACCACACAAAAAATATGAGTTCACCTTCATAACAAAGCATAACCCAAACAGTTTAACTTCAATCTGCGCCTTTTTCTTTTTTATCAAAAGAACAAGAAGTCACAGATACACAGATCAAAATTTTAAAACAAATCAAAATTGTGACATTATTCATTGATTAGTGACAAATAGAAACAAATTTTTCAGTAAATAATGGGTTTTTTTCCACTCCCATTTATCATCTCAGCCAGCTTCTATTCGACAATGCAGTGAACTCTTTGAAGGTCTGATGGCTTCTTAACAGAACAAATCCATAGCATACTTTGACATAATTGCTTTATAGTATACCTCACATAATATATGATCTCAACTGTCTGTCTGCTCACTGTTTACAAAAATTTGCTGCTCTATAAATGCTTTTATCATTCCAGTTAATGTTTGAAATATATTTCAAAATTATAATTACCACTTATGAAGCTGATATCTGTGATTTGATTTCTCTATGTAAGGAATGCAAGACTTACAAGGGAAGCACTTTTGGTGCTGCACGCACCTAGCATCGAGACTTGGTGAATTTTGTAGCCCTATACATAAAGTTAGAGAAGCGATAAAATTTCTCTGTTAAAATCATATTTTATATACTTTTTTATACTTTTAATTTTTTATTATTACATTTTTGCCAAATATGGCACAACAATTTTTCCACCCGCTTTATCCGGGAAGTGAATGTACAGTACATATTAGAATTATATCAGATTGCGATTTGTTTGATAATAATTGATAGCATAAGAAACAAGAATTTTGTTTTTTCTTTTTTTTCTATGCTGACGATACATATATAAATAGTAAATATATTTCTATAAAAGCTTTCAAGATCATTGAAAACTATTTTTTAATGAAATACAAAATAAGCAAACTATTTTCTTTTGAAATCAAATGGAATAAAGTTTCGAATGTTTAAAATGAAATGTTGCTGTATTAAATGGTCCTTTGGTAAAAGTAATCATAAAGTAAATTAATATTTTTACACAATTTAAAAAAAAATACTGTGGCTAATTAAGTCGGATATTACAATTTCTAGTGAAGTTCCTCTCCTCACACAAGACAAACAGCTATGACATTTGGCTAGGGTTGCCGGAGAGAGCTCTATGTTTGAAAAAAAAAGTGCCAACCTTTAACTCATCAAAAATGTGAATATAATGTTGCAATTTTTCAAAATCAAATTCGTGGGTTTTTGAAGGAATTTTTAAACTTTTTTCAACATTTTATACTTATTATTAACTAATTTATACTTTCAAATGCATTTCTTTAAAAAACTTCAATGTTAATAGCCCGGTAAGTGGTCTCGAAAATCCCATTTTCAGAAAGTTATGCTGCTGTAAAATCAAGAAATATTACTTTAACAGAAAAATTTTACCAATTCTCAAACTTCGTAATATAGGGCTTTAAAATACACCAGGTCTCAATGCTAGGAGCGAGCAGCACCAAAAGTGGTTTCCTTGTTAGATCAGTGATTACCAGGCTTCTATGCTTCATGTACCCCTTGAAGAAATGTGCATGTTTGGTGTACCCCTTATTTTTTAACTTGTAAGATTCATGTATGGAAAAATGCAAACAAAGGAAACAATGATAGGATGCAGAGTTCATTTTAGGCGTTTTTCGCGGGGCAGGCTGCCCTGCCTGCCCTTCTTTACAAAATTTGATGCCCCGATGGCCCCACTGTCCGAAATCCCTGACCCGCGAGCTCTATCACTCAGAAAATCGACCGAGAGAAAAATAGTGCCCTTTAAGTTAATTTCATCGCTTATTTCAAGCAAACTCTAAACTATTTGTAAACATTATATAACGTCCTAGCAACATTTTGCTCCTCATCTGTTCCTTTTCACTCCCCCTCCCCCCAAACATCCTCATACAGACACCAATTATTTTCAGTAAAATTCCAGCACTGACGCAGTCATAAATTTCTCTCTCTCTCTGTCTTTATACCCCGTTTCTCGGCTACCACGAAAATTCAGCCGAAATAAGAAAGAAAAAAAAAACGGAAAGGTCTTTTGATGAAATTGGCGTTTTTTCACGATTCTCTGACAAAATTGGTTTTTTCAGCGAACATTTCTCAAAATTTGCAATATAGTTTACGTCCAAATTTTCAGATTAATGACCGATTTTTTTTTTTTTTTCTTCCCGGATTTATGACCTTTTTTTTTTTTTTTTTTTTTTTTTTTAATTTTCAGAAAAGAATCACCCCTGCACTGAAAAGTGTCATGAATGGTGTAAAGGGGTAGTAGCAAAGACTTTTTAGGGAGGTAGGGTCAGGGGGGAAGAGTTATTAGTGGATTATTTATCATTACATTAATGTGCCCTTTTTTTTTTTCTCTAAAGTGCCCTTTTATGGCAAAGTGCACCCTGCCTGCCCTTGATCTTAGAATGAACTCTGATAGGATGGACATAAACATAACTTTCATTCTAGGTTTAAAGTTAGGGTGTAAAGTAAGAATACACTGGAGGACGATAGCAAAAGGGAATAGTGAAAAGAAATTTGTTAAAAAGTCTGAGTGCTATCTATTATATATATAAAATCCAAACGGAAATTTCGTTCCAAACATCTAGATTTCGAGTTCTACTGCATGGATTTTGACGGAACTTACACTGCTGGATAGGTATCATTTCACGGAAGGTTTTAAGCTATAACACATAACTCTACGTAGATTAGTTATAGAATTATGATGGAAAGTTCTGTTATTTTGGGCGAAAGGGTTACTATTATTTTATTGGTGAGAAATTTTGTTGATAAATGAATTGAAACGGCTGTACATCTCGGAAAAAAACTTTTACTAATTTTATTTAAAAGAAAAAAAGAGAAAAGAGAAAACAGTTTTGATGAGTGGTAATATTATAAAACAACAATATCGAATTTAAACATGAAAGGTAATGTTTGTAATGCTTAAAAATTTATTCAATATGAAAGATTGCAATTTTAAACTATATTTGGCAATTTATCTGTTGCGTCAGGTTAGGAAAAAATGCATCAAAAATTTAATAAGATAATATCTGAGTGACAATTTTGTTTTTGATTTTTTTTTAATTTGCTTTTTATTTTTATTTAACTCATTCATCATGCGATTTGCAGAAGAAAATAGCAGATGTAATTATAAAAATGACGGTACTTGTGAGTTACATATTGTATGTTTATTTAAGATTTCATTTTATCGCCAAAACAATTTAATTTTAAGCCAAAAATGCATAAGCGTGGCATCGGTTTGAGCGACGTTCATAATATTGGTTATTTTTCAAGTAGACGACTGCATTTTTTGAAAAAATTTAATCCTACTTATACTGTTAGATAGGTAATTTTTCTGGGAAGGTTTTAGTACATAACATGTCGTTCTACGTTGCTTAGTATTAAATTATGGTTTAAAATTCTTTAATGAGATGAACCTGGTAATGAAAAATTAGCCTTTTTAAAAGATTCTGCCGAATGTATTTCGATGGAACTTGGACTGTTAATTAGATAATTTTCAAGGGAAGGTTTCAGTATACAACATGTCCTTCTACGTTGCTTAGCCATAGAGTTTTGGGGAAAATTCTGTAATGTGGTGAATTCAATTATCACAATTTAGCCTTCCAAAAAAGTCATAATAAACGGTTTTTGATAGAATTTGCATTGTTAGTTTGGCAATTTTTCAGAGACAGTTTTAGTATATAATATATTGTTAGATACTGTTTAGTCATAGAGCAATAGGTAAATTCTGTAATTTTCCAATATTGGGCCCTTTGGGAGGTGGAAGAAATGGGCTTGGCGAGAGAAGGAAAGTTTTCATGCATATTTTCTGTTCAATAATTATAGAATTTATTTACTATAAAGAAGACATTTACCTCTTTTTATATAAAAACAAAAGTGAATTGTATATAAATAAAAAAATATTAATATTCATAAATAAAAAGTTTATATATAAGGATACATATTTTAAAAAGCATAAAAGATCATTTTATTTGTTTTCACAGCTGTTCATATCATTTGGCTACAAATCTCAGTTTCTGTAGCCCGAATTGCGCCAAGTTTTTTAACATCCAACAGTACCCATTGATCTTAAAATCAGGAAAATTGGAAAGTATAGATGTAGTTTGTAAAGTATGCCTTTAATTAAGGAGGTAAATTACGTAATCGAGACCACAGACATTTGGCATATTTAATACCGATAAGTTACATAATTGAGTCTACAGACAATTGGCGTATGTTACCAGGCGCGGTTGGGCGTACAATTAACTTAGGTTAAGGTTTAAATTGATTCTGTGTTTTTAAAGTGGACCTATACTATAACCGAATTTATACAGAATTCACGAAATTTGGGAAAAAGTTTTTTGGAGACCTTTTTCTACTTTTACGATATACCAAGACCATACCAAAATGTATGCTATTGCGCCATTTATTTCAATCCTAATCATGCAAAGATTTTTTGGTACTTTTCCTTATATAAACAAATCTTACATATATAAACACATATATAAATTTACATATATAAACGAACAAAAAATTTCATCAAGTTTGTTTTCTTAACTGTTTATATCAATTGGCAACAAATCTCACTTTCTGATGCCCGAATTGCTCAAAGCTGTTTAAAAAATTGCCAAGGCGCCTGTAGTGGGAAAGTACCAAATTTTTTTTAGAAACTGTGCCAAACAATATAGCTTGCTATTTATTAAACGCAAATTTCTTTTGGCTTTAATTATTATTTAATACTAATCATGCAAAAAATTTTAATTTACTATTTTTTTAAATTGAAAGTATTTTTTATTATTAAGTCAAATTAAGTTATAACTTCATTTTTCACTGATGTTTACTGCAATGCTAAGAGACTCTTAGAATTCCATGTGCGTAGTTTAAATGACAATTTTGAAAAAAAAAATTATAATACCAGAATCCACGTCAAATTGGCTCATTTTACCGAGAATGTTTTGGTACAAAATGAAATACATTTGTTGTAGACATGATCGTAAATCTCAATACTCACCGATTGAAAAGTCTTTAAAATTATTCAGCAGAGACAACGAGAAATAACTTACAGTTTCATAAATTTTAAAAATCAATATTCTTAAAGATCTATCTGCTTCTGCTTCTACTATATATACGAGAGTAAAATGCAAATGGGAAATTCGTCCCGGCTGCATATAACTTAAGCTCACCTGACTGGATATTGATGAGAATCGAAATGATAGTTAAATAATTTTTCACGGAAGATCTTAGCATGTAACATATCGTTGCATGTTGCTTATACATATACAGTACCGAACCAATTATCCGGAATGCTTGGGGTCAGATGTATTCTGGATAACTGGTTTTTCCGGTTAACTGGTTGTGCATTAAAGCTGTATCCATTTGATAAGTTTTGTGGAATATATGTGGTTGTGGCATTATTTCTGATTTTAAATTATTAGATTACTTGGATTAAAAATCAATACAAGAAAGATCAAAAGTTAGCCAGAGTTTAAAAGAAGGTAATTTATGGGAATCTCTTAAGAACAAAAATTCTTCTGTTACTTCTGCAAAAAAATTAAAATATCTAAAATACAACTAAATTTGATGACAACAAATACTAGATGTTGTCATCAAATTATACAATTGTTTCAAGAAAAGCCTATGTCAAATTGGCAGTGTATGACACTTTTTTCTGCAAAGATTCTGAAATCAGTCTATCAGAAATATCATTCTGGATAACTGGTTTTCCGGTTAACTGGTTTCTGGATAAATGGTTCCATACTGTAATTATGTTTTAAAGTTATATAATCATACAAACTTGATTATGAAAGATTAGCCTTTTTAAAAGATTCAGCCGATTGGATTTCGATTGAATTTGCAGTTTTAGTTAGATAATTTTTCAGGCAGGGTTTTAGTATATACTATACCTTTCTGCATTGCTTAATAACAGAGGTGTGGTGGAAAGTTCTATAATCAGTTGAACCCAATTATGAAAGTTTAGCCTTTATAGAAAGTTCTACAGAACGGATTTTGATAGAAATTCCATTGTTAGATACATACCTATTCTGATATGGCATTTATTTTGCATATTTTTTTATGTTGCTTAGTCATAAAGTAAAGGCAGAAAGTTCCATAATCATGTGAAACAAATTATGAAATATTAGACTTTTCAAAAAATTCTAAATGGCGGATATTGATAATACTTGCTTTGTTGGTTAGATAATGTTTGGAAGGTTTTAGTTTATTGCATATCATTCTACGTTGCTTAGTCATAGAATTATGGGGGAGAGTTCTATAATCAGATGGACCCCAATATGAAAGATCAGTCTTTAAAAAATGTTTCACTGGATGGATTTTGTCAGTTTGTTTGTTTGCATTATAGTTAAATAATTTTTCACGGTTTGTTTTATTACATTGCATATTGTACTATCATTCTTCACCAAATCCTACTGTGATTGACCAACTAAATGGTTAAGACCTTAATAGCTGAAAATTTATCTGTACATTAGAAAATATAATAGTACAATGGCATTCATATCGTTTTCTGAGGTGCGAAAGGACATTCCAGGTCAGGCTCTATATTGCTTTAAATCACAATGAGAAATTTACGGATAGAGTATGTTTATTCAAGGTTCGTTTGGATAAACAGACCAGCGTAGTGGGCAAAGCCTGCTAGTTTTACATATATTTTCTGTGGACATAGTACAAGAGTATGTTACAGGAATAAAGGAGGGAGCTTTAGCAAATAGGAATTAATTTATTAACCATTTGGAAAAATGGTTATTGTTCTTTGTCAGGGTAGGAAATCAAAAGCATATCTGAAGGTTTTTATTGGTTTAATCCACATTTTACTCGTGTTCTGATTGGTCTATACAGTAATCTGTATTTCCCTTTACATTCAACAACGATGGATACCTTCTGTTGCCACTGTGACAAAAAAAGTAATAAAAACTACAAAAAAAATTAATAACTCAGAAACAAATTGAGATACAGCTTTCAAACAAATTGCATTTAAAAGTACATTTTTTTCTCTATCCGACGGTGTAAAAAGTAATATTGTCAGATGTTTAGAAGTTTAAGAATGAAATTTTATTTAAAATGTGTCGTCATATTTCTTGGAAATCTGACGATGGAAAAGCCTTTTCCCGAACAGCCAATGAAAGGCTTGGATAACGCATAAGTTTCAAGTGGATAATACATACAAGTCGCAGGCGATTTCCGTCGCTTGCAATTTTTACGTGTCATAACACTATTAATGTTTAATTCGTGGCGTACGTAATGTATGATCAACTCCGTGCGACTTTTTATGTCTTCAATTTTAGTCTTTGAAAAAATCATTTTCCAAATGGTCATTGTAATTTGTTAAATTGCTTTTTTTTTTTGCTAACTTCTAATTTCGCTATTGAATAATAAACAAAATAAAAAATGCTGAACTATTTTTTTATTATTATTATTGTTATTGTTATGAAATGATAAATTAAATATACCTTTACATGAATATATAAGGTTTTTTATGAGATATAAAAGTAATAAATACTGAAATTATTTTTAAGAATATAAACAGATAAACACTGCTTTAGATTTATTCACTCATTTAACTGCCCTGTGTCAAATGCTGTTTGTAAACAGAGACTTGTCACATACCATGTAGAACTTCTTTTGTGTACACCCAAGGGTACATACCATATTTTGAAGGAAATCTGATTTAGATTCATTATAAAAATCAGAAAGTTTTTTTAATTAATACCTCATATATATTGAATAAATCATCTGCTCAGCAAATGTATTGAAAAAAATGTAATACAGAGAGAGAATGATCATGGAAATGGGTGATCAAGATGTCCATTTGTCATTACACATACTTTGCTGCATTTAGCAGACATCCATAAAAAAGAGTTGTATAGCACACTTGATGAAATTACTACAAGAATTATAAACAGTAGTATAAAACACAATGTAAAGAAAGAAACTTCTTAAAGATACTTTAAAAGTGTCACTGCAGGCTTTTGAAGTGGTAGCACATACCTTTCTGCATCTATTGAAGAAATACTTCATTCTTTTTATTTAATTGTGCTTTATTTATTTATTGAGGGAGGTATTTTTAAGAAGTTTTTTTTGTGTATTGATAAAATTATAAAATAATTTTCACATATTGCCTGAAAGTGCTGGCTGTTTTTGAGGAACTGGGGGTGAAAGAATACAAAAGTAGACATAGAAAAATTCATTACATGATAACGAAAGTGTTTGAATTTATATGACTGACAGCATTGAAGAGCAATATAAAATATGAGCAATAATACAATAACTGGGGAAAAAAATTATATAGAAGTAGATATTCTTTATTCTGCATATAATCATTAAAGAACACAACTACAGTTTTGAGAGCAATTAATTATAAGATCTTAACATCCAGCGAGAAATAGCAAAGAACAATTGCCCCAAGGATGAAAACATTATTCTGCAAGGAGGTATTTGATTCTTTGATATAAATAAGAAATTTGAAAGGGAGTTTGGCGAATCCTTGGAGTAATAAAACTGTAAATTCAATAGAAGGTTTAAAAGGAATGTCTGGGAGGGGGCAGACATAGCCCACCCACACATACATGTAATAATAAAAATTTTCGCCCTTTTATCTTAGTTAAACTATTCCAAACTCTTATAATATCTACCTTTTTTACCTAGCTTTAATAATATCTTAAATATCTTTTTTCATTCTTTTAATCCAGCGTATTTATTTATGTATTATTCTAAAAACCTTAATCCGTTCGTAGCTATACTTCTTTACAAAACTCACTAAATTACTTTATTTCTTTCATTTTAATCTGAGACTAAATTCTTTTTTCTTTCGAATGTATGTAATATCATTTGTTCTATTTTGTTCCATATCTCATAATGCCTTGCAAGTTGCCGCCAGAATCCTGATCACGTTATAATGCTATCGCTGGTAGGTATTAAGTTCGATCATATGCGTCATGCACCTCTGCCTCTTTTTTAGGTCTTATCCTATCGCGATGCGAGTTCTTCTGTCCCATTCCCTCCATCTTTCCACAGAATTGGTTCATTGCTATGTAATGTAACCATTCACGTTTTTTTTTTAGTATTTAACCTTTTACATTCACTTGGAGAGCTAGATTTTTATGATTATTGTATTGCTGAAAAAACCGGTGTCACCTGGAGAGCAATTTTCCTGTATTTTCGTCAAATTGGTCTAATGTTTAACATCTAGTAGGTTATGTTTACGACATAACAACGACTTGAACATGGGTAGCATGATTACTAATGGAATTAGTACATTTTATGGTCATCTAATAAATAATTTATGAATCTAACGGCTTCAGTTGTTATTTCTGGGAAAACTACCAAGGGATGTAGGCCTGATCTTCCACTCCGACCATGATTTCAGGACTGCAAAACTTTGATTTCTCAGTTGGAGATATATCACAAGTGTACTGTTGCTGTTTAATACTGTGAAATTTCGAAAACCTCTTCTTTTCTCAGCCAGACTGATTAGGCGCCAGCCATTCCAGGTCACGTGGTCTGACTAGAGAATTGATATTAAAAACATTTTCTCTTTCTTAAGTTCCTTTTTTAGTTGGTTTTGTGAATGTGAATTTTGAACGCAGCAGAAAAATATGCTGCGTATAGGTTTTTTATCGTGGTCTTCTATTAGAAGAAATAATGTTTAAGTTTAATTAAAAAAAAAAAAAGGAAATTTATTTCCGAATATGAAATCATGCTTGACTTCTTGTTAGAAGAAATAGTTTCTGAAGTATTAATAGTTTTAAAAGCATTTCTCTTGTTTATAGTTCAGTTTAAATGTGAATCTCGAAAGTAACATGCTGGCTGTGTATTTCTTGTTCTTCCGAAAAGGGAGAAATAAATATTCTTGAACATATAAAAGAAATTATCTGGAATTCCTAGTGAGGAATAACAAATATTATTCATATGTTTTCGTTGTATATACTGTATATATTTAAAAGTGTAAATACAGAATTTTCAAGTTTTTTAATCATCTTGTGATATTTTACACTAAACAACACCAGCGCCATTTTCAGTTGTGAAATATGTTTTATTATTTTAATGTGATTTTACATGAATCGTGAAGTTTTAATCTAATAAGCTCTCCCAAATATGATTTAAAACGAATCGTGAAGTCTATAATTAAGCTCTCCCAACCTTGGATTTAAATTGTGATAACGTGAAATTTCGTGCAATATATGAACATTATTCTTCATGTTTTGGTGCCGAAAAGACCCGGAAAAAAGGTAAGAAATACCTTTATTATTCTGCATGACTGTTGATTTCTTGAAAATATACATTTTTCATGATCATTTATTTTGAACATTGAATTTAAATTTAAACATGGATAAGCCTGATAAGCTTAAAAGTAAAAGAGCTACTGTTCGTGCAGCCATTACGAAATTAATCACAAAATGTGATACATTATTATCTGTTGATATTGATAAAACTGATTGCGACTCATTAATGGAATCATTAGAGCTCGTAAATGAAAAGGAAGCTCAACTAAAGGAATTAGATTCCGAAATAGATGAGCTAATTCAGGAAAAAACTGAATATGAAAAAGAACTAAAATCGGTAGAAGAATATTCTGAAAAAATATCCAGTTTGAAATTTAAAATTAAGATGAGGCTTAAAAAATGTAAAATCGAAACTGAACCAAAAGTTGTACTAGAATCAAGTAACGGTTCAAAAATCGGAAGTAAACCAGTTTCGGCAGTGAAGCTTCCTAAACTTAACATAGAAAAATTTTCTGGTGATGCAAGCCAGTTCTTAGAATTTTTTAATTTATTTACTAGTGCGATAGATTCAAACGAATCGTTATCAAAAATTGAAAAATTCCAATATCTCAAATCCTTGTTGTCTGGTCCTGCATATAATATTGTATCTGGTTTTGAACTGACAGATCAAAATTATTCTACTTGTTTAAAATTGTTAGAAGAGAGGTATGGTAAGCGGGAAAATATCATAAACTGTTACATGAATAAAATTCTGAATCTTGAACCAGTGAAATCCTCTAACAATGTTATTTCTTTAAGAAAGTTGTATGATAATATCGAAACTTGTATGAGAAATCTTGATACGTTAGGAGTGACATCAGGCTCCTACGGCCATTTATTACTACCAATATTATTAAGACTGTTACCCGAAAATTTGATACTAGATTTCCATCGAAAACGTGACCCCGATAAGGACTGTGAAGTCACCGATTTAATAAATTTTATTAAAACGGAATTAAGATGTCGTGAAGCTACTAATTTAGTAAATAATTCCCAAAGCAAGACTTATGAAAATTCTAAAACTAAATATGAAAATCCTTCAAGTAAATATCAAAATTTTTCTCAAAAGAAAAATATACCTTCAGCTGCTGCTTTAAATACATCTACAAAACAGTTTTGCATATTTTGCAAGTCTTCTGATCATGTAGGACTAAATTGTTCGGAATTCACTGACGAACAAAAGCGATATAAATTAAAGAAAGAAGGTCGCTGTTACAAATGCTTTTATAAGTCCCATTTATCAATTAATTGTAGAACAAAAATTAACCCTTGTTCCAAATGTGGTAACACTACCCATAGTACTTTGTTTTGTTTTAAAGAAACAGCAAAAGAAAATCCTGAAAAAGAAATGAAAGGTGCAATTGTATCTATGATGTCAGAACAAAAATATAAACAAAATAAATCTACATTATTGCAGACTTGTACAGTTTCTGTGTCTGCTGGTAAGGAATGCTTGTTGGCTCGCGTTTTATGTGATAGTGGTTCAGAAAAATGCTTCGTGAAGAGATCGCTAGTACAAAAATTAAAATTGAAGCCATTGCGAAGAGAAAATTTATTAGTTTATCCTTTTGGGCGGAGACGCCCTTATGAATCTTGTTATGAAGTTGTTGATCTAGAATTATCCGGTGTTGTGCAACCTATTAACTCGATAAATATCGAAGCACTTGTGGTTGATAATATAACTGGAGCTTCTGTGAAAACACTAGAACCAGAACTTCTAGACATAATGAGAACAAGAGGCTTTAAGCCTGCTGATACAGGTCTTGAACAGGAAATAAATGTTTTGCTAGGGTCTGACTTTTTGTGGAAAATATTAAAGGGAATCGAGGGAAAATTGACAAAAGAATTATACGTTGCAGAAACTATTTTCGGTCATACGGTGCAAGGGCAAATAGAGTCTAATAAAAAAGAAGTAGCTTGTTTGCGTGTTTCAGTTGAAAATATAAATACCCAACTGAAAGCATTTTGGGATCTTGAATCAATTGGCATTGCTGAAAGCAATGAAAAGAACATTACCGATCATGAGGTAATAAAAGAATTTAAAGAAAATCTAAAATTCGTAAATGGGCGTTATGAAGCAAAATTATTGTGGAAAGATTCTCGCGAATTACTTAGAAATAATCTTGAAGTAGCAAAGAAGCGGTTTTCTAGTTTAGAAAATAAATTCTTGAAAAACGATTCTTTATTTAAAGAATATAACTCCATTTTGCTTGAGCAGTTTAATGAGGGTGTAATAGAACTATGCACCGAGAAAGATTCTATTAATTCCTATTACATGCCACACAGACCTGTTATCCGTGACGACAAAACTACAACAAAAATGCGCATAGTCTATGATGCTTCTTCCAAATATGGTGATTCTCTATCATTAAACGAATGTTTGTATCATGTCCCTAACTTGAATTCTAATGTTTTAGATGATGAAAATATTCCTGTTTCGTGTTTCGAATCCCCAAATACTTCCTTGAAAATTTTAGGATTGATCTGGAACAATACAGAAGATAAATTAGGACTAGAATTACGACCCTTGTTAGAAAAATTAAATAATGATTCTTCTACTAAACGCAATGTTTTGAAAATTGCAACTATGTTCTTTGATTCAGCCGGATTTATTGCTCCTTTTGTTTCTGGTGAACTAGAAAATAATTGGCACAATTGGCTTTCAAAAATCCCTGATCTCGCTCACTTGAAAATTCCCTGGCAGTATTTTAGCAACCTGATCATGGAAAAGGAGCATTTCCAATTGCATGTTTTTCCTGATGCTAACCCTAATGTGTATGTTCCTGAATTTCTTTCCTTGCCCGAAGATCAGTGCCCTAACGTTAAAATTGTTGCTACACAATTACCTGATGTTTCTAAAGAGAAGTCTCGAAAATCAGCAACCATTTCTTGTGTTGTTCAAACAAATAAAGCTGATGAAATTCCTATTTTTAATTTTGAAAAATATAGCTCCATAAAGAAATTGTATCGAGTAACTGCTTGGCTATTTAGATTTATTTCTAATATAAAATTAAAGATAGAGAAAAGAGATTTTTCAGAATTATCAGCTGAGAAAATTTTACATGTTGTTGAAAATTTTTGGTTTAAGCTAATGCAGGAAGAAAGTTTCCCTGAAGTTGTAAAATACTTGAAATGTAGCAAGAGTATCCCTAAAGAATTGAATCTTCTACGGTTAATTCCTATGTTGTCAGATGAAGGTTTGCTATTCGTACGAGGACTGTTACAAAAGTCTGATTCCTCATTTTATGAAAAACATCCCTTTGTGATTCCTGCAAAACATAATTTGACTGAATTAATCATGAAAGATGCACATGAAAAGGTTTTTCATTCAGGAGTGCCCAGTACATTAGTATCAACTCGTGAAAAAATTTGGATTTTAAGATCCAGACAATGCATAAAATCAATCCTAAACAAACGTGCAATCTCCAAGAAATTTAGCGTTCGCCCTGGTCAACTAGTTACAGCAACTCTAAAGCATATCTTGTGTTTACCTACCATAAAAGTGAATGATTTGATTTTACTAGCAACCAAAGAATCTTTAGTGAAACGCTTCCGTTTGCGCGAGACTCTTCTGAATCATTTTTGGAAGCGCTTGAAAAATGAGTATCTTCTCAACTTACAATCTGCTCACTACAGGGACCAGAATAAAACTTCTGACTTTGAAATATATGATGTGATTTTTATGCATATGAACATGTATCAAGAACTTTCTGGAAGTTAGGTATTTGTGGACAGAGATTTAAAAAAAAAATAAAAAATGAGGTCTTATGAACTGAAGGCAAATAATTCCATCATTAAAAGACCTATTGATTCTTGTGTATAATTTAGAAGTGAAAAAACTCTGAACTTTTTTATTAATAGAACTGAAAAAAAAAACTCTGATATTATTAGAGACTCAAGAACTCTTTTGTTTATTGACTTAAAAAAAAAAAATTATTTTTTTCACTTAAAAAAAAAAAAAAAAAGTTTCTTGTTTGATAATATTTCTAATTTTTAGTTTATTTATTTATTTTTTTTTGTATTGAATATTCCAGAAAGGGTTGTATAGATTTAAATTGTTCTTTCTATTTTTAGTAGCAGAAACCTGTTGGCAAATTTTTAAATTGTTTATTATTTTATTTGAAGTCCAGTATGTAAGTATATATTTTGATTTGTATTGTATTTATGTAAAGTGTAACTGATAATTTTTTAGAATAATTTTATTCTACTTTAATTATTTTGAATCCCCATTTTGATGAACCCTTGTTCATCGGGGGGGAGTTTGTGAAATTTCGAAAACCTCTTCTTTTCTCAGCCAGACTGATTAGGCGCCAGCCATTCCAGGTCACGTGGTCTGACTAGAGAATTGATATTAAAAACATTTTTTCTTTCTTAAGTTCCTTTTTTAGTTGGTTTTGTGAATGTGAATCTTGAACGCAGCAGAAAAATATGCTGCGTATAGGTTTTTTATCGTGGTCTTCTATTAGAAGAAATAATGTTTAAGTTTAATTAAAAAAAAAAAAAGGAAATTTATTTCCGAATATGAAATCATGCTTGACTTCTTGTTAGAAGAAATAGTTTCTGAAGTATTAATAGTTTTAAAAGCATTTCTCTTGTTTATAGTTCAGTTTAAATGTGAATCTCGAAAGTAGCATGCTGGCTGTGTATTTCTTGTTCTTCCGAAAAGGGAGAAATAAATATTCTTGAACATATAAAAGAAATTATCTGGAATTCCTAGTGAGGAATAACAAATATTATTCATATGTTTTCGTTGTATATACTGTATATATTTAAAAGTGTAAATACAGAATTTTCAAGTTTTTTAATCATCTTGTGATATTTTATACTAAACAACACCAGCACCATTTTCAGTTGTGAAATATGTTTTATTATTTTAATGTGATTTTACATGAATCGTGAAGTTTTAATCTAATAAGCTCTCCCAAATATGATTTAAAACGAATCGTGAAGTCTATAATTAAGCTCTCCCAACCTTGGATTTAAATTGTGATAACGTGAAATTTCGTGGAAGATACGAAGATTATTCTTCAAATACCGATATGTTTCTATTCTAGTACTATTGAAAGCATATCATACATATGCAAGGAGATTGGCTGCTGATCACCTGATAATTAACTGTTCTCAAAACTATAGTTGTGTTTTTTAATCATTATATTAAGTTACAAAAATTAAAAGTCATGTTTCCAGCATAGATTATAAAACACTTTCCAACACATTCAGAATAATGTAACAAAACTTAATAGGATGTCTAGTTGAACCATTTGGAAACACATAACACATTTGAAATCCCAATTTCAGCAATTTCCTTCTACAGTCAGAAAATTATCCGAATTCTTTGAGCAGCCCTGTATATAATATATATATTTGTATCTATTAACTACATGGATACAAAAATTTAGTTCAGTTTGGAAATAAATACCTCAGTTGAAAATTCGCAAATGATTATTTCCCAATGATGATAATGTAATGGAATTCTTTTGAGTGCCCCTGAAAATGAGCTATTACTGCTACACACTTCCTATTCAATACTGAACATGCCATGCTAAACATCAATAACATATAGCAATTGCATGAAAATTGCAGTATATTTACGCAAGTTAGAGCGTGGACAGACAAATAGACAGACTAACCGAATTCATAAACACTTTTCAACTTTGTTGGAATGTGTTAACAAGAATTAAAAGAAGTTACTTTTATATATTCTATAAATATAAAATATCTTATTGCAAAATTAAAAAGTTTTTACATTTTTTCAAAAAGTTTTGCTGGTTGTTTCTAAATTACAAATGGTACTATTTTCCAGACAGCCTCATAATCAGTGATGGCTTGAGATTGGTCTTTTATGATTTTAAGTTCTAACATGCTTTTTCAAACTTTTATGCCTTTTTGTTACCCCTATATTTTAATAGAAATCTTCACTTTATTTAAATGAAAATTTAAGAAAAAATTTAATAAGGTGAAGGCTTCTATTCTTAAAATACTGGTAACAAAAAAACATAAAAGTTGGAAAAAGCATGCAACATCCAAAAAAACCAGTCATGAGCAACCACTGCTAATAATACGAAAATCAAACTAAATAAAAATATTTTAAAATGATACCTCAAATGATTTTATAAGCTTCAAGAACATCATGTCTTTCACCCTAATAAAGGCTTGTCTTGCAACTTGTAAATCTAAGTTCTGTAATGCAGCTTCACCAAGGGCACGCCAATCATTATCAGTGACACCGAGACAAGCCACTCGGTAAGCTTTGCTAGATAAAAAGTATTAATTATAAGCATAATAGAACTTTCATTACATGTCATTTGATTAACTGAATATCTGATTATTTGTGACAACTACCTGTACGAAGATTTTTTTTTTTTCCTGTGTGTGTTTGAAATAACACAATATGCAGTAGGTGGATATTTTTATCATTATGATTTGAAAAATTATGAACAGTAATATCTCTGACCCAGTGATTTTGAATTTTTTTTTTTTAAAGATTTATGATGTACTTCTTATTTTATGTAAAGTTGTATTGTATTTACATAAGTGAATTTTTAAGTAATGAATAATATATTTCTGCAATTTTGAGTGTCGTAATCTTTTTTCAACAACATAATATTTCTTTATGCTCTAAGCCTTAATATTATTATATTATAAGCCTCATAATTGGGAAGAACTTCTGCTTGAATTTGATTAACCAGGCCAACCACCTTTTCATTACACTAGATAATGGAGGTACCATTGTATAAAATTAATGTCTTCCAAAGAAAAAAATAATAATAAAATCACATAATACTTCATAAATTGGAAGATGAATATAGAAAAATTAGCATAATCTAAAAACATGACAATTTATCAGTCTTACAAAAGAAAATGTACAAAATATTAAACAGCCTGCCTTCCTAAGTTAAGTAGAACATGTAGCAGTGTCTGACAGAACAAGTCAAATTGCAAAATTCAAATGTTAAATTAAGGGAAGGTCTTCTTTGGACCATAATTTTGGGTTTTTTTTTTTTTTTTTTTTCATTTTTTGCATCCTTCAAGTACGTAGATTTTTGCCTTAAAGGAGTTTCGTAATACTGAAATTCCTTACAATCTTTTTTGCTTGTTGAATGCAATGCCGATTATTGACTGTTATATCCTATTGTAAAACATTAAAATTGTTTCCTCAAAACCATGTCTTTTAAACTGGGTGGCCATTTTTCTTGAACACTATTTGACCGATTACCATAATTTT
This sequence comes from Maratus speciosus, assembly GCA_963932465.1. Taxonomy (NCBI): domain Eukaryota; kingdom Metazoa; phylum Arthropoda; class Arachnida; order Araneae; family Salticidae; genus Maratus; species Maratus speciosus. The sequence goes on along the minus strand of OZ010799.1, from coordinate 55,154,323 downwards.
CATTTAAAAGAAAGGTAATTGTTTTTGTCAGAGCTTATACCACCAAAAAGCACAATTTTTATTAATTATTTTTCCGAGCTTGCAAAAGGAAAAAAAAAGAAAAAAAAAAAAGAAAGAGGACTATTTTTGTTTATATGCCTGCTAATTTGGCAAAAATCAATTTTTAAAAATAAATGTTGATGTCAGCTCCAGGGAATGGAATGCACTTTCTTAATTTGGCAACCCAATTTATTTCGGATGATTGTGACCAGAGAAAAAGAGCCGCCTGATTGGAAGTGCACACCTGCAGGTTTTCTCCATCTCACAAGATGTATTATTAATTTTTTTTTTCCACATAAAAATTTAAATACATAAGCGAAATGTCGATAATAATAATGCAAAAAGTATGGAGGTGGTATCTATTTCTTTGTTAAAAAAAAACAAACAAACAACAATCTACACATATTTTATGCTAAAAAAGTAAACTCTCCTCTTAGGTGAAGTTAAACATTAAATAAAGAAATACAGTTAGCTCATTCCATAAGTTTAAAATTCTTTTATTCTACAGCAGGCATGTCAAACTCGTTTACTGCCACGGGCCAAATTAAGCATTATATAAAATTCCGCGGGCCACATAAAAAAAGTAGATAATATTATTATCATTGCACAGAATAAAATTTGCACGTAAAAAACAACAGCCATGTTAAAGAAATATTTACGTAAATTTCCAAAGTTGTTATTATTCATAGTCTATTTTATCATATTTTTTGAAAATGAAAATATCCGACATTACTTTTTATCAACCAAGTCTACAAAATTTAATTGAATTTTCTAAATTGAATTTATTTTAAATATTGATTGTAAACGCTGATCTGTTAATTTTTATCTAGCAAAGGTATATTTGTCTATCTTCTGCATTTTTTCAAGAAATTTTTTTTAAATATATATTTTCTCAATCAGAAAATGTATTTTATAAATTGCGTCTTGTGTCGATTCGCTACTTCTTTGATTTCATTTAGTTGATATCTTTTCTGGTTCAAATTATGTTTATTTGAAAAACAACCAAAGATTGGGAGCTATGCAAAGGTGTCTTACAAAAGTGCACTGTGGAACACAGCTAAAATATGCCTAATTGCTCACTATACGTAATAAAAATCTGTCGACTGATAAATAATTACAGAAATTTAGAAACCTCATACCCATATATTTTCAGTTTAATATGGAATTGACCTGAATTTTGATTAGCTGCAATAATAAATTGTAGACGACAATTTTTACATCAATCATTGGATGTGAAATAAATAGATTGAACTGATTTTCACGATTCTTAAAATTTAGAAATCTTCTTTTGAATTTATTTTTAGTATATTATAAAAATTTCCACTCTGGTGATTTTTTATAATAATGCCTGACAACATTTAAAATGAAATGCAATTTCCTTTTGAAAATTACTTTGTCAAAGTGATAAATTCTAATTGAAAACACTAATACTATCAAATAATATGATGGCATTTTGAAATCTGCCTTGAGGTTGAAGTTTACTCAGGTGCTATGTAATTTCAAATGAATACTTCAAGTACTTTGTCCATTGGTAGTCTTTTAATAATCCCCATTCATAATTTGTGAATTTGAAATGAAAATTGTAACCTTTTCTAACAGTTCCAGTTAAAATTTTAAAATGGAAAGCCGTCAAATTTCTGTAATAAGAAGGAAGATGTTTATCTTCAGTACGCAAATTTCCAAAGTATTTTTTAGATTGACGATGATTAGGCATACGAATATAATATGCGTTAATAAACACAATAAATATTTAAGCACATATCTGACTGGCTATATATAATACTTTCTAGGAATGGTATACTTAAATTTATAGTATTTTCAAATTTCTTTAACTGCTCTGTGAACATCATTTCTTCCATTTTGTAGTAATATCGACTCACGGGATATTTAATTTAATAAATACAATAATTATTTTTATAAAGAAAATTTATTTTCTTCAATAGGCTGGATGAAAGCACCTTGTTTCTCTTTTAAGAAGTATCAGTTTCAGTTCTGACAGTTTATATTTTCAATGTTTGGCCAGATTTTTAAGAGTTTTCTTTATACTTTGTCCTGTAGCACCTCTAAATGTTTCATTCTTTCCAAATTCCAACAAACATAAAACTCCAGTTTTCCTTTTAATATAATGGAATTATAAATCACTTTTCAAAAAAATCTGCGATGTTCATCTTCAGTTAATCATATTTATTAAAACTGGTAGACAGCTTTAAATAAATCCGTATGTGAATATGTCAGTAAAATTTCTGTATATCAATAAAAAAGTAAAAAAAAGGTTCAAGCAGGAATAATTAACAATGATACAGTTAGACACCTAAGTAATGAAAATAATTAAAGAATTTAAATCCACAATTCATATCCGACTAAAGCCCATCTTGTGTCAAGCACAAAAGTGATAATTTGAAATTATTTATTGATTTTAATCACTTTCAAAGCAATGTATTTAAAACCTATTAAATTTTGTTTTTTGATTGTTCTAACTTTTCTTAATTAGCGCCAAATTTTGTTAATTTTTATATACATTTCTTTTTAGGGTTCCGTACTTAAAAAGTAAAAACGGAACCATTATAAGATCACTCCTGTGTCTGCCCGTCTGTCTGTCTGTCTGTCACAGCCATTTTACTCGTAAACTATGGAACGTGGAAAGTTCAAATTCGGGGAAGTAATAAAGACCATTGACCCACATATTTTCAGATTAATAAACATTCATAAATATATTTAGTAAAAATGTAGAGGAGCTAATTATGCTACTTGAAAAAAAATCTTTTCTTTGTATACCATGTGGGGTATCCTGTGAAAGCTTCTGTAACGCTGAACTCAAAAATGCATTCCTTTTAATTTTAAGTATTATATTTTCAAAGATATTGTTGAAAATGTAGCGCAAAAATATGTCCCCCCCCCGCCCCCATCTAATTCCGATTCTACTGAAACTAAAATTATGAAAAAATTAGAGGTAGTAGACGTTAATATAAACCTTGCCGGAAAATTATAGCGATTACTCTAGGTCACATAGTTTTTGAGTAATTAGCATTTTTCTGTTATACACAAATTTCGATTTACGGGCATTCAGAAAAATTGTTGAGCATCGCTGAATATACCTATCGTTGCAGAAGAATAAAAGCATTGTTGATAATGATTTTCGAAAAAAAATCATAATTAGCCGAGAATTAACCCTTAAAGGTACGGTCAGTTTGGACATACACAAGGACAAAGGCGGCGTACTCTATGCCTAGTTAACACCTTTTAATGATATATATGTGTAATGTAATGTCCAGTAACAGTATAAAAGCAATAAATGTCAAATTGTTAAAAACATACTAATTTAAGGGGTCTCGGAACTCTAAAAAGTGGAAAAAAATGAGAAAAAAACCATTTTCAACATTTAATGTCTTAAAATGTATATGATTTTAAAACGCAATTTTAATTGGGATGAAAGATATAAGTATGTTTTTCGTTTCATGTATTTAAAAAATTGCAAGATACAGAATTAGTATTTATAGGGGACTCGAAACTGTTAGACATTTGTTGAACAAAAAATTGGCATAACAGTTTACGCACAGGATTACAAAATAAATATTGCAACTAGAATGAAATTTTTGGTGATTACTTTCCCTAATTACAGATTGTAATAATTTCCCTGAACTTAAATAAATTTGTATTTAAAGCATTTTTATATTTTTAATGCAATGTTGCATTTAGCTAATACAAAATTTTGAAAATTTCAACAGTAAAACCACCTAAAAAAAAATATTTTTTGAACAATAAAAAGGAAATTTTATGTTCAGTTTATACAGACTAACATGAAATATATATTTTGAAAATTTCATGAAAAAATATTCAGAAGTTTTTGAGGTATCCTGCGCGTTATGCCCAAAAAACGCCATTTGGAAAATAATGACTTCAAAGTTTCGGAAACGCCGCTTCAGCTATTGAGTGGGTATAATTCTAAAAGCCAAAACTTCTGTTCTAATGGGAATTTCAAGGAAACAATTATATCAAAATATTCAGAAATGATAAGAGTTTAACATCTAAAAAAATTTTAATTTCTTAAATTTTGAAGCTTTAAGAGTCCTGTGACAACTTAATCCTTTCCGGCATGGAGTAATTCTATTTATAAACTTATGAAATAATGAACTGACACCAGAATTTATAAACAAATTTATTAGAAAATGCGAACTTGCTTATTTTCATGTACATGATAAAAGGAAAATTTTAATTAAATATTCTTGGTGCCATTTGTCTGTTTTGGAATTAAAATTAGGTGTCCGTTTTTTAAGTCATCACCCTCGAAAGATTTAATTAGAATGAATCGCATAAATACTGTGGGATTCGCGATAATTTGCATTGATTGTATTTCTCAATACGCCTTGAGTGACTTTAAAAGTTAATTAAACACCTATCTGGAAAAACGCGGCACTGACCAAGGCGGCGTTGCAACTTTGAGTCCTCAATTCGAAGCGCACTTAGCACAATGCCAAATTTAAACTTTGAACAAAGGTTTTGTTTTAGCTACACTGTAGAAATAAAGGTTATTACTACGCTGAATTTAGTTTCATGAAATGCCAAATGAAGTTTAACTATGCACTGCTTTTATTGTCAGTACCAAATTAAGTTCATCATAAACAGATTAGGATAATATTAAGGCCCTACTTCAGTCACGCGAAAAGACCCGTTCGCTAATGCTATTCCTATGGAAGAAATTTATAAAGATATCTCGGTCGCATTTCACTATTTTTAGATGATTTTTTTTGCAGTGGCTAGCTGAGGTCGATCTGTATGCAGGACGTTTTATACTTTTTCAATTTCCTTTACAAGTATTTTTAATCAGGACACTTTCATTTTCAGAACCGGTTCCTAAAATGAAAGCGTCCTCTTGAAATATATCCGCAATGAAAATCGAAAAAGTTAAAAACGGCCTTTTTACAGATTGACCTCAGCTAGCCACTGCAAAAAAAAAAATCATCTAAAAATATTGAAATGCGACCGAGATATCTTTATAAATTTCTTCCATAGGAATAGCATTAGCGAACGGGTCTTTTCGCGTGACTGAAGTAGGCCGTTAAAAAATGAGTTATATGAATAGCTATATTTGATATTATTTAGGTTCCATATCTCTTTGAACTTTCATAGTATACCCATTTACACTTTTCTAATATATACAATTATACCCAACCCTATGTTGTGTAGTTTTTTACAAAGTCTTAGTATTCTTTTAGCAACTTTTTTTTTTAATAATACAATTACAAATTCATATATTTATTCTACGGAACCCTCTGTGCGCGAGTAATGCTCGCACTTGACCGTTTATTACTTAATAAATACAGCATAGGTAAAATCGAAGAGAATAGTAAAATATTCATTTTGACATAAAATTGATAAATATTATAAGTAAAATACTGTATAAGTTTTATGAATCTTTAAATTTTCAGACACAAGATCCTCTCTTCGGAATATTCCGATTGGTTGTCTTTGTCTATCCGTAATTTCTTGAAACTAAAATTTAAAATTGAATTACATCTGTCTCTATACAGCAGTGTTGCTAGATGAACGGGATTTTTATTATTTTTTATTTATCTATTCAGAATGGTACCACATTCTGAAGAGAAATATTCCACTTATTTCAAGACGAAATAAATAAGACAAAAATTACTTTTCAAAAAGAGTGGTATCATTCTGAATAAAATAACGGCCTGCCTATATGGCTTCACTGATATGTTTCCTATGTTTACCGTCTCTAAGACCAAAAGTGTATTTTCAGCATACGCATTCGAACAACTAAATTAATCATAGGTAAGATGTCAAAGGCTTGGCGGGCCACAGAGAAGTAGTCAGCAGGCCAGTTGTGGCCCACGGGCCATGTGTTTGACATGCCTGTTCTACAGTAATACACACAGTGTAACTCTCCTCACTCACCCCTAAAGAAAAAAGAAAAGAAAAGAAGGAATAATGTGAGGAAAGAGATTATGAAATGCATTTATTAATTGTTTTGCTAGCTCCACACTAGTTACTTTCACATTTATTACGGTTAACGTGATCTTAAAATTTTTGGATTTATCTTTTCACATAAAAATTTAAATATATACGTGAAATGTCAGTAATAATAAATCAAAAAGTACAAATGTAGTATCCCTTTTCCTTTGTTAAAAAAAAAAAAAAAAAAAAAAAAACATGAGTCTTAGGTAAAAAAAATACACACCCATCCCCTTTAAGTGAAGTTAAATATTAAAAAAGAAATACATTTAGCTAATTCTATAAGTTTAAAATTATTTCATTCAAATATTTCATTTAAAATTATTTCATTAATACAATGTACCCCTGCCCCAAGGAAAAAAAAACAAGTTCGAAATTGCTCGTCAAACGTGGCAAATGTGGTGCGTTCGTACTATAGCTAGTTTTATAATTATTTTTTGCACCCCATATTGTACTGAATGTATAGTTTTTTGCACTTCGTAAGTGCATAGTCTGTAACATCATTAAAATACACTGTAATAATTTTTTCCCATTCCCTGTAATGAAACGGAAAAATTTTGACTATCCCTGTAATTAAGCTATACATCCGATTTTCATAAAATTTGAAATGGCTCGACAAACTTTTGCAACAATCATATATTTAAAATTTCAGACCTCTCGGAATTCTGTAACATCATTAGAACGCACTTGCAAGCATTTTTCCTACTGCCCGTAATGTAAAGAAAAACTTTTGATTGTCCCTGTAATTAAACTATACATCCGATTTTCATAAAATTTTAAATAGCTCGACAAAATTCTGCAACAATGATATATTTAAAATTTCAGACCATTCGGAAGGCTGTAACATCATTAAAATGAACTTGCAATAATTTTCCCCATTGGCCGTAATGTAAAGAAAAATTTTTGACTGTCCCTGTAATTAAACTATACATCCGATTTTCATAAAATTTGAAATGGCTCGACAAAATTCTGCAACAATCATATATTTAAAATTTCAGATCATTCGGAAGGCTGTAACATCATTAAAATGCACTTGCAATAATTTTTCCTACTGCCCGTAATGTAAAGAAAAACTTTTGATTGTCCCTGTAATTAAACTATACATCCGATTTTCATAAAATTTTAAATAGCTCGACAAAATTCTGCAACAATGATATATTTAAAATTCCAGACCATTCGGAAGGCTGTAACATCATTAAAATGAACTTGCAATAATTTTCCCCATTGGCCGTAATGTAAAGAAAAACTTTTGACTGTCCCTGTAATTAAACTATACATCCTATTTTCATAAAATTTGAAATGTCTCGACAAAATTCTGCAACAATCATATATTTAAAATTTCAGATCATTCGGTTGGGTAGTTTTTGCTCTGTTATATGCGGACGGACAGACGGACAGAACGACGACTATAGGTGCTACGTATTTATATAATTACGAACGCACCTAAAAAAGAAGGAATAAGGTGAGGAAAGAAATTATTAGATGGCATTTATTAATTTTTTTGCTAGTTCCATACTAGCTACATTTACATTTATTATGGCTAAATGATTTTTAAAAAATTTGTATTTATCACACTAAAATTCAATGTGAAGATTTAAAAAAAAAAGTAATTTCTGTAACATGGCTAATCATAGGAAACTAAAATTGTTATTTCTTTACAGCTAAACAATTTTTATAAGCAATAAATTTTTGCTATAAAACAAGTAAATAAAGTATACAATAATATATATCTTAAAATTATTAAAGTTACTATTATGACAGCCTAGTAAAATAAAATAAATAAGTAAAATATAAAATTCAAACTTACTCAAATGTCTTTTTCTCTATATACTGATACATAGAAGCAGATAGAGGTATATCAATTGTGGATATGTTGTTGAAATGCAAGCAAAATACTTTGGCTCCACAAAACCCAATGACAAATCCCTGGAAAAATAAAATTAAATAAAAATTAAAAAATAAGAAACTACCATAAACAGCTATAAATGGATAAGTAATACAACAATTATATTTTATTATCAAAATATTTTTATAATGTATGAATTATAGGTGAAGATTCACAGTCGTCAGTCGCCACATGGTGACTAAATTTTTTAATTTAGCGACTAATTTTCGATGTTTAAGGCGCCATACTTCGGCAAGTTTTGCGTTTTTTCTGCGATTCTTTGACGAAAATTGTGTTTTGTGCAATCTTTTGACACAAATCACGTTTTTTCTGCAATCCTTAGCAACTGTGTTTTTCTCTGATTCTTTGACAAAAACCATGTTTTCTCTGTGATTCTTTGACAAAAATCGCTTTTTTTTCTTTTTTCGATCCTTTGACGAAAATTGCACTTTTTTTCGCGATCCTTTGACGAAATTTGCAGGGTTTTTGAGATCCTTTGATAAAATTCACGTGTTTTCTGCAATCTTTTGAAGAAATTCGTGTTGTTTCCCCGATCCTTAAGTTTTTTTTTTTTTTTTTTTTTTTTTTTTTTGTGTGATTCTTTGACAAAATTTGCGGGGTTTTTTGGGATTCTTTGAGGTAATCCTCATTTCCCTCCCCCCCCCCCCCCCAATCCTTTGATGAAGTTGATGATTTTTCTGCAAAGATTGACAAAATTCACGTTTTCCCATGATTCTTTGACAAGAAACGCTTTTTTTTTTTCATGATTCTTTGACAAAATTTGCATTTTTGGGGAAATTCTTTGAGGAAATTCACGTTTTTTCCCTGCTCCTTGGATGAAATGGATGATTGTTTTGAGAAAATTAGTGAAATGGGCATTTTTCCGCGATCTGTTGACAAAATGTATGGGGTTTTTTTTTTTTGCGATCCTTTGATGAAATGCGCTTTCTTTTCTGCTGACGATTGACAAAATTGATTTTTTCAGCGCTCATTTGTCATAATTCTCGATATTTTTCTGTGATATTTTTTATGTCTGAATTTTCAGTACCGAATGCTTTAAATTTTTGGAAAATTCGGAACAGAATCACCCCTGTAATAATTATATATAGAATGACACAAAGTGTATAACGCTTCCGGGAGTGAACTCATCTGTTTCCTGATAATCTTTCGTTAAAATCAGCCAAACGCATCCATGTTAGGCTTATGCATTCCGATGCCGTATTTGCCGACTACCTTATTTAATCTGTCTATCTATTCATTGTGTAACATATTCTTCTTCAATTTTTCTAAAATCTTCAAAAAGTATACAATTATAACGCTTTAAGATCTAATTTAAAAATAACCAGATACTAACAACAGCCTTCCGATGTATACAAGCGATTATCGTTGCCATTCATAAGCACAAATTACAAATCCAAAAACAAATGAATGACTCTTCATTAAATGCTCTTAAAATATTTTACAAAAGCATATTAATATTTTAAAATACGTTTTTCACTTTTGTTTACATTTATTTACAGTTTGAATTCAGTATTACACTGTTAAAAAAATCGCGAAAAATTACCTCTGTTTTTCAAGGCTATCTATTTTCTGACCAATGAGAACGCTTCATAGTGTTCAGTGAGTATAGCTGTACTCTGTTATTCCTTCCTGTGAATTATTTTGTACCGGATTAACGTTTCCTTTCTAAAAATAAACGTATTTCAAATTATGCTTTTGCAAATTTTTTAAGATCAAAATCGAATATCGACCGTATTTTTCAATGATTCGTTCAAAAAGTCATTCATTTGTTTCTGGATTTGGATTTTTTGTTGTACAAGTGGCATCACAAGTGAATGTTGGTTTGATTTTTCAGTCTTACAACGTGCTTTCTTTTTCACTATTCACAAAAGTTACATTTTTAGAAAGATTATTCAGAATAAATTAACATTTAAGAGATGACTTACATTCAATTATCTATATATTGTACTGCGATGACTTCAGTTAAAATTAGATTGGCAGCTCTATCTATCCCTATATGAAAGTAAACAAACAATTGATTCATTCGTCTTGAACTTTAAAAAAAGTTTATATGCTCTGTTGCGCCATATGTCGGTAGTTAAAATAAAATATTTTTTTTTTTTTTTTAAATGTTCTTTGAATTCTGAAGACATTGGAAAAAAAATGAATATTTCTTATAAAATGAAATTTGAATATCAGGAATATATAATGCCGTGTACTACATATATCAATGCATTATTATAATAAATAAAATTTTGCATTTTATAGAGAAAACAAATTTGTAATTTAATAACAGAATTTGAGAAAAAAAATTGTTAATGCAATTAATAGTTACAATTTACTTATGCGATAAAAGATGATTTTTAATTATCAAAATTTATTACAGGTTTCTTTTATGCAAGTTTTAAAAAAATCGGGATTTTCTCTGAAGCTTTCTGTTGGAATTGTCTTTTATTTTACCCCATACCATGGGGTAAAATAGTTAATTGACAACATGTTTTAAAATAGCATTATTAGTACTAATTTTCATGTTTTTGTTTTCATTTGATATTTTCATTTCAATATTTCTTCAAATTTTGTGAGTGGAAGTTCATTTGCATACTTTATGTCAGTATTTTACCAATTCAATCAATAATTTTCTTGCAAATTAAGTTTCAATGAAAAATGGGCTGTTTTTACTTTACCCCACCCGACCCTATTAATCAGATAAGACAAAATTTATTACTTCACAATTCTTTTTATAATGCAATGCTATATAATTTTTTTGAAAATGCAAACACGTCATTCTGACTATATTCTAGTATGTAATAAGATTTTTTTAAGATAATTTTTCTTGTGTGAACTTGAAAAACAAATGTTTGAATTCTATTTCTCACACAATCACAATTTTTTTTAAATATGTACTCTTATATGACAAAATGAAAATAAGACATATTGTTTTCCTAATATCTCCCACTGCCATGATTACTTTAGCTTATTCTTATAGACATATTTTTTTTTTTTTTTTTTTTTTTTTTTTTTTACCTCTATCTTGCCCAACTTTATCTTTTAACTATACATAACCTAAGATTTATATTACACATAATTTATTTCCAAATTAAAAAAAAATGTGTGATTAAATGAAATATACACATTGGATATAATTAGTTTGCTTCTTTTGTACATATGTAGATTATTGTTCCCTTTGAATTCCTGAATATTTTGCCCAAATAAACGCTATTGCCTTTATGCCTTTCTTTCACAATGTGGCGACTGGATTATTTGGGTTTAAGAACCACTAGCTCCTTAAAAATTTTGGGAATCTGCACCTATCTCTATAATAATAGCCTAAGTCATGTGACTGTCATCAATAGTTCCGGGCTGACCGCTTCACTTTTTATATGCCAAACAGCCAATTTGGTAATTTAATGTTAACCAGGCGCAGGTGATAAATCGCCAAGTATTGTTCCATCGCCATCATATCACCGGTATTATAATAGTCCATCTCATGTGACCATCATAAACAATTTTTCGTGAGGTAAATTAAAACAAAGCTTTGAAGTTGAAATTAAATGTCATAGTTTATGGTATTATTTATTACTTTTCTTCTTCTTCTTCTTCTTTTTTTCTTTTAAGAAATAAGAGAAAATTGAGAGCCATAAATTTTAAGTATTTCAGTTTTAAATTAAAGTTATGCATTATAAATAAAATGAGTGAAAGTATTATATTTTAAATGAAATTAATGAAATAAGAAAAAATACGACGGGTACAATGTTTGGCGATGTGTCACCTGCACTCGGCTAACATAAAAATACAGAGTTCATGATTTCTGTATCAGAATGTTCCGATTTGAGCAAGTAAATTCAATTATGAATAAAAGTAACATGATACAATGCTTAGCATAGATTTAAAAGAGACCAAACTGGTCGCCAAGGGCGGCTAGCAGTATAAATAAATAGTAAATTTACTGCAATGTACTGATAAAACATTAAGTGCCGCACTTATTTAATACTACAGTACTAATTAAACTTTTAAAAAAATTATTTCAATTTAAAAATATTGGCAAAATATTTTGAAGTATAAATAATTTTAATATAATTATTCTAATTTTATCCCCTCTTTTCTTTAAATCGATAGAAGAACAATCTAATGAATAAAATTAATGTTAATTATTTGTCAAACAGTACTTTTTACTAAATAAAAATATAATTGGAACATAATAATAAGTGAATAGTGGTTTTTCTTTACGTTTAAATCAAACAAAACTTTAAAGTAACATATTTAAGGCACAGATTTCACAATTCAATAATAAGATTTTTAAATGTCATCAACATTATTTTTAGTTTAATTAATCATTGTTATTCTTAAATATACCAAGGAAATTTAATGAGAAACTATTACTGAGACTACTGATTATTACTGAGAAAACATATTTACTAAATAATACATCGCACATTAAATAATGAAACTATATTACCTGAAACTTTTGTTCTTGACAGCTGAAATTCTCAACTTTAACGTTCAATAATCCAGAACCAGTGAAAGCAAGCATATCTTCATTATTTGTGTTCCAGGCAACACTGTTAGCATTAGTTTCCTAAAAATATCAATAAATATATCCATTTAAAATTTATATGTACAACAGGCTTGTGATTATCTGACAATCATGCAGAGTTCGGTGATATACAAGGGGTATTTTTTTTTTCAACCTCCAATGGGGCATAAAATAAAGACAAGTGTGAATAACAAAATAATTTTATAACCAGAAGTCAAGTACAATCAAAGTTACTTTTCGACATAGTCACTGTGAAGATTGAGACATTTGTCACGCTGGTGGATGAATTTTCCAATATCCTCTTCATAGAAGGTTGCCGCCAGCGTGTTGAGATAGGATTCCACGACACCTTGAAGATTTTCATTGCGACGGAAGTGGTATACTCCCTTACTTGTCTTCAGTTCTCAAAGAAGATGAAAGCCAACGGGTGCTAGATATGGGTTGTACACTGGATGATCAAGCACTTCCCATCAAAATTGTGAAAGAAGATGTTGGCCATCAGATCGGCCTGGCATCGACTAACTGTTAGAGATGAGATGGGCTCAGCCCGAGCCCAGGCACATCACAAGTTCGATTTTTATCTTCAATTATCACTCTTTGGACTCGGACGGGCTCAGGCTCATTCTTTTGGACTTTGCATTTTGATTTATTCTCGAACAGAAAAAATTCAAAAACTTTTTTTCTCTTAAAAATTACTTATTTCATTTTTAGTCATTTTAATGCTATTTTGATTAGATGAAGAGGAAACAGAAATCATAATTTTCTTCTTTTCTGTATTATAATTGTGATATTTGCAGATTCATATCCGGTCTTGACAGCGACGATCTGCTGGTGGTGCCAGTCAGAATATGGCACCACCAGCACGCAGTTATATGGCATGCAGTTGTTAAAAACAATTTGATTTATTCTCGTTTAAACAATTTCAAATATGAAATTTTTTTTTTTTTTTTTTTTTTTTTTTTTTTTTTTTTTTGCATTGCATACTTTTGGTATCAGGCTCGGGCTCTGATGATAAAAGTCTTTCGGGCTCGGGTGGGTACAGACTCCAAAAAATGAGCCTGAACTTGTCTCTACTGTCACCTCTTTCAAGAGTTGAAGACAGTGCTTCCATCCCAAAGAAAATCTGCAAGACGCTGTGAAGACTTATTTCAACACACTGGCCTTCTATAAAGAGGTCATAGGAAAACTTGCCCACCGGCATGACAAATGTTTTAGACAGTGCAGAAAAGTGACTTTGATTATACTTAACCCCTGGTCATAAAACCATTTTGTTATTCACACTTTTCTTCCTTTTACCCCCATCGGAGGTTGAAAAAAACTAATCCTGGTATATCCAATATTTATTTTCAAAAATCAAATTGTTTTATATTTTCAATATTTTCATATATTTCATAGTTATTTTCGAAATATCATTCTCAAATAGAAATCTCCTCCTTTTAATGGGAAAGGAGTAAAAGTTTTTGGCGGGTTGGGGGTTCGAAGATTTAGATGATTGGCTTTTTATTTACTTATTGTTACTATGAAATAAAAAATGGAATAGAAATAATTCGAGTTTTCAGATTTAAAAAAATTTTTTAATTTTGTCTGGAGGAATAGGGATAGTGGGGCTTTTCAGAAAAGTGGTTGAGGGAGATTTAGATTATCGATTATTTATCGTTAATACAAAATAATAAATAAAGTAGAAAAAAATATACTTTTAAAGATTTTAAAGTTTGTGTCCTTTTAGAAAAGCACACTGTGGTAGCAGGAATTTGGGAGAATCGGGTTTAGGGTGTGTGGGAGGGTTAGATGATTTTTTTTTTTTTTTTTTTTTTTTTTTTTTTTTTTTTTTTTTGTAGCTAACAAGAAATAAAGCAAAAAATTTAAGAAAACTAAAAAAGGAGAAAAGAAAATTTTAAAGAACTGAAGAATGTTTAAAGAAATAAAAAATAAAAAATGTCTGCTGAAGGAAATGAGAAAATTTTGGAAAGAGGAAAGAAAAAGAAAGAGAGAAAAAAAACAAAAAAAAAAAAAACAGAAATCTACCAAAATACAGAGGATTTTCACCCATAAGTGTATTAGTTACATAATATGTCTCTCCATTTTATTATTGCACAATGTATTAAACACATCATAATCATTTTGATGGGTTAAAATAGAAGATAAATAAATGAAAATGCTAATTTACCTGGTAAAGTAATGAATTGTTGCTCAAATCGTAAACACTGCACATGTTATTTTCATCCACAACAGCCAATTTTCTCCTTTTGCAGCTCAAGTCTAAGCACCTGACAGAGGCTGTTATTTTTAGAATATGGACAGGCAATGCATTATCCACAAAGATTTTTACCACCTTAAAAATTTTAATCACAAAATAAGAAATAAATATAGACCATACTAAGGTAAGAAGAACTTCTTAAAAACACCATAAAAATTTTAATAAATGCACTAGGCTTTCGAAAGAACTAGTCTTTCATTATTTATTATTTAATTAATTATCATTTTAATTATTTTCTTCATCGGGTGCTGAGAACACATCCTACTTCTTTGAGAACAGCAGCAAGACTGACAGAGAACAGGTAAGGGAAAGGGCCAGGTTGAAGAAACAGCCAATAGAAAAGCAGAAGACATCAGCTAATCACACAAAATTTAATTAAATTGCTTCATTATTCTCCTGCTGATCTGTTTTCGTCTCTTTGGGTAATGTTCTTGTGTGATTGGTTGATGTCTTCTGCTTTCCTATTGGCTGTTTCTTACTCATGCTTTCTTATTAGCTGTTTCTTCAACTTGTCCCTTTCCCTTAGCTGTTCTCAAAGTAGAAGGACGTGTTCTCTGCACCTGATGAGGAAAGACTAGTTCTTTTGAAAGAGGCCTAGTGCATTTATTAAAATTTTTATGGCTTTTTTTTAAAGTTTTTTTTATCTTATCATTCCACACCAGCTGATTTAATTATTTAATAGGCCATACTGCTCAGTATTATTTCTTACATTGGATTCTTTTAGAAGTTTAAAATTCTTTTTAATACTATTTTTAAATATCATTATTTTTTAAATTTTTAATGGAAAACTAAAATTTTAAAATAACACACTGAATTAGATCTAAAAATAAAATTTGAAATTGTTAAAGAATGGTGCTTTATAATAAAGCAAAGTTATACATTTTTCAGTGCATCATTAGGTAACTATTATTAACACATTCAGGGTTCGTACACATTTCTTTAAATAAAAATCAAGTACTTTTAAGGACTTTCAAGGACCAAAACCAAAAAAATTTAAGGACCTTCAAATTAAATAAACTAATAAATTATAACATGCATTTTTTAATAAAGGGTTTCTTTCATTTTTGTAAAAGTTTTAAATATTTAAATAGATGGGAAGTGGGGGGGGGGGGATTTCACAATGTGGCAGTAGAAATTTAGAAAATTTTAAAATAACATACAACAGAAGAAAAAACTAATCAGATGTGCCAATCCCAAAACTTTCTTCAATCTCATACATGTTAATACTACAAATTCATCATCAGAGTGCCAAAATTAAATGGTCTATGCCCCTCATAATCATTCTAAAGATATGAAATTATGTGCATTAGTTCTTGAGATACAACTATTGTTAAAACCGTGCAAATCCTGCAAAATATAGCATAGCAGCGCCAGCTGTAGGGTGATTTACACCAAAACCTAATCAGCAACAACTTATGTAAACATCTAACTGAATCTGAAGTTTAATGAAAATCCGTGCATTAGTTCTTGCGATATAGCTATTACAGAAATCGTGAAAAATGCAGCATAGCAGAGCCATCTGTTGGGAGATTAACACCAAACCATAATCAGCACCTATAATTATCAGGGTATACCTGAATCTGAAGACTTAAAGACCTTGGAGGGGGGGGGGGGGGTTGTAAAACTGTATAATTGACTATTTATTGTTACAATAAATTAACTAATGGAGCAGAAAAAGTTTTAAAAAAAGCAATGATTTTTAAGATTTTAAACTTTATAAGTTGAGGGGGCAAAGGGACAAGCACATTTTTTTAAATTTTTTAGGGTGGGGGTTTATTAGATGACTTATTTATTTACCTTACTAAAAATTTACAAGAAAAAAGTTTACAAGAAAAGGGTTTTTTTCGCTATGACAAAATTTGTGTATTTCTTTTGGCAATCTTTTGACGAAATTTGTGTATTTTTTGGAATCTTTTGACAAAATTCGCGTATTTTTCGTGATCTTTTAACGAAATTCGCGTTTTTTCACAATCTTTTGGCCCCAATTTGTTCGTTTTTTGACGAAGTCAGCTGTCTTTTGACAAAATGCACATTTTTTTTGCGATCCTTTGACGAAATTGACGTGTTATTTGCGCTATTTTGACGAAATTCTTGTGTTTTTCGCGATATTTTTACGAAATTCGTGTTTTTTGCGACCTTTTGATGAAATTTGCGGGGCTTTTTCGCCATCTTTTAACAAAATTATTGTTTTTACGATCTTTTGACAGCGTTTTGTTCATTTTTGACTAAATTAGCGATCCTTTGACAAAATTCACGTTTTTTCGTGATTATTTGACAAAGACAGGGATGAAAGTGCACTAAAGCCATTTTGTCGCAGCAAAAATCGAATTTTGGAGCAGTAAAATCTATTTTTGTAGCAGCAAAAATCTGATTTGGTAGCAGTAAAATCCATTTTTTGTAGCAGCAAAAATTAATTTTGTAGCAATAAAACTATTTTTGACGCAAATTGAAATTCTAATGCTAATAAAAAAAATTGCGTATTTTCGCGATCTTTTGGCGAAATTCGCGTATTTTTTGCGATCTTTTGACAAAATTCGCGTATTTTTTGTGATCCTTTGTTGAAATCAGCGTGCTGTTCGCTATTTTTTGACGAAATTAGTGTTTTTTCCCAATCTTTTGACCCCGTTTTGTTCGTTTTTAGAAGTAATTGGTAATCCTTTGACAAAATTAACGGGTTTTTTTTCGCTATAACAAAATTCGCATGTTTTTCGCGATCGTTTGACGAATTTGCGTATTTTTCGCGATCTTTTGACAAAATTCGCATATTTTTCGCGATCTTTTAACGAAATTCGCGTTTTTTCACAATCTTTTGACCCCGTTTTGTTCGGCTATTCTTTGGCAAAATGCACGTTTTTTTCGCGATCCTTTGACGAAATTTGCGTGTTATCCGCGATATTTTGACGAAATTGTTGTGTTTTTCGCGATCTTTTGACGAAATTTGCTTGTTTTTCGCTATCATGTCACGAAATTAATGGTTTTTTGCGACCTTTTGATGAAATTTGCGGGGTTTTTTCGCAATCTTTTAGCAAAATTAACGTTTTTACGATCTTTTGACTGCGTTTTGTTCGTTTTTGACGAAATTAGCGATCCTTTGACAAAATTCACGTTTTTTTGTGATCATTTGACAAACATCGCGTGTTTTTCGAGATCTTTTGACCGCGGTTTTTTGCTTTTTTGACGCAATTAGCGGCATAGAAAAAATTGTGCTAAATTTCATCTTGGCACTAAGTACGTTTTGGTGCAGGTTTGGCGCAAAATGGAAAAAAATAGCTCTTTTGTAGTTTTTGCAGATTTTGACTTCGTCTGGCGCGTCTTACATTCCTGAGAGTAGAAAAAGGTTTAAAAAAATGAAGTTTTTAACTTTGATATTACGAAGGGGAAAGTAAAATTTCAGAAGAAGTGGAGGCAAGGCGGGATTAAGATTTTTTTTAAGTCAGAAATTAAAAGAAATGCAGAAGAGTTTCACCTTTGATTAAGAATTAATATGAGAGTAAAATTAAGCACTTTTAAGGACTTTTTTCAGATTTTGCATGAAAATAAGTACTTTTAAGCACCAAAAATTTCCTTTGAAAAATGTAAGCACTTTTAAGGACTTTCAAGGACCGTACGAACCCTGACATTGTTGACTGGCAACATTGCCAATTTGGTGATTTTTTTTTTTTTTCGATACCAGATTTTTCAAACAGTAAATTTTGCTTTATTTAAAGACAGATATTCTGTAATTAATTAAAGCAAAGATTATTATAATAAAATTCTGGTAGATATTTTGAATTTTTAAAATGCTAAATTAGTGATGGGTATACCAGTCATGAGTCAACAAAGGGTTACACATTTTTCAATGGATTAATAATTAAGTACTATTAACACACTGCTGACTGGCAGAATTGCCAATTTAGTGTCTTTTATTTTCAAAATAGTAACCAGAATTGTTCAACAGTAACTTTTTATAAATTAAAGACAGACATTCTGTGATTAAATAAAACAAAAATTACTACTACAAAATCTGGTAGATATTTTGAATTTTTAAAAAAGCTAAATAAATTATGAGTATATCAGTCACTGGCCAACAAAAGAGTTAAATTTACTTATTAAAAAGATTAGTAAGATTAAAAAATACATTAGTAATTTTATATAATAAAATAATAGCTTATTATCAAATGAAAAATATTTTTTATACAGAAATAATATCTTATATACAAATATCTCTTTTTATAAAAATAACAACTATTTTTTTTATGATAAAATATAAAATTCATTAGTTTATTCATAGTCCAGTTACTTAAATGCATAATAAATAATAAAATAAAATAAAATCATGATTATGATTTTTAAGTGAGCAGTGGACTTAGAAAGTTGTTTCACTATTTATACTATTATAATAAGAAAATTTTCAAAGAAATGTTTTATACCATAAATTGAATAAGTATTTGAAAAAGAAAAAAGATTCAATTTACTGGAAATTATTATTATATATTCTTTTAATTTTTATATGCTCCATGCACTTCAATTTTCCAAAATATTTTCTCCATTCTTTTTTATTTTATTACCTAAAACTACTTTATTGAAAAATTTGTGCATCCCTTTTTTGATCTGACAATCTGTTATTTAAAGTCAAATAAAAATCCAGCACAAAACTGAATTTTCATTAAAAATTCAACAACTTTACTAATTTGAGGAGTTTAATAAACCAACATTCCAAATAAAAGCAGAGATTTGTCATAGTATGTATCAAGATTGCTCCTTGGTCACATTCGGAGTTTTGAACAGGAATTTAAATGCACGGAGCAGTTTAAAGATCTACAGACTGTGAAAAATTCATTTTGAGAAGAAAAAAAATATATTTGAAATACATTATGTTATGATATTTTCATTCCTCACTATGCTGTAAGACAGAAATGACAAACATCTCTTAATCTACAAAAATATAACATAACCACATACAAAAATATACAAGAACCTCTTCAGAGTTACCCATTATTCTGAAAACTTTTCTTTATCTTTAGAAACCTCAGAAACCGACTTATTTTCAAGATTTAAAGAAGTATTTACAAAACCAAAATTTCATTTGTTGCCACTGATTTTCGTAAATGTTTCCGAGTAGTTTTTACAGTCTATTAACCAGTTTTTTCAAACTGAAATATTAGTTTGTCAATTTTCAATTGTTTAACTGAATGTATACATGGAAAGAGAAATAAAATAATATGAATGTTGATGTTGTTAATTTATAGTGTTGGTCTGTAATACATGTTTATTGAATATGAAAATATTTACTTGAGAACAGATAGCATATGAATAGCTTATATTCTATGTTCAGAAAACTGATTAATAAATACATTGCAAAACCTACAATAAAATGTTTCTGAAAATTAGCAGCAGCAAAAGAAACTTTTTTTTTTTTACATAAATGCTTTTTAAAATCTTGAAAATATATTATTTTCTGAAGTTTCTAAAGATAAAAAATATACATTTATAAAAAACTCAGAAGAGGTTCTTGTATACTTTTGTTTGTGGTCATATTATATTTTTTTAGATTAAGAAATATCTTTCTTTTACAGTACTCATTTAAAAAGTATTCAAGAATTCATATTTTTAGTCAATTTTTGCTCATTTCAAAGTGTTTAGAATAGCTTTGGGGCTGGGGGTGGGGGGGATAAAGGATACATTTTTATTGACATTTTTCAGGTATTGAACAGTTGAAAAAACACATTACCCTTTTGGGATGAACGTCTTTTACAGCATCTTTAATCTTTTATCCCCGGTTTTTTAAAACAAAACTTGTTGCCTAATTGAATTGAGAAAATGCTTGGATTAAAAAAGGCAAAATTTACTATAAAAATTTACTGGTGAGAATAATCAAGAATTCTGAACACCTTATGCGGCACGTTTACCAGTTGCTCGTCCCCAAGGGGTTAAGACATAGATAGACACATTAAGAAATAGGATAAATAGGATATTAAATATATATATATATGTATTTACTTTCTAAAAAGAAAAAAAATCTGTAGATATGTTTGCATAAGAAATAAATAAAAAAAGTATTTCCTTTAATACTAATTACTGAACACGAAGCTAATTATGACGATCATTGCTAAATGATGTTATTTTAAAGAAAACAAATTTGCATCTGATTATGTACTATAAAAACAAATTCACATTTTAATACAAAAATTTCATAGAAATGTTAGTCAAATTTATAATTTTGTTGTGAAAATTTATAAATATTATATGTATTTTTTTAAGAACTCAGAAAAGGATAAATTATTGAATATAACAGAAAAAGAGAGACAGTGGAAAATTTTTTAAGAGAGCCACCCTTTAAAAAAAAAAAAGGGGGGGGGGTAACTTGGCAGGATGTCAAATATGTTAGCAGTTCAGATTTGGAGGTAATAAAGAGCCACGAACTACCATATTATTTTTTACCTGGCCATTTTTCAAGCCAACAAGGAGACCTTCAGATCCATGTGGACCACCAATAACTTTGATGTACCTAATAGGTGCATCCATAACCCACTCTTTTTCTAGACGGCCTTGAAATGACAAGCATTGCAGAATTTTTTCCTGAAAATAAATGCATTCATTACACTTTATCCAATAGGCTTTAATGAAAAAATATCATGATATAACTTAGTCTAGAGAAATTTTTTTTAACCCCTTTTGTTTCATCAAACCATAATTAAAATTTGTGGTACACTTAAATTACAGTAATTAAGAAATACAGTCGGACCTCTATTTTGCGAACTTTTCCTTGGAACAAAGAACATTTTGCGAATTTTTTCGTAAAATAACCTCCAAATAGCAAAGTGCATTCTCTATTTAACAAACTTTTTCTCTTGATCTAATTTTTTTTTTCCTCCCCATTTCTCAAAATATTTCTGGACATTTCAAACTTATTTTTTCTTTAAACACATTTTATGATGTTCAATGGCCTTGAACTGGTTTTAAAAGGCGCCTTCTATGTCAACAGTGAGAATTCGGTAAGTACGGAAAACGAAGACGATAATCCCTTAGAGTAACTTAAAAAAATGTGGATACAGATGAGAAAAAAAGAACAAATTAACTATGATGTGCTGATTGATTTCACTTAATTCTGAAATTGAGACCTCGGAAACACTATCCGAATTGATATTTTTGACAGTGTGAAAAATAAAAACAATACAACAATGAATTGCGATAAAGACAAATATGATGATGATGGAAATGATCATGATGCAGGGATTAACAAAACTTCGTATGATGAAATGCTAAAATCATTTGAAACAATCGGACGCGGATTAGTTAGAAGAAAATACGCATGAAAGGGTTTTTGGTGCATTGCAAAGATGCGAGACGTATTATGAGAGAAAGCACATTAAAAGAAAAAACTCAGGCAAAATTAACAGAGTTTTTCAGAAATTAAATTTAAGGACGCATATGTTAATGTATGGTTAAAATTATTTGTTATAATAATAATAAATACGATCGTGTCATTAAAATTCGTTAATTTTAATGTAAAACTATTTACTTTAAACAGAAAATACAGTGTATTCCCAAGCAATGTTTTGTTTTCCTTGCAGATTTCAAAGATTTAAACACATAGAAAAAATAAATTGATGATGGATAATAGTGGGTAAAATAAATAAAACAAATCGATATAATTTATTTAAAAAAAAATGTGATTAATTACTTTTAGTAAAAATATTTAGTGTTTATGAATTTAAAATCTGTTTTATGTAGTTTAAAGTATTTTAAAAGATGAATCTCTATTTAACGAATTTTCCATATAACGAACTTTTTTCTGGGATATAGTGACTTCGTTAAATAGAGGTTCGACTGTATACATTTTAAACTCTTTCCAACAAAGCTGAAAACATTTATGAATTTGGTTTGTCTAGCCATCTTTCTGCCCATGCTCTAACTCGCTTAAATATACTTGGATTGCCTTGTAATTGATATATGTTATTGAGGTTTACCATGGAATGCGCGATACTAAAAATAAAGTGTTTAGCATTTATAGTTTGTTTACTGGGAATTCAAAAGAATTCCGTTACATTATGATCGATGAGGAAAACTTGTTTGCACAATATTTTAATGATGTTTCACTATTTCAAACATATTGAAATTGATATGCATCACTTATGTGGATTACAAGACGCTTACTATAGAATATGATGTGTATAGCATTTATTGTTCATTTACAGGGACACACAAAAGAATTCCATTACAGTGCTGTCTATAAGCTATAATTGTTAGAGATGCAGTTTCAATGGTACTATGCATTTTTTAATAAAAAAATTTTTACATAATACTTGTGTATAAATTCTATACATCATATACAGGCCTGCACAAAAGAATTCAAGTTCTTTTCCTTTTAGTGGCAGAAATTCCTGAAGGAGAATTTTCAGCTATGTTACATGTTTCTTAACTAAACTAAATTTTTGCAAACTATGTAGTATGTATACCAATCTATAGATCATATACAGGACTGCACAAAAGAGTTCAGATATATTTCTGATTATAGATGATACATGCTGAAATTGGGTTTTCAAATGTGTTATACATTTTCCAAATTGTTTACTTAGACATCAACTTTCACATTATTAAACAGTGACGTTTTGTTACAGTATCCTGAAAGTGTTCGTAAGTGTTTCATAATAAAGGCTTAATGCATGATTTTTATTTATTATTAATTTATTTCTCAACAAGACAAAATGGTTCATCACAGCAAAAAAAATATGACAAATTATAATTTGAAAGAAAAATATAATAAAATTCTAGAAAACATACTTTTTAATTTTATTTTTATTATACATTAACATTTAATCGTACAGCTAAACAGGATTTTTTTTTTTTTTTTTTTTTTTTTTAATAAAATTTTTTTATTACAAGATTGATTTTTTTAAGGGCATACTTCTTAATACTTTTTCAAGACACTAGTCAAAATCTATGTTTGTTTTAGAAATTTTCATTGCAGAAGAGATTGTCACACATATTTTATTGAAAAGCAAAGATTTCTTTTGCAATTGTAAATTGACAATTGAGAAAACAGAATGCAATATATGTTGTTGAAATTTTTCATTGCAATCCTCTATTATTTCTTATTTCAGATTCCTTTTCATCATATGTAATAATTTAAAAATATTCATATAAAAATAAACTAGCAAAAAATGAAACTTTGTTACAGCAAACCTCATCATGAGGTAAATTGCATGATTTAAACAGGGTTGCTACTCATATAGGAGAATGAAATTCCCTGACTTTTCCAGGTCCATTTTATGAAAATTTCAGTCTACCGGTGCAATGTGAACTGTACAAGACGACAGTAAAATATATATTGTACCACGTGAAAATATAAAAATTTTCAAATATATATACCACAATTAAAATTTTCACATATGCACACCCCCTCCCCCTCACACAAACACACACAAAAAAAAAATGCTTTTAGGACTGCAATAGAAATTGCTTTCTTTAATAATTTCTGAGTATTTCAAAGTAAGTATTCTGTAAAATGGAAAAAAATATATACACATACAATATTTTTGCATTGAATGATAATTTACTTCACCATCTATCACAATCTCACTTAAGTTCAACTTTAGGCAAAGGGGGTTGGGAAGCAAACATTTCAGGGTGGAGGTTAAGCAGATTTGAAATGATTTATTAGCTACATTAAATGTCAATAAAAAAGTATTGCAGAAAATTTACAAAAAAGTATATTAAACAGTTAAAAATTTTAAAGTATGTGTGGAGATGACAGTTGTAAAAAAGAAAAGAGGAAATTTTAAGAGGTGATTAAATAAAACTTCTAAAAATTGGAATTTGAAAAAACGTGGGAAATTTTCTCATTTGCCATGGGACAAAGGTTGTACTTATTTGGCGACCTCCATGAAATTTTATTAAATTCCCTGACTTTTCCAGGATTTTGGATAAAATAAAAAAATTCCCTGACATTTCCCTGACTTATTAGACAAATTTCTGAATTCCTGACTTTTCCAGGTTCTCCAGGTTTTCCAGGTAGCGTAACAACCTGTTTAAAATATTGAATTTAGAAAAAGGTAGTCTTATGTAATTAGTAAAATTTGACAAAACTTGGCTAAATTTACATGGCACACTCAAAATCCTCATAGGACATATTAATTGAAAACCTTCGCTCTAGAGTTATTACCCGTGCAAGAAGAATTTTTCTATCAGGAAAAAGAAAAATGTGGAGACCTGCCTAGTTAGTAAATGTCTTCAATTTTGGGTTTATTATCAACTGTTTTTATGGATGTCTGCCAGATAGCAATTACTCCTCTTTGGAATTTCAAATTTAATTAATTAAAGATTCTTTTTCTTCCATGATTTAAAAAATAAACAAATAAAAAGTTGTTCTAAATGATTTTAAAAAAATGAATGATTAAGAGAAAAAAGAACTAAAGATTTTTCATCAGGGAAGGAACTCATCACTAAAGACAACTTTTGTTTTGTACGTTCACATGTTAAAAAATTTCTTTTTAATGGAGAGTTTGGATAATAAATTGTTTCTTTACTTTATAAAAGACAGTAGAAGCTTACTTTTGGATATTTTTAACATGTCTTAATTGTTATATTTATGTATTGTTTTTTATTTTGATATTTTTAAAATTGTCTTGCATAAGAGGTTCTCGCAAAAAACTTTACTTCACATATATTTTCTACATTAAAAAAAGCAATTTGGCAACGAACTAGACCATTGGTTCCAAAATCTTGACCCTCCTAGGATTTTCATCTCGAGGCACCCCTGACCCTTTATAAGCATATAACATTCAAAGAAGAAATATTGTTTGTCATTCAATATGTAAGGATCATGAGTTTACCATACACTTCATAAATTTTATTTACTATTCTTACAATAATTATTGCATTGGGACATAAAATTACCGTTTACTCACATATTTACCAATAGATTAATTTATTTAACTTCCCTATACACTCTTAACATGCTAGTTGTATTGAGTTATGTTAAGAGTTTATTACAGTGGGTGATCGGGTAACAAACTGTTTTGTTTATAAACAGATCAATTAATGAACACTTTCGCAACAGATTTTTAAATTTGAATAACGAACACATGTTCAGTTAACCTCACAATACAGAGAAGAAGCAATGTTGTGTTTTAGATTTGCCAAGCTGCATTTAATTGCATTGAATGGAGAACATTTTAATAGTTGTATATGTATGACCTAGTTAATTCATTGGCTACTGGAGATTCAGGCCCTACATTTTAGGGCTCCAAATTAGAATGAACAGATTAGAAACATTAATTTTTATATTTTGTGTCCCTTTTTAAAGAAATAATTTAAACTGCAAATTAATAATTTTAGTTGAAATTTAGTTTGCAAATTATTAACAGGCTCTAAGCTCTACTTGAGCTTTATCAGGCCCCGCAGCAAACACGATCTTTTAGAGAACTAAGGAGTTTTTGAAAGGTCAAAGTGACAAATTGATATGACTTAATGCCGTACTCAATTAATGTAATCTTAAAAGTTTTCACAAAGGCATGTCATTTATTTTTTTTAATATGTCCCGAGACGGACAAAGCCATCAAAATACGATCTGTCCATATTATATAAGGACGTACATTAACCCTATTATAAAGGGAAGATTTATATTATTTTTTAACTTTTAAGAATGAATTAATTGGAATTCCCATACAAAAATATAAATAAATCTATAAATAAAGTAATCCCAAAAGAAGAAACCTGGTATTAAAACATGAAGATCTAATAATGAATAAATAGACAAGTATTGTCAGCACAAAAATTAATTTCTTTGGTGGATCAGAATTTGATTTTACCAATAAGTGTTGACAGAAAAATCTATGACTTCAAGGGATGCATTGCTAAACATTGCAGTTGAGATTTGCCTCTGAGATTCGCATATTGTTGCATAGAACACATTTTGCACTGAAGAAGAAAGTTATGATCACATGATTTGTAGAATGGCAACATTTTTTCTGAAGTAGTATCATAAGGTTGATATTTCTTAATTATGAAATTTCTGTATTGCTTTTAATGTTGATATATTTAAAAATTGTCTTGCACAATGTCTTTCAGAATTTTTTTATTTTTTATTTAACCCATTTCACATCTATATTCTCTATTTTAAAAAAATGCAAGTTCAAAAAAGTTTTAAAAGAGATTGCTGAGATTCATAAATTGTTATGCAGAGCATATTTTACACAAAAGAAGAAAGTTGTGATCATGGGATTTGTAGAATGGCATCATTTTTCCTGAAGTAACATCTGCTTGCTTACAAAGTGCTGATTTGGTGGATCAGAATTTGATTTTACCAATAAGTGTTGACAGAAAAATCTATGACTTCAAGGGATGCATTGCTAAACATTGCAGTTGAGATTTGCCTCTGAGATTCGCATATTGTTGCATAGAACACATTTTGCACTGAAGAAGAAAGTTATGATCACATGATTTGTAGAATGGCAACATTTTTTCTGAAGTAGTATCATAAGGTTGATATTTCTTAATTATGAAATTTCTGTATTGCTTTTAATGTTGATATATTTAAAAATTGTCTTGCACAATGTCTTTCAGAATTTTTTTATTTTTTATTTAACCCATTTCACATCTATATTCTCTATTTTAAAAAAATGCAAGTTCAAAAAAGTTTTAAAAGAGATTGCTGAGATTCATAAATTGTTATGCAGAGCATATTTTACACAAAAGAAGAAAGTTGTGATCATGGGATTTGTAGAATGGCATCATTTTTCCTGAAGTAACATCTGCTTGCTTACAAAGTGCTGATTTTTTTTATCTCGCTTCTAGCTACATTACATTGTCAAAATATAGCATGCTACACTAGAGGTGCAGAATATGTCCGATCCGGTGATTTGGGATCGAGGGAAATTTTAGCCATCTAGGGAAACTTTGCAGAAAAATATACAATTGATTTCGATTTTAAGAATGAATTACATAATTCTCCAAAATAGAAAATATTTTACTACAAATAAAAAGATCCATATGGCGCCTTTCGTAAAATCGATCTCAGGATAATATGTACTGTATATACTCGTGCATAAGTTGAAAAATTTTGGAAAAATAAAAAAAAATTCTATACCTATGGTAATACAGAATTTATGTAAGCCTATAGCATACTGTAAAATTCTGGGGAAATTTTCATATGGATTGGGGGAAATGTTGAGAGTTAAAACCTTTCCTGCACCCCTGCGCTACACTACAAACTACTAAAAAAAGTAACGACTACAGTAGTTTTACTACTTGTAGCGTGCTACTTTGGATGGAGCACTGGATGGAATATATATTGGTAGTAACACTGATTGATATGTTTAAGATCAATAAAGTGTTAAAATAACAGAATTTAAAATCAAATTCAACTTTTTAGACTTGAAATCTTGACACTTTTATTAGACAAAATTCTTAGCTTCTATTTTGGGGATTGCTATGCTACTTTAATTGCAAAATATCCCTAGCTAAAAATGTTTAAAAAATCTTTAAATTTAAAAAGAGAACATCACCTTTTCATAAATATATAAACTCATAAAAATTTTCTTTTACTTCAGTAAGATCTCACAGCAAAATACATATACAAACAAATAAACAACTTGACATGTTTCGGTTTCATTACAAATAAAAACCATTATTATAAAAATTCATAATTGATCAAGACAAATGACAAAGGACAGTGAAATATATACAACATACAAAACACATAACCTAGCTAAACATAAATTTGTTTTTTTATTCTGATGTTTCATATATAGGGTGATCCAGCCAGTAGTTGATCAAATCAGTGCTATGAGGTTTTTATATATTTCCTTCCTTTCAAGTTTCAGAAGTAAACTAACATGATTGCTATAAGCCTTAATGAATGTCCTATAATGAACAACAATGAAATCCACTGAAATTAAATAGCAACAAAATTATAAATAAATAGTTTTTTAAATTGTCATTTTTCCAGTGGTTGATCAGGTGAAAGAAGTCTATCAAAAGTCTAAAAATTAATCATCAAAATATCATCCTTGGGCTGGGATTAACAATAATTCTTATAAAACTATCAGTTGAAATAAGCAAGATGGAAGTGGACCAGTTTAACTTACTGTAATTGTCTTCAGCTAGTCAAAAACTAAATGTTTACACATTCTAATAAAAAAATTTCATAAAATGGCTTCTCTTACAGCTGACAACAATGCGACAACAGATACACTAACATTCAAACAAAAATACTATGTCTACTGCGACATATAAAACTCCATTTCTACCTGAAATGGAAATATTTCAAAAATTTGATCAACAACTGGAAGGGTATCAATTACTGGTGGTGTCACCCTGAATAACAATAAAATTTGATGCTAAATTCTAAAACCATTACAAAGGACTTCACACTTAAAAATCATTTACAATGGAATAACAATTAATGGTGCTTAGGAAAATATTTCACAGCAACAAAGAAGTAAATAGTTAAAAACATACCTGACAAAGAACAATATGCTTTGATGTCACAACTAAAAGAGTGCAATCCACTTTCAAATTTATCTTTTCTTTAACTTTATAGTGCATATCAGTAGGAACATCTGATACTTCGTATATGTTGATGCGTTCAGGCATTTGAATCTAAAGATATATTTAGTTTGATATAAAGGCATGGTGAATACTTTAAATTGCAATGCAAATGTATCAAAAGCAAAGGTGCAAACAAGGGGGTGGAGGGAGACAGGGGAGGCCACCGCTCCTATCTGGCTTTTAAGATTCAATTAACTTTATATAGAAGTACAGTAAAATATCATTAAAATGAATTTTTAGAGATCACCGATTAAGTTTGTTATTCTAAAAAAATTTTAATATGAAATTTAAATACAGCAAAAAAATAAAATGAAATAAAATTCAATTTGGATACACATTGTTTAAAAGTACAAGCTGTTACTAAATTTATATTAAAACCTTGCAAACATATCAAAAAAGAATAAATATATAGTACATTATTGTGAACCTATCTGTCAGATGAGAATTATTAAATTCATTGAAATTCAAAATTTTAGTTGTAATTATAAAAAAATAAAATAAGAATAATTTTCTACCTACCTAGCAACTGAAAAATTCATACTGATATGTGTACCTTAATATAAGATTATTATTATTATTTAGTACCTGGTAGACCGAGCCTCGCTCAGTAGTTTTTCTAACATTTTTAGGTGCATTCATAATTATATAAATACGTAGTACCTAAGTTGTCATTAATTCGTCTGTCCGTCCGTCCGTCTGCATATAACAGAGCAAAAACTACCCAACCGAATGGTCTGAAATTTTAAATATATGATTATTTTGTCGAGCCATTTCAAATTTTATGAAAATCGGATGTATAGTTTAATTACAGGGACATTCAGAAGTTTTTCTTTACATTATGGCCAATGGGAAAAATTATTGCAAGTGCATTTTAATGATGTTACAGCCCTCCGAATGGTCTGAAATTTTAAATATATAATTGTTGTAAACTTTTGCCCAGCCATTTCAGTTTTTATGAAAATTGAATGTATAGTTTAATTACAGGGACAGTCAAATTTTTCCGTTACATTACGGGCAATCGGAAAATAATTACTGTAAGTGCATTTTAATGATGTTACAGACATGCACTTATGAAGTGCAAAAAAATATACATTTAGTACAATATAGGGTGGAAAAAATAATTATAAAATTAGTTATAGTACGAATGCACCTCATTTGCCACGTTTGACGAGCAATTTTCAACTTGTTTTATTTTTCAATAACCACAGAAAAGTGAAAGTTACTATACGCAAAACATCAATAAGTTATGGAGGATATATTTATATCTACGGCTCGTAAAATACATCATTTCACTCACCACTGGCGAGTGGATTTTCTGATAGTGAACTTTTAGGCCTTTTTGAAAAACTGCAGGCTATACAAAGATATGCCAAAAACTTTTTTTTTTTTTACTACATAGTTATATTTTGCAACCTTTCAAATTACCACAATATAAACCTGATACTAAGTTCTGTCCTATAACAGACTTTGCTCTGTTGTATATATTTCTTAATTTAATAAGAAAAAAGAATAAGAAAATGCATTGTAGTAATAGTAATTAACCATTTTTGCAATCACATACATTTTGTCATAATTTTAACTTTGCATCTTCCTGGCTGTTAAAACAAATCCTTGGCTGATAAGATTTTCTGATAATCTCCTCCCCTCCCCCCCTTGCTTATAATACTCAGAAATATAGCTTATTTAAAGTTGCCCATACAGTCATTTGGACAACTTAATTTCAGAGCTATACAGGAAAAAAATAGAACAAATTTAGAAAATAAATAAGTAAATAAATGATATATTAGTCGGATATATTTTAAAAAATTGTATAATTATTTTTTGTAAGAAATGATATAAAAATTGTTATTGGCCCTACTATATAACATAATTGTGAATAAAAATTCTTGTTAAATGAGTTAAAATTTCTAACTGTTTCACATTGGCACCAACAGTTACAATTGTGACACACATTGATTTTTTTTTCCCCCATAGAATGAATCTATGAAAAATGGGGATTGATGGGTGGCTCAAAAGACAGAAATCCATGGATCTGAAGAAAAAAATGTGGCATTCCTGCACAACTAAATTTCCTTTACCTCTCACTGATTTTGGAAAAAAAAAAAAAAGGAGAATTTATTTTTTCTATGTAATTTAAAATAAGCAAACAATAACAGAAAAGGGAACTAAATTTTTTTTGTCACACGATCTAATTTTCCCTTCATACATCCCCTCCACACACACATACAAATATTCCATGCAATTTAATTCCATTTTGTTACATTCATGCATTTAAAAAACTATTCTTAAACGCAGTGCTTCAAGGGGATAGAGCTTTCCTGATACAAAAAATAATATATATAATAAGACTGATATTTCTTAAATGCAATAATATTGCTATACCGTATTTTATGGAAGAAACGCCTCACCCGTCGTAAACACTGTACTCTTCAAAATTGGTCTGCATAAGCTTAAAAATATCGTAATTGTTGCACCCGTTGTAAATGCCGCACCTGAGGGAACGCTACTTGTGTCAACAGTGTCTCATTGAACTAACTTTAATCAAAGTTTTCTGAATAGTGTGGAGTGTGGGGTGCCTCATTTTTAATAACTTAACATTCTAAAATTTTATTCAAAATATTTAAAACGGGTTTTAAATGGTTTTATGTACTTTTTTTAATTAAGGAGACGTCAATTGGTATTAAAACTATCCAGAGCGCGTGACGCGGACCCCTCTCCTTAGGCGCTCCACATTTTTGTTAAGTTGTTGGCGCAACATAACGCGCTTTTTACGTCGCATCCTCTTTAATCTTTTTTTAGTTTCTATTTGAAGCCCTTCAAAATCTGAGTGAAAAAGTTGTAAACTTTCTTTGTCTACCTGGATGGTTCGGTCATCGAGATGAGATTATTTCAAGTCTACGGGTTCGGTATCACCATCGAAAATGTCAGTTTTCATTATCGGCAAAGTCAGAAAGTTTCGCATTGTTGAGCAGGGGACTTGCGAACAGTCTTAAGGAATTTTTACTTTATCCCAATTTTATGCATTCGAAAAAATAAAAAAAATCGTAAATGCCACACATGGTGTAAATGCCACAGTTGGCAAAAAAATAACTTTCAAACTCGTAAATGCCGCGGCTTTTCTTCCATAAAATACGGTATCTAAAAATTGTCTTGCACAAGGGTTTTCAGAATTTTTTTTTTTATTTAACCTGTTTCACACTTATATTGTCCATTTAAAAAATGTAGGTTCAAGAAAATTTTAAAAGTGATTGTGGCTTTGACAAGAAAAGTTTTCTTGGGCTGCACATCTGTTTCAAAATATTGCCCATCCCTGAATTTTGCTTTATCAGTGCAGCACATGTTTACAAATGTTATAAGCAATGGAATAATTAATAAGAATTTTAATTAAAATGATAGTTATTTATGTAAAATGTACAACAATGACCTGGAAACTATTCAATAATTGTGATAATTTTTTTCTTCTATGCGCTAAACTCTGTCTAAGGCAGAATCAACTGGGACCAAGAAAACTTTCCTTTGTAGACAGAATTTAGTGTATTGAAAATTATTCTGCAAGACTTTAAAAACTTTCCATGTTAGATATATTTTCATCTTAAATAGAGTCTATTTATAATCTTTATGTTATTGAAAATTACAGGATTTTCATGTGTAGTAAAAATTCATATTCTAAAAAAGAATGTAGCTAAAATTTTAAACTAATTAAAAAAAAAAAAGTATATTTTAATATATAGTCAGTGGATCTGGATATAAACAAAATTAGAAGAACAAGAAAACATGAAATACCAAACCCTTTTACAAAAATAACTTACTGCTAATCGTCGGTTATAAATAGCAAGTTTCTTTACAAGTTCACGGCATTTTACGACAACTGCAAATAAAAACAAAACATCATTGCAGATTGAAATAAAAACAATAATAATAACAACACAACAGTGATGAGAATTAAAATGAAAAATGAAATTATCTGTGCATCATGCCTTTATCATCTGTAATTAAATGTTGAACAACAACATCCGTCATGTTTTCTCTATATGCATATCGTTCACGGTATAAACTGTGGACAGTAGAAAATCCAATCTCATAGTAAGCAGCTAATCCATCTTGGGTTCCAATAGCCTATAAATAAAGAGCCCATATTAGTGGCTGTACATAAATAACGCTATCACTTTAGAGGGGGGGGGAGGGGTTGATATAAGCTATCTCTAAGGGGAGGGGGGTTGTCTTTTAATACTGTAATAATTTTTGATCCAACCAAATTTTTCTAGATAAATTTTAACACAATTATTCTAATTGGTAAACAAATCATATTAGATGTAAATTTCCAACTGGGCGAAAAAAGTCCGGACCAGGATTCGAACCCGGGACCTCCTGGCTGAAGCCGCCAGTGCTCTGTCATCTGAGCTATCCCGGATGATTCTGGTCAAACTTTTTCGAATCGATCTGGTTGAACTTTTAGTGTAATTTCGTAACCAGCGATTTCTGGAGTTCCATTACCTGAGATTTATTCTCTTGAGCTGAACCAGGTTTCAGACCAGATGCTGTAATCATCAAGGTTAGCTGGGTGAAAAAGTTCGACCAGAATCGTCCGGGATAGCTCAGATGGCAGAGCACTGGCGGCTTCAGCCAGGAGATCCCGAGTTCGAATCCTGGTCCGGACTTTTTTCGTCCAGTTGGAAATTTACATCTAATACAAATTTTTCTCTTTCTTTTTGTATTTTTTCTTTCATAAATATAGTCTGTTATCTCTTTTTAGGTGCGTTTGTAATTATATAAATACGTAGCACCTATAGTCGTCGTTCAGTCCGTCTGTCTGTCCATCCGTCCGTCCGCATATAACAGAGCAAAAACTACCCAACCGAATGGTCTGAAATTTTAAATATATGATTGTTGCAAAATTTTGTCGAGCCACTTCAAATTTTATGAAAATCGGATGTATAGTTTAACTACAGGGACAGTCAAAAGTTTTTCTTTACATTACAGCCAATGGGGAAAATTATTGCAAGTGCATTTTAATGATGTTACAGCCTTCCGAATGGTCTGAAATTTTAAATGTATAATTGTTGCATAATTTTGTCGAGCCATTTCAAATGATATGAAAATCGGATGTATAGTTTAATTACAGGGACACTCAAAAGTTTTCCATCACATTACGGCCAATATGAAAAAATTATTGCAAATGAATTTTAATGATGTTTTAGCCTTCCGAATGGTCTGAAATTTTAAATATATAATTATTGCAAAATTTTGTCGAGCCATTTCAAAATTTATGAAAATCGGATGTATAGTTTAATTACAGGGACAGTTAAAAGTGTTCCGTTACATTACGAAGAATGGGGAAAAAATTATTGTAAGTACATTTTAATGATGTTACAGACTATGCACTTATGAAGTGCAAAAAAATATACATTCAGTACAATATGGGGTGCAAAAAATAATTATAAAACTAGTTATAGTATGAACGCACCACATTTGCCACGTTTGACGAGCAATTTCCAACTTTTTATTTTTTTTTTTTTATCAAAATATGAATTTGTTGAGCCATACATACACTTTTGGGGAAAAACAAAGTCAGAAATAATTCATACAATTCATTGGTACCAAGAATAATTTTTTTTTTAGTCTGTTATATCTATTTTTATGAAAATACAAAGTTATTATAAAAATTATTTCATTTCAAAATATGGAATATCCCAATGTTCACCATTCCCATTCTTCTGCCATATGTATATAATTCATTGTTAGAGGAACCAGGTTCAAAATGATACTTGTTATGTTTAATAATAAAAAATGGGGAAGACTGTTATATATATTAAAACACAAACCTATTTCTGTAAGTATCGATTTTTCGGGCATATGCGCATGCGCCAAAACTCTTTTTCAGAGTTCTTCAATTTACAGAAAAGTAGAATGAGTTCCTGGTGGCAGAGAGGTCTAAGACACCAGTTTAAAGCTCTGAATTTTTGTAGGGCACACAGGTTCGAATCCAATGCCTGGCAAAAGAACTTCTGTGATATTTTTGGCGATAATTTATTTCAATAATGACATATTTTATTAGTAGGAGAAGTTATATGATTTTTATTTTATTAATAGTATTATTTGAATGCTTTATAATTAATAAAAATTTAACACTGAGCAGTATTAAAAGAAATAATAATGATAATTTAATATTTAAAATATTTTGCATGATATTATCCATTAAATAAATTAAGCTGATCTACAATTTTTGTTATATTTTCTGCCCATTATCAAGAATATATAGATGTGTGTGTGTCAGAAAGGAAAGTCTGCCTTTCTTTTACATAAAAAATAAAAGGGAAAGAAAGAACAATATTCATATAAGAACTATAAAAGAAATTACCTTGATATACATGGTTTAATATTAAAAAAATGCATAAAAATGTAAAATAAAATTCAAGTAATAAAATATATATTATACATTGTTAGCTGCATCAAGTTTCAAATTTAGGGTTTTAGAGAATGAGACTGATAAAAATAAAATTCATACCAGCTTTTAATGGTCATGTAGTTAAAAAAATAAAAAAAATAAATAATAAATATTGTTTTTTATTTTTAAAAAATGAGACCGTAGTATGTAAAAAGAAATGCTCTACCCATTATTTTTAGTTAAATTTCTGGTAAAAAAGTAAGCGAAATTGGTTGTAAATTATAAACTTAAAATTCTTTGACTTCATTGAATAGGTTTGGCTGACAGCATCCTCTATCACCTTAAAGAAATATGAATCAATTATGCAATATAGAAATTTGTCACAATTTCAATGATTAATTAAAAACAACTAATTAAAAATTCACGAATTTTTCTATTAAAACATTCAAGCTATTTACCGTCAAATCTTGATGGGTACATCCAGTTTTTTTTATAAGAAATTCAGCTTGTCCTCATGCAGGGAACAAGTTCAAGAAGACAATATTATTGTTGAATGCATTATGTAACAAAAAGGTATCATTATATAGTTTTAAGTAGTAAGTAATTTTAGTGTTATTTGTTATAAAGTTATTTCATACATAATAGTGCTATTTTATTAACTTCTTCTCTGCATTTACATCAGTAAGGCATGCGAATAATAAATAAACATGTAACCATATCTGTATATCATTACAAACATATAAAAAGACAAAAATTGTAAAAAATGTAAAGAATTTTTAGACACTGATAATGATATCATTAGGGGGGGGGGGAGGTGTTCGACGAATGATAGCATATGATATCATAAGAGGGAGAGGGGGTAAAAAAAATTCCAAAAAGTTGATAACGTTATATATGTACTGCCCTTTAGGAGTGAAAAATGAAAGATTTTGATAAAAAATTATAGTGTTTTAATATTAAAAGATAGAAAATCTTTTAATATTAAATAGCACAAAATAAATAATAATAGCACAGTGCTCAACAGTGGATAATTTTCTATTTTTTAATTCTTAACTAATACACCTGCCCAGCTTGGCCCAAGCCTGCTGAAAAAAATTAAGGCTGGCCCCAGTCCCAGACTCATGCAAGAAAATTGGCTTGAGACTGCAAGCTACTTGGGTTCAAGTTTGCAAAAAAAAAAGAAAAAAAAACTACCAGAAAATTTTGATTATAACATGTAAACAAACAACAATCAAAATAATGAGGATCTTACATCAATATGCAACATCACATAAATAACTTATTTCGTTAATGCATGCAATCATAAAATCTACTTACATGAATTCAAAAGGCTACACATCTCAGATAAAAAACTGTTACTAATATTAAAATAATAAAAAGAAAAAAAAAAAGAGAAAAAGAAAAACACTTTTGACAAGTGGTAATATTATAAAATGAAAATATTTAATTTAAACAAGAAACAGAAAGTTCATAATGCATAAAAATTTATTCAATATGAAAGATTGCAGTTTTAAACAACATTTGGTGATTTATTGAATCAGGTTAAGAAAAATGCATCAGAAAATTTGATAAGATAATATTAGAGTGACAATTTGTTTGTGATTTTTTTTCAAATTTACTTTTCATTTTTATCAAACTCATCCATCATTAGGCTTGCAGAAGAAACTAGCAGATATAATTATAAAAATTATGAACACTTGTGAGTTACATGTTGTATGTTTATTGATGATATTAATTTTATCGCCAAACAATTTGATTTTAAGCCAGAAAGGAATAAGCTTCGCATTGGTTTGAGCGACGTTCACAATATTGGTGATTTTCAAGTGGAAGGCAGCCTTTTTGGAGTAATCTAATTCTAATACATACATATAATACAAATGGAAATTTTGTTCTGGCTGCTTATATCTTGAGTTCTGCTGAACTTGCACTGTTAGATAAGTGTTGTTCTGGGAAGGTTTTGGTATATAACATATCATTCTATGTTGTCTATGTTGCTTAGGTATCAAGTTATTGTTTAAAGTTCTTTAATGAGACGAACCAGATTATGAAAAAATAATCTTTTGAAAAGATTCTGCCAAATGTTTTCCGATAGAACTTGCACTTTTAATCAAATAATTTTACAGGGAGGGTTTAAGTATCTAATATATCCTTCTATCTTGCTCAGTTATAGAACTATGCGGAGAATTCTAAAATCTGGTGACCCCAATTATCAAAAATTTACCTTTTTAAAAAGTTCTAATAAACTGTTTTTTGTGGGATTTGCATGGTTAGTTTGGTAATTTTTCAAAGACAGTTTCAGCATATAATATATTGTTCTCAATGGGGGAAATTTTGGTAATTTTCCAATATAAGACTCTTGGCAAAATCGGCTAACAAAACTGAGCTCGGATAGACAAAATCGGCTTGGCGAAAGAAGTAAAGTTTCAATGCATATTTTTTGTTCAATAATTATAGGATTTATTTACTATAAAAAAGCCATTTATCTTTTTTTATATAAAAAAAGAATTAAATTGAATATAAATAACAATAATAATAACACTGGACAACAGTGGTTTTGTCCTAGAATTAAAATTAGTTGATTCTAGATGAGTTTTTGGCGCTGATTCCGAATATGCTTTCCGTTTATCTCTAGGTGTCCAGGTTTTGAGAAATTTGCATATTTAAATTTATGCAAATTTAAGCTTTTTTGTGCTATTTTATGCAAATTTTAGATACAATATGTGTCACATCTAATTACGTTTTCTAGATAATGACTACTTGACTATTTGCTTCAGATAAATGTCACGATTTGCGTACTCTTAACATTTATTTATCAGTTATTAAGCCTAATTTGCATATTTTTCAATGTGTAATGTTTACATCACTATCAACTTTAAAATAGTTGCCACAGAACTGACATAATGTTTTTCTAGACTAGATTTTTATGCGGATTTCAAATCTGTAGTCTGTTTTCTTATGTCATGTCTAGTTTTTGAGTAAGATGAATTTCTACTTTTTCCCATCATTAACACAGGTTTGATATAAGATGCTTTTTAGGGGTGTGTAATTCATTGACAAGAAGGTGAACAGGGTCAGATTCATATCAGAGACATAAACAAAAATTTATATAATTGAAAAAAAATAATAATAAGTAGTAGAATCTATCCTAACTAGTTGAAGTTTATCATACAAAGTATCATAAAAATCTATTTCTGGCTTTTTTGACCATAAACTAAAATTTCACTTTTTTCAAAAACTAGACGTGATAGAAGAAAACAGATACAAGATTTGAAATCAGCTTAAAAAACTGGTTTAGAAACATATGAGCGTACTCGTGTGGCAGAAATATTTGAACGTCAAAAAAAATTTATTAGAAAAACATGAAAAATATGCAAATTAGGTACAATATTTCACAGTCACATGTCAGTATAATCTCAAAAACAATGTTTTTGTGAAGCAAATTAGGTAGTAATCATAACATAAAACAAAAAACACTGTCTGATATTGCTTTCTACCTTAAATTTGCAAATAATTGTATAAAATTTACTAAATTTGCATAAATTGAAATAGGCAAATATCTCTCAAACTTGACGTGCCGGAGAAACTCAAAAACTAGATTCGAAATCAGCACAAAAAACTACATAAAAAACAAATAATTTCCGTTTTAGGACAGAGCAAAAGTTTAAATTTGTTGACCAGTGTAATATATTAAATTAAAAAGTTTATTATAGGAATACATACATAAAAAAGCATAAAAGTCCATCATATTTGTTTTCATAGCTGTTCATATCATTTGTCCACAAATCTCACTTTCTGAAGCCTGATTTGTGACATGCTTTTAAAAAAACCCACCAAAGACTCTATACTGGAAAAGTACAGAAAATTCTGTGATCAGGTAAACCCATTTATGACAGATCTCAAATGAGAGCATTGCTACTAGACTAACCATCATCGATTTAGGGAGAAATATTTGTAAATGGGTTTAATCAAACAATTCTTGATTGATATTTGACATCAAACTTGATTGTTCACTAATATAGGTGTCCGATTGGTCTCTATTTTGACTATCACAATTTAAAGAAAATAAGTTTAAAATGGTGTGAATGAATAAGAACAAAAAATCTTCTTAAAACACCATCAAAATTTTTTTTTCGGTTTTTTAAGTTAACCGAGTGCAAATCTCGCCAATAGCATTTTTTTCTCGGCAGTAGCATATTTTATTTTTCACAAGTGTAAATTAGAAACAGTACACTGATGATTAAGTAGAATATTTTCGTTTATAATATTGTTATTTTCATCCTTTTGAATTTTTTATGAAATGGGTGAAAAGCGACTATTTTAAAGGTATGTAATATGTATATTTTATATGTATGTATTTTAAATTAAAAGAGTGAAAGATTTATATTTAAAATAAACAGCAATGGGAACAATATTTTGTTGTTTATCAGATGCGGCCAGCTACCATAAAAGTATCATTTTTTCTTGAGATTTTTGAGGCAACCTATCATGGAAATAACTATAAAAAATGATTGGTGATAAAAAAAAAAAAGACCTCTTCTATGACTGTTAATAATATCAGAAATATTGTTAATATTGAATATTATAATAATATTTCACAGATAAATTAAAATACCGTGACAGTGACAAACATGTATACATCTAGCTGTAACCGTTGATAAAAAAAATCAGGAAAATTGGAAAGTAGGTTTAGTTTGTAAAGTATGCATGAATTAAGGAAATAAATTACGTAAGATTCTACAGACAATTGAAATATTTGGTACCAATAAATTACACAATCTGGTCCACAAACATTTGGCATAT
The DNA here is from genome assembly GCA_963932465.1 of Maratus speciosus. NCBI lineage: Eukaryota > Metazoa > Arthropoda > Arachnida > Araneae > Salticidae > Maratus > Maratus speciosus. The sequence continues at coordinate 55,113,924 of OZ010799.1, read as the reverse complement.
GTTACTGGTCGTGGTTTGATGCATAATTAACTTAATAAAAGAAGTTAAGTTGATTCTTTGTTTTCAAAGCAGACCTATTCCATAATCAAGTTTTAAAAAGAATTATAGTAATTTGGGAGTTTGTTTGGAGACATTTTGCAACATTTATGTTGCACCAATACTATATCAAAATGTTTGCTATTGCGTCATTTATTTCAAATCTAAACATGCAAAGATTTTTTGGTACTTTTCCAATATCAGGAACTTGGCGAAATATGAAAAATAGCCTTGACGGAGAAGGAAATTTGGCAATATATTTTCTGGCAACCTATTTACTGTTTCATTTCATATACAAAAGCATTTTTTTTTTCAATTTTTTTACAATGTACTTAACGTAATAATGCCAATTATATAGAAACCCATTTAATATGTATGCAAAAACATTAATAATATACATACATTTAAAATACATATATAAACAAACAAAACAGTTCATCAAGATTGATTTCATAGCTTTTTATATCATTTGGCAACAAATCTCACTTTCTGATGTCCGAATTGCACGAAACATTTTTTTTAAAAACATCAAGGTCCCTATAGTGGAAAAGTACCAAATTTTTATTGCAAACCATGACAAACATTGTAACTTGCTATTTACTGAATGTCTCTTTGACTTTAATTATTATTTAATCGTAACCATGCATTTTTTCATTTACTAATTTTTGAATTGAAAATATTTTTTGTAATTAAGTAAAATTAAGTTATAAATTCATTATTCGCTGATTCAAAAATGGAAATGTTTACAGCATTGTTAAAAGACACAATTTTATGTGTGTAGTTTAAATTGCTATTTAATATAAAATATTTTATTATATAATATTTACTTGTGCTTTTATTTACAGTATATATTTGTATTCATTTAACAAAATAGTTTTCTAAACTCTGTAATTTTGAAATTCTACATTTTTTTAAATGATAACTTTCACGCCAACAATGTTATATATATATTTTTTAATGCTTCGTTTGATGCCAACTATTACGCTTGGCAATAATTGTGTTGAAATACCGGGAAATTACTAAACTTTTAGATTGCAGCATGGAGGCTATACTATATAACATAGGACAATATACAATAAAAATACAGTAGCCTCCCGCTTAACCGACCTAAACGGGACCGAGGGTTAGCTGGTTAAGAGAAAAACCGGTTAAAGCGGAGAAGTAAAAAAAAAAAACTAAATAAGTATCTGCGTAATTTAATTAATTAAACCCGTACGATGCATTTAGTTTTTCAATTTGTGTAGTTTTAAAAAACTACATATTTTCTATATTTTGTGAAATTAATACTACTTATAATTAACTGAATTGAAAGAAAAATTATCATTGATAACAAATAATGAAAAATATTTAACACAAATTAAATTGTTGAAAATCGTGTTTATAAGAAGTTGAAATTGTTCTACATCATGTATATTTAAGTTAATCAACCATAAGAAAATCAGTGACCTTGTTCTGTTGAAGGCAAGATGCCCGACATCTTGCAGCATAATTTCTCCATCTCTTTAACATCATAAATTTAACCGAGGAAGCTGTTAGCCTCTGCTCAACATATCGTAGTGCCAACTCTAATGCTTTTATCCCTTCTGTGAGGAATTTTAGCAGTGTCAACTTCAACTGGATCATCATCAGGATTGTCTTCGTATTGAACAACACAAGTTGCAGTCCTAATTATATCCTCGCCAGATAATGTTTCATGCTTGAGATCTTTATCAGACTCAAACAACTCTTATACATCTTCTATGGTTATCTGTTTGCATTCCTCAGTCTTTTTAAATGTTTGTACAAAACAGTTTGCAGATAGATCAGACATTATAGAGTTCCGGGAAGGGGTAGGGGGTGGGACATTGCACTTTTTACCATTAAAAACTCACATTCTCCAATCTTCTGGGAGGACATCTCATTTCTCCTGGGTGGTAGAATGTCCCCCCCCCCCCCCCGGAGGAATGTACCCTGAATTCAACATTGATGAAGGTGAACGCGTATTCACTTAGAACCGACGTTCTCCTTTCTGAATTTTGCCTTCTTCCCCTCTGGATTGCACTTCAACTCGAAAATGTAAGCTGAGTTCCCGAGGCCGTCAACCCTGAATTTTCCCTGATGTTGGGAAAAAAGGTCGGCTGGTTAAAGCGGAGTTCCGGTTAAGAAGGAGGCTACTGTACTAGGTTATAGCTTCAAGTTGCCACTGAGACAGTAAAATACATTTTTCTTAAATAATTTAAAAAGAGAGATGAGGAAAATTCTGTGATTATTTGAACTCTCACCATATTGGCTCATTTTAACAAGAATGCTCTGATACCAAATGAAATATTGTATATTGTTTTATCATTCTTTACCAAATCCAACTGTGAGTGATAAGCTAAAAGAGTTAGACCTTAACAGCTGAAATTTTGTCTGAACATTAGAAAATATAATAGCACAATAGCGTTCATATCGATTCAGCACTATGGAAGGACATTCAGTTAAAGGTCCATATTGCTTTAAATCACAAGGTGAAATTCGCCATTTCATTTGATTCAAGGTTCGCTTGAAAAAAATGGACCAGTGCAGTGGGCACAGCCTGCTAATAACTTTATAAAAACATCTTAAAACAGAAAATTTCAATTGTGCAAAATAAATTATTTCATTAAAATGGTCAATCATTAAAAACATGAAATAGAAAAAATATGATCAAAACAATGAACACTTTTTAAATGTCTTTCCAAAAAACTTGAAAATTTCTGGTTGAACAGAATTTTTCATAAGCAACCCTGACCTCTTTCAGACTCACACATTCCTTCCCATACATCAACCAATTTTTCCCCCACAGGCAGGAATTTAAGGAAGGTTTCTTTTTTTCCCCTTATTTTTCCAGATGTGGCAAAAGCTTGTTGTAAACTGACATATATTGATTTAATTAATTAATGGGAAGAGATTCATTTCATATGTATATTTTTTTTATAATTGACTTACATAAGCTAGCCCAATACAATGGGTGATAAGTTAACAAACTTAATTCACCCCAAAACAGTGTTCGCTAACTGAATTGTTTGTTAAATGATCATAGAATTAGTATAGATTTGTATTAGAATTCAATTAAAAGCTAAATTATAATATAAAAATAACATAAATCTTCACTTTATAATAGGATTAATGTACAACTTTATTTAATATGGATAAATTGTATTTTGATGACTATGTCCATGTCATGGTATATTAAAAAAAATAAATGGTATTCCCTTTGTGAAAACTTTCAGGATTACATTAATTGACTATAGCATTAATTCATATCAATTTGTCAATTTGACCTTTCAAAAACTCACAAATGATTATGTTTATTTCAGGGCCCGATAAAGCTCAAGTGGAGCCTAGAGCTTATGAATAATTGGTGAACTAAATTTCGATTAAAATAATTTGCAATTAAAAATATTTCTTTAGAAAAGGACACAAATTATAAAAATTAATGTTTCTAATCTGTTCATTCTAATTTGGAGATCCTAAAATGTTCAACCAAACCCCTTGTAGCTCATGAATTAATTTGGTCATATGTATACAACTGTTAAAATGTTTTATGACAATTAGATGCAATCAAATACAGCTCAGCAAATCTGAAACACAGCATTACTTCTTCTTGGGTTTGTTTTGTGAGGTGTTTGTTAACCAAACATGTGTTCATTATCCGAACATAAAATTCTCTCAAGAAAGTGTTTGCTAACCGAACACCCAATGTACAAGGATATTAAGTTTATCTTTGGATAACAAAGGTTAAATGTCGAAACCATTTGATAAAGAACAAAGTGCCAAAAAAGGGATTTTTTGCCATTATTTATTTATTTTTAGATAAAGCCGCATATTGGGCCACTAATACAGGCTTTTTTAATGGCAGAATCCGATAAGCCTGAAATTATTCCATCGCTTTCTGTCCCATAGACAGATGGTCCCAAATTATTTTCAAACTGAAAAGATTGGTAATGATAGTAATAAATGGGAATTGGTAAACACAATTGGCAATTGACAACCATCTTTGATGATCTATTTTCCTGGCAAGGATAATACATAAGTACAGGGAAAGATTATATAAATTGGTCACTGGGCATTGGCCTCAGGTCATTAAGCATGACCTACAATCTCAAATAAAAATTTCCAGTTACTTAAAATATCAGAGAAATCTTGTGAGCGCAAACTAAAAGGAAAAATAAAAAACTGTTTAAGAATACAGTATAGTTAGTTTAGATATCCTGTATTCTACATTGTAAAAATATGAGTGATTTCAGTCTTAAATCCTTTAAGTTCATAAGGACAAAGGAAAATGTAAAAGCGATCCATAGTAACTAAGAGATTACAAACAAATGCATTAGCTCATTTTAGCATAAGTCATAAGACAAGTCAATCAGATTCAGATCAATTGTAGGGGTTAAATACCATCCATGTTCCACAATTTGAGGAATTAAAAATACATAAATAACTGAAAACTAATATTAAATTTCAGAAGATAAAAAACATCTTCATTAACTCACCGCAAACGTAGAGCCTTCCTTTGTAGCACAGCACCATACCCAAGATTCCTGCTCAGAAATATGACCAACGAACACACCCTCTTTTGTGTATAGAGAACATTTTTTGTTGGTTCCACATATAATTAAATAATCACCATTTGAGAAATAAGACACTTGTAAGGGATCAAATCCTAAAGCTCTTTCACGTCCTACCTATGGACATGCATTTTAAAACAAATATAACAACTGTATTAAATGTAAAATGAAACAACATTTTCATTAAATGCAAAAACAGTATAGGACCTATTATCCAGAATTCTAAAATCCAGAAGGACCCGAAATTAGAGGTCTGCACGGGCCCGGGCTTGGCCCGAGGCCCATACCCGGCGGAATGGAGGAGAATTTTCAAACGGGCCGGGCCGGCAGAATTAGGACAATTTTTTCAACGGGCCGGGCCGGCAAAAAAATTGAACGGGCCTGAAGGGCCGGACCCGGCCGATAACAAAAATTAATCGGGCCTATCGGCCCGATATAAGAATTTGAGAGGAGCAGATAAAATACGAGGTCATTTCCAATGAATATGACATTTTTCGAGAAATATAAATGTGCGTTACGAGCCGATGCGAGTTTAACAACATCAATACAGAAATATAACATGTCCATCGTAGAGATCGGCATCGTACAGTTACATGATGCCTGATCCCGGGTTTAATTTTTTTCGTCAGACTTGTGCCGGGACGGAACTGGTCTTAATCGTTCTCAGGATGTGTAGGACAGGCATTATGTTTTGTAAAAGTATTAATAGCGATAAGGAACTTCTGTTAACAGTATCTTTGGAAATGTACCTTAAGGTGGTTCTCATATTTACTGCTCAACAATGCGAAACTCTCAGACACATTTTCTGACTCATTTTTAACTATAAAGGCATAAAATTGACAGGCTGAGTATTGAAGGCAACTGGGATCAAATAGCGTTTCCATTTTTCATAAATTATGTACAGAGATAACAGAGACTCTTGTCACGTGACTGTACGTTTTCTCCTTTCCTGTGCTATCGCTTCCCGAAATTCGATTCAAAACGCTAACTTTGGCAGTATTTTCTGAAAGATATATTACTTTTATCTAAAAAAAAAACGGCATTTACATGGTTTCTGAATAAGAATACCTGCCAATCTCATGCGTTTTCGAAAAGAAATGAATTCATAAATGTATCAAAATGTAGCTCCTTTGGATTTGAGAAAAGCCTTAAAAATGACAGAAATATTTTCACAAATCTACCTTTTATTATAAGCTTCAAAAGTTATCATGTTTTTTAACCCTTTATTCTAAACTACAATAATCTTTTAATCTTTTAATGAACCCTTATTTAAATTTTGAAACGTCTGTAGAGACGTTGACTAAAACACTATAAGTAATCGTTAACGTTTACTATTGTGTGTTTTCTATTTTGAGAACACATAGTAATTTAAAATATACTGTAAAATGTTCCCATAAATATGCATGTAGTATTCATTAAAAGAATCTTAATTGTATGTCGAGAAAAAACGGAATTTTTTGTAGACATTTAGTCGGGTCGGGCCTGTTTTCACTGATTTTTGTACGGGCCGGGCCGGGCCGAGAACGGTAAAAATGTAAACGGGCCGGGCCGGGCCCGGGCCTGGAAATTCTGGCCCGTGCAGACCTCTACCCGAAATCCAGAATAAAAATTGTCTAAATTTGTAAATTGTTACTAAAATTTTGCAATTTCCGAAAAATTTTGAAACTTTTACAAATTACTATTTTTTTTTTCGGTCCGTTGTGTAACCACTAAAAAAATATGTTAATTCAGTGGGAGAAGAACATGACGCCCCCCACCCCCTCCCCGAAAAAAGAAAAAAAATTTCTGTCAAATTTTAGTGTAAAAGTAATTTATATTAAGATTCATTTTTAAAAAAAAATGTCAGATATTGCACACCCTCCCCCTTTTTGTGAAAAATATTATGGTTAATACATTGTGTTACTTGAATACACATTTAATAGCAGAGTTTTATTTATTTGCTGGTGCCCTCCCTGCCTTCTCACACATTCCAAAATTTTTTTTATGTAGTTAAAAAAAGGGGGTAGAAATTGTAGATTAAATAACATTAGTTTGCCAATTTTATTTTGTTATTTATTCATAGCTACCATTGATTAGTGCAGGAATAAATGTTTAATTAAAAAAAAAATGCAAAAGGTAAGTTTTTATTCATATTTTATATGTGATTTTTTTATTTTGTTATCTTTATGTTTTTGAAAAATACCAGCAACATTCCAGATTTCAGAGGAAGGAAAGTTCTGAATTTATTTAAGAAATCAATCAAAATTTTTTATGGAAATTATGTAGCTGTAAAGAAAGAAAGAATATAGCTTGTAGTAGATACAATAATATTAGTTACCAATTTTATTTTTTTATTTATTCATTGTTACCATTGAATAGCACAGGAATTTGGGTTTAAATAATTTTAAAAAATGCAAAAGATAAGTTTTATTCATATTCTACATGGGATTGTTTAAATTTTGTTATTTTTTTGTTTGTGAAAAATTCTGCATTTCAGGGGAAGGGGGGGTGGGGGTCCGAATTTTGAAGGGACCCGAAATCCAGAAAGCATTTGGTCCCGAAGATTCTGGATAATAGGTCCTGTACTGTAATTTGATGAAATATATTTTATTCATATTAGATGTATAATTTGATTTATGGTAACAAAACCCCCTGTCTTAAAAGTTAAAAAACTGTCAAATTGATAGTCGTTAACTCTAAGAAAATGTTTAGAACATACAATAGAGCCTCCAAAATCCAGACTCCTTAAAACTAAAACGCTTATAGAATATATGATTCTCTTTATAATTTTACAATTAACAACACTATAATAATAACTAAAATGAAAACAAAATCAATAAATGTACTAAATTTGGGATTGCTCCACAATTCAAAATCAATGACAGATAGATGAGGTTGGATTTAATGGTGCACGACTCCTATAGGGAGGACATGCTGTGCCAAACAAGGAATGATAAAAAGATAATATCATGAGCAGGGATGTGCGAAGTGGGCAGGCACCGCAGGTGCGGAACTTGAGGAGGCACCAAATTTATATTACAAACCTTTTTTTTTCCTTCTTTTTTGTAAAAAAAAAAAAATTGTATATTTACATATTGGGAATTTTTTTCCCAATGCAAGTATGTACATTTTTCGTTTCAAAGTTATTGCATTGTCCTTTAACAACCCGCCCCCCTTCCCCGAAATACAAATTTATGAATAAGGACTTCTTTCTTTTCAAAACTTGTTTTGGGTCTTTGTATTAATCTTTTTTGTAATCCTTCTCTTTTCTGACTCTGTGCTTGTGACAAAAACATATACTCTCAAAATAGCATGTGGTTTCTTTCTTGGAATATAAAAGGTGTTCCAAACTGTTATACTGAACTGTTTGATATTCCTTTTTTCTACACCCATTTTCCAAATCCCCTTTGCCAAAATATAAGTGCAATTTTCTCTTATGTTATTTAGTTTTTTGAAATTTCTGAATTAAAAGTAAACCTAAAGTTTCAAAATAAACACAAAATATGTATTCAGTAAAATTTGTTTCTGTTTCTGCACTTTTTAATTTTGTGACACCTGTCACAAAGAAAAGTTGGAAAAGGTTGGCTGGGGGGCACCAAATTGAAACTTTGCCCCGGGTGCAGCTTTCTCTTCGCACGCTGCTGATCATGAGTAAAAAAATAAATAAATTATAAAAAGAATACTAAAACATCAAATTTAAGTTAAACTAGTGAATGATAAAGATAAAAACATAGAGTTCAATTATCTAGAAGTAAGCAAGTTTCTCATCTGGATATTGTCATACAGGTGTAAAAGAAAAAGAGTTATCAGTAGTAAAATCAGTTGACGATATAAAATTGACTATTTTTGAAAATAATTCAACATAACCAAATCTCATAATACAAGCCGGCATACTTTAAAAGGGCAAAAAATGCCCCATGAGGCATTTCCCTGATATGGTACATCTTTCGAGCTGATAGGGAACTGAAATCAATTCTATATAAATATTGCAAGCCTGAACAAGTCAGTTAAAAATTATGAATTATAAGGAGCATGATGACAATAATCCAAATTATGGATAGTGTTGTGAATAAACATAACAATGATAACTATGAAGATTTAAAAAGAAAAAAAAAAAGGAGAAGGACTTGGGATGCAGAAAACAAAAAAATATTAATACAAAAATTTGATAGATAAAAATAACATTAGACTCAGGACAAAGGGATTTTAAAAGGCAGAAAACCAACATTTAAAAATGTACAAATAACACACAAAAAGCAGCAAACAGCTGTTTTGAATCTACAAACGAGATTCTTTTTCAGTGCAAGGTAGAGCACAGTGTGCTAGAAATAGCAAGGCTTGGCAAAATGACAGTAAGGCGCCGGCTTACACGAATAACAAATGCACAAAAAACAACCAATGAGAGAAAAACAGCATGAAACAACTGAGTGGACAAGTAGCAACATCTACTGGAGGACGAAAGAAAAAGAAACAAAAAAAGGGGGAGATTAAATTAATGCTTTCCAAATACTTGGAAAATCAGGAGTACTGGATAAGTCACTGACTAAAGAGTGAGAATTTTTGATGATGTGGTAAGCTTCCCAAAAATCAAGATCTAGGTTAGAAGAACATTTCTAGATAATGATGGCTGTGGAAAAATTGAACCTATGTTGGAAAAGACCAACAATGCTGAGCAATAGAAGAACATTTAAGCTTTTGATTCTTAACATAACCTTCATACTCTTTTAAACGAAATCTTTTAGTCTGGTTAATATAAGAAAGGCCATGCTGGCAAGAAATTCAGTAAATACACCCAGTCATCTGTATGATCAATGAGGTGTTTGAGATTTGAAAAGGAGATTTTATTAACAGGAGAAAAAATAACATTCAAATCAAACCTTCTTAAGATTTTAGCAACTTGCTGACTGATTTTAGGAAAACAACTGAAGTATTAGAGTTAGAATTAAAACACTTTTCAGAATGGACAGGTTTCTTCAATTTCTTATAAATAGAATCCATAATACTAGAGGAATAATCACAATCAACAGCAATCACTTTGAGGTAATTAAGTTCAGCACTAAGTAACTGAGAAGCGGAGCAAATATTGGTAGCCTGAAAAACAAAAGTATTGAAAGCGGCAAATTTCTGGTTAGGAGGATGAGAAGAATACCTGTGAGGTGGAAGACTGACAGCAAAAGGTTTGGGAAAAACAGTAGTCTGAAAGCCATCTTCACAATGGATAACAAGGACATCCAGGAAAGAAAGACAGTTATTGGTCTCAATTTCAAAAGTAAATGGAATGCAGGGATCAATGGAATTTGTAATAGAGAGAATATGATTAATATCTGAGTTCATTTCAGTCAGGACATAAACTTCAACATAATGAACATAAAACGGAACATTTAAAATTAAAAAAATTTTGACCTCAAAATAGTGCATATAAATATCGCATAAAATTGGGCTGCGAGAATTACCCATAGCCAAACCGTCAATCATACAAAAGAAATTCCCATTAAAAACAAAAGTATTTTGCGACAGGCAAGCAAAAGGAGTATGTTTGAGAATGAAATGTTTACAGAGAAAAAAAATAATTTCTAATAAGCCAAATCTAAAGTAATGAACTTTGACTGAAATGTTTAAATTAAAATGTGTAAAATAAGAACAGTTTGCTTTGCAAATTCCGATCCACTTAATTCCATCGTCATTGTCCTTTTTTTAATGTAATTATTTTTACTTAGAATTTAATTTATTTTATAATCCCTAAAATTCAGAAATTTCTAAAATGTAGAATTACCTTATCCTGAACAATTCCAGATTTTACATTCTGTACTGTATTTATTAATATGATTTTATTCTACAATAGCTAGAAATGAGAATCTCACATATGTTAAAACTTTTTTTGGTACTTTTCTAGTATAGGGTCCTTGATGAAATTGTGAAACTGGGCTTGGTCAAACAAGGAATTTTGGCCACATATTTTCTAGCAACCTTCTAACTGTTTCATATATACAAGTAATTTTAATATTTATACAATTTTTTTAAATATAAAAAAGCCATTTACCTATTTTTATGCACAAACAGAAGTAAATTGTATAGAAAAAGTAATAACAATATAATGTAAATAAAATGTTTATATATAGTAGACACATATATTAACAAACAATAGCATCAAGGCCCCTATACTGGAAAATTAACCTTTTTTTCTACAATATCAAATTCTCAAAGAAATTGAAATCTCAATTTTCTATTTATAAAATATTTGGAGCATAATTATAGCTGAGAAACCTATCTTTATGAAAATAAAATTATTGAATGCTTTCATTGTGAGATATGTTACAACATAAAAAAAGAAAAAGGTAACTTCAATATTTATTTACAAGTTTTGTTTTTTCTGTGCAAAGAATTTTTGGCAATTGGTTTGTTGTTAATTGTACTTTACAGGCTAACTCCAATTACAAATAAAATTCTATTTTAATGTAGGATTATGCTGTTAAGGCAATAAAATAAAATAAATAAATAAAAGCTGTAACATTTACAATTCTTGTGTACATTGCTTTAAATATTGTTATGTTTCAGTGAAATAAAGATATTTCAGGTAAAATATGCAAAGCACAATATAAGAAACTTAATTTTTTGACAGTTTGAAAGTTATAAACAACTATTTTAAATGAAACATGACTTTTTTTTTTTTTTTTTTTTTTTTTTTTTTTAAGTATGCACATTTGATATTTCAATACAGTAAAATCTCTGAAGATTGAGCATCTCTGATTTGTAGGATTTGTCTGCTAGTTAGAGATAACAGCATATAAAGTAGGTAATGTGGATTAAAAAAGTGTTCATTAAATAAAAGTGTCTGCTTTTCGGGAGTGTCACATATAGAGATCTTACAGGTTTTATAGTATATAATAAAGACAAAAATCTAAAACAATTATATTTATTAAAATGTTAAACTATATCTTTTATATATTTTTAAGATTTGGTCAATCTATTTTAAATTATTTTAACATGAGGACTTACCTGCTTACCAGCAACATTATAGAAAGACAGAGATTGCCCCCAGTCAACAACAGCCAAAACCTGATCATTAGTGTTATCGCTAAAAAAAATAATTCCATTACAAAAATTTACTAATAACAAGCATTTTAAAAGAGAAAAATTACATAATAGATTACTTACAACAAATTTACTATCTTTAAAATTACAAATGATGAAATATATATAATACACATTGTATAAAAAATAGCTATCAACTGGTCAATATTATGAAAAATCTTAAATGTGGAAACAATATAACGACATATGATTTCAACGATCTTTTTAATAATATAGATTTATTAGATCTACATAATATTATAAATGCATTATTTAAAATGCATCATCATAAACTGGATTTACCATTTAATATAGATACAGCTTATTTTAAATCTTTAACAAATTTCATTATCTATAATAATTATATTTTGCAAGATAACACATTATATTTACAGAACGTCAGTATACCACAAGGTGGATGTACATCCAGTTTATTATCAGACTTATACTTATATCACTATGAACGTATTTTTACTAATAGTAATCTACATTTATATCGTTATATAGATGGCAATTTAAATTGCCACTGATCAAACTAATATTTCTCAATTTCCAGTAGATAATCCTACTAATTTAGAATTAACAGAAAACCTTTTTTAGATCTTAAAATTACCATAAAAGATAACAAAACAATAACTAATCTATATGATAAACGTAAAGAATTTAAATTCAAAGTTAATACATTTACTAATTACCCAACTGCAAGAAGGGTTATGTGTTTCACGCGTATCTGGGTATGTGGATTTCTTTATACCCTCGAAACATCCCAAAGGCTGGATGGATTTTAATGAATGAGGTCTCTATCAATTCATCTTAACCGTCCGATGGTTATAGGCTAGATTTTGTTTTTATAAATTCAAAATGGCAGTAGAGACGAAATAAATTTTTTATGCACCATATTGAGTGGTATATCATTGGATAGGTCTTTCAAAATGAAGACGATGTTTCATTGACTAATTTACAGTCAGGAGCTCCATTTAAATATTACACAACCTGGAAGTTGTGTAGGTAGAATCTCTAGCTTTACTGCAACTCTAACCTTCATAGACATCTATAGGCCTCATCAAAACAGTGTTTATAGATAGGAACTAACAATTAAACACAACTTAAACGTCATCAATACAAGTAAATAAAAAAAATAGGTAAGTAAAATAAAAAAAATAGTTTCACATTGATGAGAAATAATTAATTAGTTTGCTTTTTACGCAGTCGGGTTTTTTGATTTTTTAAATTTAATTTTTACTTGTTTTAAATCTTGTTTTCATAATTCTGTATATCGTAATATAATCCTTAATCATTTATATAGAATAAGGTGTTTATGTTCTTCTCGTCTAATTAACAATAATATTAAAAAACTAATTTATGATGCATTAAATCATGGTTTTCCAAAAAAATTCATATATTCTTTAATATATAATTAGTACTTAAATGATCTTAAAAAACAAATTAACACATGTGTAAATAAAATTACAAAAAAATATATAAAATAAGAAAATAATTATAAAAAATTAAAAAATGTAAAATAATAATAAAAAATTATTATAGGACGGTTGGGTGGATAAATGTTAGAGTACGGAGGAGGGTGGCATTGTCTGGATAATATGCAATGGTTAATTAAAAAAAGGGGGGGGGGGGGGCATTTGATTTATAACTATGTTGCTAATACACATTTTATAATGGATGTTGATTCGATACTTTTATATGTATAATGGTGTAGTTATATTTATATATTTATCAATTCATATTAAATTTATTCATATTCATTAATATTTAATAAAGTTAACAATTAACTTGTATTTAAATTTTAGCCTACTCAGGACAATATCACATTAATTTCTAATAGTATACTATCTTAAATGAGAATAAAATGCATAATGAGAGTATTTGTTATACCTTATGCTATGACAGTATAGATTTTAATTAGGTAATTTGTTTTTTTATTTTTCTTCTATCCTTTTTAATCTGGTTTCATTTTGAACTTAATTGGTGTTCAATGGTTTATTTCTTGGTTTTCTGTGTATAATAGTCCCAAATTCATATTCTTTAGCTAATTTGTGGCTAATATGAAGATGAAACCACACATTTTATTTGTAGAACTTAAGGCATTTGGGACCTGATGATTCTGTCTAAGTTCTACAAATTTCCATCATTCCATTTCTCTTATTTAATTTTTGCTGTTTTTTACTATGTTTTTGGAATCTATGTTAAGTGTGTTGGGGGGAACTGTATTTGTTAATGTCATTTTATTCATAATTTCACAGTTTTTGTTGGTGGTCGGTAATGTTTATTTAATGGTTATATGTATGTATATATATCAATACAAAAACCCTTAACGGGTTAAAAGTTTGTGACGCAGCACTTTATCTTTAGCTCTAAGAATTTTAAATTTGGAACTTAAAAATAATGATATCAAATTTTGAGTGACGGAATGCTATTAATTTACCTATACATATCAAAATTTATTCATTGATGCTTAATCATTTACATCTCATAAATTCGAATTATGAATTTTAAAAGATATGATATGAAAATTTAAGTGACGCGTTGATGTTGCTTAAAACGATTAGTTTTAAAATTCAATTTAAATTTACTTTTGGCTAAATACATTTACACATCTAAACAATACTTTTCATTTTCAAATGCACTATTGAATATATTACTTTCACTGAATCTATATAATGCACTGAATTGTATTCATTTGAATAAATTGATTTATCTTTTGTGCCACACTATACAAAAATCAAAAGTAAAATTTATGTAAATAGTTTTTTGGTCATATTATCCATTTGCATACATTTAACTTAGTTTGGATACAATGATGCAAAAAACTATTTACATAAATTTTACTTTTGATTTTTGTATAGCGTGGCACAAAAGATAAATCAATTTATTCAAATGAATACAATTCAGCGCATTATATAGATTCAGTGAAAGTATTATATTCAACAGTGCATTTGAAAATGAAAAGTATTGTTTAGATGTGTAAATGTATTTAGCCAAAAGAAAATTTAAATTGAATTTTAAAATTAATCGTTTTAAGCAACATCAAGGCGTCACTTAAATTTTCATATCATATCTTTTAAAATTCATAATTCGAATTTATGAGATGTAAATGATAAAGCATCAATGAATAAATTTTGATATATACATGTATAGGTAAATTAATAGCATTGCGTCACTCAAAATTTGATATCATTATTTTTAAGTTCCAAATTTAAAATTCTTAGAGCTAAAGATAAAGTGCTGCGTCACAAACTTTTAACCCGTTAAGGGTTTTTGTATTGATATCATTACTTTTTTTAGATTAGTGATAAAAAGATAAAACCACAAAAAAAAATTAAAGACCAATGCAATAAATTCATAGTCGTGATTTCCATTGACCTTTACAATCCTCCATCTAAAACGAATCAAAGTGTCACAAGAATTTATGAAAACAATTTGTGTGTGCATATTCCAAGATTTCATTAACTAAAATCGAGTTAAAGAAATCTTTTAAAATTTGAACTTTTTAACACTATAGATTACTCATAAATATGATACAAATAGAAATAATTTATCTAACTGAAACTGTTTTAACCAACATTTCAATTATCAAGCGTAAAATAAGCGATATTTGGAAATTTAAGCGTTCCATGTTGTTAAGATTTTACGTTTCCTTTTCACACGTTTCTATGAAAACGCAGACAGTTATTATAAAAGAATTTCATTTTTACTTTATATTTTTAATGTTTTGAACTCTTGCACTGTAATACACCAAAAGTGTTAACATTTTTCAACATGGTATGAAATATGCTAAAATTGACGACATATATATATATATATATTTTATATATAAATACATGTAAAATAAAACTTTTTCACATTATGATCCACCTTAGGTTTATTATACAGCTATAAATAAATAAAACGAATCAAAGTGTCCAAGAATTTATGAAAACAATGTATGTGCATTATTTCAAGATTTTATTAACTAAAATCAAGTTAAAGAAATCTTTTAAAATTTGAACTATTTAACACTATAGGTTACTCATAAACATGATTCAAATAGAAATAAGTTATCTAACTGAAACTGTTTTAGTCAACATTTCAATAATTAAGTGTAAAACAATCAATATTTGGAAATTTAAGCGTTTCATATTTTTAAGAATTTATATTTCCTTTTTACATGTTTCTATGAAAAAGCAGACAGTTTTTATAAAGATATTTCATTTTTGCTTTATATTCTTAATGCTTTGAACTCTTGCGCTGTAATACACCAAAAGTCTTAAAATTTTTCAACATTGTATGAAATATGTTGAAATTGATAGGAAAAATTCTTATTTTTTTAAAAATACATGTAAAAACTTTTTCACATTAAGATCCACCTTTGGTTTATTAAACAACTATAAATAAATAAAACAAATCAAAGTGTCACAAGAATTTATGAAAACAATTTGTGTGTGCATATTCCAAGATTTCATTAACTAAAATTGAGTTAAAGAAATCTTTTAAAATTTGAACTTTTTACCATGAAAATAGAAAAATAATTTATCTAACTGAAACCGTTTTAGCCAAAATTTCAATCAGTAAGTGTAAAACAAGCGATATTTGTAAATTTAAGCGTTCCATGTTTTTAAGATTTTACGTTTCCTTTTTACATGTTTCTATGAAAAGCACACAGTTACTATACAGATATTTCATTTCTGCTTTATATTGTTAATTGCTTGAACTCTTGCATTGCAATAAACAAAAAATCTTAAATTTTTTCAACATTGTATGAAATATATTGAAATTGATGAGTTTTGTACCGTGTATTTGAAAATAATAATTTCAGCTAAGCATTGACGTTTGTTTGGTTATGCTTAATGCAAACCTATGCTTTGCTCAAGCACCAATGAAACTTTAACAATAACTTATTTTATCTCAATAAAGTTTTTGTTTATTTTACAATACACAGGAATATTTCCTTCAGTAAAATTATTGCTAATGTATTTATACCTACTTCTGCATGCTATATGTGATTATTCCAAGAAATTATGTTTGGAATAAAAAAAATCATGATCCATGTAGCGCTTTCATCTGTTCAAATGGTAAAAATGATAAAAAAATTGGATGCTAGACAGCCAGTAAATTTTCTTATGAAATAATTTGACATAAATCTGAGCAGTGTGTTTATGACATGAAAATAAAATAACACAATATCATGCTGAAAGTGATTCAAATGCAGAAATAAACATAAATGGGATATAAATGTTTAAATTTTCTTGAGCAACAATGTAATAATGGGCTAGAAATCATAATGAATGCTTATAATAAAGTGAAATACAGTAAACTCTGTGAACTCTGCAAAATACATAATCTGCAAACATCTATTATCTGCACTACGTGGAACGTAAGTAATGAAACTCATTTTAACATTTAAGTTCATAGATGAATTTAAATGATGTGTTAATTTTCACTAAATAACAATTTTTCCTTGAAATAAACTGTGATTTAAGAAAATTCATACATTTTGTACTCAGCACTCGAAAATAACAATTTGAGCTTGATCTTTGTTTCTTTGGTTAGGTTTAATGCAAACCTATGCTTTGCTCAAGCTCCGATGAAACTTTAACAATAACTGATTATATCTCAACAAAGTTCTAGTTTCTTTTAAAATACACATGAATATTTCCTTTAGTAAAATTTCTGCTAATGTACCTATACCTACTTTTGAATGCCATATATGTGATTATTCTAAGGCATTATGTCTGGACTAACAAGAATCACGATTCATGTAGTGATTTTACATAGTTCAATAGGTACAAATGATCAAAAAATTGGTTGCTATATCATCACTGAATTATCTTGTGAAATAATTTGCCATAAGTCTGAGAAGTGTGTTTATGACATCAAAATAAAATAACAATATCATGCTTAGGGGTAGGAAAATGCATCATTTTACTAGCCACTGGCGAGTGAATTTTCTGACAGGATGAGTGAATTTTTAGGTAGTTATTGAAAACTGCAAACTATACAGGTATGCCAAAAACGTTTTTTTAATATGTAGTTAGCTATATTTTTCAACTTTCCTAATTACTGTGATGTAAACATGGTACAAAATTCTATTTTATATTAAACTTTCCTCTCTTGTTTATATTTCTCAATTTTATCGGAAAGAAATATATGAAAATGCATTACAGTAATCAGTGGCCTGGAGCCGGAAAATTTTTGATGCTCCAGCTCTGCTCCAAGATAAAATACTATGGCTCCGGCTCCGGGAGCTGTTCCAACTCGGCGCCGACTTCGCACTTCTGAGTTGCAGTTTTTGATTTACACATTTAATTTTTTGCTTACAAATTCTTTCTTTCTTTACCTTCATTAAAGATCTGACAAAATGCATTTTTCTTCTCAACAAACTTGAAATGCTTGTTCAGAAAATATGACATATTTTAGCTTTTGCTTTTAAAATAGAAAGTTTGGTGGAATTTTAAACATAAAAATCTTAAATTTCTTCTACGCTTTTCAAACAACCAAAATTGTATGTGTAAACAACAGGCAGTCATATTTGTTTTTAAATAGTGTTACCACTTAGCTCAAGTAGAAGTGAAGTAGTGTTACCATATTTTTGTGAGAAGTTTTACATCTTTAATTTAAAAAAAAAAACCTTAAAAAATGATATAATTAAAATACTGAATAATGATGTAATTAAAATATTTTAAACCTGGACATTTAAAAGACTGAAAAAAAAAAAGATTAAAAAAAATAACAATAAACGAAAGGAGCCCTGGAGCAGAGTAAATTTTAGAGCTCTAGCTCCAGGGAAAATACAGCTCCGGTTCCAGCACCAGGTCTCTGACAGAAATAGTAACCAACTATTTTGAGTTGCGTAATTTTGTCATAAAATTTTTTAACTGCACATTGCATTTTACTGGCTGTTGAAATAAATCCTTGGCTGGTAAAATTTTCTAGAAATTCTCCATCCCTGGTCATAAACATAATAGAAATAACTTATCTAACAGACACTTTTTTATCCAACGTTTCAGGTGTCTGACTATGTACAGAGCAATTGAGCTATTTAATTACTTTATAAACGTATTTTTATTAAGATTATGACTAGAAAATGTGAAAAAAAGCAAAAAATATTTCCTTCATTGATAAAATTTTGGTTAATGGAGGAGTTTATAGTAAAATTTAGTGAAATTTGGCCCAAAATGCTCTAAAGAAAATTTGGTACTTTTCGGTTAGCCGTGTTATATATACATGGATATGTATATATATATATACATCTATATACATATACAAATATGTGCATACACATGCATATATGTGTATATACAGTATAGGATCCGTTATCCGGAATCCTTGGGACCTGGGACATTCCGGATAAGGGGTTTTTCCGTAATTCGGAACACTACCACAAATATTTTCTAATGTACATAAATAGGAAATACTGGTTAGCATAAATAATATTAAAAATACTGTATTACACATTTGTTGAATTAATTCAATAAAACACAATTAAGGAAAAGTTTAATTAATTTTTATTTACAAAAAAAAAAAAGTTAATTAATAATTTTAAATTATAATAAAACTTACAAATGAACAAGATCAAAAATAAAATTTAGTTTTGGGGTTCAGTTGCAGATGCTTGGGAATTAGTTTTTTGGAAAAATCCTTTTAAAGTTGGCTGCTTGTAACGTTTCTCTTTTACAATTTGGTCTTGAATTTTATATAAGGACATTATTTGTTGTTCATGGAAATAACTTATTTTGTTCCGTGCCTTGAATTAATTGTTGAGTGTAAAATATCATTTGTTCATTAGACATTTTTTCTACCTCCTCCTTCTTGTCATCATCATCACTACGATCATCAGATGCATCTTTAGTCACCATTTCACAAGTTTCACTGTATGTCATCTGATGACTAAGTGGAGCATTACTGTCTATATTGAAACAAACTTGAACTGCATCTTCATCCAATAATTGGGGAGGGAGGGGAATATATTGAAAGTTGACTTTTTATTTATTTTTGTTTTGTTTACGAATTTATCGCATGGAAAGCGGACAGAAAAATACAAGAGGCAAAATTATCAACACTTAAAATGCAGATTTCCACAAATTCGCGGAGATAAAGAAATGCATAATTACTGTAATATTCCATTAACCCACCCTCCTCTATTTTGTAAACAAATTTGATATTTAAAAAAAAATCCCACAAAAGCACCCCCCCCCCCTTTCCAATAAAAAAAAAAAATCACGCGAAGCACCGTACCACCTTTCTGTCTTATCGGATTTCTACTGTTCGATGGACGCAGCTGAAACCGATAAAACAACGTTTCTCTCATTCTCCTAATTGGCCGAATTGTAGGTGCGCCTTTAGATGACGTCAAAGGTCGGAGCTTGCCAACAGATTTTCATTGCGGAAAACGCATTCAAATTCTAAGTGACGTTTCGAAAATATTTTTTTTTCAAAAGGTGAAAATTAAAATTTTTTATAATTGATTTTAAAGTTTGAAACAGAAAAATACGAAATTTAAGAATATGTAGTTAGTTTTCCCATATTTCTAAAGGTTACGCCGATGCGAAGTCATAAAAATGATCAAAAAGAGAACTTATGTCCGATGATTGCATACATTCAATTCTTATCTTTCACGGGAGCCTCATAAGTGGGATCGTAGGGAGAGCGCGCTTTTAAGTTCGCGCTTTTTAAGTTCTGTTTTTTAATTATCTGGGTTAACAAAAAAAGAAAAATCTGAATATCAGGGCAGGCTTTGGACTATTGTTATAAACATTTTCGGATTTCAACAGGCGGTAGATTTCGATAGGCCACTTTTAATCCCTGTAAGCGGCCTCTCCGATTACTTCACGATTTTTTGCCGCGTTTGGGGGGAGGGGGGAGATTAATGGTATATTTCGGTACCTTGAGGTGTATGAGAAAAAGTTTAAAATATTTAAAATATCGATTTATAAAGCATGTTAACTCTTCAATAAAATATGAAAAAAAAAACCTGCAAATTTTTATGAAATGAAAGCTTTTACTAAGTTTCGGTTTCAGATCATTTAGCGTTCCGGTTTTTAGAGCGTTCCGGATATTGGGACGCCGGATAATAGATCCTATACTGTATACAATATATGTATATACAGGGTGATTCATAAAAGATGGGCAGAACTTTAAGGGGTTATAGTACACTTAAAGACAAATAATATTAAATAGGAGACTAAGGGTCCCAGACGTATTCCCAAGGAGATAGGGGGCATTAAAGTTTAGGGTCCGAAATTTCAAATGATTATAAAACATGGAAAAATTGGTCGATTCGTTTGCGGTTTTTGCAAAAAATTTTCTTTATGCCAGTATTTTCTTGAAATAAAATTTTAAAGTTCAATTTCAAAAAATGCCGATAGGGGGCGCTTTAGACTTTGGAGTAACAAACAACTATTTTTTAACGTTATTTTTTGTATTTCTTTAAATGATTTCGAAAGCTTAGACTTAAACTTAAATTTTGATCTAAAAATCTGAGTCCTAACGAGTAGTTAAGTAGCGTAAACTGAAATTTGAAATTTGAAACCCTTCTCCCCCCAGAACAAAAATCAGTTATTCCCGATCTTTGTGTCGTAGATTAGGCTCTAACTACTGCCGCGTTTTGCTAAAATTATTCTTTATGTCAGTATTTTCTTGAAAATAAATTTTAAAGAAAATTTTCAATAAATTCCGATAGAGGGCGCTTTAGACTTTGGAGTAACGAACAACTATTTTATACCATTATTTTTTGTGTCTCATTAAATGCTTTCTAAAGCTTAGACTTAAATTTTCAGCCCAAAATCTGAATCGTTAGACGTGGTTAAGTTTCTGGGGAGAGGGGTTTGAAATTTCTACTCCTGAGCACAGTTCAGTTTACCATGTCCACACATTGTGTGCTGTGATACAAGGTAAAAAGACACAAATTAGGATTATGTTACCAAAGCATATTTATTAACATGTAATTACAATAAATGTTCAAAATTGTGACCACCAGAGGTTATGCACGCAGAACAACGGCGAAGAATGGAACGGCGAACATTCGCGAAAACATCAGGCTTTTCGAGCACTTCCCCTACAGCGGCGGAAAGTCTGGCGACCAGTTCCTCGGGGGATTCAATGGGTGTCTCATACATAAGAGCCTTCAATCGTCCCCAAAAAAAGAAATCGAGGGGTGAAAGATCTGGCGAGCGAGCAGGCCAAGCAACAGGACCACCTCGACCAATCCATCTGTTCGGAAATGTGATGTCCAGATAGTTGCGGACGTCTCGTACGTAATGGGCTGGCGCTCCATCGTGCTGGAACCACATGACCCGCCGGATGCGTGGAGGAACAACGTTTAACAGGTCTGGCAGCACATGTTGCAGAAATGTGAGGTATGTTTTACCGTTGAGGCGTTCAGGAAGAAGGTACGGTCCGATTAGGTGGTCTCCGAGGATTCCTGCCCAAACATTGATGGAAAAGCGTCTCTGATGAGCATGTGGATACGTAGCATGTGGATTGACATCCGCCCATACATGTGCATTGTGTGTGTTAAATGTACCTTCACATGTGAAGGTACATTCATCGGTGAAAAGCACAGTTCGTCCAAAATGTGGATTTAGCGCGTTCTGCTGCAGAAACCAGCGGGCGAATTCAATACGATTTGGATAATCCCCTGGAGACAGTTTCTGGACTCGTTGCACATGAAACGGGAGCAAATGTTCATCCTTCAGTACCCTCCAAGTCATGGACTGTGAGGTATCCACCTGCCTAGCCACTGTTCGTGTACTTGTACTTGGCTGCGCCGCTACTACATCCAGAATGGCTTCTGCAACAACTACTGATTCGTCCTTTTTTGCACGACCTGAATTCGACCGGGAAGCGAGAAATGATCCCGTCTCACACAACTGTCTGTGCAAGCGCTCGAAAGTTTTGCGGTTAGGCAACCGCCTGTTGGGAAATCGCTCTCCGTACATTCGTTGTGCCTCTGCACCATTTCCATCTGCCGCTCCGTAAATTAAATGCATCTCAGCCTTTTCCTTATTCGTGAAGGGCACCATCATCCGATTCATTACTACAGCGACTTACACTTGACTCACCGTTCAGTGGTTTTTATGCCTGAATCGTGTCGAAATTTTGCATACGTGTTCTTCTTCTTCCCCATTTGACATTTGCATACTTTCTGTTTCCTTCTTCACCCGGTGACTAGCGTCAGGAATGGAGCTTTAACGTTTGCATGAGCAACATTTCCAACTGTGCCAGTGCCTTTATGAGTGAATTCCGACTATGCAGTCCTTGACGAAAGTTGTATTTTTGCCTCGTATCACAGCACAGAATCGTTGGGCATGGTTAAGTAGTGCAAACTGAACTATGTTCAGAAGTTGAAATTTGAATCCCCCTCCCCTCGCTACTGAACCACGCTCAGCGATTCAGATTTTGAGCTGCAAATTTAAGTTTAAGTCTAAGCTTTAGAAAGCATTTAATGAGACACAAAAAATAACGGTATAAAATAGTTGTTCGCTACTCCAAAGTCTAAAGCGCCCTCTATCGGAATTTTTTGAAAATTTTCTTTAAAATTTATTTTCAAGAAAATACTGACATAAAGAATAATTTTAGCAAAACGCGGCATTAGTTAGAGCCTAATCTACGACACAAAGATCGGGAATAACTGATTTTTGTTCTGGGGGGAGAAGGGTTTCAAATTTCAAATTTCAGTTTATGCTACTTAACTACTCGTTAGGACTCAGATTTTTAGATCAAAATTTAAGTTTAAGTCTAAGCTTTCGAAATCATTTAAAGAAATACAAAAAATAACGTTAAAAAATAGTTGTTTGTTACTCCAAAGTCTAAAGCGCCCCCTATCGGCATTTTTTGAAATTGAACTTTAAAATTTTATTTCAAGAAAATACTGGCATAAGGAAAATTTTTTGCAAAAACCGCAAACGAATCGACCAATTTTTCCATGTTTTATAATCATTTGAAATTTCGGACCCTAAACTTTAATGCCCCCTATCTCCTTGGGAATACGTCTGGGACCCTTAGTCTCCTATTTAATATTATTTGTCTTTAAGTGTACTATAACCCCTTAAAGTTCTGCCCATCTTTTATGAATCACCCTGTATACATATATATGTATGTATATCCATGTATTTATAACACTGGCGGCCGGCTAACCGAAAAGTACCGAAAATTTTACTGTATGTTAGTTTCCTTTGTACATTTCATATTTATGACATTGGTGAAGGCAATGAACTAAAATCTAAGAAATGTTTTAAATGTTTCAAAACTTATAGCATATTGCACTTGTTTACATGTTAATTTTCATAAAATTCATCAATGTCATTCCACAAAAACATCCATAAAACAAAAAATATTTATTTTAAATTTAAATCTTTAGTTCATTGCCTTCACAATAGTGTAAACAACATATTTTAAATTTCATAGTGATATTCCAATAATTTTCTGAGGAATAATGTTTTGCGTATGGAATTTTCACCGAAAATTACATTTATCCAAAAAATGCATTTAAAGTTTAGATTTTTGTTTTACTACAAGAATTCCAGTAATTATACATCTAAACTTCATTGTTTTTATAAGTCACTCATTTCTTTAAAAGTACTGACCCTTTTTTAATCTCTAGAAGGCCATATTTCCCCCCCCCCCGTTTTTTAACAAAGCAAAGCATGATATTTCACATCAAAGATGCGACCATTATCACAAACACCATATTCTTCAGTTTTAAGTGACTTGGATTGTTTGTGGCTTATTCAATACCTTTTAATTTCATGTATAATTCAATATTATACAATTTTACAGGTAAATAATAAAAAAACAGAGCTCGTGTTCTGTATCTAGGCTAGTCAGTGATGATTTGGCACCCAGAAGCAGAATTTTCAGTATCAATCTGCAGCAAACCAAAATTTATCTGCGACCCAACAATACTGAACCAAGCTACTATAATAAATACTCACTGTAACCCATAAAATAAGCAAAATTTACATTTTACAAAGAAAATTAATAACAAACACAATAACTCCTAAAACAAAGTAAATTTGTGATTTTTCTTTAAAGCTCAATATTTATTTTTAAGCTGGTAGATTGATCTGCAAGGTCTAAAATAATCTGTAGCGCTGCTGCCGTGCTGCACAGTTTCCGCTATGGAGATTTGGTACACGATCACTTTCTACGCCATGTCATTCATATCATTCCACAAAAACACCCATAAGACAAAAAATGTTTCTTCTAAATTTATACCTACTTTAAATTTCATAATGATATTCCAATAACTTTTCGAGAAATCATGTTTTGCGTATGGAATTTTTACCGAAAATAACTTTTCCAAAAAATGCATTTAAAGTTTAGATTTATGCTTTACTACATGAATTTACAGTACTATACATCCAAACTTCACTGTTTTTACAAGTCATACTCATTTTTTTTAAGTACTGACCCTTTCTTTATCTTTAGAAGGTCATATCCCCCCCCCCCCCTACTGGTTCTTCAACAAAGCAAAAGATGACGTTTCTCATCGATGTAACCGTTATCGAAAACACAATGTTCTTCAGTTTTAAGAGACTTGGATTGTTTATGGTTTATTCAATACTTTTTAATTTCATGTATAATCCAATATTATGTAATTTTACAGGTAAATAATGAAAAAAAAATAGAATTCGTCTTCTGTATCTAGGCCAGTTGGTGCCGATTTGACATGCAATCACTTTCTACCAGGGATGTAGTGGAGGGTATACGGGTGTATACGCCGTATACCCTCTGGATTTTTTTAAGGAACACCGTATACCCTCTGTTTCTCAAGAAAGCTATAGTATGTACACTTTAGGGTATACGCCCTACCTTGAGCGTATACCCTCTGCTTAGTGCGTATACCCTCTGTTTTTTTTACGACTACACCACTGCTTTCTACGCCAAGGTTGTCAATCCAAAATTCAGACATGGTACAGGGTCAGCAAAAAAAAAAGCTGAACTTTCACGGCCTAATGGAATTTTGACGAAATTCACATTTTTTCGCAGTGTTCAGATGAAATTTGCGCTTTTTCTGCGATACATTGACGAAATTAGTGTTTTTCCCCGACCACTTGACGAAAATCGTGTTTTTCTGCAATCTTTCGAAGAAATTCGTGTTTTTTCTGCAATATTTCGAAGAAATTCACGCATTTACCACGATCTTTTGTCAAAAATAGCACGTTTTCCACGATTTTTTGCCAAAAATCGCGCATTTTCCATGATTTTTTGCCAAAGATCCATTTTTTTATCATCCGACAAAAATCGTTCTTTGACGAAATTCACATTCTTTTTTCGCGATCCTTCGACGAATTTCGCGTTTTTTCCACGACCTTTCAAAGCAATTCGCTATTACACAATCTTTTGCCAAAATTTGTGTATTTTGCACGATCTTTCGCCGAAATTCGCATATTTTACAAGATCCTTTGGCAAAATACGCTTTTTTCTGCAATCCTTTTGATGAAAATCGTGTTTTTCCAGCGATCCTTTTGTGGAAGTCGCATTTTTTCCTGCGATCCTTTGAAGAAATTTGCACTTTTCCTGCGATTCTTTGAAGAAATTTGCATTTTCCCGCGATCGGTTGAAGAAATTTGCTCAATTTGGCACGGTTCATACTCGCGTTTTTGTTGTATTACATCCATTCCCACTAATCCCCCCCCCCCTCTATTAAAAATGTCAACAAATTTTAATGCATATTTGCATCGATCCCAGAGATAATAAAATTCACTGCCAAAAAAGCGGAATTCCGCGTTTTCGCGGAAAAGTAACATGTCTGAAAATTATATGTGTTTGCCAAATTACTTATACATTTATCGACAAGCTTGACAGAGCAGCCCAGAAGTAGAATTACACCCAAAAATAGAATGTTCATGAAATTTCAAGCAAAATTTATATTATTATGTAAAAGTGAATAAAACATACCCTATAAACAAAACAATGCTAACCAGCACATACTTCAGGAGGGGGGGGGGGTGCCAAATGAAGATATTGATTGTTTATAGTTTCATACAAAAATGTATGTATATATGAAGTAACAAGATACTCGCAAGCTCATGTTAAACTTATGGGAGCGTTCTTTTCAAATTTGTGAAATTGAAAGTAACTTTTTAAAAAAAATCTGCAACCAAAATTGAAAAAGTAAACACTAACCTAGTTAGAATTCAATCTCAGCCATTCTAAGAAAAATACATTTTGCTAGCAAAAATATATTTTGACAACATGATTGTAAAAAACGAACTTTGAAGCAGGATATGAAAAAAAATCTAAAGAAAATTATTTAAAGCTTTCTTTTAAGAATATTAACTTTAGAATTGAATAAAAACAAGTATCTTACCTTTGCAAAAAAAGCTATTACATCTCTTATTTACCTATAACCTTTAGTTACTAAATAAAGAAAAAGAACATGAAAAAAATTTTTACTTTTAGAAGTTCAAAACAACTAGTCGGGATAATATGATTCATTTTGAGCTAATCGTGTGCTCTGAACAAATTATTCTTTGTGTCTTCTGATTGGCGTTATAGCAATAGGTCGTTTCCTGCCAGACATAATCTGCAAATATCACAAATTTTCTTTCAAAATAGCATTCTATTCTAATACTACAAAAGAAAAACACGATGTCTCTTTCCCCTTCATTTTGATCTCAAATAGCAATCAAGTAAGTTGAACATCCATTGCACATATCATCGGAGTTGAAAATTAGTTTGTTTCAAGTTGGGAAATTTTTTAATTCTCCCCCCCACTCCCCCCCCCCCCCCCTAGGCCTGGACCTTAAATCGATTTAAAGCTTACATCGGAAATCCGATTTAAAAATTGGTCTTAAATCGATTTAAGCTAAAATCGGAAATCGCGATTTAGCCAATGTCTTAAATCGCAATTTAGCCATTATCTTAAATCGCGATTTAGCCCTTGTCTTAAATCGCAATTTAGCCCTTGTCTTAAATCGCGATTTAGCCATTGGCTTTAAATCGGTTTAAAACAAAATACTCATTCAGAGCTAACATCGGAAAACCGATTTATCTACTTTGATGTATCTACCACTTACATGCCAAGCTGGTGTTAAATCGATTTAGGAGGATCCGATTTAAGCAAACATCGCAAGCCTCAATGATTTCTGATTTAAGACAAACAAGGCAAGCTGGTGTTAAATCGATTTAGGACGATCCGATTTAAGCAAACATCGCAAGCCTCCATGCTTTCCGATTTAAGAAAAAGACGATTTAATGAAAACAAGGCAAGCTGGTGTTAAATCGATTTAGCAGGATCCAATTTAAGAAAAAGGCGATTTAAGAAAACAATGATTTAAGTAAGAATTTATATTTATTTATTTATTTTGTAAACAAGATTCAGAGTTTACAAGATTGGAATGTGTATTTTTCAGAAATTAAGAACTTATGTAGTGGAAAGTTGAAAGGAAAAAGTAATGTTTAAATCTTAAAATCCAAATTCATCGAAGTTCAATTTATATGCTAATGCAATCATTTGATGATAAATTAAGTTTTCACATATTTGAGTAATACTGCAATATGTATTTTTTATTTTCCAATATTCTGTAATTAATTAAAATGTTTTAAAGTAGAATCCTGCATTGCTTCAAAAGATTGTTTTCCTGAAATTCATTCAGCATTTATATGATTAAAAATAATAATAATAAAGTTTTATATTTAAAATCCAAACTCATCGACTTGCAGTTTATACTTTTATGCATTCTTATGATGAAAAATTCATTTTTTACATGTTTTAGTAATATTTTAACATTTATTTTTTATTTTCTATTATTTTGTAATTAATGAAATTATTTTAAAGGTATAGTCATGCATTGTTTTGTGTATCACTATTTGGCCGTGATCCACATGAAATATTTTTCTTTTACTACTAATAATTTTTTCCTGAAATTGATTGAGTATTTATGGTTGGAAAAAAAGAATAAAGTTTCATATTTAAAATCCAAATTCATCGAATTTCAGTTTTTATTTTTATGCATTCTTCATTTATTTTTTTACATGTTTGGGTAATATTTTAATACATATTCTTTATTTTTTATTATTCTGTAATTAATTAAAATATTTTAAAATAGTCATGCATCAGATTTGACATCCGATTTCAATGCCAGTCACATGAATTGAGTATCTTGCTGAAATTGATTTGCTATTTATATCTAAATTCATCCATTTTTAGTTTATATTTTTATGCATTATTTTCATGAAAAATTAATTTTCATATGTTTAGTTATTATGGGAATATTTTAGTTTTAATTTATTATTATTTTGTAATTAATTAAAAATACTTTAATAAAGTTCTGTAATGAGTCAAGTAACTTTATTTTTACAGCAGAATAAGGGAGGGCTGGAGGAGGCATTCATTAGATTTTTCTGCAGATCTGCGATTTTTTGACATTTTGTTATCATTAAAAAGAGATATATTTTAAGATTATATTTTATTACTAATCTTAAAGGATGGCAACAACCACGAAAAAAAGCAGCAATTTCAGTGATGTGCTCCAAGGGTCACACTTTCAATCCTTCTCCATCCGCTATATAAATGTCAGCATTTATGTTAAACAAATCTTATTTTAATCTAAAAGTTAAAAAGATATAAAATTGCACCTTATTTCTCATATCTCCCCCCTCCTTTTTTTTTACTACTTTTCTCATCATGGTAAATGAATAGTTAAATTCATCATTGAAGTCTTTTAATATGCTTCTGTTTTACCTCAGTAACTTTTTAAATCTGTGTCTGTAAAAAAAAAAAAAAAAAAAAAAAAAGTGTATGTAGGCTGTTAGCAATGAAGTGCTATTTGAGTGGGCTAGGGGAAGCCCCCCCCCCCCCTCCTTAAGGAATTTAGATTGTAGCATGCATAACAAGTCAGACAAAAAAAAAAAAAATCATTTTCTTTTATATTACTTCTTATAGAATGAGTTTATAAAATGTATTACAATAGGTCACTAATTTTTAAAATGGATAAAAAAACTAGTGTTTTGGGACATTCAAAGCTTTTTTATGTGTAAAATATACCTCTTTTCAAAATTATTTGACAAATTAAAAGCTAAGTATACTAAATAATACAGGAGGGGGGGGGGGCACATAAAGATCGTATTTTGTTACTAAAAATTAAAAAATAGGCTTCCATATTCTAAAATGTAAAATCTGTGTTAAATCGCGATTTAGCACTAAATCGCGATGTTGGATGGATGATAAATCGATTTAAGAAATTTCTACATCGCCCAGTCCTACCCCCTCCCCCCCCCCCCCCCAATAAATATCTGTCGCTACGCACCGACGAATCGATAAGGAAACGACGAATTTAATCACAAAATCCATCATTATAGCAAATTTCTGCCTGTTAACAAGTAAACAAACAAACGTGGTTTAAGATTCAGTTCAACAAGATTCAATCTTATGGATTCAATAAACGATTCAAGACGAAAATTGAAAAAAACAAAATTATAAATAACAATTATATTGAATACATATAATTAAAAAAAATTTCCCCTTTTTTAAAAATGAATCTAAATATTTTTTCGACAAAAAGCAATAATATGGAATAATAATTTCTTCATAACAAAAGAGAAAGATAATATCAATCGAAATTTCATTTAATATATTTAATATTTTAAAACACATAATAATTAACATTTAAAATTTTAATATTTAAAAAAAAAAAAAAAGATTTACTGCCTACATTCAGATTGTTAACTCAACTTAGAATACCTAAAATGACTTTGCAAATTTTGTTTCTGATTTTATACCCACAGCAGATGGATTAAGACTCCTCCTACATACGAAGTGACGTCAAACCTATTCACCAATCACAGACGAGAAAAGTAAAAAAAAGCGATTCTTTAAAATAACGATTTTTAAAATAAAACGAGTTTTCCCAGAAAAACGAAAAGTGATATTCACCTCGTATTAATCAGATTTATATTATATATCAATTTGAAGAAAATCGTTAGAACGGTTTTCGAGATTTTCAAATTAGGAACTTCTTCCGTACCATACCAACGTTTTCACTTTAAAAATGGCTATTTAGATCTCAAAATATACTGCATGTAGAAATGTAAAAATTTCAGTATATGATTAGACTGCAGATATAAGACTGTTCTAGAAAATTCAGAACAATAGGACCTATATCTGCTGAGTTATTAAAAGGCGGCTTTTCGCGTTTTCTTTGATGTCAAGTTAGCTGTCGAGTTCCGCCATCTACGAATTCTACGATATGATACGATACGATTTTAACGATACGATACGATACGATTTTAGGCTGCATCACTCAGAATACTACCGTCTTCCATGATAATATAAAATAATAGATGACAGCAAAAAAAAAAAAAAAAAAAAAAAAAAAAATTGTCTTTTTTAAAGTTTTTATTAAAGTTATAATTTTAATTTTTTACGCCAGGTGGTATTTAATGCTGTATATTGGCAATATTGTAAAATTGATATTAAGCAATTTTAAATTGTTTTTAGATATTTTAAATAATGATAAATAATTTTAAATAATTTCTATTTATATTATATTAATTGTATTTATCACAGTATTTCAAAATGAATTAACTGAATCCATAGGTTTTAATTTCTGTGTTAACTTAACTGTTTTATTCACCTTAATCTTATCATGCTTATGGATTCCATGTGCGGGAATCTATTTTGAAAATCTACTGGGAATTTATTCGGTAAGTTGTGTAAGATTTCTATTGCTATAAATTAAATATTTAATGGGCTGTAGTGTTTTTTTTTCCATTTCATGCCATTTGATAAAGTTCTGTTTTCACCTTGAGACTATTCTTTTGGATATATTGGTTGTTCGAGTACAGGAGAAAATTTTTTTTCAGCTTTAAGCTTTTTTCTCACAGAAAACAACCGATTTGCTTATATCATTGAATTCTGTACTCTTGAAAACATAATTCAATATATAAGTTTTTAATTTTTTCAGAATCCATATTCTTTGTTTTTTATTCTTCCTCATTAATTCTTGTAATTAAGTATAAGGTACTTTCTTTTATACATGCAGTTCTATATTATAGGTTTGTGGCATCCATTTTTATTGTCAATCATTCACAATAATGTGGTTTTTGATGATGGTCGGTAATGTTTAATCAATGGTTATATATACATATATGTGTGTGTGTGTGTGTGTGTGTGTGTGTATAAACATATATTATTGATAATAACATTTAATATTATAGTAATTTCATACAGTTGGTCTGATAGGAAAATATCTAAAATTATGATTGTATGAGCCATGCAGAGTGGTGATATCTGCGATAGCAATATGTATTTTAAACTCAGTGATCTTGAAACACTAATTTTCTGCAGTTTTGCCATGATAACTATAGAACCAGTTAACAGATTTACATATTTCTTTTTTAAAAATAAAGGAAATTAAATTTTCTACAAACTGTAGCAGATTTTTTTTTTTCAAAATTACAAAAAATTAATATGTACCATTGTGCCAAAATGTTTCATTTGGGAAACAAATGAATGGCTAGAGTTGCCAAATTGTGAGTGATCAATTTTTACTCTCTCTCTCTTTTTTTCTTTTGTGTGTGAGTGTAGTTGTCAGTAAAGGTGAAACTCTTATTGCCATTATTGAACAATTGATGTTGCTTATCCTATTCAATCACACCATAGCATATGCTAGAGATCTACACGGGCTGAAATTTCCAGACCAAAACCACTGTAAGTTCTAAAACTTAAAGCTTGGCCCAGTCTCACTGAATTTCTACAAAACATGCCAATATTTCTGCAATAACATCGTCCTACAATTAAAATTATTCAAAAAACACAAATTGGCTTTGACAATTGCATTCAAATGAAAATTCAGCAAGAAGAATCAACATATTTTAGAATGAAAGAGAAGGATTGCAAAAGAAAATCATAATTTTAAAGCAAGCTCTACAAAGAAAAAGGTAGGCTTCAAAACATATCTTTGTAATTTATCAAACCAAATTAAGTCTCTAGAAAATTCACTAGACAAATGCATAAAATAACTATAATTTTTACAAACATAAATAAATAAAACGCCAGCCAAACATAGAGCTTCTAGAGGGGGGGGGGGGGGGGGTAGTATTAGATGTCTGCATGAGATCAGGATTAGCCTAAAATTCGAGCTCGTTTCAGGCTAAATTTATTTCATTGGGCTCAAACTGGGCCAGATCTAGATTTCCTTATTCACGGGTCAGGATGTGTATTATTTTTTCTGACGAGTTTGGCTAGGCCTAGACTCCATTTTTCCTTGGCTGTATAAGTTATCAGTAAGAGATAATACTGTAAAAATAGAAGAAAAATTTGTGATATTCTATATTCCTTTAATGAAGCTTTTAGATAATAGCAGTCTGCTATATTTAAATTTAATTTGGTTTAATAAAATACAGGAACATTTTTTTTTAAATTTACTTTATCTTTGTAGAGTTTTAGATTATGATATTTTGAAATCCTCTTAAAAAAAAAATTAATCTACCATATGTGCCAACAATGAGGAGGGGGGGGGGGGAGGATAGAGCTGTGATTTTGAAATTTAATTAACTAAATTTCCTTTACCTTTGATGATCTGAAAAAAAAAAAAAATTATATATATATATATATATATATAGTAAACTATATTCTTCGCAAGTGCCATTAAAGAATTAACCACTAAGAGAAACTAGAACTAAGAAGTATACATGGGGCTTTGCTCACTGAATTCCTGTGGAAGACGATTTTTAATTGTGCTTATGTGTTTGTGTATGTGCTTCTTATGTGTTTAAAATTTACCAAAAAAATATGAAAATGAGTAGAAACCTTTTAATTATTTAATAATTAATGCTAATAAGAAGACAATAATTAACTTTATTTTAATACCATTAGGAATACAGTACAGAACCATTTATCCGGAATGCTTGGGGTCAGATGTATTCCGAATAACTGGTTTTTCCAGATAACTGGTTTTTCCAGTTAACTGGCTGTGCATTAAAGCAGCATCCATTTGATAAGTTTTATGGAATATGTGTGGTTGTGACATTATTTCTGATTTTAAAATATTAGATTACTTGGATTAAAAATCAATGCAAGAAAGATCAAAAGTTAACCAGAGTTTAAAAGAAGGTAATTTATGGGAATCCCTTAGGCACAAAAATTCTCCTGTTTCCTCTGCATAAAAATTAAAACATCTAAAATACAACTAAATGTGTTTTCATTTCAAATACTAGATGATATCATCAAATTATACAATTGTTTCAAGAAAAGCCTATGTCAAACTGGCAGTGTATGACACCTTTTTATGCAAAGATTCTGAAATCAGTTTATCAGAAATATCATTCTGGATAACTGGTTTTCCGGTTAACTGGTTTCCGGATAAATGGTTCCATACTGTACATGCATTTAATTTCACTTCTTATAATTAGGGCAGCTGCTATGTTAGGACAAATCATATCAGAACCAATGTGTCAGAAATTAATCCAAATATGCTGCATTAGATTTTGTTTAATGGCATTGATTTTTGAGAAAAACAATGTAAACTTTGAAAGATATCATGACAAAGCACATATTTTAATTTAAGCGAAACAGTTTCCAAGCTACTTCAAAACTGATATAAATTAAACCTCTTAAGTGCAATAAAACATTCAACAAGTTTTTCAAACAATTTTGTAAAGAGCTGACAATGCCTTAATATTTTGAAAGCAATTACACACAAACAGAGGAAAAAAAAAAGAAAGAAAGAAAAATAAAAGAAAATGCATACTCAAATAAATACATTTAAAGATTTCATTCATTGCTACAAATAGCTAAGTCTTTGTAAAAACAGCTATTGCATTTTAATAAAGGCAGAATTCTTAAACTTTGCTGAGATATAGTGCAATATGGTACAATATAATATATCATAGAAAATGGGCTCTTTCAGCACAAAAATCAACTTTATTATCAAATATCAAAATCTTTCAAGCAATGAATTCCCTTTAAATCACTAATAAATTTTAACTAATTTAATTTTTATTTTGAAATAAACTTACAAATGAACAGAAATTAATAAAAAAAATATGTCACTAAGGGGTTACATCCAGTCATGTGGTACAAAAAATTGCATTTTTTTTCTCCACTAAACAGTTATTTTTTTTTCTTCATTTTATTTTTACTTTTATAATACAATAATACTTAAAGATAATTTTGATGCGTTATTATTACTATTTTTTTTTTAATTAAATATATTCGAAGATAAATCTGATCTTCGGATGTGTCTCGCTCTCTCTTTTCTTTTTTTGGTTTGTGGTGATCACAGTAGCATAAATTCAACTTATTTGGAATTAAAAAAAGTATAAGTTATTAATCAAATAAGGCTTATTCTAGAGATTGGACAAAAGAATTTATGAAAACCTGATTTTTATCAAAATAGGTGCTGTCTGAAGAGAGAAAAAAAGGTTTTTTTTATTATTAAAAAATATTTCTTTATATAATTATATAAGAATAGATCTGACAAAATTGGAAGTGAATTGATTCAGTAGATTTTGGGTAATCATCGATGGTCACCAAATTGAAAAATGCATTTTTGATAAAAATGAGCTTGTATTATGAGCGGTAGAACTTATAAAAAAAAGTCACTGGCCTGCTACATCAAATTCTATTAAGTCCCTTTAACCCTATGAGTGACCCCTCCCCCCTACTAGAATATAAATCAAACTTCTTTTGCAGTTATCCAAAATTTTCATCATCATAAAATGTAAAACTATAATTTGCTAAAAATTAAACAGTACATAAAGAAAAACTATAAATTATTAATTAAATATTTCATTTCAGATTATCTATTTCAACTGACTAAGGTTTAATGCAATTTTTTAAAATAAAATAAAATTATGCGATTTGTGTTTGATTGCAGTTTTCTCAGAGACGGGAAAGTTTACGTCTACCTGTCAGAAAGGGGGGAAAGTTAGTGGTCCTGCGGAGCATTAAATTTTTCTAGTTAGTGGTCCGATTGAATTTTCGGTGATCTTGGACCAGTGGACCACCAAGGATTTCGAACGCTGATTATAATTATGGTATGATACGTATTATTTATTTATTTACAAAGAATAATCTACTCCATAAAGCAGTCCCTATTAAGTTGACAAAGCCTCAAGAACTGTAACTTACAAAAAACAGATTGTTTTTAAAACTCATGACTAGGTCTAACTCTTTAAGAGCAAATAAATTTCAAGTATGACACAAGATAATTCTCTCAATAAAATACAAAACTCACCCACGAATAGGGCACCAACAAACTCCCCAAACTTGAGATGCAGGGCCTCCAGGGCGCTCAATTTTCACTTTCTCATCACCATTCTGAAAATAGAAATTTTCATTTTGATAAACAAAAGCGGTAACACTCAATGAGAAACTTAAAATCAGAATATTAATCTTACAATGCTTATGGGTCAATATCACAAAATACGGAAATTGCAGTCCATACAATAAAATTTCTATTTAATGTTACATAATGCAATTTTCTTTTTTACATTCCAATAAAAAATATTCTTAGAAGTATTTTCAAGAGATATTACATTCATAATAACACAAAAATAAAGCAATTAAAAGACTTAAAATTTCAGATTGTCATTTTCCTGACATGCCACACTGTGATGTGTACAAAGTAAAAGGCTTTCTGCTATACTGTACAAATATTTCTTTTTCTAGTTTTTTTAATTTCTAATTAATAATTATACCTTATATAACACATATGTGGAAGGGAACAAGTTCTGTATTTTACAAATAATTTTTCATAATTAAACTATGATTGTCACTGAAAATGAATGTCATTGTCCTGGTCTGCTCATTTTAGTTCTTTATGAGGTATAAAGATGGCACTGCGGAATAATTCTTCTTGTTCTTGACGTAGTTCAAGTCAGAAGTAGTAAAATCATTGCTACCAGCAAGATCTTTTAGATACTTCTTTGAAAATAATGTGTTTAAAGGCTTTGTAAAAATTGAGTAGACTTTTATTATGTCATTTTCCTGGCTTCTATAAATTACAAATAAAACTGAACATTACACTGAATTTGAGGTACTATAGAGGAAACATGTTCCTTTAAACAAAATTAAAATGTTAGATCTAAAAATAAAAAAAACAAGAATGTGAAAAATATTTTAGAATGAATTGTCATTATCCTGGCATACATATGCCAAGAAAATGGCACATACTTATAATTACATAAAACTGAACTTAAGCTCTTCAAACTTTAACAATTTTACATACAAATTCCTTTATTTAGCTATTCAACCAACATTACAAAAAAAAAAAAAAAAAAAAAAAAAAAAAAATCAAAAGCTTTGAAACGATTTAAATTTTCAAAATCTCACATTTTGTGATATTTACCCTTAATCATATTGTACAATAATCATAGATTTATTATTTACTTTATTCTTTTTTTTTTTTTTCCTTTTTACCTAACTTGGCTCTGCATTACAGGGAAAACTCTTTTCAAAAATTAATTTTTAAAGAGAACTTTCGCATGTAAATAAATAGGAAAATAACTGTGAATCTCAGCATAATGATTCAGTAACAAAGAAAAATAAGGTAACACCTGGCTTACAAGAAAACTCTCTAATAAAATCTAAATTTTGATATGCAGAGTGATCAAGATAGGACACATTCAAATCAAAAGTTATCCATAGAAAATAGACAGTCTTTGAAATTTAAAATATTTTGGGGAATCTGGTGTTATACTAGAAATTAGTATATAATGCGTCAAAATGACGGAATGTTGATCTGCATTTCATTTTAATAAGATTTCATACAAACAAACAGAATGAAGGTTTTATTACTAAAGGGTTTGTATTGTAGAAAATGACAAAATCAAAATTATTATTATTATTTATTTTGTAAAATTTTATTTTAATTTTATCAATGTTTAAGAGCTTAGCTTATATCCATTTGAAATTTGCTTGCATTGAAAATAAAATTTATACTTCTTATCAAATGTAATTAATATGTAAGGAATATACAATGCCATGTACTACATATATTAATTACATCATTGCAGATAAAATTTTGATTTTTAATATTGTAAAATATGAACATAACCTTGGAATGAAAACAAAATAGTAATTTAATAAGAGAATGTCAAAAAATAATTTTTTCATACTAATGCAATCATGATAACATCTTATATTTCATGGCACCTGGGGAAAAAAAAAAAAAAATTATTTATAAAGCAAACAAAATTCTTAAAAAAGCGGATAACTGTTAACCTCTTAAAAAATTAAAGTAAAATTAAAATTCTATCAAAGGTATCATAACAAAAAAAAAAATTCATTTTATTTGTATTGTATGAAATTTTTAAATTACATAACTAAAACATTTAAAAAATGATTTCAAATTACATTGTAACGTCCTGTAATTATTTTTTATAAAAAACTATAATTTCAGTCAAAAGTTCCATCATTTATATCCATTGCCAAGAGATGGTGCCAAAACAATATTGAAATAAAGCGCAGTTCATACATGGAACCGCTGTCTTGTTTTATAATGTCTTGTTTAATAATAAACTCCGTTTTTTCACAAAACATAAGTCGGTATGTAAAAGTGGAAAACGTATTTTAATATTTAAAGGCTTCAAAAATGTGCTTTTACAAATATTTTAAGAGCGGAGTCGGATGTTAAACAGTATATTTTTAATGAAACGATCAAAGAGTTGTTCACATGTTTCTAGATTTGGAATTTGTGCTAATGAATGGCAACGGTATTCGTTTGTTTCTATCGATAACCTGTTGTTGGTAGCTGGGTATTTTTAAATTAGAACTTAAATCATTATAATTGTATAGTTTTTGAAGCTTTTAGAGAAAATGAAGAAGAATAGATGTGATATAATGTGGTTTATTATAAATCAAACAATAGCCTTATTCAGGGGATCAGAATGCTTAAGCCTAACATGGCCACAATATTTTTTTTCTGAGGATGAGCATGATTATTGGGGTCCGGATGAGTTCACTCCAGAACTGTTATACACTTAGCGCTATTATATATATAATCAAAGCAGCTGTTGGTAATGTAGGCATTCTTCCCACTCTAAAATTGAAAGGATAGGTGGTACAAAATATAATGATAAGTGGAAATTACTATTATCAATTTTGCATATTCTATTAAATGTTACACAATTCACTAGAATAAATTTTTTTATACCCTAATGGATAAAAAAAAAAAAGAATATCTTTGGTATTAGACCCATCCAATAATTTCACAAATAATTTTATAACATAAACAGATTTGTAACTCTATGTAACTTGACAGTTATGGATAAAGACAAAGCCAAAGTTCATATTCATCTTTAAAAATGAAAATCAAGGACTATTTAAGACTTTTGAGAACCAAAACTAAAAAAAAAAGTAAGGGCCTATAAACTATGAATTATAATATGCATTTTAAATACAATTTTTAAATATTAAAAATGGGAGAGGGATTTCAGCATGTGACAGTCAAAATTTAGAAGACTATTACTTATAGCTATTTCAATGTAACAAATACATCATTGAATTTTGGGAGGGGAAATTAAGATGATTATTTATCTATATAGACACTACAAAGTGTAAGAGGGAGGTGGGGGGTTGATGGGAAAGAAGCAAACTTTTTCTTTGAGTTTGATTATTTATCATTACTATAGAGCAATGGTTCCCAAACTTTTTCACTTGCAGAGCCCCTTTTAGAAAGAATTTCTCAGAGGAGACCCTGTAGCCTACTGTACATTATGTTACAAGTTAATGATTTTTAGATGCATTTCTACCGAGCACAGAAAGAAGGAATGAATAGCAATCTAAACAATTGTGCATTGTACCAGAAATAAAATTTTATTTAGAATCTTTAACCAAAATAGTGAATTTAATCTTCTATTACCATCAAAACAGGTAGAAAATAAATACAACAACTATGTGGACAATAAATCTTACATTATTAGAGTGACGATCAATAATGCATAAACGTTTAATGTGATGGGATTATTTAGCACAAATATCTGAATTCTGGTCCAGTTGATAGTAATTGCAGGCGAATGTTCCGGTTTACATTTTAAGACTTCTGTATTTGGTTTTGGTGGCTGCGTTAGTCGAAAATCTTGCTTCATAGACATATGTCGTTGAAAGAGTCGACAAAACTAATTATGCTTTCTCAGACAAAATTTTAAATTCATCTATCAAATAGAATAAAAAATATGATAGGCTTTGGTCTTAAAGTAGATTTTTAACACTAATTATACCAGGAATTTTACCAAAGTTTTATTAAAAATATTTCAGACCAGAATTTTTATTTAAAATTATTTAACTCTCCTTTTTTTTATAACTTATATATGATTGATTTTTATTTTATTTATTTTAAGAATAGTTTCTGGTTCAAATTAAAATATTTTCATTTGGTACCACCGAATAATCGGTTGCTGGTATATTCAGTATTAACTTGCATCGGATGTCAAATCAACAAGGACCTCGTGTTTCTCAGAGTTTAAGCTGGCAGGATTGTTTGATAATGCTGAACCCATTTAGTATAGATTCTAAGTCGTCCAAGGTCTTCTCTATTTAGCTGCTGAAAAATATTGCTTAAACAATATTTTCAAAGCAATAGGATGCACTTGAATATTTATTTGTGCTTTTTTTTAATCTTGTATTGTTTGCATTATTTTTTAACAAGAGGCACGTAATTGCTATCATTATTTCCCTCAGAATTCGACCAATACATGTTTCATCTTAAAAGAAGACATGTTTGGTAACTGCATCGGAAATTGTGACTGATTTTCATTGCAGTGATAAATACATTTATTTCATTTTGCTGAACATATTGGCCAAATAAGCCCTTAGCATTCACAATCTTTATTAATTAAAAGTTTTGCCATTTTAAAGTTATGGTTCTTCTAATATCACCTCTGCAGTTACAACAATCGTGTAAACGGTCTTCCTCGACATGACCATCTTACTTCAATATGCAGTAAGAGGGGCGGATGCCGTTTTGCAATAACTTCACACATAAGTTTAAAAAGTTTGCTTTTAAGAGTTCATGATTTTATGTACTGTATTATTCTAATGGCACCATTCATCTTTTTCATAAGCTCAGAAGACATTTATTCGGGGACAGTGTGTATCTGTAAAGGGCACAATAGATGGTGCAACAGTGCTTTGCTACATCTTTAATTTTTGCAAATGCTCCAGCATTGTAATCCATCATTGCTTTTGCATCATGAGTGCATTCATGCCCACACGTTTCCCATGTAGTCATGTTTCGTCTCTTAGTTTGTTGATGTGTAGTTCTCTACAAACAATATGACCTGATAGATTTATGAAACCTCTTTTGGACTAGTGTTAGTTAGGCACTTAATTTTAATCAAGTTAATTTTCTGAAACACCATATTAATAGAGATGTCAAATCTAGTTCCTGGTCCATTTAAAAAAAAATAAGTTCAGTGGATTCATGCATTTGTA
This sequence comes from Maratus speciosus, assembly GCA_963932465.1. Lineage (NCBI taxonomy): Eukaryota > Metazoa > Arthropoda > Arachnida > Araneae > Salticidae > Maratus > Maratus speciosus. The sequence continues at coordinate 55,072,890 of OZ010799.1, read as the reverse complement.
GTGCAAAGTTCGTACATCTGAAGAGACTGTTAAGTGTTCTTGTACATCATTAGTAGTTAATATTTTTTAAAAACGATGTTATTTGACAAGGGAATATTGGATATTAAATTAACAACTTTTTCATAAAGCAAATTCTTGACAATATCAATTTTACAAGGTTTATTAAGAGTCTCTGCAAGTATATGATCTTTGTGAACTTAAGTGACTCAGACTATCAGGTAGGTGCCAGTGGGTCATATGCGTTGTCTTAAGGGGACGACAGGGTCAAACCAAGCAAACTGCCAACATTAATTTTAGAACATTATTTTTGTCCTAATGAATCACAGTGATTAAGCAGGACAAAAGTAAAAAAATTGAATTAGTGGTAGAAGTACTATGTCTTTTTGCTTATTTCACCTTCGTGAAGTCTGTGCTTATGTCCAGGACATTTCATATTTGCTTTAACAAATATGGTGATAGTTTTTTTTTTAAGCATACATAAGTTACTTTGCCCTTCACATTGAAAAAAAAATCAGGTGGTTTATCTTTCAAATCAGAATGGTTTCTTTCGAAATAATGACACAGTTGAGCATGAAACATCGCGTTATTGGATAACACTTCAACTCAAGCCACATTGTGAGGAATTTAAATAACCACTTTTTCCTTCAGAATACAATTTTTCGCTTTCCTTTATTAAATCAGTATTTGATTCTCCATTTATAACATTCTTTTTAATTAGAAAACATAAACATAGATTAGTTACAAGTGGAAACTAATATTTACACTGGATATTTTTTAACCCCCTAAGTGTTTGGGGTGTAATATTCCGTTCACTAAGCATGAGTTCAGAATTCAGCAATATAAAAAACAAGTCAAAGGCCATTTTTAATAATAAAAAAAAAATATTTTTCTTCTTAAAATAGTCTACATAGGGGTGAAATCAAAACAACTGTTTATGATAGAGAAAAAAAAAATAAGGAAGATGGGCATCTTTCCTTTATCATTTAATTTTAATTATTTCTATATTAGTTTCATTTTTATTATTTAAATTTATTTAATGTGTAATTTCTTTAATATACATATCAAATAAGTATATCAGAGTTCATCTCTGTATAGCTAAGGTGTATATTAAAGAAAATACACACATCAAATATGTAATACCCTATGCCTATCCTATAGCTTTTATAACCATTAAAATAAAATCGCTCAAAATTGATACCTTCATCACCACAATGTTAAAATATTAATCAAAGTATAAATATGTATCCATAATTTGACAGAAAATAGTTAAATGCACAAACTGATATACCTTTTATATTTGAAAACATTCCTATTCAATATGTTTAAAATTAGACAATCAGTGAATCAGCTTAAATCAAGATTTTTCTTTTTATTTGAATGAACTTTTGTTTTTCTGACAATCTTTATACTTAATAACAGCCTGTATAGTTTAATACTTTTATAGGTTATTTTGGGTATTGACTAGTGATAAAATAATAAAAAATAAGTGATGGGTTAATGACTTTGTAAGTGGAAAGAAGTCATTAAATTTTTTTGTGCGTAATTAAATTTAAGAATAAAAATGTAACTGAATTAAATTATTAAGAATTAAATTTTAATAAAAGATTATTAAAAAAGCTAATATATGCAAAAATGTATATTAAAAATTTTAAGTATTCGGTTGGCGAATACCGAATATTCGGTCAGGGCCGTGCGAAGTGGGGGATGAGGGGGGCAGATGCCCCGGATGCGGAAATTAGGGGGTGCCAAATTTATACTACAAACCTCTTTTCTTCTTTTTTGTAAAAAAAAAATGTATATTTACATATTGGGAATTTTTTTCCCCAATGGAAGTACGGGCATTTTTCGTTTCAAAGTTATTGCATTGTCCTTTAGCCTTCCTTCGACCCCACCGAAATAAAAATTAATGAATAAGGACTTGTTTTCTTTTCAAAACTTGTTTTGGTCTTTGTCTTAATCTCTTTTGTTAACCTTCTCTTTTCTGAGTCTGTACTTATGACAAAAACATATGCTCTCAAAATACCATGGGGTTTCTTTCTTGGAATATAAAAGGGTTCCAAACTTTTATGCTGTACTGTTAGATACATTTTTTCTACATCGGCTTTCCAGATCCCATTTGCCAAAATATAAATGCAGTTTTCTCTTATATTATTTAGTTTTTTGAAATTTCTGAATTAAAATTAAACCTAAAGTTTCAAAATATATGCGAAATAGGTATTCAGTAAAATTTGTTTCGGTTTCTGCACTTTTTTCATTTTATGACACTTGTGACAAAAAAAAAAAAAAAAAAAAAAAAAATTGGGAAAAGTTGGGGGGGGGGGGGGGGATTGAAACTTTGCCCCGGGCACAGTTTTCTCTTCACACGCTACTGTATTCAGTATACACTTTGACCGAAGCTTCGGTATTTGGTATTCGGCAAAATTGCTTATTCGGTCAATCCCTAATTTAGATTAGCAATTATATATTGATACAATAAAGAAACAAACTAATTATTTATCATTATTAAAGATTTGAAATTGGGGCAGAAAAAGAAATGGCTTAAAAGGGTAAGTTTTATATGGTAGGAAAGAGGAGAAAAGGGACAGAGGCAATTTCGGGTAGAGAGGGAGATTTAAAAATTATTATTGTTACAATAAAGTAACAAATAGAGAAAAGAAAACTTTTAAAAAATAAAGACGTTTGGAGATTTTTAACTTTATGAACCAAAGGTGGAAGCAAGCAAGAAGCAGAAATTTTTTGGGGGGATAGGAAGTTTATCAGTTCATTAATTATTTATCATTAATAAAGATATCTAAATAAGAGAAAAAAATTAAAAATTAAACGATTTTAAAGACTTTAAATTTTGCGTACTAGAAAAAGGCAGGGGGCAATTTTTGATTGGGGAGGGGGGATTAGATGGATAATTATTTATTGTTACAATAAAGTAACAAATATAGCAGTGTGAGATGAAATCTCACAGTGTTTAAATTATGTTACTTTTTATTTCTTTTGGCCTTATACATCGATGTTCTTTAAACTTAAATTCATATTTATTTTTGCGTGGACGATTTCGCTTCACTGCACATCGGCAAGTTCGCTGACGTTCGGCTGCCCCTGGCATGGGATGCTTTTCCTTTGAACTTTGTACGATTGTGATGACGTCATCGGAGCAAGCCTCTCACGGCATATGCATTGAATGGATGATTGATCTTTCGGAGGTGTGTCCATTCACTGTGCGGGGAGCAAATTAAAATAAAGCTTTTTAAATGTTTTCTTTCGGATTTGTTTATTAAGACATTACCTAATATTTTAAATTCTCTAATAGATTTAAATCTTTTCTTTCAGTAACTTTTGAAGTCCCCGTATTCTTACTATAAATTAAAAATTCCGTTAATTTTAAATCAGAATCTGTTTTGTTGGAGAGCTGTCATGACTTAGTTTTGGTTTTAAAAAAGATCGCGGGCTTCGGCTTCGATCTGTGTCTACCGATGGATGTGGAATCCGGTAAAGAGTTTTTCGAAAACGATGTCTACAATTTTAACAACTCCGGTTAAAATTATTTCTTAATAATTTCTTGATTCATGCTGCACTTTAATTTTTAAAAGAAATATCCATCTTCAAGTGGAGTAGATGCTTTTATTGGCAAGAATTAATTTATGAACGGTGACCAACGGGAAGTCTTATCTTCTCTTCTCAAGATGAAAATAAAGGTTGATTGATGCTTATAAGTCTCCTCTTCATTTATTTTACAGACGACACGATCCAAGTAAGAAGTTTCATTTATTTCTATTTTTTTACAATTGCTGACCTCAAAGAACGAAGGGTCTTATTGCAATACTACACAACGCATGTTAACTGAACTTCAAATTTAATTATACCTTCAAATTAACGGCCCATTATATTGGATTAATATATTACAAAACATTACCACCACAAGCAGAAAAGAAATGAATTTTAAAAATTTTAAATTTCATGAACTGAGAAAAGGAGGCAGAAGAGAGAAGCAAATTTTTTTTGGAGGGGATTATTAGATAACTAATTATTTACCTTACTAAAGATTTACAAATAAACAAAAAAAAAATAAAATTATAGAGTTTTAAAGACTTTAAATTTTGTGTGCTTGGTAACAGGGAAGAGGGGGGTGGCAATGGGGAAATGTAAATTTCAAGGGGGATAGGAGAATTTTTTTTGCGATTGATTATTTATCATTTGAATAAAGTAATAAACAGAGATAACAGAGTTTTTAAAAGTTGAAGTTTTAAAGATTTTAAACTTTGGACACTTTGAAGGGAGCAAAATTTTGGGAGGGGAGAATTTAGTAGAAATTTTAACAAAATTTACATGATTGATTATTTATTGTTGCAAGGAAATAATAGGTAGAGCAGAAAAGTTAAAAAAAATTAAGGTGTTTAAAGGATTTTAAATTTTGGATACTATGGGGGGAGTGTTCAAAAGGGAGAAAGCAAAATTTCAGTAACGGGGGAATTAAGATTTATTTATTTTTTTTATTGGAAATTTACTGAAATCCAGAAGAGTTTCACCCCTGATTAGGAAATAATACAGGAGTAAAATTAAGGACGTTTTGCAGATTTTGGAAAAAAATGAGAATTTTCAAGGACCAAAAATTACTTTTAAAATTTTTAAGTACTTTTAAGTATTTTCAACGATGTACAAATCCTGAAAGTTATAAAGTATTTACAAATGTATTTACAAAAATGAAAGCAATATATTAAAAATAAGGATGTAAGGTTTGGGTTCAAAGTCAAAATTTTATTTGTTCCCAAATTGAAATTAGTTGGATGTGCCAATCCCAAAACTTTTATAACTGTATTTCCTTCGGTAGACCTTTTATTTTGCAATACCCATTTTTCATATATTACTTTCCTTTTTGTAAATATATCTGCTATAAATTTTAGTTCATAATAATTTGCTTTTATAAGAGTATAAAAAAAAATAACAGGAATATAAATAAACAAGTATATAAATAAATATACATGCATAATAAGTATAAACAAAGTAACTTCAAATTATATCACTAATATTTATTTTACATTATTAATACAACTACACAGAGTAGACGTAAATTTATTGGGCAAAAAAAATAAATACCTGCCAATTTTGCAAAATGGCAAAGTGAAAAAATACATGAAGAGTTTTTTTTAACAAAGACTCATGTAACACATTTTTTAAGTAACACATCAGTGACACTCTTACACTTTTTTGAGTACATAAGAGATGAATACTGTCAAGTAATACAGTGATGACCAATATAAAAATATATATACATAGCCTTTTTTAATTTAATGTTTGCTTTTTAAAGAACATCTGAGCAAATTTATTTAAAAGATGACTTCTTTTTATATACAATAAAAATTCAAAGATTCCTTCTGGAAATTTTTTCGTGAAACATGAACTTTTTCCACTGATAGTACTAGAAATCTTCCATGCATTCGCTCTTTAAAAAAAAAAAAATTCATAACTTAAGAATGAAACTCTGCAAAAAAGTTTAAAAATAAGTATCCTAAATATGAAAAAATGGTCAAAAAGTGTAATAGACTTAAAGCGTAAAAGTTGACAGGTCCTTTTGCTTGTGAACATGTTCACATTGATCAAAGAAAAAGCAGTGCTGAATTGCAATTTTGATTCAAGAATAGATTTTTAAGTGGCTGACAGTAAACTTTATCTCTTTATCTTTATTTCCTCTCTTATATCTTTAAAAACTCCATACACTGAAATCTAGAAGTGCAAGGACTGGTGATTCTAATAACCATGTAATAATAAAAACTGATATTTCACCACTGAAGTAAGAAGTATATCAGCAAACTTATAATACAAAATGCCAGTAATCTGTCATTAAACTAGTACCTTATAAATAATATTGTGCAAATTATTCGGTTATGAAATTACCCAACTCATTTATGCCCATCTTGTATGTTATTTTTGTTATATTTTTAAAAAAATTCATAGGATCAAAAATTTAATAGTTAAAATACAATGCTTACACGTCCTCTTAGAGATATACACCCATTTACCAAACCTAAAGCTAGAAGTATGCCATCATCTGTCCAACTGCAGCTGGTAATCCTTGCACCAATTCGATGTTTTGAGACACTTTTTTGTTCAGGCGACCACAAGCCTATTAAACAAGTAAGAAAAATCATGCGTTAAGCATAGATTATGAAACACTTTCCAACACTTCCTGAATGCTTTAACAAAACTTTGTTATTTAGGGAAATAATGTATATAAGAGAACTAAGTAAGCATTTTAGAAAATGCATAAAACATTTCAAAAACTGATTTCAGCAGTTACCATCCATAGTAAATATGTATTTCAATTCTTTTGACAGCCCTGTATTTGATCTATAGGCTGATATATATACTATATAATAGCGAACTTTAGTGTAGCAAGAAAACGCATAACAGGTTGAAATTTCTCTTTCAGCAATTTATACTAATAGATGGAGACATATTTGTATACTTTTGTACAACCCCGTAGTTAACCTAGTACCTTTATAACATGCCACTATTTAGCTAAAATTTAATTCAAACTAAAAAACTCTTAAAACAACTGAAATCAGATTTCCAGAAATTATCATTTATAGATGGTTATGTATCCAATTCTTTGCATGACCCTGTATATCATTTTATCTATATTCTACAAACATTTCTTAGTAAACTAAATGCAGTTCAGCGTAAAAATGCATAACTCATTTAAAAACCACCTTTAAGCAATTTGCACTCATACCCAGTAACCATTACAAATTCTTTTGTGTAGCCCTGTATATGAATTATAGCATTTATACACACCATATAGTATATATAAATATAGTGAAACATAAAAGCGCATATCATAATAAAAAATGCATTTCCAGCAATAATCGCTAATGTACAGTACTTCAGATAGAATATACTTGTCTGAAATCTTGTGCCCTCCTGTAAATGCTATGCACTTCGTATTATACATGAAATAATTTAACATAATTAAGATACGCCGCAAACAATTTCCTCCACCCCTATATCATTATGTAACGGAATCTTTTTGTATGGCACTGTAAATGAATAATAACTATTCTTTACACCGCATATTCTGCAGAATAGATATTTTAGTGCACTTCATTAATGCATATCGATTTTTTATGTTTGAAAGTGGGTAACACCATTAAAAACCATTTTAAACAATTTTTTCCCATAGGTCTTAATGTAATGGAAAACTCTTGATTGTCCCTGTAAATGAACTAATCATGCTACAAACTTTATTTGAAATAAGAAATGTGCTATAGTAAACATCAATAACATCCAAAAATTTCAGGTCAATCTGAGTATATTTACGGGAGTTAGAGTGCAGACAAACGGACCGAAGTCATAAACACTTTTCAATTTTGTTGGAAAGTGTTAAAAAGATTCATGAAGGAGTATTCAGATGCAAATGACTTTGTGAATATAATTTATATCCAATCAGATGAAAATATTTTGAAAACTGGTCAAATGTTAACAATACTGAAAAAGGTATTTAGAAAGAAAATTAAATATGATTTTCAGTTATATTTATTGAAAACAAAAGACATTAAAAGCATCATATACCTAATTTTTTTTGTTCACCCTGAGTTTTAATAACTCATTTAGAGAAATAAAATAGTCTGCAGTGACTCCAAACAACTTACTGAACATTCTACAGAATAGTATATGCTTAAATGAACAGTAATATAAAAATAAATAAAGACTTATATCCAAAATTTGCAAAGGTGAAATGTTTCCACATGTGAAATAAAGGGTAAAACTGAGAAATTTCATTAGCAGCCAATGACCAGGTGGTACCAATTTTATAAATGGCCATTTTTTAATTTAAAAGTACTAAACAGTAAACTTTTGATAAAATTTCTATTAGTATTAATTTAAAATTGAATACCCCAAAGAAATAAGTTAATATAAACATATTGTAACCAAAAAAACTAGAATCCTTGATGAAATAAGAAAAAATTTTACTCTATCCTTGTAGAAAAGTAGCTATACACTGGCCGCTGATACACAATTTTCTAATAGACACGTTTTATACTTTAGTGGCCCTGTAGCTAGAGCTAATTTTGCCCTTTATTGTGAAAATGACCTCATATTCTAAAGAAAACGTGCATCATTCATAAAGTTGAAAATTTTCTAAAATTATGATGCAATTTTCAATCAATTTTTATTCCATCCATACCAAGACTAAGGAGTATAATTTAAATAAATATTGAAATGGAATTTATATGTTCAAGCTAATCAGAGTTTTAAGTTGTTTCAATTCAAATGAAGTTATTTCACTATTTGTCACTAAAGAAAATGCAATACTTAAATTGCCATGCACTTTTATCAGATTAACAAAACTCACACTTGTTTATTTTTTTTTTTTTTTAAAAAGCTTCACTAAATTAAATCACGTTCTGGAGAAACATGATTGTTGTTTCAACATAAGATGAGCAAGAGTAATAAAAATATTTTAATTAAATAATTGATTTGAAAAAGAAAAAACCGTTTTTTCTGGTCACAAACTGATTAAAAAGTGGCAAATACAAAACTCGTTGTCGAAGTAAAAGCAGCATTACCTTACAAGCGAGACAATGCTATTATCCCAAAATGATATCATATTTATCGTATAATACAGTAGTACCCAGACTTACACCACCTTGACTTACGTCACCCTGTATTTATATCGTCTGGCATGGGAAAAAATTTCTTTAATTAAAGACACTGTTTTACAGAATTTTGGTTTTGTGAAGGAAAACTTCGCCGCAACAGCCAAGTGATAACGACAAATAAAAAAAGGCACTAGAAAAAGCTTAGGAAACTCACTCTGCTGTTAGGAAGAGTTTCTAAGAGATAAAAAGAAAAAATTTGTTGGTTCAAACAAGATTTTTTCATATCGTCAAAGACTCGAACGGGACAGCTAGAACAATAATAAATTGTAAGTTAATAACTTATTCATTTATTCCAAATTCTTGTATTGCAAACACATTTTTTTTACTGATGATAAATGTACGTAAAACAATCCCTAAATACAATAGAATAGGTTCATTAGATTTTGGATAATTTGTATTACTTGTCCTTTTTTAGCTTATCTAAATGCATCTTCACTTACATCGCTAGTCTTGGAATGAATTGAACTTAGTCGATGTATTACTGTACAAGTATATAATACAAGTATAGCGATAGTGTGGGTCGAAAGAGAACAGTTTTTTTAGTATAAAAAGCCAGATTCGTCATTTTTGGATTTATGATAGCTTGGTTCTCAGATACAGATTTACATTAGATACTAAGTTAGGTCAGATTCCATGTTAATCTTAAGGGACTGAAATACAGTAGAAGACCTTTATAACGCAAACCTAAAAACACAAGGTTGTGCGTTATATAGAATTTTGCATTATATGAATCACATTTCACACATCATTAAATTTACCTTGTAAACATGGCCATATATATCTAAAACATACCAAAATACATTAGAGTATCTTTATACTGCACTTCTTGTCACCCAGAATTATCCAAATTATAAATTTTTGCATTATATTTAGCATTATATGATCATTCTACATTTTTTAATTTACTTTATAAACAGGGTCCAACTATACCTGGACCCAATCATTCCTGATTTCCAAAAATATTTATTGTAATAATAGCAATTTTTTTCATTCAAAAGTTTTGAATTAAGGAGATAAAGTTGAATTAATGTATCAAATTTAGTTTTCTAGAGAGTAGCAATTTTTACAATGTGGGAATTCAGGTGCTTCTTAACTGCAAAATTCATTGTTTACATCTGCGAAATTGTGCGTTATATGGAGAACTGCATTATAAAGATCTTCTACTGTACTTCCCTTTTCTGCTCTGTCCCTGTCAACTTACCGTAGTCTCGTTAATTTTACATTCACAATTTGCTGTGTTATATCATGAGTGTAGTATACCTTAGATTTCATTTTACACTGTGATTTTATTAGGCTAAGCACCAATATGGATATGGATTTTATGAAAAGGGCTTATCAGATATTTGTTGATGCTATTTTCTACTAATAATTTTAATAAATAAATAGTGTTAAGACATTTTCTATGGGCAATAGAAAAAGAAAGCAATAAAAAAAACACAAAATCTAGAATATACATATTTAATTCCTAAAATTGAAGCATTGTTTTCATATGTGGGGAAACTTGACATCATTTTTACTTCCCAGGCCTAAATCTTTGAAGGATGAAGCTTTGAAAATTGCATAATATTCAATTCAGATTATTGGATTACACAGATTTTATTTTTTTTAATTGATGTAATTTCCACATTAAACTTGAAATGTGGAATTACTTTTTACTTGAATAGTCATGACAATATGATTAAATTACATTTTTCAGGGAAATGTGATGTAACAAAAACATAACTTCACCTACTCACGTAACATTTATCAATCAATTTTTATTCTACAAAACAAAAAATCATCTGTCGAACAAATGACATCTAGAAAATCAATCCATCGTAATTTTTTTTTAGTTCAAGCAATGAGGTTAAGCATAATTTGAACTTCTTGCATTTCACTGGACAATCATTGCTCCTTTTTAGAAATAATAAATATACAGAAGAAACATCTATACAGAGTTTCCCCCAGGTTTAAAAAAGGGCAGGGTGCTTCTTCTAGGAAAAGGGCACTTTTGGATTTCGAAGGGCATGTTTTGGATTCTTAAGGGCACTTAAAAAAAATTTTAAAGGCATTCTTTTGATTTTTAAAACTACTTTTAATATTTAATAGACAGGACGCTATTTTAAAGACAGCAATGAGTCAATTTTTACTATGCAAGTAAAATTTTTTAATAAACAAAGGAATAAAGGCACTTTTTCAGCTGGGAGCAACAAGCGTGCTAATGTTTTTCATCAGGGGCAAGAGGGGTGCTATTTTGTAAACGTAAGGGCAGGCAGGGTGCAGCACCCTCCTGAAACTGTCTAGGGGAATCTCTGTCTATATATTTAAAACGCTATGCGTTTTCTTTCCACAGTCCGTGAGAAGAAACTACTGCATCAAATTACACCAATCTTTTTTTAAATGAAAGATATTTGGCCACAGATTTGTTATCGTCCATTCGTTTATTCAAATGTTTTATTAATTAATCGTAATCTTAAATTAAAATTCTACAGTTGCGCATGCGCAGTATGTAAGTACAAGTCTGCCTTTGGAGTGACGCGTTGCACGTTTAAGTTCGTCTGCTATTCGATCTTACTGTAAACAAGCTTTTCTTTCTTTCACAAAATTAATATTATTTGGCTCTTTGAGCATTATTAACGATTAAAAAATGTATTGTGTCTATATTATGAGCTAGATACAGTTTATTTCGGGGGTGTCATATTGTTTTGGTCATATTACACACAGAAGATAACACAGTGATTTGAGGTTAAAAGTTATGGACTCTGTGATCTGTCTTATGAATTGCCAATAGTTAGACACAAAGGAAACTAGCCTATTAAGTTATAGATACTTCTTTGAAAAAAAATAAGGTATAAATATTAAAACGCAAAACTATTTCTGTGAGATCAGAATTCAAATTCGAGACATTCATATGCGTCAACTGTTTTTCGAACCTCTTCAATTCAGAAAGAAGTTAAATAAGTTTCCGCTAGCGTAGTGGGCTAACGCAGCACTTTATATCTCTGATTTTTTGTACAGGACGCAGGTTCGAACCCAAGCATGACAAAGTGTGTAATATTTTTGTCGGTAATTCATTTCAATAAGGACATATTTTATTAGGAAGAGAAGTTATAGGATTTTTATTTTATTATTATTTGAATGCTTTATAATTAAATAAAATTTAACACTCAATAATATTTTGAAAAAATAATGATTTTATATTTAAAATATTTAAGCTAAAATATTTTACATGTAATTATTAATTAAATAAAGTGAGCTGATCTAAAATTTTTTGACCATATATATGTGTGCGTGTCAGAAAGAAAAGTTTGTCATTCATGTGCGTAAAGAAAAAAAAAAAATATTTGTATAAGATCTATAAAAGAAATTACCTTGATATCCAGGTTTAATATTTAAAAAATGTATAAAAATGTAAAATAAAATTCAAGTAATAAAAAATATATATTATAAATTGTTAGCTGCATCAAGTTTCAAATTTAGGTTTTTAGAAAATGGGACAGATAAAAATAAAATTCATGGCAGCCTTTAATGCCAGTGTAGTTTTAATAAATAAATAAATCAATCAGGGGTCGATTTAGAAAAAGAAAGTTGCATAGCAGTAACTGCTATACAAAGTCAGCTTTGAATAGCAGTTAGACACTTTTATATAGCAAGTAAAAAATAGCTTAACGTAACTTTTAAATCTTGAAAATTTACAACAATTTTTTTTTTAAAAAAAAGCGTACTTCCTCGCTGTACTTCCATTGTAAATAAACACTTGGGGAGGGTGAAAACACAACATATGTCGTGTAAAAACACCTTTAAATTTTAACTTTAAGGACATAACAAAGGGTGTGGGAAATATGCATCGCAATGATCGCGATTTAATGCATTTCTTGGATCGCATTTTAGTTAAATTTGAATCGCAAATTTAATAATTAATGCGATACCACTTAAATCGAACCCTGAAATCAATGAAAATAGATATTGTTACTTTTAAAAAATGAGGTCGTAATAAGTAAAAATAAATTCTCTACCCGGCGTTTTTAGGTAAATTTCTGATAAAAAGGAAACATAATTAGTTGTAAATTATAAACTTAAAATTCTTTCACTTCATTGAATAGGTTAGGCTGGCAGTACCCTCTATCATCTTAAAGAAATAAGAATCACTTATGCAATATAGAAATTCTTCACGTAATTCATCATTCAATAATTAATCAATAGCAACTAATTAAAAATTCAAGAAATTTTCTAATGAAACATTCAAGTTATTTACCATCAAATCTTTACGGTCACTAACTAGTAATTTGTAAATTTCGTATCTTAAAATGATTTATGATAGTAGTACTTATTCTGGCTAGAGTTGCTGCAAAAAATGTCGAGCAAGCGAAGAGAACTAGGACAGTGTGATGGTTCAATTTGAATTGTGTCACAATTCATGGAGGTTGGTGAGCATCAGCAAGCAGGAGGCTGAGCCCCCTAATATCTATCAGATATGAAGCTAATCATATGCTTTTTATGGCAGTTATCACAATACATACAGAAAGGCAAACACCAAAAACTTTTTGTGTCTCTACAGTGAGCCTAAACTGACGTTTCAGCAATTAAATAAGGAACAAGTAATATAAAAATTTTGTTTTTAAAGTCAATTCCTACTTAGGCCATCAAAGAAAAATTTAATATAGTCAAGCTAATATGAGTTTTTGTTGCATTAAAATATCTCAATTTGTTGATTTTCTATAAGCAAGTAGGTTTACAATGGAACTCTATGGGAATTTGGCGAAATATTAGAGCTATCACCAAGTTGGCGTCACTTTTGGCGACTCATTTTGGCCGCCAAATTGGGCGATATATCGCCAAGTTGGCGAGAAAATTGGCGGTATTTGGTGACAGAACAGGGTCCCCCCCTATGGTAACCCTTATTGAAAATACTTTCATTGAAATTCAATAACCAATGGTGGCCATTTTGTTTCCCATGCAAAACTAAAATTAATTAATTAAAATTTAATTAATTAATTAATATTTGAAAAAACTTTATTAACATCAATTGTCATCCAGTACAAGTTTTAAAAAATTTATTTCAACCTGATAGGATGAATAATGAGTATTTTATTAATGATTGAAAATTTGTACAAGATAAATATATAAATAAATATAGGGAGAGTGTGAGCTAATAGTAGGAATTGAAAAATAAAGTATAAATTCATATAGAAACAAAATATCACACATAAAATTACCAAAATCAGTCATCGCACAGCTAGCCAATTGGTCGGATACAGGATTGTAGCTAAGGCACTGTACAGCATCATGATGCCTTAAAAGAAAGGGAAAAAAGACTTAACTGAAAATAATTATAAACATAATTAATGTTTTGTCATCTAACATTATCTTTCCTTGAAGGAAAAATAGCTTATAACGAAAGAAAAGAAAAGCAATTTAAAGAATTTTATTTAACATTTTATTTGTCATATTTTCTTAATTTTTTTTTTTTTTTTCATTACACCTTTGATTGTGTGTATAATAAGTCAATAACTAAATGATTAAAACTTGTTTTTCGCTATAACTAGCTGACCCACCCGGCATTGCTTGGGTCCATGATAATAATTTTCTATAATACATAAAATCAATGTGGAATAATTTCATACATTTAATCATAAATTTTTCTAAAGGATTTTAATGCTGTGGACCCCAATGCTTTTAGTAGTGTACACCATCAGTTTTGTACAATTTTTCATTTTCAAATGAAAATCTAACCAAATTAGACTTCCAAACAAAATTAGAGTTAGGGGTCCCATTTCCTTTGGCAGCATAAACTGGACACAATATGCATGCTCCGGTCTGTTTTGATTTTATATTTTTAAACAAAAGACCAAAATAGTTTGTGCTTTAAATGTAACTAAATTCAGTGTTGAATTAATTTATATACTATTTAAGAGAAAATCTTTCCAAATGAGCGTAATAATGGAGGATCTTCTGTTGCAGAAAAATTATTTATTCTCACTTTTATCACAATCGCTTTCCCCATTGGGTCATTTAATAATATTGATATTTAGTAGTGTAAACAGTGTTTTACTTCTAATCTTTTTTTTTCTTTTTACACATTTTAAGTGTGAAAATAAACTTATGTTAAAAGAGTAAATAAGCATATGCAATATTATCCTTATGGAAAAATGTTTTATTTTCAAACAGATTATTTTAATCTTAAATCTCATAATTTCTAAACCAAATTTATGCTGTATCCAGGGTTGAATTTCTTCCGGAAGAAACTGGGAGAAATGGAAGAAACCAACAGAAAAGAAAACATACATTCAAATTTAAATTATATTAACTATATAAAAAAATTAATTCAAAGTAGAGATGCAATGATTATTCGGCCGTAGCCGAATCGGCCCATTCAGCCTATCTGCCGAATATTCGGCTTCGGCCGAATATCAAGTCCATTATTCGGTCTTGGCTGAATAATACAGTAAAAATTGTTTTTATATTTACACAATAAATTTTTTTAATTTGACAATTTATATTCATCATGTATAATGAAAATTTTATTTGAAATTAACAAACACTTTTCTTTTCTCTAACTTTCATACCCTGAATGGGTTTTATCAACCCATTTTTATATAAGAGGATCATTTAGGAATCATGTTAAAATTTTTATGCTGTATTTATAAGTACAAAAAGTATTTGTACTAATCTAACGTAATCTGTTAAATTTAAAATTAATCTATTCAAAATTTTCCTAACAGAGCCATACTAAGTGAATTCTGTTTTTTTTAAAGCATAATGGGAAGTTTAATATTTATCCCTTGTTACATTAAAAAATCTTTCTTTCAATGATATTTTTAATTAGGCCTGTAAAGAACATACTGTAGATTAGATATAGGTGTATTGTATGTAATAACAAAAATATTTAAGTCGTATATGCTGCAATACTTAAGGGTTTTTTTTCTTTTTGAGTAAAATGTGCTTAAAAGTTAAATATAATTTAATGAATTTTTTGAAAGTGTTTTACTGTTTCTTATTAAATAATGAAAGAAATGTAAGTACTAAATTCTTTTAATTAGTATGTTTTACATCACTATTTAATTTAGATTTTCTTTCATCGAACTTGAAATTTGTTGCCTAGTACTTTTAAAATTTTGTTATTATTTTAAAATGTACCAGCAACAACATACATAGTATCTATTAAATTGTAACAATACAGTAACTAAGGTACTTACTGCATAGTCAATATTCTGAAATTTATTTTCCTCACAGATTATTTCCTTCCTCAAAATCTGAAAACATTCATTATACACTTCTTTTCTTAATAGTGACATAGCAAAAAAAAAAAAAGGCTTTTTTTGTTAATTGTCAGCTTTATAAAGTCTACAGTGATTTATTTCCAGCATTTTAGAGGATATTCTTTTATAATTTATCGATGAATTTTCTTAAGATATTAAGATTTCTTATTTTTTATTTTCTTTCATCTGAAAGTTGAAATTTATATTTTCTAGTACTTTTAAAATTTTGTCATTATTTTAAATTGTAACAACAATATACATAACATCTACTAAAATACAACTGTACAGTACCTGAGGAGGAACTTTTGCTAAGATTTTTTTTCTTTGGGGGGAGGAGAGTGTGAATTACTATATTATTGAGGCAATTTTTAGGTCGAACATAGCCGAATATTTTTTCAGAATAAAATAATGCTTTAAAAAATTAAATTTGCATATGAATAATTTTTTTAAAAGAAAATAATGCATTTTAATTGTGAAATATATAAGAACTGTGCGCATAGTGCATAGTATATTTTGATTTTAGACAAAAATGAGTTCATTATTCGGTGGCCGAACAGACCGAATAATCGGACATAACTAGGCCAAATAATTGGTATTCGGTTATTCGGCCAAACCATTATTCGTTGCATCACTAATTCAAAGCACAATTATATAAGGATTAAAGTTTCAAAACTTGCCTTATCCAGAAAATCAAATTTTGGGAAATCTCCAAAAACCTCTAATTGGATCCATTGGTTTTCATTATAAACCAAAATTTTACAATGCTAGAAATACAAGATAAAACTATTTTTTTTTTTTTTTTTTTTTTTTTTTTTTTTTTTACCAATTGTAGTGTTTTTTCGATACCAGGTTTCAGATTTACCAATAGAATAGATTGATAGAAAAACATGATTTTTTTAAAATTTTGGATAAGGTGAGTTTTGAAACTCACGTTCTCACATAAAGTGGAAAATTTAATAGTTAAAATATTATTTTTTTTGAAAAATAAGTTATCTTTTAATAACAAACTTCACGTTTGGCAGGTATTTACAAGTGATGATTTTTACAACTTTAGGGGTAAGGGAATGTTTTTCATTGCTTACGACGTTTCTATATATATATATATAAAAAAAAAGCACCTACCAATTCTTTATTTTTCCTATAAAAATAGTTATTTTTTTAAGAATATTATGCTGCACATTAAATAAACAAATTTGTTTTTGAATTTCATTTGTTCTAAAACTTTTACATAGGTACTACTTCATATTATTTATTACTATTTATTTATTTCATATTATTTATTGTTTCGGAAACACAACTGAATCGAGAAGAAATATAAGAGTGGGTTGAAACAGATTTGGATGAGCCGACAGAGGAAATTTTGACATATGAGGCCATCATTCACAGTGTTATCAACCCAACTGCCCCCAAAGATGTTGACTCTGAGGAAGATGATGTGGATGCAGCGGCGCCAACTTTTGAAAAATATTAGATGGGCTCAAAACCATTTTAGGGTAAAATGACATTGCCATTTTTTTTTCTTTTAAAGTTTGGAAAAAAGAGATTCCAAGTTATGATAAGTCAAATTAGACAAAGTCCTTCCGGCCAGTGCTGGGAGGAAGAGGTAGCTTTCATATTCATTATTTTTAAAAAGCTAGCTTATATTATTCAAACACACAAAGCTCAATTTAGTGGAAATCGATTATAGAAGATTCAATACTAACTTTTATCAATACTAAATCATTATGAATGAGAATTTCTCAAAATTAGTCAGCTTTATCCAAGCTGATTTTATTTAAAGTAACTTAAATTTGGTTTCCAAATTCGGCGATATCTTGAAGTGCCTGCCCTTTTAAGAGAAAATGGTGGATGAGGCTAACCAGTGAACTTGGTAGAGACCTTAGTAATCCCTGTGCACATGCTCACTCACATTGGAATCGGTTAATATATATGAGTGCTGTCGCAGGCAAAAAATCAGATTTTTCAAAATGTCACCCACATAAAGAAATTCAAACTGCTATATCTGAGCCATTTTTAAAGATAAAGACAAAACAAGAAATGCTCCGGAATCCTTATATCAAGGTCAAATACTTAAGAAAGAAACCTTTTTCAATTTCTAATTTTTTTGCACCTTACTTTAAATATACCGCATATACTCGCGTATAAGTCGACCCCCTAACTTTCGGATGCAAATTTTGGAAAAAATCAAAAATTCGCGTATAAGTCGACCCCCTAACTTTTTACTTCAATTTTGCACAAACTCAAACCAAAGACTTCACTTTCTAATGCAAAAAGTTAGTAAGTAAACAGAAACAAATTATTAATTTTTTTTTTAATTGATGAATTTTTATTATTTGTATATTGTATATATTATTTTTTTATTCATACACATAAAAAGCCATAATTTTTTAGTATTCGAAGTTTTTATTTTTGCTTTTTTAACCGACTTGCGTATAAGTCGACCCCCCAAATTTGCTTACCGAAAATTGTCAGACATTCCTCGACTTATACGCGAGTATATATTGTAATTTTTTTTAATTTAATGGCCGCCATTTTGAAACAAGATGGCGGATGAAGCTGGCTAGTGAACTTGGTTGAGACATTGCTATATACTATCCACAAGCCTTCTTACATCCAAATAGGTTAATAAATATGTGTGTTATCGCATGACAAATATCAGATCGTTTCAAAATGTCAGCCATGCTAGAAATTCAAAGTGCTATAACTCAACCATTTTTTAAGATATAGTCGAAACAAAAACTGTTCCGGAATCTTTGTGTCAAGGTCAAACACATAAAAAAAACCTTTTTCATTTTCCAATTTTTTGATACCTCATTTTAAATTAAATTTTTTTTTTTTTTTTTAATGTTCTCTTTTGAAACAAGATGGCGAATGAAGTTTGCCTACGAACTCGGTTGAGACATTAGTATGTGCTATGTACACACCAAGTTACATCAAAATCGGTTCATAAAAATGCCTATTATCGCGTGACAAAAATCAGGTCGTTTCAAAATGTCAGCCACAATAGAAATTCAAAATGCTATAACTCAGCCATTTTTTTAGATATAGACGAAACAAAACTGTTCTGGAATCTTTGTATCAAGGTCAAACACATAAGAAAAAAAATCTCCTTCATTTTCCAATTTTTTAATACCTTTTTTAAATTTAAAATTTTTAAATTTTTCTTAAATGGCCGTCATTTTGAAACAAGATGGCGAATGAAGCTGGCCCACGAACTCAGTCGAGACATTGGTATGTACTTCGTACACACCAAGGTACATCCATATCAGTTCATGAATACGCCTGTTATCGCGTGACAAAAATCAGGACGTTTCAAAATGTCAGCGACACTAGAAATTCAAAGTGCTATAACTCAGCCATTTTTTAAGATATAGACAAAACAAAAACTGTTCTGGAATCTTTGTATCAAGGTCAAACACATAAGAAAAAAATATTTTTCAATTTTCAATTTTTTGGTACCACATTTTAAATTTGAAATTTTTTTTTAAATTTTAAATGGCTGCCATTTGGAAACAAGATGGCAGATGAAGCTGGCCAACGAACTCGGTTGAAACATTGGTATGTACTATATACACACCGAGTTTCATCCAAATCGGTTCATAAATATGAGAGTTACAGTGTGACAAAGATCAGATATATATATATATATATATATATGGATATATATCAACATTTGAACGGAGGTGGGTTTCAGGGTCTGGAGGTCATGATCGATGAGAATATACCAAAATTTTTTTTAATCGCTTTCCTCAAAACGGATGCAATAGGTAGCTTTTTGTAATGAAAGCTACCTAAAAGAGGATGCATGCACATTAAAATACGAAATTTAATTTTCATACAGTCTCTTTTTCATATCTATACTATATACTAATATAATAAAAAGAGAACTCTTGACTGATTCAATAACTCAATAACGCAGGGCTGAAACGATTAAAGTCGGGATCACAAAATTCGGACAAAAGTTTGATATTATGACCTAGGCAAGCAAAAAGAAATTTTTTTTTTGAAAATTCGTCTCCTAAGAAGGTTAAATTGTTAAATGGGAGGTCGAAAGTTTTAGGTAATTTTGCCATATCGCACTACCAGTTTTAGGTAAAGAGAGTGTTAGATTCAGCATAACAAATTTACTAAAAAAAATATTTGAATGTGTATTTTAGCAGTTTCAGCGATTCAACCAGTAAGGGGGTTAATTGGAGGATCAGAAGTTTTAGGACATTCCACCATATCTCAGTAGCAGTTTAAGGAAGGAATGAATGTAAATTGAAGAATAATGAATCTTCTGAAAAAAATAGTTAAATATGTATTTCAGCGATTTTAGAAATACAACCACTAAGGGGGTTAAATGGAGAGTAGGTATGTCAGCGATTTTAGGATTTTGTTGCAAATGTTATCTGTGAATACGATTATGGAAGATTAGATGAATTAGGCTGAATAAATGATGATATTTGATTTGATATTTTGTGTAAGACTTTTTCCTAGGAAAAGTTTTCTTTCATAATATATAGATTGAATATTACAAAATAAAGTTTCACTAAATGCTGAGACATTTGGCGACCTCTTTTTTTTTTTTTTTTTTGTATCGTCAGTAAAATCATATATTTTTCTGTTACAGGCACCAAAGAAAATACGCATTCTCATTTATAAAACAGAGGGTTTTTTTCCATGATTGTATCTAAGTAATTTTATTTTTCTTGATTGTCTTTTAATGATTTATGTGCGTGAATGTAGAGAGTTCCGTTATTATAATCACCATTTTATTGCATTTGTATTAATTTATCTGTAAGGCCCTCATGATTAACAGGGGCAACGCCAGGTGGTTTGCTAGGAACTTATATTTAGATAATAAGGGCATTAAAGGAATGTTTTAAGATGGAGATTAAAAATATTATTTTAAGGACAAAACATGCTGAGTATACTTTAAATTTTATCAATTTTAGTGTTTTCCAATTTAAAAGGCTCATTTCAACCTCCAAAATTTCTATTTTTTTAAATTGTTCTTAGCGAGCATTATGTCCTAAAAGAAATCATCATACTAATTTTCAAGCTTCTATAGAAACTGTAACACATAAATCACAATTAATTTTGTAGAACACTTTTTACCATTTTTTACCTTTTAAATTTTGATTTAAAAAAAAAAACTGTTCTGGGCGAGCATTTACGTCTCTAAAGACACAGCAATAGCAAATTTTAAGTTTCTAGCTCTAACAGTTTCAAGTAAATCATAATTTAGAATACTTTTAGAACGCTTTCTGCTCATTTCACCTTTTTAAATTTCGAACTTCTTAGAAACCGTTCATAGTAGGTATTTACATCTAAAAACTAACCAACAGACCAAATTTCAAAATTTTAACCCCAGCAATTTCACAGAAATTGTATTTTTAGAATGTCTTTTGCTTTTGCACCCATTTGTTGTACCGGCATAAAATATAGCCTATGTTAGAGATGGACATTAGCATTTTGTCATCATTATTTTTAAAATTGGTTCAGAAATTTCAGAGATTAGTCCTTACAAACAGACATTACTTCTTTTGAATTCTTCGGACATATGCTTGCCTTATATCTGTACCTTGGAACAAAAAGCGCCAATGTCCATTTTTCTCAAATGGCAGGAAACCCAATTTAAGTTTGAGGAGTTTTAAGAATCTTGCTACGATTTCTGTACTATTATTTTACAAAGTTGTACCTTTCAATTCAGTAAAGTTTTTCTCACTGCAATCTAATGTTACATTGATTTAGTTTTTTTAGGGTTCCGTACTTAAAAAGTAAAAACAGAACCATTATAAGATCACTCCTGTGTCTCTCTGTCTGTCTGTCACAGCCCTTTTACTCGTAAACTATGCAACGTGGAAAGTTCAAATTGGGGGAAGTAATAAAGATTATTGACCCACATATTTACAGATTAATAAATATTCATAAATATATTTAGGAAAAATGTTGAGGGGCGAATTAAGTGACTTGAAAAAAAAAATCTTTTCTTTGTATATCGTGTGAAAGCTTTCGTAACGCTGAAATCAAAAATATATTTCATTTAATTTTACGTATTATTTTCAAAGTTATGGTGGAAAATCTAGGCGCAAAAATATGTTCCCCCCCAATCTAATTCCGAATCTATTGAAACTAAAATTATGAAAAAATTAGAGATAGTAGATGTTAATTTAAACCTTGCAGGAAAATTATAGCGATTACCCTAGGTGACACAGTTTTTGAGAAAATCGCATTTTCCCGTTACATTCAAATTTCAATTTTACGGGCTTCAGCAAAAGTGTTGAGCAGAGCTGAAGGTACCTATCGTAGCAGAAGCATAAAAGCATTGTTCATCACAAATTTCGGAAAAAATCGTCGATAACCAAGATATTAACCCTTAAAGACACGGATGGTTTGAACATACATAATGACAGGGATGGCGTACTCTATGCTCCATCGACTTTTAAAGCTTAGATAACAAATTTTAAGGATATATTTATGTAATGCAATGCCCAGTAGCAGTATAAAAGCAATAAACGTTGAATTGATAAAAACAGACTAATTTAATGAGAATAATACTATGGGATAATCATAAATACTATGGGATTCGCAACTAGTTTCCATTGAGTGGCTCTCTCAATAAACCTACTATATCTTTAACCGTTAACTAAAAACCTATGTGGAATAACAAATATACAGAATAGCTATATTTGCTAATATTTAGGTTCCATATATCTTTGAACTTTCATGGTATATCCGTTTATACTTTTCTAGTATACAGGGTGCAAAGGAAAGTCCCTTTAACCTGAAAATACTTGTGAACGGAGAGAGCTACAGCTATGCAAGTGAGGTAACAGTATAGTAAAGCGACTACACCCGATTTAATGAAAACGGCAGCAGCACCCCCAAATGGCGAAATTTGGAAGATAGCCGCTGCAAATCGAAAACGAAAAGAGATAGAGCAAAATTTCCAGTTAGAAAGTTTTAGAGCATTAATTAATTTGTAGAAAACGACATGTGGTTTACATGGATGAGATAAATCTTCGCCTGTATACCCAAAAATGTCCAAAATCGATGCACTCCATTTTGTGTAAACGTTTGAATGGAATAGACAGAAGTATGAAGAAATACGCACAATTTATGGTATAAATACGTACTTATCTCAATACATTTTAATAATATCGCACACAAAAAAAGAAAAACTGTCTCACAGTGATAAAAAGTTAATATCGAGTATGTTCGAAAAGTTCGCCATTGCTCACGATACACGTTTGTATTCATGAGAGTAATTCTGCATGCGCATTTCTCAGCATGAAACGTCTATTGCAAGCCTCTTCAATACGACAACATAGATTTAACCCTTTCAAGGGCGGTGGCTAGACGGTTTAACCACCTAATTTTAATTCCAAAACTGACAAATGGCACCAAGAATATTTTAATAAAATTTTGCTTTTGTAATGAAAGTGCAAATTAGCCGGTTTTTGTTTTCTGAGTAATTCGTCTGAATATTCTGGTGTAGTCAATTATTTCATCAGTTTACGAACAGAATTCTTCTGGCCCTGAAAGGGTTATTCTAAAATTTTAACCCTTAACTGTTTTGCCCGAACGTCGTTCGGGCAAAAAGAATTTGCTATCTTCGATACAAAAGCTTTTGGATACCACTTAATTTTAACTGTAATGTTTGTTAAATGGCATAACTTTTTCGATTGTACAAAGCCAAATATTTTAGTAAACAAAGAGTGGTGCCGAGTCCTTATTTTTAATTCAGTGTGTCAAAAAAAAAAAAAAAAAAAAAAACAGTTAAGGGGTTAAATGCATTGGAAATTAAATCTTTACAGACATTACAGCACAGTACAATGTCACAATCTGAAATTGTGTACTGCTACATTTACGGAATGTGAATATGCAAAGTAGAATCATCTCTCATCGATTTCACCACTAAGAGTGCTGCTGTAGTTTGCATTAGGTCGAGCGTAGTCGATTTACTGTACCGTTATCTCACTTGTATAGTGGTAGCTCTCTCCGTTCCCAAGTATTTTTAGGTTAAAGGGACTTTCCTTTGCACTCTTTATACTATAAAGCTATACCCAACCCTATTTTGAATAGTTTTTACAAAGTGTTAGTATTCTTTCAGCAATGGTATTTTTTTAATAATACAGTAATTCATAATTTATTGTACGGAGCTCTCTGTGCGCGAGTAATACTCGCACTTGACCGTTTATTTACATTTTAAATCGGCCATTTTTACATTAACAGTGAGTAACATTGGCCTCGACAAAATATTTTGTTTTCAATGATCTAATGAAGACTTTGGCCCTTTTAACAATTACTTTATATCACATTCTGAATTCATTCGAGCATTTAACTCGAATTTATCAATTTTGGACATTGGCACTTTTTGTTCTAAGGTACAGATATAATACCATAGGGTCAGGTGGTGGAAAGTGGGCCCAGGGGGTAAAGTGGGGGTATATTGAAAAACACTAATTTTTTCTTTTTAAATTAAGATATATGGTTAATTCTTTTTTAGAGACATATATTGAGACTATGGCAAATATTTTTATTTTAGTTTTAGAAACTGTTAAGAAGTTTAATGTTTACAAATTATCTTGTTTATGCACATTGTATATGGTATGTCAGTTTAAACTGCTGATGAACTTTCTTCTAAAATGATTATTAACTGGCAAAAACTATTAATTTTAGTTCAGACTTGTAAAAGAACATCTAAGGAACAAATCTACATAGATAGGAAAGAATAAATTTTATAATTCTATTTATTATGAGTTGTTTTCAGAGGTGGTGTAATTTGGGGGTATGGTTAGGCTTAGCTAAGTATTACATGATAGAAATATTTTTTATCTCTGTATTAACTCTTGTAAATGCCTAATGTTTTACATTTTGTAATAAAATGATTAAAAATATAATTTAACTTAGTTATTTATAACCCTAGGTTGCAATTTTAACACTGAAAAACAGATTATTTTCAAATTTTATTCTCTAAATGTGGTTTAGAAAAAGAAAAAAGATAGAAATAAACAATGTTATAAGTAATAATAACAAATGTAAAAAAATCAGAGGAAATTGACCACAAGGGGGAAAAAATCTCAAGAAAAGGAAAGGCAGAACATCCAAAATGCAGAGTAATTATGAAAAGTAAAAGAAATGAAACAGATAATATAAAAGTAGACTTTAAAAAAATAAAGTTAGGCTCATGGATAGAAGGAAAAAGTCAACCAGCTAAATTCAGTGGCCAAGTGATAAAAATTAATGACTTCTGTCTAAAGTATTTGACTAAGTCATCATTGGGAGACTATTACTCTTTTCCTGCTATTGATGATGAAGATTATATACAGTTCAGCAATATGTCTCGTACAAAATGAACCTAATTTTGATAGCCATGAACAATATTTCTTTAATTAAATAACATGCAAAAAATATCTTTTTATGCATTTGTACATTTAAATATAATTAAGATACATTTATTTCAGTGCATTCTTATTTCAAAAACAATATTTACATATTTTTATTTAAATGTACACTAATTTTTAAACTACCCCCCCCCCCCCACTTTACCCCACTGTGGGGTAAAGTGGGTGTATCAAAACATGCTCTTTTAAATGTATCACTGGGAGAAAACTATCAAACAAAAGTGGATGGTTGTGCTTCATATTTAATCTATATGAATCCAAAGTATATAAAATGCATCAAAAGTTTCATTAAAATAAATTTAATAGTTTGATTTTAGGGCCTTCTCTAAAAAAAGCTTGATTTTACCCCCACTTTCCCCCACCCGACCCTATCTTTGTAAGTCAAACTGTCCACTTAAAAGCTATCCTAAAAAGGAATAGTTTTTTCTGCTCAACAACAATTCACAGAGTCACTTATATAAGTAAAAAGCATGAGATTTGAAGCACGACCTCTGAAGCGATTTGGAATCGAATAGTATTTTTATTTTATTTTTTTAATTTATTACATCATCAGTTATAATTATAATTAATTGCTGTCTTATGATGACTATGCCTAAGCTGAAGCATGTTGAAAATTGTCTTAAAATGCTTTGGCAGCATTTTTTAAAAGATCCTTTAACTCAAAAAATGGTAAAAAAAAAAAAAAAAAAAAACTCTGAATAGCAGTTGCAAATTTAGTGCATTTAAGAAGAAAAAAAATTGCGAATATGCAGGAAAATTTTCTTATGAAGGAAAATTTATTGTATCTTTTAGGATGAAGGTGGGGAGGGGGCTGGTTGTGTTTCTTTCAAATAAATTAATTTTGCGAACGTCAACTGACGAATTTTTTTTCAGCGACTGAAAAAGAAAGAGCACGAAAATAGAATAACAAAATTTGGTTTGGCTGGAAAAGCAAATTAGTGGGTGGTCTCAGGCCCCAATGGGCCCATATAAGTCGGTGCCGCTGTGTGGACGAGTCAAACAACATCAGTGGGAATCAAACAGCTGATGCCTTGAATACATTTATCAAGTTTTCTGAGTACAGCCATTCATTCAACGATGCGGAAAATATGAAACTCCACATCATACGAAGTGACTTCCTAAAAAAAAGGAAGAGAGAAGACTATCACAAAACAAATTGATATCCGAGATTTGTTTAAGATGGCTTCTACAAGTAGGCTTGCAGTGCATGTTTTCATTTTATAGTCATGTACATGTACATATGTTGTACTTCACATTATTAAGTATTTTTTTCATTCTATTCAAGCTGTTTAAAGAATAAAAACATGCATTACTGTCATTTTTTGTTTAACTCTGATATTTTTCCTGACATTCTTCCTGTAATATGGAAAGTTTTGTAATCCGGCATGCTTCAAGTCCTGAATGTGCCGGATTAGAAGATGTTTACTGTATTAGAAAGTATTAAAAATTGATTTACACAGGGAGTTCAGAGGAGTAGTGCATCACTGATGAAAAAAAGAAACTTAGTTTCTTTTTTTTTTGTGTTTAATTATTTTAAATCATATGAGAATAATACACTTTTAGGTACTTTTATATTAGCGGGGTGCAGGTGATAAGTTGTCAAATATGGCTTAGGTTGCCATAATTCACATTTCATTCAAAATGAAAACCTGGCATTTTTAAAGGCCATAACATAATTGAATTCATTCAGGTGTCCCTATAATCAAACTATAAATGCTACACACTTCATTTTACAGGGTTTCCAGCAAAACATGAGTGGCAAATTCCCCAACTTTCCCTGACCAAATTTCAAAAAATTCCCTAACCAATTCTCAAAAAATTCTCTGCCCAAACTGGCATACAACGAAATGTGTTACCTATTTTCACAATCCTTTGTCAAAATTAGCAATTTTTTTTTTTGGGGGGGGGGGGGGGGGGCAATCGTTTGATGAATTTTGTGTCATTTTTCATTTTTCCCCCCCAAGACTTTTTAGAAAATAATTGTAAATTCCCTGACTTTTCTTATATATTTTGAAATTTCCCTGACTACTTTGAAATTTCCCGACTTTCCATGATGCTGGGAACCCTGTTTTAAATACCTAACATTCTACTCTATATTAACATCCATAACCTATAAAAATTTTATGGAAATCCGAGACAAGAGTTAGAGTACAATCAGATGCATCGAAGACAAAATAGACAAGCTGAATTCATAAACTCTTTTTAACTATACGAAAAGACTATTAGAAAGTATTAAAAATTAATTTTCACAGGAAGTTCGGAGGAGCAGTGCATCACTGATGAAAAAAAGAAACTTGGTTTCTTCTTTTTTTGTGTTTAATTAGTAATTTAAGTCACATGAGAATAATGCACTTTTAGGTACTTTTATATTAGCTGGGTGCAGGTGATAAGTTGCCAAATATTATTTAGATTACTATAATTCGTATTTCATTTAAAATGAAAGCCTGACATTTTAAAATACATATATTGCACATGTTAAAGCAATTTGTACATAGCTTTTATTCATTTCATTTAAAATACAAATAAATAAATAAAATGAAATGAAATAAAAATAAGAAAAAACACCATATAAATTAAAACATTCAATTTAATCATCAAAGTAGTGTTCTTAATTTACAAAAGCAAAAAATAAAAGATGCTAGTGACAAGATTTACACCCACCTAACAAAATAGTTCCTATATTATAATATTTTTAAAAATCATCACATAAAAAAATTAATTAAAGTTGGAAATCCAGGGGGGTGGGGGGGGGGAATTGCTTGCCCCTGCCAGAATTGTATTCTCCCATGATGGCAAGATCGCGAATACATGATCTATAGTGTTGACTCTAAGCCGTTTTAGCAGGGTGAGCGCCCAGCAACCTATTTTATTTCTTTTATGCACTCGGTGGCTCTTTTTAACCCTTCCGATGCACCCGACAGCCCTTTTTAACACTTCCTATGTGCTCCGTGGCTTTTAAAAGAGTTTCACATTGTCCAAATGATCTTATAATCAAAATCTGCCATTTTCTTTTCTTATATCAGCATTTGCACGAAAGCAAACAGTGCATATTTTTCTGCCAGGTCCCATTCTTAACAATGTGATAATGAGAATTTCGAGCATGGGATTGGAATTAATCAGGAATTGGATCCTATTTGGATTCATTTTCATATTGCACAATTTTCTCGGCAAATTTACTTCAACTCTTCAGGCTTTGCGTGAACACTTTAGTGAGCGGTACGGTACGCAAATTTTGATTGGTCCTTTGATTCGTGTATTAACGGGGTTTGGCTGTATTGTGAAATTCGTCAATTGGTAGAGGGAAAAAAACATTAAATTCAGCATTCAATGACATGAGAAAAAATAGTGAAATTCTTCAGTCAGTTGCAAGAGAAAAAAATTGTGAAATTTGTAAATAAGTTGGCAAAAAAAATCATGAAATTCGTCAGTTGATAGAGGGTGGGGGAGGGAGAATCGCGAAATTCAATTAATCGTGGGAAAATATCACACTCTATTAGGGGACTCTAAACAAACCAGTTCAAAATATTTTTTGTGAACTGGGTACAAGTTTGCCCTTTTCGAGAATAGTGTGCACTTTTTGAAAAATTTCCATCTGGTGGCCCTTTTTTTCTAGAGTCAACACTAGTCTACATTGAAATATAAAAACAAAAATAAAGAACAAAGTACCATAATTTTTGGAAGAAACGCCGTGGTGTTTACGTGTTCTAAATAAAAATTTTAAGTGATGCGGTGTTTACGTGCATTTTTTTTTTCACTCCCAAAGATTCAAGTATTAAAGATGAGAAATCTCATATTAATGAAATTTAAAAATAATGTGGACGAGCCAAAATTTTCAGATCCAAGCGAGCGAAATATATTAGCCCTGCCTAAGCACTTTTCTCGATGCTTTTTTCACACATTTGTGCTGCTTTCATCAATTTCGATTTTTCGGCGATAACCTCCTCCTGTATTCTATAAACAACCACCAGTTCCTGTCCTGCAACGGCGTTCCGCTGTTCCAATCCTTTGCTAACATCATCTAATGAACTGAGAACCTTTTCTCTCTCCCCCCCCCCCCCCCCCCCCCTGCTCACCACCACACCTCCAATTTTCAACAAATTTCATTTTTCGAAAAAATTTCATTATTGATTTCCTAAGCTTTGTAAATTAAAATATAAACATCTTAGTTTGGATGGTATGCTTTTGATTTTTCTGTTTTAATCTTTAGTTAAAAAGAAAAAAAAAATCTGTCCACGGTTTCTTTCTGCATAGTAAGCCATATTATCCATCCAACGTTGATGATCCGATAGTGTAAACATTCGACTTCTGATTTCATGGATTATATTTTAATATAAAGCTTTTTTAATAACGCTATTTTATTTGTACATAGAACTAAATATTAAAATTAATACATTTCGAATTTTGTATTTATATTACTTATTTCTAATTAATAATTTCATTTTTATGATTTCTTAATTCAGCTTCTTAATGTGTTTCTGTTTAGCACGACAATCACGACTACCACGGAAATTTCACCTGCGGCGTTTATGACCATTTCTTTATTTTTTTGGTGGGATTTTTTGCGATGCGCCATTTACACCGCTGTGGAGTTTCTTCCAGAAATTACGGTAAACAAATTTCTAAATTTGGCACAAATATTACATGATACAAATATACATATCTGAAAATGATAATAAGTTGTATTATTTATGCAGCAACATTAATCTTAAAAACTAATTTTTAAAAAATGTGTCTTACGAATATCGCAGAATTCCTTCTAACTTGGATGTCCAAATTATAACTTGTTTATCAGCTCCTCCTGAAGCAAATCTTTCACCATCTTTTGAAAAATTAATGGCATAAACTAAATCTGAATGGCCTTTCAGCGACTGTAGAAGTTTCCCATCTGTGTCATAAGCTAGAAGCTTGGAGCCAGATGCAATTATAACCATAGAGTCATCAGGTTTTATTGCTATACCATATACACTAAAAAGATATATATATATATATTTTTAATTTTTCAGTCTTTCAATTTCTATACACTAAATCTCACTTTAAAATTGTCCTAAAAAATTACTAGCAGATAATTTAAACTTCTTCTTATGGTAATCCTAAGATTTCTCGAGAGAGAGGGCTGATGGTTTAAAACCCTTGTTTTGTAAACTACTTTCTAATTGAACGCTTATTTTTTGTAACAGGCTTTTTTATTGAACAAAAGAGGAGAATCAGAGATAGTTTGATTTTTAAAAAAAATAAATACATTATAGCCACACGGGACTTCATTTTGAATAGTTCCCTGTGTCCTGTTGCAGTCGAGTGATTTTATTATTTGTTTTCTTATCCCGTATATTTTGAAACAAGTATCTATCTGGACGAATGCTTGAAAGGTGAGAATAAATATTCGATTGGTTATTTTTTTTATTTTTATCTGTATTTTTGAGCTTTGATTGAATTATGCATGAAAGAGAGGCTGATTGTTTCAGGATATGAATGACTAAAAGTGACAGATTGAGTGATGCTTTTGAATGACATCCTAGAGTACAAGGTAAATTATGAATTAAAAAAACAGAGGGGTTCAGGGGGGTGGTAGCCCCCTGATTAAAAAAAAAACAACAACATTGTTTTGCTCACCTTACTATTTACAAACGTTTTTTAATAATTTGTGTAAGTGAAAATTTTGTTTTTTGGTATTTTTGATATACTGTATTCCTTTAAAAAACGTATTTCGAATAATTTGAAACTTTATGTATTTTTTGTTTATTTTCACTCAAAAATACAGGAATTAGAGAAAAATTAGAGAAAAATAAGTGATCAAATATTTATTTTCACCTTTCAAGCATTTGTCCAGATAGGTACTTTTTTCAAAATATACGAGAAGAGAAAACAAATAATAATTTTGCATACTGTCTCCTGGATGTTGCAGCTCCAGGAGATAGTACGCAAAAACACGCCAATTTGGCAATTTTTGAAAACCGTGCCAAGAAGGAGAGTAAACTGCGATCGCACCCTATACCATATACACTAAAAAGAAATATAATTTTTTTTTTTTTCAGTCTTTCAATTACTATACACTAAATCTCACTTTAAAATTGTCCTAAAAAATTTCTAGCAGATAATTTAAATTTTTATTTTTGTAGAAGCCTATTTAATACATATTTTATTGCCTATTTCTTTCTATCCAGAAATAAAAATAATTAAAAATACCCTAAGCAAAATAAAGTTATTATTTGGTACATTACAAAAAATAATAAAAATATTTTTTTGTTTTACTATTATTATATAGTTTACTCAATCAATTAAATGTTTCCCCATGTTAGACCATCATTCCCTCACACATTGCTATTATCTCAAATATCTACCACTAAAGAGCAGTAGCAGTCTAGCATCCTTCACAGAGAAGAAGCCATTTTGAGCACTTGTCAGTCCAGCAACATAAATTGGTGGTGTAAGATTTTGTTAATTTAAAAAAAAAAAAAATTCAGTCAATATATCTGGAAGCGTTTTTATTAGCAGTCATTCCCTCACACAGAATACTAATTTTTTTACAAATGTCAAAAATTTTAATTTTATCATACATTATATATTAAGTGTTGCTCTTAAAGGAAACAGTTTGGATTTCTTCATAATTTTGCATTTTCCCCTACAACTAGTAAAAATGTCTTATTTCATCATTCCCTCACATTTTTTATTTTATTTTTTCCACAAATTTTTATTTATTTTTTTTTTTTGTTAAGTCATTTTTTTTAAATGATTTCTGCTGCTCTTAAAATCTTCAATAATTGACTGATTTCTTACCATTTATCTAATTTTTAGGAAAATTTACATATGCATCATTCAAGTCAGACTGCTTGGCCAAATTTGCAAGTATTGTAGAGAACAATCGCTGTAGCAACGAGATAAACCAATACTTTTAAAACTAAGGTAATTTTAAATAAAGACACTATCTTGCTTAATGGTACACAAAACACGAACTTTAATAAGCTAAAAGTTAAATTCTACATTTTGAGCTGTTTCTACAGCCGTCTTCAGGAAAAATATGCTGGTTAAATGGCTAAAAAGCTCAGAGATGAAGGTTTCCTGTGTGAGCGATAACTTGTCAAACACTGACTAAAGATATGAAAACAAAAATGTAGTGGTACCATCCAGTGAAAATAAATCAGGGTTGTAAAGGGTAGCTGCACGAATACCTGCCCAGCTACCCACCCGGGCTAGGTTTTTTATAAAAAACCTGTTTTTTTTACAACTATAGCAGTTGTAGTGGGTAGCTGCCTGGGTACCTGTCCAGCTACCCACCCGGGCTGGTTTTTTTTATTTTTTTAAACCCAGGTTTTTTACAACCCTGAAATAAATACTTATTAATGAAATAGTCCAAATAAATCAAAAGTTCGAATGAAGAAACCACGAGTGTTGCCATCTAAGCATGAGGGCCAGAACCTCATTCAACAAAGTTTTCATTCAAGATTTTGGCAACCTAAACTTTGTAGGTAGTATATGAAATAACGTTATAGCAAATAACACTTAAAAGAAATAGTTACTAACTATTTAAAAGTACTTAATAATGGTGTTTCGTTACATAACGCCTTCAACAGTAATAATTTCTTCTTGCACTTGTCCCGCATGGGTGTGGGGGGGGGGGGAGGAGGGGAGACAGAACTTCTTATCAACGAAACAGGTGGACAATATTTATTCTCATTTATTTACTAGTAAGCACAACAAGTATCCTTTTAAACACAATTCTTCGCAGTTGGTTTCACGAACAGCAGATTATATACTCATACAAATATAACAGAAAAATAAGAATGCCGAGCATTGGGGGATTCCATATTTTGGAATTAAATAACTTTATAATCATTTAATGATATTAGTAATACATTTGTATTTTCATAAAAATAGAGAACAGATTATTTTGATGTAAACAACAAGTTACAAATAAAAAGAGATAATTTTGGTTGAATTACAAATGTTAACGATATCAAAAGACAAATCCCCTCCTCTCCTAGAGATATCTTACGATATCATTTGCCAGATCCCTCCCCCCTAAAATAATAACGTTATATATGCAGAGCCCCTCTTTTTCGCTGTTTAAGTTTTACTTTTTTTCGGCGGACTACAAGTCTTCTAATTTTTTCTTTAGCCGTATTAAAATTAGACTTATTTTTTATTATTTAAGAAATCCACTGACAAAAAAACTGCATAGTCTATTTGTTGTTTAAGAAACAGAATTAAGAACAAAAGAAAAAAAATATTACGCGAAAGTATCAAATTTAAATAAAATATTAAATAAACTATGCAGTAATTTCACCAAAAGAAGTTGTAAAAAACATCTTACATCCTAAAAAAAATTAAAATGAAAGAAATATTCTTATATACAGAACAAAACTAAGATAAATAAGATTCAAATTTAAGTTAGTTATAGTAATACATTCATAATAAAGTTATTTTACACAAACCATTGTGGATTTTCTTCTTTGTCAAGCAATTGTGCTTCCCAAATTAATACTGAACGCATACTACCAATTTATAATAATATAGCATTAATAAATCTAAAATTATTTTTTCATTATTTACCCGCTTCACTGGTTGCTAAGGCCAGCGTGCAAAACAAAAGAAGGGGTAAACAAAGATAATTTAAATCCCAAGTTGTGCCACTCAGAAGTAACCAATCCGGAGTTCATTATTAAAACGACTTATAGAGGGCGATATACATTGCGCTGATGTCGGACAATAATCTTGAAAAAAATCTAGGGCTCCTATAATCCTTTCAGTTTGGATAGCTGTCGAAGGCGGGTTTTTTTTTTTTTTTACACATATATACGGTCCCTAAAATTTTGACACCAGTATTTTATAAAAGATGACTTGTTTAATCTCAGATAAAATAAAGCAGTTTTAAAAACGCTCGAATACGCCATCTGGTTGAGAAAAGGTATAACTTCTCGCTTCAGGATAGAGCCTTGCAATCACATTGCATTACATGTATTTTTAATTTGTTCAGAATGATTATTTTTTTTGCACAATTTCAAATTTCATGTAACATATGTGGTCTGTCATATACGACAAAGTAAAAATTATCGGAATTTCAATATCTAAAACTTTCAAATGCGTTTACATTAAAGAATTATTTCAATGGCACTTCACATTAGTTAAAGGGAAATTAAAGGGACAATTTTCCTGCACCGAAGGCTGCGAGCAGCGCCTCTATAGGCCGTTTTAATTCCCAATAGACCGTACAGAGACGGAAAAAAATCCGCCTTCGGCAGCCGCTATTTTTGTATCAGTGCTCAAGCCTAGTATTCAGGGGGCGGTGCGTCACATTCACTTGACGTCAGGTGCGTTACACGAAACGCTAACGAAAAAGACAGGATACCGCGGTGCATCACAAGTGCCTTTTTTACAGACCGCTAGGGTGACGTGATGCTCTTTTCGTATACCTTCATTGGTGTATTCGAGCATCACGTGACTTCAACGGTCTGTAAAAAAAGATACGTAGAATGCACCGCGGTAGCCTGTCTTTTACGTTAGCCTCGCGTTACACGTGTTTGTTATGTCATTGATTTTCAATTCGACGCTTATCCTGATTTTTAATGATGCTTTATTGATTTATTTGTTATTTCGTTATTTCCGGGGCTACTTCACTCACGCCAAAACACCTGCTCGCTAATATTAATCCTATAAGACATATTTATTTCAATATCTTGTTTCCATTTCAATATTTTTATTTATTTATTTCATTAGCCCCCGGTATGCTATTTCTTTCTCCCAGCTATTAATGTGTCGTCTCGAAAAATAACGTTACATTGTATAAGCCAGCCGTAAAACAAAGCACATGTACCATTGTACGGAATAATCTCTACTGCAATTTTTTAAACTTCTAAGCATCGCTCATTTTCAATTTTTATACCGTCGTATAGAAAAAAAAGTACTTTTAAATGCAATTAGTTTAAAACTGCACCTCCATTTATTTTTGAGATATTCTTATTTTTTTAAACTATTTGGAAAAATGGTTATTGTCCTCTGTCAGGGTAGAAAATCAAACACATATCTGAAGCGTTTTATTGGTTGAATCCGCATGTTATTCGTTTTCTGATTGGTCTATACCAGGGTCGGCGAACCTTTTTACATCCGCGTGCCAATATTTTCCCCAAAAATTTTCAACTGAATATGGCGTGCCAAAAATGCCCCCCGACCTCTCATTGCCGCAAAAGAAAAAAAAATAGCGAATTATAAGTTAGTTTAATTCTAATAATAATAAATAATAGTGTCAGAATTATATATCATTATTAGACTGTTATAATAGCTAACATACCTGCGGGTAATACCAACATACGCACTATAGAAATAATTATAGAAAAATATAATTATAGTTTTCATTTCATTTTACAAATGTTTTAGCAATTATTATTTTTTTCATAACTTATGAAAAAAGTCATGCTTTATTAGTTTTATTAATACTTTTGCAGTTTAACAAATTACAGATCGGTTATCAAATTCTAGCAAAAGTTAAACAAAGCCTCATGTGCAGGTCAAAACGTGTTAAATTGTGCAGAAATATTACAGCAAAGAATAATTTGATTTCTTAGATTTCTCTCTTGCTATGCGAATCATAGGTGCCATCATAACGGAATCGAGGAAATGGGGAGTTGGGAAGGGTGAAATACTTCTAAGTGGGAAGTTCAGTGATATAACAAGTACACAAGTACCTATTATAGAAAACAAAAGCTATTTTCAATGAACCTCGTGTATTAATTTTTTTAAAAAAAGA
Organism: Maratus speciosus; assembly: GCA_963932465.1. Taxonomy (NCBI): domain Eukaryota; kingdom Metazoa; phylum Arthropoda; class Arachnida; order Araneae; family Salticidae; genus Maratus; species Maratus speciosus. The sequence goes on along the minus strand of OZ010799.1, from coordinate 55,036,871 downwards.
ATAAAGAGGTGCAGAATTTTGGGAATTTGATTGAATTTTGATTTAGAACTTCAATAAACGACGTGCCAAAAATATCTTCCAGCGTGCCATAGGTTCGCCAACCCTGGTCTATACAGTAATCTGTATTTTCCCTTTACTTTCAACAGAGATGGATACTTCTGTTGCCACTATGACAAAAAAGTAATAAAAACTACAAAAAAAAATTAATAACTCAGAAACAAATTGAGATGCAGCTTGCAAAGAAATTGCATTTAAAAGTACATTTCTTTCTCTATACGACGGTGTAAAAAGTAATAATGTGGGATGTTTAGAAGTTTAAGAATGAAATTTCATTTAAAATGGGTCGTCAGATTTCTTGGAAATCTGACGATGGAAAAGCCTTTTCCTGAACAGCGAATGAAATACTTGGATAATACGTCAGTTTCAGGTGGATAATACGTAAGTTTCAGGAAATCTGACGAGTCGCAGGCGATTTTTGTCGCTTGCAATTTTTGCGTGTAATAACACTATTAATGTTTAATTCATGGCGTACGTAATGTAGGATCAACTCCATGCGATTTTTTATGTCTTAAATTTTAGTCTTTGGAAAAATCATTTTCCAAATGGTCGTTGTAATTTGTTAAATTGTTTTTTTTTTTTTTTAATCATTTGGAAAAATGGTTATTGTCCTCGTCAGGGTACGAAATCAAAAGCACATCTGAAGTTTTTTATTGGTTGAATCCGCATTTTATTCGTTTTCTGATTGGTCTATACAGTAATCTATAATTTGCCTTTACTTTCAACAGAGATGGATACTTCTGTTGCCACTATAACAAAAAAGTAATAAAAACTACAAGAAAAATTAATAACTCAGAAACAAATTGAGATACAGCTTTCAAACAAATTGCATTTAAAAGTACATTTCTTTCTCCATACGACGGTGTAAAAAGTAATATTGTGGGATGTTTAGAAGTTTAAGAATGAAATTTCAATTAAAATCGGTTGTCAGATTTCTTGGAAGTCTGAGGATGGAAAAGCCTTTTCCCGAACAGCCAATGAAATGCTTGGATAATATGTAAGTTTCAGGTGGATAATACGTAAGTTTCACGAAATCTGACGAGTCGCAGGCGATTTTTGTCGCTTGCAATTTTTACGTGTAATAACACTATTAATGTTTAAATCATGGCGTACGTAATGTATGGCCTGCTCCGTAGAAGTTAAAAAATTTACAGTACCGAAAATTGTAAAACTGAAATTTCTTTTAAAATTTGTTCATGATGGGTCCAGGAATGTTAATGCTTAATTCATGGCGTACGTAATGTATGATCAACTCCGTGCGATTTTTTATGCCTTAAATTTTATTCTTAGAAAAAATCATTTTCCAAATAGTCGTTGTAATTTGTTAAATTGCTTTTTTTTTTTTTTTTTTTTTTTTTTTGTAGTTTTTAGTACCATTTGTTTCATTTTGGCAACTCAAGTACTCCATTTCTGTTGAAAGTAAAGTAAAAGTAGTTGAAAAATAGCAATAATATCTTTTTGTTGCCATTTTCTCATAAAAACTGAAAAAAAATGTAATTAAAATACGTGCTATTTTGAAAAAATATAAATTAATTAATTTCTGTTTGCTGCATTTGTGTATTATTCTGAGATAGTGACGTCTGAGATAGTGACGTCTGAGATAGTGACATCTACATACTTTATTGTAGATGTATATGACTGGATCGTAAATGAGGAATTCTTCAGCGGATTCGGATGACGTCGTTTTATATAAATAAAATCGCGTGTTTTAAGTCTTAAAACTTAACAACAGTAGAGTCCCGATTATCCGAGTCTCGCTTAACCGAGTTTCTGCTTTAACCGAGTTATTTTCTTCTGATGGACTGATGGCTTCTATTATTATGAAACAGCCATTATAAATGAAGTGTTAGGTGAAGATCAAAGAGCAGCCGTAAAAAGTTAGAACTCTGATTTTCTGGTCAGAATGAAAAAAAATGGCTATATTGTTTTTTTTTCCCATTTAACTTTTTACGGCTGCTCTTTCATCTTCACCTAACACTTCATTTACAATGGCTGTTTCATAATAGTAGAATCCATCCCCATCAGTCCATCAGAAGAAAAAGATTCATTTCAAAGGTCTAAGTTCGATTAACTCGGATAATCGGGACTCTATTGTATCTATATTTATATACATTTTTTTTTCAATGGGGTTCGACACTAAATTCTGAAAAATCAGAATTCCTGTTCTCTAGTTTTATTTTATTTATTCATGTTTTTAACCATTTGGTAAAAGGGTTATTGTCCTCGTCAGGGTCAGGGGCGTGCCGAAGGCTGTTTTAGTGGGGGGGTGTGAACTGAATTTTGCCGACTGCAAGATCGGGGGTGAGAAAGACTTTGTGATAGCCCCCCCCCCCTCTCAGCGACGGAGCCAACTGTTCTACAATACTGTGAATTTATAAAAATCACTAAAAGTCTTAAGTGTTCACCTGCATTCTTCTTAACCACAGTCGAAATTAAATGTTGTTGTTCAATATGTGTAATTTTTTTAAAATTATTTTACTATATAAGTAGAGTTCAGAATCCTGCTATTAATTAGGATTCTGCTTACGATTTAAAAGAAAATGTGTATGGATGTACTGTACATTAACCAGTTCCCAAAAGTAACAATTTAAGAATTTTGAAGTACTTCGGAATTTGTTTCTATAAATAAAACCGCATGCTGTTGTGTAATGTAAGTGTATAAATTTTAAGATACATAAAAAAGACAAATCTTGCTTGCTAAAAATAATATATATATTAGTATAAGAGACTAAAAATTATCCTTCTACATTTTTAAATTATCACCCGCCTATCCTTCAGAATAGCCCCTTTTCCAGCTACGCTGTCTAAATCCAACATGTCAGTTATGTCTGTTTCACAGGTTAATAGCATTAGTTAGTCCAGTCGCTCTTCCGACATGGTGGTACGCAAGTAATTTTTTGCTAACTTTAACCTGCTGAAACTTCTTTTATTACTTGCTACAGTTACTGTAATAATTAAGGCCAACTTGCAGGCCAAAGAAAGGTTAGATACAAATGAGCCTTCCCCACAAATTTTTGCGCTGCTGCGCCAATTGTATCCGATTCAGAACTAGCTATTTCTGAGGACATGAGATCAATTTCACATTCCAAGTTATCTACATCTTTGAGATCACCAGGAAATAGTTGACATAGTTTAGAAATGTCCTCGGTAGAGCTATACTTGATCCTAGATGGAAGGAGACAGGCTAGTGGTTTAACTTTCTCAAATACCAACTTATGAATGTCTCCAAATGCAGTTGTAAGCCGATCTACCACCTTCAAAATTTCTGCTTTAAAATAATTCTCTCGTGTAAATAGAACTGCAGTTTTAGGATTTTCGTCGATCTTCGATGGAGGCCTCCGTCGCCTGTGCCGCAAATTGAACTCATAATCTTGATTTATTCCATGTATCTCGCAGATGTTGTCAGCTTCCTTAATGATGTTCATTATTGCCGCCGCGTCATCATTCCGGAGTTTCTGAATGCTTTCGTAAGTTTTCTGCATTATGTCGGTTCCCTCTAAAATGTTCAGGTCGTCACGTTGCAATTGCTCTGTTGCTAACTTGGTCTGAAACATAATTGTTTTCATTCCAAGTAAAGAAACAATGAAATCGTATGACATCATTTTGCTTCTTAACCCTGCCGCCTTAGCTCGAGCATCCTTGTCAACCTTCATGTCTTCAGAAATAATTTGCAGAGTATGGATGAGGGCATCTTAGCACAATAAAATAGCTCTGACTGAATCCACTCGCATAGTCCATCTTGTCTTTGACAAAAATTTCAAGGTAAGACTCTTCTGAAGAACTTCTATTTTCTCTGTCAGTATGCCGAATCGCTTTGTACTCAGTTAAAAAAAGTTATAGAGATCCTGAATACTGTCGTAGAACAATTTTATTATATTGCTTTCTTTGCACGCATGTTCAACACATAAACTCACTTTATGCGCGAGGCAGGGTATGTATAAAATAGATCTACCAGCTATTTCTGAAAGTTTTGATTGACAGCCTAAAATGCGCCGGACATAGATGACGTGGTGTCGTAAGACTGTGCACGAGCTTGGGAAAGCGATATTCCAACTGACTGTAGAATTTCAGAAATAAGCTTAGCCATTCCTTCGCCTGTTTTAGCTAGATAATCTTTTAGTTTTAACAACCTTTCTTCTGGGCGAAACTGAGTCACGTATCGGATTACAATTGAGAGCTGGTCAAGATGAGAGATATCGGGTGTGCTTTCAGCCATAACGCTAAAAAATCTACAATTTTTGACATTTGCAACTATTTTTTCACGGACACATGATCCAAGAACCCCAATTAAGTCGTTTTGTGACTTGTTGGCAAGGTATGGGCGAAGATGATTATCATCAATCCAGTTTTTTAAAGTTGGAATCCACCTGGCCCTTAATCTCATGAGCTGAATGTAGTTACCGCTGTCACTTTCTCGTCCCCAAAATGCAAATGCTTGACGACTTAGATATCTGGTGCAGTCTAGAAGTATATTAATAATCTCTCTGTTTCTTAGACGAATTTGCTCCGCGTTAGCTGCTGCCTTTCTACGTTGACTAGATAGAAAGTTGTCAACGTGCTTACTTTTTTGGGCCAAATTATCTAATTTATACACTGCGGTTCTATGAGCATTGCTCGTAAAATGAACCATTAACTTGCCTTTACGGTTTTTTCCTCGGCCTTTCATCTTATGCCATACACGAATACCAACACTGATCCAAGCTTCTTCTGCGTTTTCAGGCCCCGGGCCATCAGAGCAAAGTGAACAAGCAAAACAAAATGCGGCATCCAGTTGGTCGCTGTATTCTAAATATGGATATTCTTTATACCAGCAGGAGCTAAACTTATTCTGCTTCTTAGGATCTATGTCATGATTCACAGGGTAAGATGATCTCTGAGGTTGATAAGGTCCACGAGACAGGATGAAAAGTTTCTGGTTTTCGGTTAAATTCTTTCCAATACGATCGGCTGGATCACAACTTAGAAAAGTCGAGGAATCTTCCTTTTCAGAAACATGACATTTTCCATAGAATTGCTAGTTAGGATTTTATCGCATTCCTCAATCAAACTTTCGCTGTAGTGCCGAACCCGGTCTGCAAAAGCCTTAACATTCGCAGTAAAATTTTGTGATGAAAATGATGTTTCGGAAACATTTTTATGAAGCTCTGAATTTTACATCTGGAGGATCTGTTTGAATATGACTATGCAGGCCTCTAATAGAAATGCAAAAATATCTACATATTGTACATTGAATCCGTTTTCCTTTCTGGAGGTTGATGTTTTCATTCGGATGAAATATTCTTATATGGCGATATAAATTTATTTTCTTCTGTGAAATGTGTGTGTACACGATCACAGTGTGTACATAAACTTTTCACTGAATTATTCGCCATCATGCGACAAAAACAAACTTTCGCAAATCACTCTTCTTCTGTGTCCGTGACTTCATCTTTTAAATGCAACAACCTCAAATAACTAGCGCCAAATCCAGAGCCAAGAGGTCACCAAATTCTAAGAATCAGTCCATAGCAGAAGGGAGCAATTAAAGATGCTACATGGGAAAACTTACAATAGAGATTGCAACAACCCCCTCCTTGCCCGAAAGTCTCAAATTCTCAGAAACGCGATTCTCTCTCTCTCTATCTATCACCTCCGCTCTCTGACAACCCCTCCCTCCCACACAGAATCATACACAATCTTCCGTGAGAAGTTATTTCTTTTCCCCTTTAAATGACGGACAACAGAGAATTGTAATGATACTGACGACAGGAGAGGGGATTTTTTGCAGGGTGTGTTCTTAACTTTCCGACTATTCTAAATTTTACCAACTTTTCCAAATAAGTGGGGGGGTGTTACACCCCCAACACCCCCCCGCTAGGCACGCCCCTGGTCAGGGTAGGAAATGAAAAGCATATCTCAAGCTTTTTATTGGTTGAATCCGCATTTTATTCGTTTTCTGATTGGTCTATACAGTAATCTATAATTTGCCTTTACTTTCAACAGAGATGGATACTTCTGTTGCCACTATGACCAAAAAAGTAATAAAAACTACCAAAAGAAATTAATAATTCAGAAACAAATTTAGATACAGCTTTCAAACAAATTGCATTTAAAAGTACATTTTTTTCTCTATACGACGGTGTAAAAAGTAATATTGTGGGATGTTTAGAAGTTTAAGAATGAAATTTCATTTAAAATTGGTCGTCAGATTTTTTGGAAATCTGACGAGTCGCAGGCGATTTTTGTCGCTTGCAATTTTTACGTGTAATAACATTATTAATGTTTAATTCATGGCGTACGTAATGTATGATCAACTCCGTGCGATTTTTTGTCTTAAATTTTAGTCTTTGAAAAAATCATTTTTCGAATGGTCGTTGTAATTTGTTAAATTGCTTTTTTTTTTTTTTTTTTTTTTTTTTGCATTAGATAGCTGAGATTGATCTCTACAACTGCCGTTATTTTATTTTATTTTATTTTATTTTTTTGCTGGTTGCAAGGAAAAAAAAACATTCATAAATATTAAAATGAAAACAAGATATTTTTAAAAATTTGTCCCGTAGGACTAAAGCCAGCGAGTGGGTGTTTTTGCGTGAGTAAAGTAACAATTGTGTTCTTAAATAGCGACGACATAATTTTAAAAATAAAAAATCACTGAAAAAAATGTTGCGAGCCAGTTTCTACTGACGTCACAAACATTCACCAGTCAAGAGCTATAATTAAAAGAAATAATGTAAATAGATAAATATTCAATTATTTTTATTATTTTCATTATTATATTTTAAAATTATTTTATAAAGATATTGATTGGTGACACTTGAGTGAATATGATTTTTCCGATTTTTATTTTTATTTATTTATTCATTTATTTATTTATTTATTTTGAGATTCGAATGCCAATCATTATCCATTTGTTTATTTGGCGTTAAAGTCTCGCGATCAGTTTGGGGATAGTTTATTTTATGGAAAGTGATCGACGGGATAATGGGGGAAATAGCAAAAATAATTTTTTTTCAATCACACTTTTAAAAGCAACCTATGGTCATCTTGAAAATACCGCCAGTTTTTTAAACTGCAATTCATATTTTTCCCGAAAAATATCTATTACAAAACATTATTTTGGCTTGGGCAACGACCTCAATTATGAAAAATTCACTGCTTTTTTATTACGTTTGCTAGAAGGCTCAAGACAACGAATTTATTAAAAATATATACGTTTTTATCATTTTTTTTATCATTTTATCATGTTTTTGTTTATTTATCAACAAAAGAGAACCAGAAAGAAAAACAGGAAACATTATTTAAATTATGTTTTTATTCTTTTAAATTTATTTTCCATCATGTAATCATACATTTATTGATATCTACCCTATATATATCATGGAGGAAAGAGATAGATGGAGTTGCAGTATGCCGTTAAAAAGGTTTGCAATATGAAACCATTTATCGCTCAAATTTAAACGTCCAAGAAAGCCCAAACAACACAAGCACGTGGGAGGGATTTTGTATTAATAAGACGAATTCAAATAGGTGAATTACAGCTGAAGCATATTTTAGGAAAAAAATGGTACATTTTTTAAAGGGTCTTTGTTGTGTTGTTATTTATTAAAATAAATGTTTGCTTTTAAAATAATTGGAATTGGAAAATTAACAATAATAAAATGTCAAAATAAGATTAAATAAAATATTGAAAACATTTGATAAGAACTAAAAATTGTATTATTGAAAGTTTTCTTTCTTTGACCCTTTCCAACATAGATGAAAAATGCTCGTCTTCGGTTTGCATGGCCTTCTGGCCGAGCTCTAACTCATGTAAATATAATGGGATCACCCTGCATTTTTTATATGTTATTAACGTTTACTATAGTGTGATCGCTATTGAAAAAAAAAAAATGTGTGGCACTTATAGTTCATTTACATGGGCGGTAAAAAGTATTCTGTTACATTACGGTCAATGGGAAAAATCGTTTCAAGTGCATTTTAATGATGCTAGACAATTGAAAACATAAAGAAATTGATATTCATTTATAAAGTGCAGTAAAACATGCATTTTGTAGAATATGGGCAAAGCATTTATTATTCATTTACAGGGCCACACAAAAGAATTCCGTTACATAATGATATAGGGGGGGGGGACTGTTTACAGCGATATTATGTTACTGAAATATAATGGAATAGACATAAATTACTCAGATTTACTACAATGTACTTCTGTAAAATATGATATGCATAGTATTTATCGTTCATTTACAAGGACACACAAAAGATTCGGATACAGTACTGCATCTAAAGTACTTGTCAGTATGTGACACAAATTTTGTGGGCGCTCTATCACAAGAACTAATGCACGGAATTTAATAAAAATTTATATTCATGTAGTCCCTAATATAAATTTGTGCTGATTAGTTTTTGGTGTAAATCGCCCAACAGGTGGCGCTGCTATGCTGCATTTTTCGCGATTTCAGCAATAGCTGTATCTCAAGAACTAATACACGGATTTTCATCAAACTTCAGGTTCAGTTGGTCCTTAATATGAGTTGGTGCTTATTACGTTTTGGTGTAAATCTCCCAACAGGTGGCGTTGCCATGCTGCATTTTGTAGGTTTTACACGATTTCCGCATAGCTCTATTTCAAGACCTGATGCACGGATTTTCATCAAACTTCAGATTCAGTTAGTCCTTGATATGACTTGGTGCTGATTGCGTGTTGATGTAAATCGCCCATCAGGTGGCGTTGCTGTGCTGCATTTTTCACGATTTCCGCAATAGTTCTATCAAGAACTAATGCACGAATTTTCATCTAACTTCACAGTTAGTTAGATGTTAACACAAGTTGTTGCTGATAGATTTTGGTGTTAATCGCCCAATAGGTGGCGCTGCTATGCTAGAATTTTCATGATTTTCGCAATAGCTCTATCTCAAAAACTAACGCATGGATTCTCCCCAAACTTCAGATTCAGTTTGACGTTGACATATGTTGTTGTTTGGTGGTTTTGGTGCATCATAGGTTTTGGTGTAAAGCACCAAATAGGTGGTGCTGCTAGGCTGTAGTTTGCTGGATTTACACGATTTCAGCGATAACCATACCTCAAGAACTAATACACGGAATTTCACATCTTTAGAATCCTCATGATGGATATAGATTGCCATTTAATTTTGGCAGTGTGATAGCGAATTTTTAAGTATTAACATGTATGAGATAGAAGAAAGTTTTGGGAATGGTATAGATGAAAGTTTTGTTTTTCTTTTGGTAACAATTTTCTGAAAAGAAAAAGTTATCCTTGAGAAATGCATAACAATTTTGTGAAAAATGAAACTTTGTATTGAAAGGTCAAGTCCAATTACTCAAATGCGAGTCAAGCATTTATTGATAATAATTTCATTCTTACAGCTAAAATTTTCCTGTCAGGGAACTTATTTTTTTGCAAATAATAATATGTTTCAAAACTCAAATAATTCAAACTGATTAATCGAGTTTCTTTGATGGAATGAAATTTTGTGATTGCGCTTCAAATAGGCCCCCATTTTTGACTGTATCAATCGCTACTAATTTAGATAAACGTCGTTATTTGTTTTTAACAGCATATTAATAATCGCATGTAAACAGATAAAATATAATAATGAAAGCATTCTTTTAAAATTATGCATGAAAACTTAAATTATAAAATATTAATCGAAAATCTAGATTTTCAAGTGCAAACGATTTTCGGACAATAACGAAAGAATGTTACCCTTTCAAGTAAAATCTTAAAAGACGCTTCTGATATTTATATTTATAATACATCTGATAAAATAATCAAATAATTCTGTGAAGTGATATATTAGTATCTTTGATACATTCTGATCTAGTACTACATCCTATAATAGCGCATAAGTCATCTTTTATCGAAATTTTAATCATATCTTGAATAACAATTTCCGACGGTAAAAAATGAAAGCAAAGAAATACAGGTTTAAACCGGTTTGAACTGATAGGCGTGTCAAAGCACATGGTTTTGTTTGGGCTTCCTGTAGCGGATTTTAGGGTTACTTTTTTGGCGTCACCCCCAACCATCTTACTGCAGCTCCATCTATCTCATTCCTCCATGTATATATATAAAATCCTAATGAATCGAATTGAAACGAATTTATGTAACGATTCTATGAAACGACTGATTAAACAACTGATTACGTTTCACGGCGATTTCTCCTAAAATATGGAATACTTTGCGATGAAAATAACACCAAAAATCCGTATTGATCCACAGATCTCAAAACTGATATTAGAATTTTGAAATTAGAATTAGTTTTCGAAATATTAATTTTTTTTCTAATTTTAAATACTTTTTTTCTAATGATGGCAACTCAAATTTTAATCACAACAGATATTTTTTTTTCATATTTTAGAAAAGATTATTTTAAATTATTTTGGCGACGAGTTTGGCCTCCCTTAAATGTATGCTAAAAAATGTATTATGTTAGTTTTATTCAGAATTCAATTTGTATTTCATTATCATTTTATTTAATACAAAACTTTCATTTAAAATTGAAACCTTTAAAATAAATGGCTTTTACTTCATTCTTTTTTTAAAAGAAACGAAAAGAAAAATATTAGACGCAGATGTCATATACGCAACGGGGTACCTAATTGGCGCCAAAATGGGGTTATTTTGCCTGACATGGTAACCCGGCTATTGTTGCTTATTTATTAATAAATGTTTATTTGAATTTATTTTCTTTTTGTTTACAAAAAATGTTATAAATTGTTTTGTTCTATAGTTATTAATTATTTTTTTTTAATTTATTGTTATTTCATTTTAAAAATAACAGAAAAGAATTTAAAAATACATATATAACAGGTATTTGAAAACGAGGTTTTCGCCAAATTGTCGTAAAAAAAAAAAAAAAAAAAAAAAAAAAAAAAAAAAAAAAAATCACGCCAAACCCAAAGTATGTGACAATGCAAGAAATCATGAGATTTAATTTCCTCTTCAAAGCAACGTTTTAATGTTATTACTTCTCCCGTCGACCAATTTCGCCAAATTATACAAATTGACATATTTTTTCATTTTAAATAACAAAAGAAAAAATAAATTAGTATAACATTAATAAAAATACAAATAAAACGCCGAAATAAAAATCACTTGATGGCGTGAACATGTGTAACTTCCTTAAAGTCAAATGAATGTGACATTTACAATAAACTATTATTGGCATTTAATCTTATAGTTTGGCGACAGATTTTTGGTCGATGGGATAACCAAGTAGCACCGTTTTAATTTACCACTCGAAAAATAAAAAAAATGCTAACTGGCGAGTTAAAAAAAGCTATTGGCGAGATTTTCACCCGGCTATCATAAAAGTACCAGGAATTCTTTGTGATCATGGCAACTTTTATGTAATTTTATTCGAAAAAATAATTTTGATTCTTTAATCAAAATGGAAACCTTTCATATGAAAAGCGAAGGAATCAGCCCATTGTTTATGGCAGTTACATGACTTGGACTATTATAATATAAACGAAATAATGGGGATAGAATAATATTCGGCGACTTATCACACCTGTGGCTGGCTAACATTAAAGTACCAAAATGGCCGTAACGAATATAAAAAGCGAAGGGATCCGCCTGGAGCTGTTGATGGTAGTCACATGACTTAGGCTATTATTATAGAGATTGTTTTCTATTTCAAAAATACCGCAAAGAATAATATTTCCTAACGATTAAAAATTTATTTTCACGTGACTATTAAAAACAGAAAAAAAAAACTTTAAAATTACTATTAAATGAGTACGTGTTAAAGGCAGGAAAATATTGAAAATTATGTCCTGAAAATTGTATTTACACGTGAATATTAAAAGGGAAAGGAAACTTTAAAATAATAAATACATTAATATGCGTTTAACCCTTTCACGGACAAGGCGTCAAATCTTGAAATCAGTGAATGGCACCAGAATTTACAAACAAATTTCGAAATACAAAAATGCCTTTGTTCACTTACTTGGGACACCCAACCAGGACGCCAACCGCGAGGTTAATGGAATTAATGTCCTGGCGGGAAAAAAGAACGCACCACTATCCAGCTCTACCACAGCCCGAACGGACCCGAACAACGGCAACATTAGAACTTACTAAAGTGAAGCAATGGCATATTCAAATATGCTAATAAATAAAAACTCGCTATGTTACAAAAAAAAAAAAAAAAAAAAAATACAAAATACAAAATACAAAATACAAAATACACATGTTTAAGGTAGCCATGCAACAAAATAACAAAAATGATGGTTTACAGGAATGGTTACAGATGGTTTACAGGTTACGATCATCAACTAAAATATAGACCAAATAACATTAAAACAGGATTGCCAACACGGCCTGAAATGTTTATAGGTAACCTACAACTTATGAAGAACTTCATAAAAAGAACACTGAAGTACACTGAAATGACAACATACTGTAAGGCAAGCATCAATGTTCAAGATCCATATCACAATGGGATTAAGAGTATGAAATGCCCAAAGCACCACAGAACAGAGAGAGAGACACATTGTAAATTAAAGTCACTTGAAATGCTGGTACTTCTCAGACATTAAATATGTTGACTTTTCCAAAATGTTCCTGAACAAGATATATATTTGTATCAAAGTTATTGAAAATCAAGCTCAGTGTTCAATTGAATTGCTCAGTGTTCAATTGCACATGCTACATTGAATCAAAAGACAATGTTCTCAATTTCTAACGCAATTCTAGCTAATTACAGCCTCAGAATTTATACCTAATAAACGAATATAATTCGTTTAAAGAATTGTATATATTGCAAAGTTTCTTATAATTGACTTTGTCAAATATTACTCTCCTGAGATTTTGCCTGATGCTTAACGAGTTGTCAAAGTTGAAGAAATGTGGGACAAAAGGACAGCGTCCATACAAATAATGCAGTACATTACCCACTGTGCCACAGTCACAAAGTGCATTTCTTCTCTTTCCAATCCTAAAAAGGAACTCTGGGAAACTACCATGTGCTGTTATAAAATACTGCATAACTTGACTCGTACACACATAATCGGTATTTACTTTCCTGATAACCTTATAGGTGTCTCTACCCTTGGTACTTGATGTCCATTCTTCCTGCCATTGTCTAATGGTATTCTCACTACAGATTCTCTTAACTAAAGAAATTGGAAATAATACATCAGCAGTTATGTCAGCCATTGATGAATCTGTTGCCTCTTTCGCCAAACGATCTGCTCTTTCATTCCCCACGTTTCCAACGTGTGCTCTGGTCCATCCAATAGTGACCATTTTTTCCGGATGACTTTTCATATTATCATAGATTTCTTTAACAATGGCGTTTGCAGGAAAGTTTCTCTGTATAACCAAAGTTGATGCTCTATTGTCAGTAAAAATGACAGCACTGTTATAATTCGAGTTTATTACTCAATCTACTGCATACTTTATCGCAGTCAGTTCAGCTTGATATATGCTATTTAAAATATTTAAAGAGATCTTATAATCCAAGATACATTCACCATTTACAAAAATTGTGTATGCGGCGCCTACTCCACTGGCCATTTTTGACCCATCTGTATATATTAATGGCATGTTAATTCCCAGATATTCACGACTATCCTTATCTGTGATATGAATGTTACTGAGAGCTCCATAATCTGGGTAGTCCATTGTCACCAAGTTGATCATAATATTATCTTTCTTGATCTCTGTTCCATTCTCTATGATACTGGCATTCCCATGAATAGTTCTATATTTCACCACAGAATGTTTGAGTGAAATGTGTAATGGAGCAACACCAGCCAATACACACAAAGCGTCCGTAGAGACTGTTTTACATGATGTGATAATTGATAATAATCCAAGCCTCTGGCATGATCTTAATTTATTAAGTGCATCCACTTTCAAATCTGGAAACCAAATTTCCGCACCATATGTTATCTGTTTTTCTATCACAGAATTATACCAAATCTTCCTATATGATGCTTGTAATCCCCTATCTCTCTGCACTGTTTTCTTTATATTTGAAGTAAAATTTCTCACCCCCTCTCTTACTTTCTCAAGGTGTCTAATCCAATTTAATTTACTGTCAATAGTTACACCGAGGTATACAACTGAGTCTTTTACAGATATCGATGATGTTCCAATCTTGAAAATAGGATGCCTGTTTTCTAACAAATACCTGCCAAATAAAATACTTTCGCATTTTTCCTTGCTTATTGTTAAATGTAAATTCTCGCAGATCTCTGCAAACCATGCTATGCGTTTGTTCATTTCTTCTTCTAATTCTTTTCTTGTGTCTGCACCTGCAAAAACTACGAAATCGTCAGCGTAGGATAATATATCGCCATGTCTTAATCTATATCTCTTCAATAGGTAGTCTGCAACGATCAACCAGAGAAGTGGACCAAGGCAACTTCCCTGGGGACAGCCTTTAAATAATATATACCAGATAATTCCATACGTGAAACTAAATCCTATTCTTCTACGTGATATATAATTTTTCAGAATATTCTTTAAGTATTGAGCTATTGGTAACCTATCTATCAACATAGCCAATATCTGCCAATCCACCGATTCAAATGCTGCCTGTATATCAACCGACGTCATTGCAAAATATTTATAATTATACAGATTTATGCGAATTCTTTCTCTTAAATCTTCCAAAGCTGTGATAGTGCTCCTTCTTTCTCTGAATCCATGTTGACCATTATCCCAAAATTCTTCTTTTTCCAGCTTCGGCATAATCCTAATTTTAATTAACCGTTCAAGGAGCTTACCAAAAATACATAACAAAGTTATCGGTCGGTATGACCTGGCAGACCTACCATCTTTGTTCCTTTTACGGAAGAAAATCACCTTAGCAGATTTCCATACCTCTGGGAAGTGACCATGTTTCAGACATTTTCCAAATAGTTTCTTGACATAATTCATATTGGTTCTACAAATATTTTTGACTATCAAAGCATCTAAGTCGTCACAGCCTGGTGCCTTATTATTTTCTTGTTTGCTCATTACGTATTTCAATTCTCTCGTTGTTACCTCCATAAATCCATCTTCTTCGATCTTATCCGAGATAAACTCATAAATATTCCCCGGAACTTCGTCAATACCAAAGTGTTCTGCCATCAATGTCCTTGCCACATCATCATATGTATCAAAGGGTTGTGATTCTTCTAATCTGGTAAATATGAAGTCTGTACATTTCTTCGTCTTACCAGAAATATACTTGTATAAATTTCCAAACGATTGATTTGTCTTCTGACAAAAATTTTTCCACGATTCTCTTTTAGCGTTCTTCACATTTCTATTGTATTCCCTTTTATATTTCTTATAGGTTTCTCTCATATCTATATCTTCCGGATTTTTAACACACCTTCTATACATGGCAGCAACTCTGTTTCTTTCGATCCTTAAATCTTCTGAATACCATTTCACCGTTGGTTTATGTGATAGACTTCCTTTCCTAAAGCATCCCCTTGTGATATCGGACACCTCTTCCACGAATTGATTCACATGTTTTTCCAAGTCTTCTGTATTCTTAATTTTTAGGAGTTCGTTCAACCAGTAATCTTCCTTTTTCTTAATATTATCATTGAATTTTCTGAAACTCTTATTTTTGGTCTTGTATCGTTGATTCGTCTTATTAGAGGCAAAGTAACCCAGAGAATATCTTATATATCTATGGTCACTGAATGAGTAATTCTTTTCGTCGACATACCAATTTTCAATCTTTCCACAGATCTCGAGACCTCCCAATGTTAAATCGGGTCTACCCTTCAGCGAACCTTGAACGAATGTATGAGCGGCATCAGTATCATTTATAATCCGCAGATCTTTCTCCAAGAGATGTTCCAGGAACACATAAGTTCTCACGGATTGATAAGTATATCCCAAGTCCAGTAATGGAACGTTAAAGTCCCCTGCTAATAGTACTTTGTCAAAATTCTGGAAATGTTCGCCAATATCTTCAAAGTCTTTATCTATATTTCCGCTTGGGGGAGAATATTGCGAACCAATGAAAATTTTATCATTATTTACATTTAAAGATACAAACACAGCATTATCTAATACCAAATTACTGATCGTGGCATATTCCCTATTAGTAAAAATGACAGCTGCATTAAATGAGTTAGAATAAAAGATAATCCATTCTGGTGGAATACCAGGGGCAGTACCATCAAGAATGTAAGGATCCTGGCATAAAATTACATCAATGTTATTATTAATAACATAGTTAAATAAAGCTTCATTTGCATCATTACAGTGGTGAAGATTAATTTGCAACACATTCAAATTACCAACAGAGGGGCCACCAAGCGTGCCCTTAACTACGGTTCGGCAATAGTCCATCCCTATAACTCAGGAAGACTGGACAACCACTACTATCTGCCCTGTGACTACATTCTCCACCAGCATCGTTGAAATAGCAATTGGCGCAACAAAAGGTTTCCGATTTACAGTCTTTCAACACATGGTCTCCGGCACATTTTACACAATGGGTTGCTTCATTACATTTATTTGCCATATGCCCAAATTTTTGACACTTGAAACAACGCGTGATTGAGATAAACTCAACCACGCGGTATCTTTCAAAATCAATGCAGATGCGGCGGAGTTCAAGGAGGGCCTGTTTGCTGTCGGCATCCACATCTAACAACCAGTTATTCTTTCCTTGTTTCGTTTGTATTTTTCGTATTATTCTTACTTCAGCATCCGACTTATATAAAAATCCTTCAATAAGAGAACGTGTAGTACCCTCAAGATGAGCAGTCAACAGTCTTTCTTTAAAACTGCCACTAGATATATCTGCATCCATTCCCCGCAAAAGCCTCTCAACCTCTCTTCCAACCTCCTCCTCATCTAACTTTGGGTCCACACTTAGGATCAATACTCTGTCCCTTCGCCTAACCGGTACATTTACCTTTGCCATATTCTTGATTTCTTGTGCCCCCGTTAGCGAATCTTTCATTATCTCAACTTCTTTTTTATTACGATATTTCAGAATAACTTGATTAGATTTTGTAACAATTACGTCATTAGGGGTCGGGAGATCACTTCTGCCTTTACAAATTTCCTTAACTTTATTCTTAACCACATCCATATCCTGATTCTCAGTATTAGGTGTTATTATTACAGAGAATTCCTCCCTTCTCTTCTGTTGTGTCTCCTTTTCCTTGACCGGCATCTCATCAACCGAGTCAATAGATGGTCTTGTGATTTTCTGCGCCAGGTCACTCAACATCTTTGTATATTCATCTCTGTCCTCCAATCTTGTTTTCATCAATTTACTCTCCTCACTAATTTCGGTACATTGTTTAAGTAGAAAATCCATGGCCTTCTTTATATTTGCCACTAAAGGCATCGTAATTTTGTGATCTTTTGATCTTTTATATTCCAATAGATCCATAATCTTAGCATGCATATCTATTACCAGTGTTATAAATTTCTTTCCCTCAACCTCTTTGATCCATTTATCTACATAATCATTAGCCATAATTACTCCGAAAGGCACCAAAAGTACTCTAAAACACAAGAAAAACCAAGACAAAACACACCAAATGACCCTCTACCCTATGAAAACCAAACTACCGACGATCCACCAAGGGCCGGTAACAGTCAGAATAAACTTTCACCTTATGTAGTACGGACCAATGGTCTGAAACAAACCTATTGATCCAACCGAATGACAAAGTAGACAGCCTAATCCAATCACCAATGAATATCCACTAGAAATCAGTCAATTAATCACACAATACTACAGATACAAAAAAGTCCCTACTCATGTGACACAAACTGATAATGACACAGCTCAGTAACCGGCCTACCAACAAAGGACGCCACAGTTAGACAAACCAGCACAGTTAGACCAATACTATTACTACTAATAATCAAAATCACCGAGGTAACCAATATATACAAAAATAATTTAACAACTAAACTAATAATACTGCAACCGATTCAACCGTAACTATGACAACTCCATTAGTAACATAAACACTATATACTCAATAAGACCAAGAGCAAGATTGCCCATGAAAAATTTAAAAGGCTCCAACCCTGACACGTGATCGCAAATAAACCAAAAAGAACCACAATTATAAACGGTACTCCAAAGATGCGAGAGATACAACTAAACCAGTAACAGAACTAGACAACGCGCAAAACACAAGTAACCAGATAAAAATAAATACTGAAAGACAGCACACAAACTACTCAACACAACACAGCTACAAAATGGCCACCGTAACAAATGTAGACGAAATGTGACCCGCCCATAAGCAAAAACTTGAAAAATAGATAATTGCTAAATAAATACAGTACATAGAAAACTAATACAGCGATAAGAAAGAGAATGTAAGTATACTTCTTTACAGAAGGGGTTTAAACAGTTAAATGAATAATTAATATAAGAAAATAGCAAAACAAAAAGTCACTTAAACATGGCGTGTCTACCGGCGAGCCGGATAGAAACGAAAAATATCAAAGTTAAATTAAGTAAAGAAATAGTTTATAAAATTAAACATAAATTTTATCAGATAAGTACATTAACATATATAAAAGAAATATGCCACAAAATCAGAACTGGATCAGATATTTACCGATAAAAAGAACTTTAAATCAGGAGCTTAAAAAAAAATGCACACGACAACAATGGTGGACCTTTTTTCTTTTTTTTTCTTTTACAAGAAAAAAAAAGTTTGTTCACTTACTTGATCACCCGACCGGAGCACCAACCAAAGAATGGCATAGGATATAACGTTACTCACTTACTTAATAAAAGGGAAATTTTCATCCCAACATTCTGATGCTAATGTGGCATTTAAGAATTAAAATTAAGTGGTCCAAAAATGAACCACCGCCCTTGAAGGGGTTAAAGTAGCAAATTTTAGTAATTTTATTATGTCAATCGTTTTATATCGCTGTTAAAAAAATACCGAGAGACAAAGACTCTGTTTACTTAATTCATTTTATTTTAGCTTCTTTTCAAATGTTTAACTGATGTTCTTTAATCAAACACGAAAACAACCATTGGATGTCTTAACAGCAACTGATTCTACCTTAAATTTTTGCAATCAAAGGGAATTGAATGGAAACCCGTTTACAGGGAGATCGTTGCAGGTTTTTTCAGTATAATTCAATCTTCTCTAATCTTCTAAAAACCGATCAGATTAGCGTGCTTTTAGATTCTACAGTGTCTGAACGGGGGTTGGCGAGCATAGCTTGCAGGGGCAGAGCCCCCTAGTTTAATTATAAATTGATAAAAGAGTATTTTTTTATATTACACTCTTATTTATTTGTAATTTATTTTCTATTTTTAACGCTTTAAAATATTTCACCGTTGCCGTTTCACAGCATTTTGGCGAGCATTTATCGTCACATAATTAAATCCATTGTTTTTTCAACTCCCATAGAATTGCACGAGTTACAGAAAATACTTGGCGATTTATAACCTGTGGCCTCCTAATTGAAAAATGTCTTAAAATCAATGCATTGATTTATAATTAAGTTGTAAAAATATTAAAATGTTGCATTGTCATTGGAAACACACCTTTATATGTAATTTATATAATTCTAGCCAATCAGGAAGTGGGTTAAAAATCGATTGTAAAATTCCATGCATAAAAAAAAGGTTAAGTTAAAAAAAAAAAAAAATTGAGAATGCTACCGAGCGATGCTCGGCCTAAAATGTACGATATATAACGCAGTAGAACTCGCTTATAGGGAGCGCGAAGGGATCATGATATTTGCTCGTTATAACCGGGTGCTCGTAAGAAACGGGTTCGTAAAAAATTACAAAAATTCATGCATACTGACTTTATTATTATGCATGCTTTATTTATTTTTTATTTCTGTACAGTACAAAAGAAGTTGATTAATTTACTTTGAACTGTCTTATTGTCTCTTGATTGTGTTATTGTTCTTCTGAGAAGACACGTGGCCCGAAAAATATTGTCATTTGCACCCTTGGCTTCGAAAAAAGTTTGAAGTTTTTCCGCACACACAATTTCGGTTGACTTCGGAATGGGAAAGGAATTTTTCCACGAAACAATTATCTGAGCTGGAGGGGTGGAAGTCAATAGAATTTTTATGAATCACAAAAATATTGCTCGCTATACCCGGGGTTTGCTCGTTAAAAGCAAGTTATTCTCCCATAGACTTAACATTGTACCAACCAAGTATTTATGGTTTCCTCGTTAAATCAGGGCTCGTTATAAGCGAGTTCGACTGTAGTGTCAAAATGTTTGTTGATTTTTCATTACGTAATACCAGAGATCAAAGCCTTAATTAATAACTTACCCTTTCAGAGGCACGTAATTGTGTTTCTGTAATGTTGAACTCACACAGGAACTTTAGAAAAATTTTAATTCAAAATAAGGAAAAGCAGGTTTGTAGCATTCTCCCACCAAAGCTATAAAAGTAAATTTTAGTTACATTTTTATGTCCTGATTAAAACTAGGTGGGATATAATGCAGTGCTGTAAAAAAGTTTAAAAACACATGTTAATTTTTTTGTCTAAAATAAAATTCCGAAAAGAGTTATGTATATCTTGAATTTAGACACAAATATCTGATATAATATGTGAATTTAATTCAAATGTAAAAGTTAAAAAGTATTTATTTCTACAAGTGTTAAAATTCTGTAATGTTAAGGCTCCTGTCCCTGCCCGCGAAAGCACTCACGAACTAATGCTAATCCTATGGGGAGGGATTTTTCTAATATCTCGTTTGCATGTCGACATTTTTAAATAATTTATTTTTGCATTGAGTAGCCGAGGTACGTCTCTACATCGCACCTTTTTTCCTTTTTCGATTTTGGTCGCAGATATTTTTCAGAATGACACTTTCATTTTCAGAACCACCTCGGCTATCCAATGCAAAAAAAAAAAAAAAAAAAAAAAAAAAAAAAATATGTATATATATATATATATATATATTTAAAAATGTCGAAATGCAAACGAGATATTTGATAAATCCCTCCCCATAGGATTAGCATTGGCTCGTGAGTGTCTTCGTCGGCAGGGACAGGAGCCTTAACAAATGGAAATATGTTTAGGAGCAGTATCTTCTTTTAGATGTAGCATAGTGAGATGACGTCATGACTGTGTGATATTTATAGGTTAGTAAGTAAAATTAGTTAGTAAGTAAAAAGTAGTAAAATTGTAGTTAAAGTTTTCTATCTTGATTAAAATTAAGTGGGATATAGTACAGTGCTGGAAAAAAGTTTAAAAACACATGCTAATTTTGTTGTTTAGAATAAAATTCGGAAAAGAGTTATATATCTTGAATTTACACACAAGTATCTGTTATAATATGTGAATTTAATTTAATTTTAAAAGTTAAAAAGTAATTATTTTTACAAGTGTTAAAATCCTGTAATATTAACAGATGGAAATATATTTAGGACCAGTTGAGAAGACGTCATGACTATAGTATTTTATGAGGAACTGATTTGTGATGATATTTATAGGTTAGTAAGTCGCTTGATTTGAAGTTTTTGGATATTGAAATACTGCTTTGAGCGTGATTCGCGGGAAATCATTGGCTGAAGAAGAAAAGGGTAAAATAAGGGATTTTTCGGTTTGCGGGCTGAGTGAAAGGCAAATTGCCATACAAAGAAATAAATTCGAAACTGTTTTGCACAATTTTCTTTATGATCCCATGAATTATGTTAGAAATAAAAGAAGCGGATGGCTATCAAAACTCTCAGCACGGTGTAAACGGAACGTTATTAGATTGGTGGTTCAAGATTGTGCTTATTCTGCTACTATAAAATCAGCTCTAGAACCCTCACTGATGTCCAGAACAGTTACACAAAGTGCCGAATTTTTGAATTATGTTAAATTAAAAGTGTGGAGAATCTCGGTTTGTCAAGTTTATGCCAACAGAAAGCAATTTGATTCGATTCTGAAATGAAAGCAGCCATTTTGGAAATATGAAAACAAATACCCATTTCCACATGTAAAAACCTGGTCAAATCCTTCTCAAAGCATCATTTGGAAGTCATCAGTGATAACTGGAAATGAACAAAGTGAATTGGAACAGTTGGAACAGTTGAGTCTCTTTGATGGGCTTCCTAGATGCGGCCATCTTAACGCCCAGTCTGAAGAAGTGAAATGTCTTGCAATTACATGAGCCATTGGGGAAAAGATTAAAAAAGTATAAAAAGAATGTAACATCTGTATAGTATACAGCGTTACTGGGTAGGGTGGACAGATGTTTCCCCCAGCTGCGCAGATAATGGCCCTGGAAAGGGCCCTTTGCATGCTGTAAGGTTCGCATCTAATGAAGTACATACACAGTCAAGGTACGTACTCCGGGGATAAAAAAAGGGGGGGGAAGGATAAAAAATGTAAGAGTAAAGTTAATAATAAAAGGGAGAACATAATTTAAAATGAGAGAATAATAAAATTAACTAAAATGCATAAATGCTTAAAGGGGAAGTTTAAGAAAAATAAAAAATAAATTAAGAGATTAAGAGATGATGTAACTGTAGTTATTCAACTACTATTTTTAAGAGAAAAGCAGTGTTTCAAGGGAGAAAGACATGATGTTCTAACTAGATCCTAAGCTATCAGCACGGGGCAAGGGCAGAAACCAAAAAAAAGGCAACTTATCAGGTACATACAAAATTTTTTTTTTTTTTTTTGTCTTTTAGTCTTTTTTTTTTTTTTTTTTTTTACAAATAAACAATTAATGCTAACATAGTAAATTTTGCTAGGAGCGAACACAAGTTCACTGGGGGTCCATTAGACTGGAATACTTTGGCCGTTTCCGGTGATGCGGCTCGGAGGCGTCATAGTCCGGAAGCTCTGCGACAATTTCGTTTGGAAGATTATAAATATTTTTGAAAAAGTTTTTGGAGAGATTTACAATGCGCTTACGTAAGGTGGTGGTTTTAAGATCTTTGCGAATTGTAGAGTTACGTAGATAACGGGAACCATTTCGAACAGTTCTGAGGTTTTTATTATGTAAGCGGCTAAGGTTGTTCATTGATGTTTTACAGGTAAAGCCCCAAATTGGGCAGGCATATGTGATGATTGGTAAGATGCAAGTGTTGTAAAGTAAAAGCTTGTTGTGTATTGATAGAGTTTTACTGGTGAGAAGTGGTTTAATTGCGTTGTAAGCCCCAGCAACTTTGCCCCTGATGGAGGTAATATGCTTTTTCCATGTGAGTCTTTTGTCAATAATGACCCCTAGGTATTTGGCTTCATTAGACCATTCAATGGGAGTGTTATTAAGTATAATTCTGTTAGGATTGGAAAATTTTCTGGAGAAGTAAACAGCTTTAGTTTTATTTTCGTTGATATTGACTCGCCATAAGGAACACCAGTCCATGAAAGCATTGATGTGTGTCTGCAGGTACCGGTATAGTGTGTATGGGTGATGAGCAGAGGTATAAATAGTGGTGTCGTCCGCATATAATGCAAGATATGTATGTAAAGAACGTGGAATGTCGTTAAAAAACAAGTTAAACAGGAAAGGGCCGAGGACACTTCCTTGAAGGATCCCGGCCATGATGGTGAAAATGGCTGAAAGAATGTAATTAATGCGGACGCGGAAAAGACGATTGCAAAGGTAAGAGTATATCAAGTGTATAAGTCTGGCAGGAAATTTAAGCTGAATTAATTTGTAAATAAGGCCTTCGTGCCAGACTTTGTCGAATGCCTTTGCAATGTCAAGAAAAATGGCAGCAGCTGGGATTTTATCATTGAATTTTTCACTTAGAAATTCCACGACCCGATAGAGCTGGTGTTGTGTGGAGTGTTTGGGGCGGAAGCCGAATTGTTCAGGAATAAGTGTGTTGTTGTGGTCAATGAAGTCCTGGAGCTGAATCCTTATGACTCGTTCAATAACTTTACTTAAAGATGGTAGAAGTGAAATGGGTCTGTAGTTAGTAGGGTCCAGAAGGTTAGTACCAGGCTTAGGGATAGGGGAGATAATAGAGGTTTTCCAGGGTTTAGGAAAGTAATTAAATTTAAAAATGGAGTTAGTTAGGTTAGTAATAAAGATGACACAGTTATGTGGGAGGTTTTTGAGAGCAGTGTTAGAGATATTGTCATACCCAGGGGCCTTGCGTTTTTTGAGTTTTTGGATGATGTTGTGGATAATGAGGGGTTGGATTTGAGTGGGGGGTCAGCAGGTGGGGTGGCTAAGAAACTGCGAACTGTTTCGTTCACGTGATTAATGTGATCTTGGTTGGTGTGGGTGTCGTTGGGTGAGAATTGATTAGCATATGATCTGGCAAGTGTGTTAGCTTTATCTTTATCAGTGTATGCTGTGGTGTTGTTAACAGTGAGTGGTGGCATGGTGGTGATATTTTTGTTAAGTTTGCGTTTAATTAGCCAAAGTGAGTTGTCTTCTGCAGAGAGGGTAGTTAGAAAGTTACTCCAATTTTTTTGTTTTTCTTTAAAGAGACTATTTCTAATCTTGTTATTAAGCCTGTTAATGAGAGGTTTGAGGGTTGGATCTCTATAGTTTTGGAAAGTGCGTCTAAGATTGTTGCGTTGCTTAATTAGTTCATAAATATAGCGTGGTGGGGTGAATGTGTTATTGTTTTTGAACCGTGGGATTGTAGCGAAGTTTTGAGCATCGATGATGTGTGAGTTAAGAGTATCCACAGCAGAGTCAATGTCATCTGTAGTGTTGATGTCCGGACAAGTTAAGTCCAAGTTAGCGAGGTGCTGGGTAAATTTCTTCCAGTCAATGGCCACGGAGGGAGGAGGAGAAAGAGGGTTAATTAAATCAATCTTGAAGGAAACAGGGTAGTGGTCAGAGGAGAGATCTTGGATAACAGTGGTAGTAACAGGGTAACAGAAATTTTTTGAAATAGCAAAGTCAATGATAGAGTCTTGTGTGTTCCTAGCAGTGGCAATACGTGTAGGGGTGTTTGGAGCGTGAAGGCTCAAATTGTGGTGCTGAATAAGGTTGTGTAATGAAGAGCCCCTGGTAGTGTTACCGTGACAGTTCCACCGTCTGCTTTTCGCGTTAAAGTCGCCAACAAAAAAGCAGTGTTGATGTTGTGAGAGTAAGTCTGTTAGACCAGCAACTGGGAAATTTCTAACAGGTGGTGCGTAAATGGAGGCTAAATTGATATTAATTTGTGGAAGCTGTAGGACAATATTAGTGTAATCAAGGTCAGTGTATGTGTTGTTATTAGTTGTGTAGTGCGTGAGGTGATGCTTGATGTAGATAGCAGTGCCCCCCCCAGTAACTGTTTGGACGTGGATTGTGATAGACTTTATAGCCAGGGATATTAATGTTAAATTTGGGGTTGTGGGTTTCCTGAAGAAAAATGATATCAATGTGTGGGTGATCAGAGATGAAAAGTTTAAGTTCGTTCATGCGGGTATCAAGAGAATTACAATTCCATGTAAGAAAAACAAGGGACGAAAAGGAAGAAGTTGAGTTAGTTGTATTAGTCATGATAAATAGCGTTAAATTCCGTGACCAGACCGTCGAACGTGTCCATAATAATAAACATTCTTTGCATAGGGTCCTCGCAGTTTTTAATTCGTTTAGCAAGGTTTCTGAAGCATTGTAAAAATTTGTTAAATTTGGTAAGCTCCTTCATTTCTTGGAATGTTTTGAAGATATCTTTGAAGTCTGAGGTATAACTAGAAATGGTTGTGTTGTTTGGTGTGATGTCTTTGTTATCTGAGTGAGAGGTGGGAGTTTGGTTTGCATCAGGACATGCATCAGTAGTGGAAGTGTTAGAGTTAGCTTTTTTGACATAATTGTAATTTGAAAGTGTTTCCGCCAACATGTTAGGGAACATTTTAAGGTTGTTTTTTGGTTTATTTTGTTGGGTTGGGGGTTTTCTGTGAATTTGGGGTGTTTTGGGGCAACCCCGGTAAGTCGACGGATGATCGCCAGAACAGTTACAACATTTAGGGACAATTTTGCCTTTTTGTGGGCAGCTAGGAGTTAAATGGGGACCTGCGCACTTAGCACATTTTGCCTCAAAACCACAGATTTCAGAGGCGTGGCCAAAATTTTGACATTTGTAACATTGTTTAACAATGTTACCGCCTTTGAAGCGTTCGACAACAACGCGAATATTACAGATTTCATTTATGGTGAAGATTTCTTCAAAGTTTTTTCTGGGCATTACATTGACAACATAGATGGGCATAAATTTGCCAGTTTTACGTGATTTCATCATAGCTGCTCTATTAGCAGTAAAGTCATTCTCTTTAAGGGCGTCAATAATTAGTTTCGGTTCAGTGAAGGGGGGGGATACCTCTTATAACAATTTTACGCGGCCTTAATTCGTTTTGGCTGAGAGTAGTATAAGCAATTGCGTTAGAGTCAAGATAGGATTGGGTTTTCCTAAAATCGTTATCTGTTTTGCAGTGAACTTTGAGGAGTTCGCCTTCCATTTTAATCAGGGGGTTAATTTCATTAACTTCTTTGATTTTGGAGGCAATTTCATGCCATTTGCCTTTGAATTCAATGTAGAATGGGTGAATCTTGTTTTTAGGGGGGGCGGTGGGTTCAGAGCCTTCGGCTAAAACGCCTCCGTCGTTGTGGTCCATACCTCTACTATTAGTTTTTTCTGATAAAATCTTGTATTTGTTGGCCAAAGGAAGGGTGGGATTAGTAACCTCAAGCGGTCTTTTATTGCCCTTACGGACAGGAACAAAACCGTTACTTGTGTTTGCTGGATTAATTACTTTAAGATTATTAAGTAAGTTGAACATATTGACATCTGTTTTAGTAATAAATAGTTTAAATTCGTCAAGATTTAACAGTTTAAGTGGGTCAAATGGCTCAGTAAATATGAATGCAAGAGTATTCAAAAGGTTACTCACAATTAGCTGCTTTGCAGAGTCATTTGAGTAGTCCTGGCTTGAAACAGTCTGGGATATGCTGGCATCACAGTCCAACAAGAAGAGCTTAACTATCTCCCGTTGTTGGTCGTCGCATAGTGCAGGAAAATTAGTCCACACTTCCGTAAGGTTGGGCTTGAATTGTCCATAGAAAATGGAGCTGGCATGATCGCTGTAATCAAAACTATCCGCAGAGTCCATCATTACTCAATAGCATTGTCCACGCAGAGAAACTCCGCACACCCGAGTTTTCTACCGGGCAGAGGAAAGAACCGGTTCGCACACTCTCTTACGGCAGGAGAGAAACTAAACGTCTGTACCGCAGCGCTCCAGATGATCATGGAGTGATGATGAAATATGAACAAAGTGAATTGTATGAAATGTAATAATTAATGTACAAATCATCTACATGTGCCATTGAGATTTTAAATATACTGGTCCTAAACTTTTTTTCACCAAATTGTGTTATCTAGAAATGGATTTCGGCTGTTTTTTTTTTTTAAGTATAATATTGTAATTTAAGAGAAATATAAAAATTTCTATAACTTTATCTGTATAATTTTGCAGTAATATTGTTTTTTCATTAAAGTAAGAGCTTTACTGTTTTTGTTGGTGGTTCTAAACATTTTTCCAGCAGTGTATATCCCACCGCCCCTCAAGGGGTTAATAATTTCTAACTTTAATTAAGTGTTACTGATTTCTTCTAGAAATAAAGGTTATTTTTCAATAATTTAAAAAGTTGAAGTTGAACTTTAGTTAAAAATCATATTCGTTTTAAGAGTTAGGCCAGGCAGTATAACATTGATCATCTGAAAGTTGTTTTAAACATCTTCATTCGTCGAATTCGACGGTTCTGACTTATATTTTATTATCTATATAATAAAAATTTGCAAAATATTTACGATAATAATTAATTGTTCAAATAAATAATTGTTGTTGTCTCAAGATCAACATTTTAATTATTTTAGATAGAAGATTTAGAATATTGAATTTCAGAGAATTTAATTTGTAACTTCTTTGAAAACATAAAAATATTTTTAGTGAGTGCCGATAATTTCTTTTACTAATCTTAAAGAAAATCGCAGTGGACGCAAAAAAGGGCTAAAAATTAAAAAATCGCAGAATTAAAAGTTTTTTATTAATATAAAGAAGACATGGCAAAATAGATCTACAGTAAAGACCCGATTATCCGCGAGCGGATGATCCGCGAAGCGATTTTTTTTTTTTTTTTTAATTCAAGCCAACAGCAAGGAAAATACAATAAACCCTACTAATAAATATAAACAGAAAAATTCATGCATTCGAAAATAATAGAAGAATATTTCTAGATTCGGTTTCGAGTTACCCGACTCGACGCAAGTCTGTAGGCCTCGTGCTAAAAAGGTGTTCGGGAAAAAAAACAAACCTTTATCCATTTTGAAAAAAATTGATCTACTTGACCACTTCAATTAATAATTTTACTGCATAAACATAGATTTTTTTTCGGTTGCCATGTTTGAAATATTAGATATAAAGTCTTGATGTCTTTTCTTGATTTTATTAGCCAAACGTAAACACAGCAATTAAAATGTTTAACAATTAAATCAGACTATTATGATAAATTCCAGGAGAGCATATTAAGAGTAACTTCATTTTCGAGATAAAAATTATTCCATACTAAAAGAAAAACAATAGTTTACAAATTAGAATAAAGAAAAGGTGATTCCGAAGAAAGAAGCGAAAACAAGTTACCGATTTTTTTTTAAACGTGTAACTCAGCTCTTTTTTGTACAGTATGAATGGCATTGTTTCTTGTTTACTGTTCTTTATTTTAGTGATTTAGATGTAAAGCAAAGGTTTCTGATGTACTGTGCATATGTATGTATTTTAAACGTTTTATTATGTTTTTTGTACACAAAAACATAGTTTTTATGTTGAATTTCGTGTTTGCACCACATTTTCAGTCTTTTTCGGGTTATCCGCGGTGCCCTTGCCACTCAATTCCGCGGATAATCGGGGCTGTTACTGTATTTCTTTTATCAGTCATCGAGCAGTTAGTTTGGATCTGGATGACACTGCCGAAAATTATCCAAATGTAGGGCCACAAATGTAACTTATTCATGCGTTATATTTAAAATACGGGGAGGACTATATCACATAGATGCTCACCCGTTAGCTTGAACTTTAAAGATCCAATTATAGCTCACTAAACTAAACGGGCTTTATTATCATTTAAGTAATACTTTTTTCATTTTACTGGTGTGAGTAGAAAAAAAAATTATGGGTTAGTGTATAATAAGGATGAGCATTCGATTGACGGACACATTTAATTAATTGCTTTAAAGATTATTTTTCAAATATTAAAAATAAAATATAGGTTTTTTTTTTCTATTACATTAATCTATCAAAAATATTAAAAAAATCTCCTACTCACATTTCTCATTGGGAAGAACCATTTAATTTTAATAAGAGAAGTAAACTGAAACGCTCCAAATTCCAGTAACTCGTAATCCTAAAAAAAAAAAAAAAAAAGACAAAATATATCTATTTCTTTTAGTCATCGAGCAGTTAATTTCGATGACACTGGCGAAAATTATCCAAGTGTACGCTCTATATCAGAAAAAATAAATAAAAATTGGTAAGTTTGAGCATTTTTTTATTTTTAATCTTCCGTAATCGGAATCCTTGTCTATACTAATGGTCATTTATCATAAACACAATAAAAAACATCAGAAGGTGGATCTAACGGCTTACCTTCTGTACTAAATGGAGCACTAGATAGCGGCCTATTTATAAGTAAAAAATATTTGAAAATTTGTTTTAACTGGCTAGAAAAATTAAAATTAATTGATTTTACGAACTGTTGATTTCGTGACATTAATATTTTCAGAAACATCCTATAAATATGCCAATATTTCTTGGTAGATGACTGTGCTTATACTTTTGTTATGTTTTAACCTCTTCAGTTCCGAAGATACAATAATAATACAAATGTTTATTCATTGGTTTTTTTCAAGCAAAATGGCATCGTAAATGACAGAAAAAATATCTTTTCTGAAATGGATCCTTTAGGCGTTTAGTAATTTAAGTTAAACTAGTTGGATGTGCCAATCCCATTACTTTCTCTTATACATCTTAATATTTCAAAAACTAGTTACACATGTTAATACTTCAATATTATTAGTTCATTACTATACCAACTTTGATTTTCATCTTAAATTCCTGCTTCAGTCAATTAAATGAACTAAAAACGAGTTACTCTATATCATGATATTTGTTAAAATTAATAGTTTGTTCCTTATTCTGTTGTTATCAGATGTTTGCGAATAGCCGGTTTAGCAGGAAGTGAGTTCCCGTCTTTGCACGAGCCGCTGATGGAGAATAGAACTACGAAAAATCAAGAAAAGTATACAAAAATCGCTATCACAGAGCTCCTTTACCGCGCGATATTTCCAAAAAGGAGGATCTGTTGGCCAAAGCCAAAAACATGCACAAAAAATTTGGTTCAATTGTATGCATAATTTTATACACTTTTCGATTGTACAATAAAGAAAATGGTACAGACATCGTAATTATAGTGCCCCCTTCCAGCGGAATTTTTCCAAATTCAGGGAGGACCTTCATGCCATGACCAAAAAGAAACACAAAAAATTTGGCTCAATTCCATGCATAACTTCATACACTTTTCGATGGTACAATATTAAAAATGGCACAAAAATCGCTATTAAAGCGCCCCCTACCAGCGAATTTTTTCCAAATTATAAGGACCTGCTTGCCATAGCCAAGAACTTAAAATAAAAATTTGGTTCAATTCTATGCGTAACTTCATACAATTTTGGATGGTACAATATTCAAAATCGCACAAAAAACGCTGTTACAGCGTCTTCTATCGGCGAATTTTTTCCAAATTCAGGGAGGACCTGCTTGTCATAGCCATAAACTTAAAATAAAAATTTCGTTCAATTCTATGCATAACTTCATACACTTTTGGATGGTACAATATTCAAAATCGCTCTTACAGCGCCCCCTACCGGCGAATGTTTTCCAAATTCAGGGAGGATCTGCTTGCCAAAGCCAAAAACTTAAAATAAAAATTTGGTTCAATTCTATGCGCAACTTCATACAAGTTTGGATGGTACAATATTCAAAATCGCACAAAAAACGCTGTTACAGCGCCTTCTATCGGCGAATTTTTTCCAAATTCAGGGAGGACTTACCTGCCATATTCAAAAACTTAAAATAAAAATTTGGTTCAATTCTATGCATAACTTCATATACTTTTGGATGGTACAATATTCAAAATCGCACAAAAATCGCTATTGCAGCGCCCCCTACCGGCTAATTTCTTCCAAATTCAGGGAGGACCTACCTGCCATATCCAAAAACTGAAAATAAAAATTTGGTTCAATTCTATGCATAACTTCATACACTTTTGGATGGTACAATATTGAAAATCGCACAAAAATAGCTATGCAGCGCCCCCTGCCGGCGATTTTTTTCCAAATTCAGGGAGGATCTGCTTGCCATAGCCAAAAACTTAAAATAAAAATTTGGTTCAATTCTATGCATAACTTAATACACTTTTTGATGGTACAATGGCGACAGACAGACGGACACACGGACAGACAGACATTTTCTATAAACATGTTTTTGGGGATCTCTGACCCCTAAAACATGTAAATCCGTCGATAACCGGAAGTCGAAAAAAATTTCGATTACAATACTTTCTTCTATTGAAGATAAAAGAAAGTAAAAATATGGATCTAAAACTATACAAACCCCTTAAACACATCAATTTAATAACCATTAACTTAAATTAACGCAATCACAAATTTAAGAGCTTTAAATAAGTAAATAATCTACAAATACTCAAAATTTTTTATTGAAAAAGATTTAAGTTACTTATGAAATTTTCTCTCTTTCTCGGTCATACTGTCTTTTGGGCATTTTTAGGTATTTTGCAAACTCAGATGAAAATAACGTTTATTTTGTGTGGGAATCAGGTTATATGCTGCCATTTATTCGTTTGCTTTGTATGCAAAAAAAACATTCAGCTATTAAGAAGTGATGTTAAAATGTGAAAAAAAAAGGACATTTTAGTTTTTATAAGGAAAAGAACAGAGGTCCCCGTATAGGGACCCAGTTACAGAAGAGGTTATACCACTAACATATTGTTCCAAACATCGCTGTATTCGTAGTTTGATGAAATGGCGGTATACACTGGTGAAAAAATAGCAGCAGTTTTAAAAGCAAGACAATTTTTCTCCCAGATTTATCTGTTTCCGAAAAAGCTCATATTTGGCGCCAGCAATTGACTTGGACAGCGATTGTTGAAGAATAAGCATTTAAATCTTTATGAAACATTGAGAACACTACTCAGGATATGATCGCAGAGGTCACAGAAGATTATCGCATTTACATAAAAACGTTTATTTTTATAAATAACAATCCAGATTTCTTGCTATATAGAAAGGTTTTTATTTTCACTAAAATCAGTTTTTTACGTACACCAATGCATGCTTCGGAATTCAAAATCAAAGTTCTACTCCCTTCCCCCACTAAAAAAAACCAACAGAGTAACTTCCAAATGGTGACAGATATTTAAAAAATTCTTACGGGAGTGTTATGTATGATGTCAGGAGTTTTTTAAATGTGATTCTCAAGTTTAGTTACAAATAGCTTCGATAGATGGCGCTACAGTCAACAACCGCTAAATACGGGCTCGATTTTTTGGCCTCTCTCTTCTTCAATGCGAAAAAGGGAGATTAAAATGTATTGAACTGATCCCGAAGTACCAAAAATCGGGTGTTGACTGAGCACCTATTACTTTCAGCGCCATCTATTGTTTGAAATTCGAACTAAAATAAAGAATCACAGTAAAAAAAAACTCCTGACGTCATACATAACCCTCCGGCAAGAATTTTTAAAATATCTGTCACCAGTGGCGTGTCGAAGGGGTGGGCTAATAGGGCTGCAGCCCCCTCCAAAATTTATAGAAAAATCAAGTTTAATTATGAAAATTTAGCGAAATCTAATGAAAGATGCTAAGATGATAATTCAGATGGTACCAAAAATATTCCGTTTTAGACAGGTTAATAGTGTTAGAAATTATCTTGAAAAGTTAACTAATTCGTAGAGACCATGAAATTTTTCATTTCAGCCAAGTTTCTGTTACACACAGGCTCTCTTTAAACGCGTTTTATTGT
Organism: Maratus speciosus; assembly: GCA_963932465.1. Taxonomy (NCBI): domain Eukaryota; kingdom Metazoa; phylum Arthropoda; class Arachnida; order Araneae; family Salticidae; genus Maratus; species Maratus speciosus. Next base: position 55,003,833 of record OZ010799.1, on the reverse strand, counting down.
ATAAAACATGACATGTGGTGATTAAAAGTGCATTATTAATTTTATTTCTTGCTATCTATCAGTTAGAAAGTCTTTGATTTAATGTAATGCATAGATTAAGATATCTTCTTAGTATGAACTGCAAAGCCTTGAACTTTTTAAAAATGTACTTAAATGCGGTAGGGTGAAAATGCTCTTAAATAACTTTAAATTTGCTATTTACTTCGATTTTATTTACTATTTATTGAGATATCGTTTATCAGATAACTGTCAGTATTCCGTTTATAAAATTGCGTATAACCATGGAATTATACATGCTAAGACGAAAACCTGACTAAAACGAAATTCATCCCGGTCCCATGCGATTCCATCTTAGCACGTTTGATTGTATAATACTAGGGGGCTCTGCCCCCTACGAGCTACGCTCGCCAACCCCCGTTTAGGCACATCAAAATCCAAAAAGCACGCTAATTTGATCGGCTTTAAAAATATTAAATTAAAATTAAAAAACAGTAGCGATCTCTCTGTAAACAGGTTTCCATTCGTTTTCCTTGGATTGGGGATTTTTAAGACCAAATCTGCTGCTGTTAAGAGATACATTGGCTGTTTTCGTATTTAATTAAAAAAATTAGTTAAACATTTGAAAATAAGCTAATGTAAAATGAATTAAGTAAACAGTGTCATTGTCTCCCGGTATTTTTTAACAGCGCTATAAGATAGTTCTTTTTAATAATTCATTTTAAATGTATCGTTTTAAATCTGACGTAATTTACACCGAAGTTTTATTTCTCCTATTAATATTCACGTGAAAATACTTTTGTTGTTAGAAGGAAATATTATTTGCGCTGTCTTCGAATTCACGATAATAATTGAAAAGATTATCTCAAAATATCAAATGTCTCGCGCAAATATATTTTTTAATTTAAATTGTTTTGCCATATTTTTTGGCCATTTTAAATATGACGTAATTTCCTCCATTTACAAGTTTTAACGCATAATAATGATTTTTTTATTTTAACATTTTGTTTCTCTTTTAAAATTCAAGTGTAAATAAGGTTCTTATGACGTAATTTTCCTACTTTTAACATGTAATCATTTAATTCTAAAGTTTTTTTTCTATTTATAATAGTCACGTGTAAATAAATTTTTAATTTAAAGTAAACATTATTTATTATTTGAGCTGTTTATACAGGTGGCAACAGTTTAAATTAATAACATTTTCTAAAATTTGTAAAAAATATTTCTCGAAATGCTGAAAATTTGAATTTAAAATAGAAATAAAACCTCAAAAAATGGGTCAAATTAAAAAAAAAAAAAAAAAAAGGCAATCTGCACACCTGGAACTTATAACGTATAAAATGATCTAAAAATGATTAAATTCTCATGTATAGTTTTTGCTCCAATAAAACTTTTTTAATGGAACGATTTTGTCCAACTTTAGCATTAATTATCTCTTAAAATAATTCTTCGATTTGAAAACAGTCTGCATCAGCGTGTTTATCAAACATTTCTCTATAATACCACCGATTTTCAGATTTTTGTATGCCACAGTTTTTTTAATATTAACGAAGAAAGGCCATGCTTAAGCATTCAAATATGATGTCGATCTACCGGGAATATCTACGCAGATTCTCATTGGTCCATTTCCAAATCAAAACTTTTATATATATATAGAAAGATATGCATTACTTGCTATGATAAAAACCTGTTTACAGTGGAATTTTTCCGGTTGCTTGTGATTCCATCTTAGAGAATTTTACTGTATCTCAGCCCCCTCCGAAATGATAAGTCTAGATACGCCACTGTTGCAAGTTATTGAATTTTAAAATCATCGGTAATTTTTGGGACACCCGGTATAGACGGCTTTTATTGGGTTTTGAAAATGAAAGTAACTTTATTAAAAATATCTGCGACCAAAATAAAAAAAGTAACCAAGGTGCGCCGTAGAGACGGACCTCGGCTATCCAATGCAAAAAAAATTATTTAAAAATGTCGAAATGCAAACGAGATATTAGAAAAATCCCTCCCCATAGGATTAGCATTAGCTCGTGAGTGTCTTCGCCGGCAGGGACAGGACCCTTAAAAGCACGTGTTGTCCTTCTTTTTTATTTAGATTTTCTTATTTTTAGTATTATAGCGCTAATAAATCTAATAAGTCAAATGGAGAGCGCCACATTCGCCTTATATTTGGGCGCCATATGAAGCGATACCAGATGCTTCTGAAAATGTGTCTAACTAATGTCTAACTAATGAAAATGTGTGAAACTAATGGTCATCTTGAAAATACCGCCAATTTTTTTTTTTCTTTTAAACTGCAATTCATATTTTTTTCCGTAAAATACCTATTTCAATACATTAATTTAGCCTGGGCAACGACCTCGATTATGAAAAATTCACTGCTTTTTTATTACGTTTGTTAGGAAGTTTAAGACAACGAATTTATAAATAAAATATACTTTTTGCTTTGTTTATTTATCAATATAGGAGAACCAGAAAGAGAAAAAATGAAACATTATTTAAATTAGAATTTTAGTCTTTTAAATTTATTTTTCAATTCCTACTATTAGATCACACTCTCCCATAGCTGCCAACATCTTCCGCTTTTTCAGACCACAAAAAATATATAGTAAATTTTACCATTTTAAATCGCCGAAATCTGCCGATTAAATAAGCCAGAGTTTTCTATTAAATTTTTCCGGGCCAAAAAATAGGAAAAGTTGGCAGCTATGCTCTCCCTATATTTATTTATTTATATATCTTGTTCAAATTTTCAATCGTTAATAAAATACTTATTATTCATCTTATCAAGTTGAAATAATTTTTTAAAACTTATAACGGATGACAATTGATGTTAATACAGTTTTTTTAAATATTAATTCATTAATTAAATTTTAATTAATTAATTTTAGTTTTATATGGAAAACAAAATGGCGGCCATTGGTTATTGAACAGCATTTAATGCATCTTCATATTTATTTATAAGGGGGTTACCATAGGGAGGACCCTGTTCTGTCACCAACTGGCGATATATCGCCAAATTTGGCGACCAAAATGAATCGCAAAAGTGACGCCAACTTGGCATCATCTCTAATATTTCGCCAAATTCCCATAGATTTGCTTATAGAAAATCAACAAATTGAGATATTTTAATGCAAAAAAAACTAATATTAGCTTAACCCTTTCGCTACGAAGCCGCCTCAAACGCCTGGACAATGAAACTACGGCGAGACCGCCCGAGCGCCTGATAAACAGGTATTCCGTTTCTACCCCCCTCGGAAATATCCAGCTATTGTCCTGGAGTAAGTGCGAGGGGAGTGATTGATGAGAGATTATTGCAATGAACGGATAGGGAATTTCAGAAGGAAAACACTTTTAACATTTTCACTATTGTGATACATGATATGTTTGCTAAACTTTATGCGTTATTGATATTTGTATTTGTATTTTACAATAATATTATTTTTGAATTTTAACTTAGTTATTCGCATTTTATTCAGTTATTTGTATACGGTACATAAAATGTATCGTAGAGGAAAAAATCTAACGCAAGAAGAAGCGTTAGAAATAATTTTTAACTAGGATGCAGATACATATAGCTCGCATTTTAATTATTACTAAATTATTTTTATTTTGTAAGAGTTTTTTTTTTTTAATTGAAAATATTGTCCATTTTCCAGAATTAAAAAAAAAAATAATAATTCATGTAAATAACTTTGTTTTATATATGATTTTCCTTTTTTTAGTTACTGTATTTTCTATATGTTTAGAAACTTAGAAAATCCATTACATACATTAGGATCCATATTACTGAACAGGGCCGAAACCAGGGGCGTGCAGAGGGGGAATGTACCCCGTGCGGGAGACCGAAAAGCGAAGGGGTGGGGGAGATTAAGATTTTGTTTGTTGTTTCATACAAAAGTGTATATATATATATATGAAATATAAAGAAACTCGCAAGTTAATGTTAAACCTATGGGACTTAAGGGGGGATTAAGATTTTGTTTGTTGTTTCATACAAAAGTGCATATATATCAGTGGCGTGGCGTCCGGTCATCGCTGGATGCGGCGATGACCAAGCAATATTTTAAAACTCTTAATAAGCTTTTAAAACTCTACGATCCAGTTTTAGCAGAACATTTGGAGTTCATGTATAAGTGAAGGTAAGATTTAAAGTTTCTTTTTTGAACATTCAACCATTGAATTTTAGAGTTAATAATTTTTCACCACAAACTTAAATAATTGCGATGACCACCGAAAATTTTCACGCCACGCCACTGATATATATATATATGTATATATATATATATGAAATATAAAGAAACTTGCAAGCTAATGTTAAACCTATGGCACTTTTCTTTTCAAAAATTTCGCTTGCATTTTAATATTTTAAAATGATATATATATATATATATATATATATATATATATATTTTAAGATAGCTTGGATTGATCTTTAGCGTTGCTATACTTTGAGATTTCGGAACCTGTATTGAAAGTAAAAGTAACTTTACAAAAAAAAAAAAAAAAAAAAAAAAAAAATCTGCAACCAAAATCGGAAAAGTAAACACTAACCCTGTTTAGAATTCAACCTCAGCTCTTCTAAGCAAGAAAAAAAATAAAATTATTAATATATATGCAAGTGAGAAATTTTAAAAAGAATTCTCCCATACGTTTAACATTAGCGTCCCAGTTTCTTCGCGTAACTAGTTTAGGCTCTTAACGCTCAAGCTAATGTTAATCCTATGGGACCATTGTTTACATATTTCTAGCTCGCATTTTAATTATTTTTTTTTCGCATAGGGTACCTGAAGTCGATAACTTTTATTGTGCATCAGGATGGGAGGGGCAAAATTTATGTTAGCCCCGGGCGCAAAAAAGCTAGTTTCGGCACTGATAATGAATCTTAGATCCATTTATTACAAATTTATAAAAATTGACAATGTCCATTTTCCATAATAATAATAAAACAAAAAGATAGTCTGCTAACTTCATGAATATTAACCACATGAATCCCTTTATCACAAATTTGTAAAAATTGAAAATAATGTCCCTTTTCCAGAATTAGGAAAAAAAGCTTTTCCTAGGACCTATAATAGCGAACCTTAGATCCATTTATTACAAATTTATAAAAAATTTACGATGTCCATTTTCCAGAAATGAAAAAAGGAAAAAAAAAGATTTTTTTTTTTTTCCGTAGATAGTAACTTTGTTTTCTATATGCTTTTCCTCTTTTTAGTTAATGAATTTTCAATGTGCTTGGAAACTTGAAAAAAAAATCATTTATCATTATAAGGATTTAATGTTTATTTTATTTTTATTACAAGTTTGCTAGATCAAAAAATATGTACAGTAATATATATATATTTTTTTTTTCTGTATTACATAATACTATTTAAATAAATTTTGGGACAAATAGCTATTAAGTTATTATTATTTATTAATTCAAGTCATTATTTTTTTTTAGCGTTAAAATTTAACATTTATAAAGCTTTAACTTCTAGGAAAAGGATGAAATTTTGTTAAGAAAATATAAATTTGTATTCTTGAGATATTAATTTCTAGATACAGTTATTTTAGTTACTATGTTTTCATAAATAGTATGTGTTTAGTGATTAATAGAAAATCAATGAGAACTTTTAAAATGCTAAAAATAAAAAAATAAATTGTTTACTATCATTTTTTTCACGCCATCAATCAATAATATATATTTTTTAATAACAATGATGTTATTACTTGAATAATTTTTAAAATTCGACATTAAAAATTTTGTACTTTCTTCGGATTTACAAATATATTACAAAAAGTAGAATTTTTATTTTTGAAGTCATTTGTAAAATAATTTTCGAACAGAACATTCATTAGTTATTATTTTTTAGTTCACATCTAATGTTTCTCTTTTAACGATTTGTCTTATAACATAAAAAAAAAAATCTCTGTTAAATACAGTTAGTCAATATAGAAATACTCGTATAATGGAAATATTGTGATATTTTTTCATAATTTTTTTTGAAAACAGAAGTAGATTTTTTTTAATGTTATTTATTGAAAGAATTTTTTTAGTTCACTGCAAATATTTATCGTGAAAAAAATATACAGTAAAACGAAAAGCAAGAAATTGTATTCACCCTGTGACAAATTTCATTATTAGACAAAAGTTACTCTCGAACATGTAAGAAGCTAATTTCGAGAAACTCTCAGAAATAGCATGCCAGGAATAAATCCTGAAACATAAAACATGCACAAACATTTCGGGCTTTCTTTAGTACAATAAAAACTTTCCCTTGAGCAGGATTACCCTTTTGTATGAATGCTCTTACGAGGGATAGTAGGGAAAAATAAGTTCTACTTTCGAGATAGCTGCCTACTTATTGTGCTTCTGACAGGTAGGAAGACAAAAGAAAGGGGGTGAAAAAACTTCGCAGCAATACTTCAGTTCCGGGCGTTTGCCGTATTTTGAATGCCAGTGCGTTTTTAGACTTCAGTATTCAAAGGGTTAAGGGATTATATTAAATTTTTCTTTGATGACCTAAGTAGAAATTGGCTTTAAAAACAAAATTTTTATATTACTTGTTAATCGTGTAATCGTAAATTTATTGATATTTAATTATAAATTGATAAAAGAGTATTTTTTTATATTACACTCTTATTTATTTATAATTTATTTTCTATTTTAACTCTTTAAAATATTTCACCGTTGCCGTTTCACAGCACTTTGGAATATTTTGGCGAGCATTTATCGTCACATAATTAAATCTATTGTTTTTCAACTCCCATACAATAGATCAGTTTCAACAACATGATCACCAGCCCACTAAATTTCATCGAACCAATCATAATCAACTATTTGTAGCCTGTATTATAAGCCAACCGATGGCAATCGGCCAAACTTGGGGGGCAAACGAAAAACACGTCTGGTTGCTAAGGTAGTTGCTAGGGTGTGACGTCAGTTGAAACTGATCTATTGCACGAGTAACAGAGAATACTTGGCGATTTATGATCTGTGGCCTTCTAATTGAAAAATGCCTTAAAATTAATGTATTATTTTATAATTAAGCTGTAAAAATATTAAAATGTTGCATTGTCATTGGAAACACACCTTTATACATAATTTATATAATCCTAGCCAATCAGGAAGTGGGTTAAAAATCGATTGTAAAATTCCATGCATAAAAAAAGGTTAAGTAAAAAAAAAAAAAAAAAAAAAAAAAATAAATAAATAAAAATAAATGTTGAAAAGCTACCGAGCGATGCTCGGTCCACCAGGAACGATACATAATTGTGTCAAAATGTTTGTTGATTTTTCAATACATAATTCCAGAGATCAAAGCCTTAATTTGTAACTTAATCCTTTCAGGGGAACGTAATTCTATTTTTGTAATGTTGAACTCACACCGGAATTTTAGAAAAAAAGCATTTCAAAATAAGAAAAAGCAGTTTTTTGGAAGTTTCCCCCACCAAAGTTTTAAAAGTAAATTGCAGTTAAATTTTTCTCTCTTGATTAAAATTAAGTGGGATATAATACAGTGCAGGAAAAAAGTTTAAAAAAGCGCACTAATTTTGTTATTTAGAAAATAATTCCGAAAAGAGTTACATGCCTTGAATTTACACACAAGTATCTGATATAATATGTGAATTTAATTCAATTGTAAAAGTTAAAAAGTACTTATTTTCTACAAGCGTTAAAGTCTTGTAATCTTAACAAATAGAAATATGTTTAGGACCGGTATCTTCTTTTAACTGTAGTACAGCGCCTAGAATACCTAGTGTGGAAATATGCTATCCAAACAGTGCTAAATATTTGTATCCCTTAAATGTGCGACGATACTGCTAAAATTTCAAGTGTCGATCGCAGCGACATCTGCGGGATTTTCGTATTACTAGTATTACATTGTATAGACTAGCAATTTCTTGCAGTTGTAGAAAATATCCTGCAGATATCGCTGCGATCTGCATATTGCAGCAGTATCATTGCACATGTAAGGGATACAATATTTTAGCGCTTTTTTAAGTATTACAGGGATAGCCGATTTTCACACTATATATTCTAGGCGCTATAACTGTAGCATAATGAGATGACGTCATGACTTATTTTTGATGATATTTATAGGGTAGTAAGTAGCTTGATTTGAAGTTTTTGAATATTTAACTACTGCTTTTAGCGTGATTCGCGGGAAATCATTGACTGAAGAAGAAAAGTGTGCAATAAGGGATTTTTCGGTTTGCGGGCTGACTGAAAGGCAAATTGTCATAAAAATAAATAAATTCGAAACTGTTTTGCACAATTTTTTTGTGGTCCCATGAATTATGTTAGAAATAAAAGAAGCGGATGGCTATCAAGACTCTCAGCACAGTGTAAACGGAACGTTTTTAGGTTGGTGGTTCAAGATTGCGCTTATTCTGCTACTATAAAATCAGCTCTAGAACTCCCAGCAACGTCCAGAACAATTAGACATGTATTAAAAAGTATCAAATTCTTGAATTCTGCTAAAATAAAAGTAAATCCAAAATTACTGAAGGCTTCAAATTGATGCAAGACTAAAATCTGCATCTCCCCATGACTTAAAATTTAATCTATGGCACAAATCGGTTTTTAATAATGAAAAATATTCTCCCTTGATTGTAGGGATGATTTACGATATTATTGGTATAATTTACGGAGTGAGCCATACCTGCTTTCAAAACGGGTGCAAGGTGGTGGCTCAGTCGTGATTTGGGCAGGTTTTAATACAAAAGAAAAACATGTTTGGTTTTCACAGAGACAAAGATGAATTGCTTTGACTATCATGGTATTCATGATTATAATTTAGTTCCACTTAAAGATGAACTTATGGATTAGAATTTGGTATTGCTTCAAGATAACGCTTCTATTCGCAAGTCTGTATTAACTTCAAATGGGTTATCTTCAAACAACATCAAAACTTTAGACATTCCATCTGAAAGTCCTGACATAAATCCTATAGAAAACACGTGGGGAATCTCGGTTCGTCAAGTTTGTGGCAACAGAAAGCAGTTTGATTTGATTCTGAACTCAAAGCAGCCATTTTGGAAATATGGAAAAAAAACCCATTTCTACATGTAAAAACCTGGCCAAATCCTTCTCAAAGCATCTTTTGGAAGTCATCAGTGTTAAGGGGAAACAAACAAAGTACTACAAATTAATATACAAATCATTTACACTAGCCGCGCTTGGCGACCAGTTTGGTCTTCCTTAAACATATGCTAAGCAATGTATCACGTTACTTTTATACATAATTTAACTAGTATCCGTCAGGCCGAAATGTCGGAGCATGGAGTCGTATAAACTTAACACATAACATTTTAAAAAAAAATGTATAATTTTCATGATTACTGTTTAATAGTACAAAATTAAATTTGAAATAACACACGTGAATCCTCATTTTCTAGTGTTTAATTCAGTCATCATTTGCCTCAGGTAATGCTCAAATGCTAATTTGTGGCATGATAATCAACAAAATGAACCATTATAGCCTGTGGCAAGCCTGGGGGTTGAAATTTTGGGTCATAGACAGTACCTTTTACTGTACTCAGTACACCGGTTATCAATCCCCACTCCATCCAGATATTGGCATGTAACATAACTCTGCATCCAACTGTTGAAAAAGTTCATCCTGAAGTCCAAACACGTAATCATCTTCACTACATCTTACTTTTAATTATTGTGATCTGCGAACATTCTTGTCATTGACCACTTTGATTTAAGAAGTACTTTTTGATTATGTTCTTTCACTTGCTTGTTTTTAGAAAAAAGACATATACCATCTTGAAATCATTCAAGTTGAGCCGGAAGCAGTGTAGTTTTCCACCGTTGCATAAAGGATGAGAGTAGTCTGAAACTTGACTGACACAAAGCCAATATAGATTCTTTCGAAACTGTCTTTGCTGATCGTCATTTTGTCTCAATGAGTTTGTTAATGTGAAGCAATTTTCAAAAGCTCTAAGCATTTTTTGTCTGCGAAGAGCCAAAATGTCTTTTATAGAATGTCTCTTATATAGAGGGATGTCTTTTACGCAATGAAACTACCTCCAAGGATTTAAACAAAGTACCTTTGCGACATTTTTGTTCAAGTTCAGCCATAAGACGGCAATTGAAAATTCGTCAATAAAGATAAATAATATTGTATCCATGCTGAGCTGTAGATTTATTTCTGCTTGACTTTTTAAATCTACGAACTATTTAAAATACGGTGGTTTTTTAATCACTGAGTGAATTAACTTTCCTTCGACATTAAGCACAGCAGTACCTGTTAGTGCCAAAAGAATGACAGCTTCTGATCCTAACTGCTCTATGATTCTTTTACTAATTTCTTTGATTATCCTACTTTTTCCAGCTCTTGCTTTTTCAATAATAAGAGTTGACTTAGGGAAAATTGTAACTTTTATTTGCAATGACGAAAGCTACTCTGTGCATAACTAAAGTACTTTCTGCTGCTCATCTATAAATCTGATGTCAGAATTATCAAAATTTTCATGCAGAGTGATTTGTTGTTCTTTAAAATAATTCAGAAATGTTAAAAGTAAAGAGAATTCATCGAATAACAGAGTCTACGGTAAAGAGAAAGAATAACCACCGGGGATGTGTTGAGCGATTTTGATTTGTTTAATGTAGTTCCGATCTTTGAGACAATCAAACATTGGAACTGGATCCATCGAGCTAACGGCAGAAAACTTCAAAGTCCCTTCAAAGACTTGCATATCTGGCATAGCCCAGACTTATTTAATATGGTATAAAGGAAAAGTTTGTAACACGTATGTAACACGCACATATGGGTCTGCGTGTTACATACGTGTCTCTGTAACACGCAGATATGTAACACGGGTCTGCGTGTTACATATCTGCTATACTCCTCTATCAAACTTGATACTTTTGTTTATCTGAGTTATTGTTATATCGTTATTCGCACAATTACTCGTAGGCAGTTGGGTTATTTTTATGTGACTTTTCCACATAGAATTACGCTGAATAACTTTTTTCATCTCAATTGTTTTCTTTTAACCGGCATTTTCGAAACTTTTGTGTATAATGTTACACATATAAAAATATGTACATTTCTTAAAATGTACAATACATCTAGGTAATAGGTTAAAAAAATCACGGAATGATTTATGACTTTTAGTGAAGTTGATTTCTCACGAATTATCTTTAATTGTTCTGTCCATTTTCCAATTATAACCATAAAACTATATCGTCATATACATTAACGTCAAAATTTTCGCCAAGCTTGGAGACATTTCGCGAAATGTGGCGACCAAAAATATGTTGATATAAATGCAGCAAATTTGGCTGTAGCTTCCAAATTTGGCGAAATTTCCGCTGAAATTCAGCACTGATGATTCTTCTCTAATCGGGTTCTTCGCATTTTAGCTTAGTGTTTTACCGTAAAATTAGCTAAAATCTTAAAATCAAGAAATAAGTAACCTACCTCTTCTTTACGCTTTTAGGACTTTTTTATTTTGTTATCTACATATTTCTGTTTGCAAGTGTACATCTAGGCCAAAAATGCTTATCTCATTCACTTCAGAATGTTCACTCGCATTTCAGTTGCAACAAATTTACTTACGGTGAATTAAAAAAAATGAGTAACCTTCTGTAATTGGAACCACTACCAAATGGTTATATTTGCGAATAAAACAGCGCTCACTAAATTATGAAATTGTCTACCAACCCGATTACGGAAATTCTCTAATACAAACATACATACCTCTGAATAAAAACATACATAAAAATACATACATATAAGTAATACATGTGGAATTGGCTGTAGTTGACCTTTGGTGATAAATGCTTCTGATTGAACACTCACTGGTGTAGAAATAATAAGTTTTTAATGCCTGGAGTAAGGCATGAATTCTATTTACAGAGCACACTAACTATGTACAGGGTTTTTAGGGGATGAGAGGGGCTTTTTCCGGCAATCTACCGGCCTTCAATATACTCCGGCGCGCTCTAGGAGCCTGATCGGATACGTCTTTCTAAATCCGTCCGCGCAACAACTCTGAAGTTAAATCTAACCTTCGCTCCCAGGCTGGAGGCTCAAAATCACTAACTCATCAGGTTTATTGTCTTTTAGAAATTGCAAGCTCTGTCAGTTCTCATGGGAATTAGCTGCACCCTCTTACTGCGGTCAGGATGTGTCAGCATGTTTTGGGAAACGCAAGCCACATCCGCACTCAGGCATCTTACATGTGTGCGCCCCTGCACACGTAAGACCAAAAGCAGAAAAAAAAACGGCAAACTAAAACTTATCTAAAAAAACATTTTAACAAAATTTTTCCCGAAATTTTTAAAGTTAAAAGAAAAAAATATCTTTAAAAAAAATTTAGAGGCCAAAAGGTAGAGAACTTACAAAACGAAAAAGAATTAAATTTAAATTTAGACTTTTCCATTACAATGCATAGGCTGAACTGCACTAACACTACATGAAGAAGAAAAAAAAAGTCCTCGAAGAAAGAAGAAAAAAAAGGAAAGTTAAAAACCGATGTGTGTGCCATGTGTATAACATGCACCATCTTTCGTCTTTTAAGAAGATCCGCCTATGGAACTTCACGTCTTTAAAATATTCGTCTTAAAAAAATCTATGCATAAGGAAAGAAGAAAAAAAATCGTCTTAGGTAGTGCAGCAGTTAGCTATACAGCGAAAGAGAGAAAAAAAATTAAATTCAGGTGCTGGGGAAGGGGGGTTACATACTAATATTTTAAACAACTATTTGAATTAAACATTTGAAAATATATCAAACTACTAAAAATATATACAAATACAGATATACAATAACAAGACTTATTCATATGAGTTACACATTAAAATACATTAAACAGAAATATGTTAAAATAAAAAGTCTCGGAGTAATCAGTAAAGAAAAAGAAAAATATATCTTGTAAAATCCTTACATGTTTCACAAACTCATGGAATAATAATAAAAAAAAGCCCTTATTCCATCTGAATTTTGTTAGCTGTAGGTTGTTTATTCTAAGAGAAAAAAAAGGATCTTCTTATCTGGCAAAGTCCAGTAATAGTCAGCTGTTTATCACAAGTAAGTTCTTGACACTGAAAAAAAGAAGGGAAAAAACTGTGTCTAATCGCGGTTGATAATTGAAAAAGTAAAATAAAAAAAACAAGTATGGTTCGTCTACTGAGTTCACTTCAAACGCTAATAGGATATGTTGATAACGGTCAGTTATTGATGAGGAAAAACAGTCTGAATCATGGAATCCAGATAAATAAAAATAAAAATATCCATACTGGAATTGCAGTCTTGAAAAGGTGTTCATAAATAAGTGGACATTTCGTGAGATAATTAAAAAAAAATATGCACACTGATATAGGAGAACACACTTGGAATATCTAGCTGTTTGACATCACACACAGAAAAAATTAACACTTCCTATAGCGAAACAAAAAAAAACACCTTTCGCAACGCGGATTCTTATTTGAAACAACAGGAGAGCACTGTGAAAAAACAAACAATACTAAAAGAAGCACACTTAAAAAAAAAACACTTTTCCTCTTTTTCTTTTCGAAGCTATATTGTGCGTGAACGGAATTTGTTTCGTTTCCATTTTCGGTGAAGTGTTTTTACTTTCCTAGTATTGGGAAAAGCTGGCACTAGTGAGCTGTAAAAATATTCTGTCATACACAGTGAAAAATATCCTTCGAGAAAATGAGCGACAGTTTCTAAACTAGTAACACAGTTACTCGATGCGCTTGTGGGATGTAGCATGATGAATAAAAAGCATAGTAAGTATAGAAGGGAATTCGGAGCAGCGAACGCCTTTTGCACAGGTGTGTAGTCATGAGGGCAATTAGAAGATTGTAGGATCTGAGAAGGCACTTCCTCACTAAGTACTGGGATACTGGAAACTATGTTCTTTAACACGACATTCTCTTGTCTCTGGTCTACGTCTACGTTGTGTACACCTTCACAAATGGTGATATACAATTGACAGATGTTTCGGCTGGAGGTGGTTTTCGAAGCGAGATGCCGTTCTGATCACAAGTGAGTATGCCCTGAGAAATTATATCTCTTCCGATGATCAGAGGAATACTCATGCAAGAAAATTCTATGACATAAGCTGTGGTGGTATACGCATTGTCGTCTATAGAGATGGTTGTGCTGAACGACCCGATTGGTGTGACATTGCCGTTACCGAATCCTGCGATTTGTAAGCTTGCGTCGTTGAGGGTGGGGGACCCGAGTAAGCGGTACAAATCTTTTCTTACACACGTAATGTGCGAACCAGTATCCATCAACACATCTATTGCTAAATCTGCAATTTTCACTAATTTTGTCATGTTTTGACGCGGTTTATCTAATTCTACAACTCGAATTGCAGGGGGAGAGGTGTCTGAGTTTGAAACTTTACTGCGGGTGGTCTGAGTGCATTCGTAACCCTTGTGTCCAAATTTATTGCACGAAAAACATTTAATTCCTTTGTCTTTATGTACACAATCTTTCGCAAGGTGGTCGGGTTGTCCGCAAGAAAAACAAATCATTTTCAGGGCTTTTTCGGTGTGTAGGGGTTTACTACTAACATGTGTAGGCCGCGGCTGTGACTGGCAATGGCGGGGACTTTGATCGCAAATTTGCTGACAAATTTGAAGTTTACTTTTAAATTCAGTGAGAGTTTGACAGCCAAAAAGAATTGCTTTATTGTTAGGTATATTTCGAATACCGGTGATAACATAATGCATGAGTGATGCGTCGTCTATTTTCGCTCGTTGGGCAATTTCTTTCATTACTAGAAAATATTCCCTCACTGTTTCGTTGGGCTTACAAGTAAGCGAAGCGAGCATTTCATGTATTAGGGTGGAAGAGGATATATGCGCGAATTCTTGTATTAAAGCTTGTTTTAATGTTACGTACGATGTTAATTCTGGCTTACTGCGGACAAATAACAAGCAGGACCTTCGAGAGCTCTTTCGACGAAAAGAAATTTTTGTAACTCCTTCAGTTGGAATTTTGTGGCCAAGCCTTCAAATCTTTCTAACCATTGTAGAATATTTTCTACTGACTTGCCAGAAAAAGGTGTAATTAAATTTTCGAAATCTGTAAAGGAAATGGATTGACGCGGTGCAGAATGGGGAGAAATGGCAGCAGTGTATTGCAAAGTAGTACCAGTAAAATTCGATAATGGATTGGATTGCAAAGTATTGCGAGAGTCATCATCATCGGGCTCTGAATCAGTTTGAGGTGAAATGGAGGACTGAAATTTTGTTAGGTCTGAAAGTGTTTCAATAATACGTCGGGAAATTTCCGCTTCATTACCGCCAATGTCTAGACAGAGTAAATTTGCCATGGAAATGAGTTGGGCTAAGGGAAAGTTTTTAGCTGTTACAGTTATCTTATCGTCAAATTCTGTATCCCCAATTTTAAATTTGAATCCCTGAAATTTCCTTAAATTTTTCCGATTATTTCTATTTTCGTCAGAGCCGAATATAAGGGTATGTAATAATTTAATTCGTTCGGTTCTTCCCGAATTAATTTGAGCTAAGACAGGCTGTATATCTTGCAACAACATGTCTAAATAAAAATAATTGAACGCTTACTTCTAAATTGGTATCCTTTTAAAAGAAAACGCCGAATGAATCAATTATATCCATTGAGAAGAAAAAAAAATCACCGTTTCCTTCATTCGCTCGCACAGAAACACAGATGGCTCGATAACAGATAAGTAGGTCAGTGTTACTCGTGACGACTCTTTTTTTTTCTGTTCTTTATCGGATAGAATCTTCGTAGAACTTAAATATTTCACTAGTATGATTTCACAGCAGCTTCAGGGATGTCTAAGGGCTTGAAAAATGGTTGGATTTGACTCGGTCGAAACCCACATATGGAATTGGTGGAATTGGCTGTAGTTGACCTTTGGTGATAAATGCTTCTGATTGAACACTCGCTGGTGTAGAAATAATAAGGTTTTAATGTCTGGAGTAAGGCATGAATTCTATTTACAGAACACACTAACAATGTACAGGGTTTAAGGGGATGAGAGGGTCTTTTTCCGGCAATCTACCGGCCTTCAATATACTCCGGCGCGCTCTAGGAGCCTGATCGGATACGTCTCACAGTGGTCCCAAATCGAGATGATGTGGCCAAAAATCAGAAAATCGAAGTTTCGTATTTCGAAATGAAATAAATTCTACAGTATTTAGAAATATCTGCAGATTTATATTCTGTTATATTTTGCTTTTATCAGCTCACATGAATTAGCATTGCTTATGTGAAGTTAGGAGTTTTTAGCGTTTTCTGCTGTTGCGTGAATTTCAAGCAAATTCGCTGCATTCACACCCTAACTAAGACCATTTCGGATAGTTTCTCGTTTTTTTCTTTGCACTTCTCTGAAACAACATTGAATTACATATTTAATTTGATTTTTCGATTACAAAAATCTTAAAAATTAAAAAAAGAGGATTTTTTAAAAAAAAATACATAGTTTTAAGAAATTTTTGTACATAAAAAGTGATATATAAAAAAGGCCTCTCGAGTTCCTCGGACTTTTATGGTACATAATGTAGAATGAGCCTTCTAAAATCATATTCCAAGAGATTTATTGCGACTTTTTGAGAACTAGAAGTTTGAAGTTGAGCATTGGATATTGCCAGTATTAGTCCAAAATGAGTAATCGGGTTTAAAGTCAATCTAATTTTCGCACTGACCCAAAATTGTCAGCGTTTATATAATGCAACATTCTAATTAACATAACACTGTCAATTTCATTTTTTTAATTCGCGAAGGGGGGGGGGGTGTTAAGAGTTGGCGATATTTTTTTATTTATATATGTAACGAATTCGTCGCTACTCCAGTTATGGATCTTCTGTCGTGTCGTCGGCCAAGGCCCGACCGCTGGGGGCAGGGGCGCGAACCGCGGACGCGTGCGTGCCGATTTCTGAGCGAATCCTCGGAACTTCTATCATCTTTAGGTAGTCGCAGGCCGCGAGTGGTATCCGGGAAATCAAAGTCAGATTCAGACAGTAGTTATTCCAATAAAGACACAGTTTTTCCGGGGACCTGATTTATTGTTCCTTTGTTACATCCTTTTGAGAAATCAGGCCCCTTTTGGCTTGAGAGCTGCTAATTTACTTTATGGACATCGGGCTTGGGAATTATGTGTACCGCTAAGCGATACTTAGAGAGCCGAGTGTCGTGGAGTTAGGGCATTCTTTTGATGGTCAAAAGCCCTCTCCGGGGACCTGTGCATCGGTATAAATATGCTGTATTTCGCATTATTCCAGCTAGGGGCCGTTGAAGTCAAAGGAGGCGTCTTTAAACTATAATTGGTCGTTAGCTGAATGATTGACTGCCCGGGATACAGGCTGTGGTTTGAGTTGGCCGATCGAATGCAGCAAGACTTATAAATTGCACTTATTCAGCAAAAGTATTCTTATGAGATGTGCCAAAACGATCTCTAAAAGTTATAAAATGCGATGCGGGAAAACTGACTTAACAGGGGCAACCTCATTCAATCAACTGAGACACAATTACAAAAGCATTTTAAAAGTTTTAATTTTAATTTCTAAATTTAAATTTTAAAAAGGGACAAAAAAGGGGATTTTAAAAAGGGGCTTTTTTATCATTTCATATCCCCCCCCCCCACTAAAACAAGAGCCACAGGGCTCGCCTGCAAGACCTGTGGGTCTTATCTCGTAAATTTAACCCAGGGTGTTTTTTTTTTTTTTTTTTGGCTCCAGCTCTCAAGTCAATTGGACCTATTTTTACATTCATATCAAGTTACATAAAAATATTGTTCACATAAAAATATTGGTTACACTAAAACATTGGAATTCTTTAAATGGTGCTGCAGCAAAATAATAAGGGGACAGTCTCGAGACATGGGACCTTTAATTACACCAAACTGTCTCTAAAGCAAGTCTTTTGGATGTTTTTTGTAAATGTCTCTGGGTATTGTCCATTGAGAAACATCCTTTTTTGGTGTAAAATTGTAACATTAACATATACAGAATATATAACATATACTAAAATACTCAAAGATAAACCTACTGAAAACTATATAACATATTCAAATGTAAAAAATATTTACAAATACAAAATATTCAAAATTATAAAATATTCATTAATACAAAATGTTCAAAAATATAAAATATTCAATAATACACAATATTCAAAAATATAAAATATTCAATACTACAAAATGTTCAAAAGTATAAAATATTCAATAACATAAAATGTTCAAAAATATAAAATATGCACTAATACTATCAACACAAATATATTGTCTACCAAAATGCACTTTGGCAAGTTTGCATTTCTAAAAATACTGAATTTTCACACTGAGCTAACATAAAAGTAAAATACACTGTAATACTCACAACAACAAACACATTCCTTCTTATTCTACCTTTCTGTTTCGGTAGGGACTTTACTACTTCTTTGATGCAGCCAAGAGTTATTTTTATGAAAAACAAACTAAGTTGTCTTAAAAAAAAAGGAAAACTATAGCTAAAAAATTATAAATATGCGTTTGCTATAATTTTCACCATGCCCAGGGTCAGTGTGACATGGATTTTAATACTCTGAGGTGAATATCCTCCCAAAAAATGTGCCTCTTGCACAACTGAAAAAGGAAGGTGGGCAATCGACATTCACCTACAGAGGGGAAGCGAAGCAGTTTTGCCAGATTCTCCGTTCAACCTGGAAAGAGAATCTGGGAAAACAGTCCGGCTAAAGATGGGTGGCCACGGAGCGGAGGACCCCTTCATAGGTCACAAAATTATCATAATAATATAGTTATAAAAAAAAACAAAAATTCTAACAGTACCTTTAAACTGTCATCATCATTCTACGCCGCCGGGGAGTTAGGTTACACGCCCAGCTGGGTCCTCGTCCAAATGCTACGAGCAAGGGGGACGATAGGAAAGCAAAAATAAAAAATTGAAAGATGAAAGAGATAGATTGGGTTTTATTCATGGTTGAGCTTAAGGTTTTGAGGTGAGTGGTAGTATCTTAACTTGGAGGAATGGACAATTTCAGAATTTCTCTTAAAATGTGGACTGGGTTTATCAATTTCAAAGATACATCAGAAAGTTGTTTTAAAATGGTGTATGGGCCAGAGTATGGCGAAGTCAGTTTACGGGTATTAGGATAATGAAATTCTTCATACATTACAATGTCACCAACTTTAAATTTTACAGGAAGGAAACGAGCATCATAACGGACTTTATTCTTTTTATGGTAAGCAATTGTTCTCTCTTTAGCCAATTTTCTAGCTTCCTCCACAGGGGGATAATAACTATTATTTGGTAAAGGAGGATCATATGGTAATTTTCCTAACAATAAATAACTAGGGGTGAACTGGGTTACAGAATGGGGAGTATTATTATATTCATATAAGACTTCATCTAAAAGCTTAGTCCAGGGTATTTTCTTGGTTGTGGAATTAACTTTACATTTTAATCTAGTGACAATAGTCTGATTTAGGCGTTCAATTTTCCCATTCGTTTCTGGGTGATGGCTGCTTGTTAATCTGTGTTTTACATTGTAAGTACGAAGAAATCTTTTAAACCTGGAAGCTGTAAATGCTCCATTTCTGTCGGTTAACAATCTATTTGGTACTTGTATCTGAAATAATTGCTTCAAAATGTTTGTATAAGTTTCGGTGGTTACACTTTTTGAAGGAAAACCCCACACATAGCGAGTTGCATGGTCAACGACTAAATGCAAATATTTTTTTGTAGAATTGTAATAATTAAATCCGCCAACAGAGTCTACTGCTAAACATTCAAAAGGTATATCTGTTGGGGGCATTAATTGCAATAAGCCAAATCTTTTTTGCCTACATTTTTTGTTTATCTGACAAGTGTGACAGTGTTTTACAAAATTTTCAATGTCCTGATTAATGTTAGGCCAATAATACTGCATAGAGATTAAATTTATCATCTTATAAATTCCAGGATGGCCAAATTGTGTGTGGGTTTTTTCTAAGAGGGGTAGACGTAAAGACATGGGGACCACAATCTTATACAAACTTTTCTTTCTAATTACAACAACATCATTTATCTCAGTGTATTTTTTACCATCAACTGTTACATTTTCTTTTCTCTGATTGTCTCTTACTTCATTCAAGTCAAGGAGATGTATAATATGGGGTAAATTTTCTGAAACAGACTGTCTAGATAGCATATCAGCTTCAACATTAGTGGAGCCTTTTTGGTATTTAATTTCATAGTCAAACATACTAAGTTTTAGGGACCAGCGGAAAAGACGTCCTCTTAAATTTTTAACACTTTTGGCATGGTCTGTATGTATGACAAATTTTTGACCGTGTAAATAATGATAAAATTTATCTAAAGCATCCACAATCGCCAAACATTCTAACTCAGTAATTGCATAATTTTTTTCATAATCGCGAAGATTTCTAGAGTGATATGCTATAGGATGTAATGTTCCTTTTTCATCAACTTGTTTCACAACACATCCCACTCCATGACTTGATGCATCTACAAACAAATGACAAGGTGTTTTGGGATCAAACAACTTTAATATAGGTTTTTCAATTAAAGCATTTTTTAACTTTTCGAAAGAATTTTGACAATTTTGGTCCCATACATAGGGGACATTTTTCTTCAACAAATTGTTGAGAGGGTATCGAATGTTAGCATATTTTGGACTAAATTTGTGATAAACGTTTATAGATCCCAAAAAACGTTGTAATTCTTTTACATTCGTAGGTGGTGTTAATTTCTTAATTGTCTCTATATTAGGGTTGTCAGGTGTGATACAACCATTCGAGACTTCATATCCTAGGAAATTAATTTTGGATTTAACAAAATTACACTTTGACAATTTTAGTTTAAGGTTTTCTTGGACACAGATATTAAATAAGGTCTCTAAATGACACAAATGTTCTTCTTCATTTTGGGAGAATACAATAACATCATCAAAGTAACTACAGGCAAAGTCAATTTTGTATTTATTAAGGATTCTTCTGAGGGTACGGTTAAACCAAGCAGGCGCGTTTTTCCATCCGAATGGTAAACGATTCCACTCATATAATCCAAAGGTAGTGGCAAACGCCAGCTTCTCCGTATCTCGAGGGTGGATAGGGATGTGCCAATATCCACTGGCCAAATCAAGAGTGGAAAAAACTTTAGCATGTGCCAATTTATCTAACAGGGTGTCTATTCTAGGTAAGGGTTCTGCATCTGTTTTTGTAATGGCATTCAATTTTCGAAAGTCAATACATAACCGGGTTTTCTTCCCTTCTTCACGTTTATACACCAAAGTTACGGGTGATGAATAAGGGGAATAGCTTTCTTTAATGATACCGGCTCGCAATAAATTCTGAATTTGGTCTTTAATTTCTTCTTCTTCCTTAGGGGAAGTGCGATATGCTCTTAAAGAAACGGGGAGGTCTGATGTTAACTGTATTCTCTGGGGTTCAATGTTTACACAACCTACATGATATTTATCTTTAGCAAAAATACAGACATATTTGGCTAGAAGAGCAGGTAATTGTTCCTTGACAGTCTGAACATTTGGCACATGTTCAGTGGTCTCGAACAACTCCGGCTCAAAATTTTCTTCGAATATCTCTGCATTTTTAACTGTATTTTCCATTTCTGGCTGGTTAGTATATGTTTCTGATAAATGTAAGGTATGATGGGATGAATTTGTTGAAATATTGTCCATGAGAGGTACTTTCTTTTTCTCTTGCGTGATTTGCATTTTAACACAGTCAATATTCAATTTAAACAGTTTACAGTGGGGTAGCCCAATCAAAGCATAAGGTAAGTGATTATTAATTATAAAAAGTTCAACATTCTTAGAGATATGTCCTAATTTCAAACTAACAAGGCATTTTTCTTTCAAAGCTAGAACACCTTGTGTTTGTGTGACCGATATACTCTGCTGAACTTTACATATTTTTAGGTTAAGTTTGTGGGCTAAATGATAAGGAATAACACTGATAGAACTCCCTGTATCGATCAAACAAGGTAGTGAGCCTTCACTTTTTACATCAGTAATTTTTTGACAATTTCTATTTGATTTTTTGTAGCTAGCTTTTTCTTTTTGTACATGTCCGGACATAAGAAACCGTCATTGATTACTAGATATATTTTCAGATGACTCATTAGCTCTCTGATCTGGGTTGGGGTTCGCAAAATTCATATTGGGACTAGGGGTTGGAACTGCTAAGACTTGTTGTCGAAAAGGGCAGTATTCCACCCAATGATACGCATTTGGTATTCCTATATTAAAACAAACTTTGCATGGGGAGGGTGGCAAAGTGGTCTGGTGATGTACATTTGGTCTCGGTTGACCATTTGTCGTCGGTCTAACTGTATTTTGGGGATTTCGTGCTTGATTAGAAGCAAAAGGTCGAGTCGGGGGGTTTTGATAGGGAACTCTGTAGTTCCACTGCCGGTTATAATTCTGTCCTGTCTCATATGGGGGGCGAAACGGTCGCCATTGTCGATACTGATTGGGGTTTTGTGGGCTTGCATCTATTTTGCTCTCATTTCCTTTTCTGTCCAGTTGCAGCTTGCAAATTCTGAATACTAATTCACGCCATGAATGTGTATTTGAGGGGTTGCTTGCAATAACTAGCTTTTGCATTTCTAACGGCAAGCCCTCCGTTAATCCTTCCAAGATAAGCTTCTGGTCTAACCCTAAGGTTCTCCCTATTTTAGTCTTTTTCTGATAGTATTCGTTCAGGTCCTCTCCAATCTTGTATCCAATACGGGAAAAATCAGTTAAAGAAAGAGTGTCGGGAATTTCGTAATGTTCATTGAACAAAGTGACAAATTCGGACCAATGCAGCACATTTAAACAATTATTAATGTACAACGTAAGTGCACTGTCTTTTAAGTATTTCTGTATGTGCCTAATTTTCCAGAAGTCGTCTTTTTCCTGTTCTACACAAACACTCTCAAAATAGGCCAGCCAAGCGGTCCAATTCATATTTGAATTAGGCGAAAACGCAATAATATCAGGTTCTATGGACATTTTCGGGCTAGCGGTTACTGAGTTGTGACCAGACCCAGCTTGAGCTGACAGGGTCTGTTCACCTAATGTTGTTACATTATGTGTCTGTGTGGCAATCTCGGACTTCTGAGTATCTTTCTCTTTATCTGATTTGTTTTCTAAGTCATTCTTTTCAGGAAGGGGAGTGACACTCATCTTGAAATACAAAATATTACAAGATTACACAAAAATATAAGGCACAATTTAAAACAAATAAAAATGGAATATTTTTCAAAAAAATTGCAACACAATATTTGTAACAAAAATGGGCTTAACTCTAAATAAAATTCAAATTTAATACATCATTTTTTTTTTTCAAATAAAAATGGAATATTTTTCAAAAAATTTGCAACACAATATTTGTAACAAAAATGGGCTTAAATCTAAATAAAATTCAAATTTAATACATCATTTTTTTTTTTCAAATTGAGATTTAAAAAAAAAACGAACTTTGAACTAAAATTTTAAAATTCCAAAGATTTAAATACTGTCTAAATTTCAGAAAATTACTCTTATAGCAAAATAAATAAAATAAACGTTGTCTTATTCTAATTTTGGCTATTAAAATGACAAACAATTAAAAAACTACCTTTTAAAACTGTATTCTTTTTCTCTTTTTTAATTCAAGAATAGATTAAAATGGTCTTACCTTCAACAAATCTATTCAAGGACAGCCTTACATATCCACAAACAAAACAACAACAACAAAAAAAAAAACGATCTTCATAAAAATTTCCAGGATTAAATTTACTCCCTGCATAAAAAAAAGAAATCATTTTCTCTTTTTCTTCTTAACACAAATCAGTGAGTTATCTGCCGGTAGAAAATTCGCTTTTCAACACGGTTCTTCATTTTGACCTGGTGACCCACTTTCTCAGCTGATAACGTCCATGGCTGGGCTGGGAGGAGAGAGTTTTATTTTTCTTTCTTGCAAAGACTGTTTCAGAGGCTTGTTCGTTGGAGAAATAATTGATTTTCAGTAACAGATAATTTTTTCTTGATTGCTAGGCAGATGAATGTTTTTCCCGTTCTTTTTGACCAGTCTTTTCCTTTTAATGACCAGATTTTTTTCTTTTTAATTAATTGCTAGGGAACGACACTTTTTTTTTTTTTTTCGTTTTCTTTTTCACTCATGGAAGGCAGAAAAAGGATTTGAAAACTGTTCTTTTTAGAGATTTCTTTCGTCACTTGTTACACACCTCTTGAGTTTTGTTGGAATTAATTGCTGGTTAAATAAACAGTAGATACGTCATTTTTTAGGACTTCATTACACATCTCGTTGTTGTTCTTGCTAGAATTAATTGCTGGAACTCTGGGATGTGAGCCGCGCAAATAAACCATCCTACCGACTTTTCAATGTAACGAATTCGTCGCTACTCCAGTTATGGATCTTCTGTCGTGTCGTCGGCCAAGGCCCGACCGCTGGGGGCAGGGGCGCGAACCGCGGACGCGTGCGTGCCGATTTCTGAGCGAATCCTCGGAACTTCTATCATCTTTAGGTAGTCGCAGGCCGCGAGTGGTATCCGGGAAATCAAAGTCAGATTCAGACAGTAGTTATTCCAATAAAGACACAGTTTTTCCGGGGACCTGATTTATTGTTCCTTTGTTACATCCTTTTGAGAAATCAGGCCCCTTTTGGCTTGAGAGCTGCTAATTTACTTTATGGACATCGGGCTTGGGAATTATGTGTACCGCTAAGCGATACTTAGAGAGCCGAGTGTCGTGGAGTTAGGGCATTCTTTTGATGGTCAAAAGCCCTCTCCGGGGACCTGTGCATCGGTATAAATATGCTGTATTTCGCATTATTCCAGCTAGGGGCCGTTGAAGTCAAAGGAGGCGTCTTTAAACTATAATTGGTCGTTAGCTGAATGATTGACTGCCCGGGATACAGGCTGTGGTTTGAGTTGGCCGATCGAATGCAGCAAGACTTATAAATTGCACTTATTCAGCAAAAGTATTCTTATGAGATGTGCCAAAACGATCTCTAAAAGTTATAAAATGCGATGCGGGAAAACTGACTTAACAGGGGCAACCTCATTCAATCAACTGAGACACAATTACAAAAGCATTTTAAAAGTTTTAATTTTAATTTCTAAATTTAAATTTTAAAAAGGGACAAAAAAGGGGATTTTAAAAAGGGGCTTTTTTATCATTTCATATATATATTTTTATTTGGTTTTACAATTTTTCCCTTGTTTTTTTCGTTTACATCAAAAATAATATTAAAACTTGACCTTATTTTAAAAAGCACATATTTAAAGTTCAGTTTATATATATACATGTATATATACTAAATTCTAGCAACATGCATGTCTGGGAAATTCAATCAACTGGGAAATATCATTTAATGTTTTAAATTTCCTGATTATTTGAAAAGTATATTTTACCTACTTACAAATAAATTTTATTATTAACCCCTTCAAGACCAGTTGCTTTTACGCAAATTTTATTCGGTTGGTACCATTTTTTAAAAAAGAGTTACCTTTACTTAATCAATAAAAAATGCTCTAATTAAAGAAACTAAATATTTAATTTAACTAAATTTTAACTAAACTAAATTAATTATTATTATTATTATTATTATTATTTTACTGGTGCCTAAAACAAATTCTGTTAGCTCTTTTTCAGGGCTATATATGCATCCATAGTCCCGAACGGGTTAAGTAGTATTATTAAGTTTTACTTTAATTTTCACGTACCGTCATATAAATCTACTTGCAGGCTACGCCCGCTACGCTGGTCGATTTTTCCAAACAAACTTTGAGTCAAACAAAATGTGAATTTGACCTTGTATTTTAAAACAATGTGGACCTTCACCTGGGATATCCTTCCACAATGCTGAAAACGATGCAAACGTCATTGCGATATTATATTACCGCTGAATTGCAGAAAGTTTGAGCTATTAAGAAGCAATACTTTCAGTTGATCATTTACAATGCATTTTAGTAGGGAAATAAGGCCATTATGACAACAGGAATTAAAATGTTCTCTAATCTGATACTATTAAATTAGATAGCATTACAATGGTTACTGAGATTGACCATTGAATACGAATAATGTTAGAATAGTTAACTTTTGGGTGCTTGTTCTTGAACTCCTGGTCTCTCAGCTTGAGCATATCTGGTCTTGGTAGCTTAAATACAATCTCACTGAATTATACGTTATACTTCGTAATAAATGTCCTCTCTTGACAGTTCTATTACTACTTTTCCCTCTTTGAAATTCAAGTAGAGTAAATACCGTCAAAAATGTATTAAGATGATTGCATGTACTTTATTAAATAATTTGCAGACAAAAAGGAGTGTTTAACTTTCATTTTTAACAGATAAGTGACGCATAAAAATGTGTGTTTTTAAATCTGAATCGTTTGAATAAAATTAAAATAATGTCATTTTCATTGCCTTTTCATTTTGTAGACCAGTTGAAATCATGTAACCGTTAACCCGGGAAGAAACTCTACGACTTAGAAAAATAAACTTCATGCATTTAATAAAATATTTCTAATCATCCATGATCGACCTCATTGTGAGGATTGGGACAAACATTAAAAGTGATGCATCAATATTGTCACACATGCACCAGTGGTAATTGCAAAACAAAATTACCCCCCAGATTACGTTCCAATAAATAATGCAGTTTTTATTGTCTCAATTATAGATATTTTACCAACAAATCTCCATACCTTAAATAGGACTGACAACGATAAATAAAGTTAGTTATACAAAATTTTTAGCAATATGCATTTTGGTTAATACGAATTGAAGATTTATTTTGTATTATTCTAAAGAGCTTATTAACACGGAGAAATAAATAGGCTTGATAGTTACATTATCAAGTGTAAATTATTCTTCCGTCTATTGCGCAAATAACCCAGATTATGAAAATAACTCTTAATTTATTGCTACGATTAGCTGCTAGGGTGTGCGTCAGGACAATATGCTTTATGAGGATCGAAATTTGAGGTAGTTTTATCCTATGTAGGCTAAAATGTTAAGTCGACAGATATTATTACATTTGCCACCATTGGAATAATAAAGTTTTCCCCCTCCATTGAAAGTATTGTTTTTTATGAGGTAAAATAATTTGAGATAAAGAATTAAAAAAAAGTAATTTAACAAATTACAACGACCATTTGGAAAATGATTTTGTCAAAGACTAAAATTTAAGACATAAAATACCGCACGAAGTTGATCCTACATTACGTACGCCATGAATTAAACATTAATAGTGTTATTACACGTAAAAATTCCAAGCGACAAAAATCGCCTGTGACTCGTATTTGGTGTGAAATATTTATATGTATTCATTCCTGTCTTATTTATCTTTTTTTTTTATTATTATTGGCTTAATCCATTTTTCTTTTGCACGTGAAAATCTTGCAAATTAAAATTAACACTTTGGCAGAAATTGTTATTCATTTTCTTCCATTTTCATTAGTTATTATCCACCTGATACTTACGTATTATCCAAGTATTTCATTGGCTGTTCGGGAAAAGGCTTTTCCATCGTCAGATTTCGATTTCCAAGAAATCTGACTACCAATTTTAAATGAAATTTCCTTCTTAAACTTCTAAACATCCGACAATATTACTTTTTACACTGTCGGATAGAGAAAAAAATGCACTTTTAAATGCAGTTTGTTTGAAAGCTGTATCTCAATTTGTTTCTGAGTTATTAATTTTTTTTTGTAGTTTTTATTACTTTTTTGTCATAGTGGCAACAGAAGGTATCCATCTTTGTTGAAAGTAAAGGGATATACAGATTACTGTATAGACCAATCAGAAAACGAATAAAATGCGGATTAAACCAATAAAAACCTTCAGATATGCTTTTGATTTCCTACCCTGACGAGAACAATAACCATTTTTCCAAATGGTTAATAATAACAAAACCTCTTTTGTTCGTTTGCTTCATGATGAAACACAATAATTTCAGTAATAATGAAAAATCATGGAATTACTAATCGCTAAGTACAAATTTCGTGTAATCTTCTTCAATCGGGTTCACTGTCCAGAGTCTCTTTCAAATATAAAAAGAAACATCCAATGGTACAGTAAATACGTTAATTAGCGGGTAACCTGATTACGGAAAATTAATCCAATATCTTTAAAAAAAACCTTCAAAAAAGAAGAAAAGATATGCCAAAAAAAAGTCTGAAAAGAAAATGACGAATTAAAAAGATTATCGAAAATTTATTTCAGTAAGCAATTTTTATTGTAAAATGTTTTCTTTGTGGTACTAAAAACGCATAATTGCATAAATTTTCTTAAGAATTATCTTTAGCACTTAACATTTGAAGCAGTAGACATTTATAAAAGAAAAACTGTCCTCATGTGTAAAAAAAAAAAAAAAAAAAAAAAAAAAAAAAATGTATGTGAAAAATATTTTAAATGTCTGAAATTAAAATATTTTACAGTATGTGTGTGCGTGTGTATATGTGGGGGGAGGGGGTGTAGACTTTTGAACTAAAATGTAAGTATTAATTCCACTTTTATAATTTCAACTGCTATTTATATAGCTTAAATTTGAATATAAAAAATTGCTCAAAAATGTCGTCTTACGCTTTAAAAATCCCCTATAATGTGAACATCCCTGGGGCTGATGTGTTTACGCCTTTTTGGATTAAAATCAAATTGTTTGGCGACAAAAGTAAAATCTGCTAGGTTTTTTCTGTAAGGGTTAGATAATAAAAAAAAGTAAATGACAAAAAATAACAAATCAAAAACAAAAGTGTTACTCATTTGGAAGGTCTCCTTAAAGGGCATACTCAAAATATTTTGAAAAAGGAAATTCTAATAAAATTACTCATGTATGTAAAAAAGATCAGTCAAATGTAGTGGCAGAATCCAAGTAGAAAATATGTAAAAAAATATAATATTTTCGAGTATTTGGCGCGAAAAGACGAACGCTGCATGCTATTTGGCGAACCATAACATTTCGTGGCCAAATGCAAGAGATTGAAATGCATTTATAAATTACTTGTTAAATAAGTATTTAAATGCCTAGTACTCAACGAATTTAAACTTAAAGATGAATTAGTTTATTATTTTTTCTGTAAGCTTATATAATCCATAAAAATTGCGTGTTGCTGTAGTTATTTAATTTTATACGCTGTCCTCGGCTGGATAAGTTTTAAGTGTGTTTTGATTAAGAATGTTATTATTAAAAATTTCGATATTAAGTTGTTGTTTCCGTAGCAACAATACTTTTTCTTTTGTTGTCTCTGACACTAACAATATCGAAGTCAAACTGCCAATGCTCAGAATCGGACCTTAATTTTGAGTTTTAAACAATTTTAATCCATTTAAACTTTGTTCTAAACAGCAAAATTGCTATCTTTAAATTTCATTCTATACACATACATGTACATGACAAAACTACAGTTATAAAAATGTATTTATCTAAGTTAAACTTACTTAAACTAACTTCGTACGGAGATTTAAAAAAGTTTTCTTAAAGAATATTTATCATAGTATAATTTCAAATTTTATTGCGTCGCCAACCAGCTTTAAATCGCCAAAAAAAATTTTTTTTTTGTTTTTTTTGTTACGAAAAGCTAAATCGAGGTTCTGCCAACTTTTTTAAATAAATATATATATCCTCATGAGAAGAATATTCTATATATTTTTTTAAATATTTCTAAGTATGCGCTTATGAAGAATTTCCTTGATATCATCTTATCAATTTTTCAGATGCATTTTTCTTAACCTGGCGCAAAAGAAAGATAAATCGCCAAATCCTGTTTTAATTGCAATATTTCAACTGCATAATTTTTTAAGCATTACGGACATTCCGTTTCATGTTTAAATTATTTTTTTTAATTTTTTAATATTATCATTCGTCAAAATTGATTTATTCTTTTCTTTCTTTTTCTTTTTTTAAATTTTAAATAAAATTAGTAACAGTTTTTTCTTTTATTTTTCGAGGTGTAGTAGCCGTTTCAATTTTTCATCAACCATAAAGTTAGCCAAGAAATAAAATGGTAACCTTATCGCCCAAAATAACAGAACTTTCCACCATAATTCTATAACTAATCGACGTAGAACAATGTGTTATAGCTTAAAACCTTCTCTGAAATGATATCTATCTAACAGTGTAAGTTTCGTCAAAATCCATGCAGCAGAACTCGAAATATAGATGTTCGGAACGAAATTTCTGTTTGGATTTTATATACATAGTAGATTGTAATTTTTTTATTATGTTTATTTTTTTCAGTTTATTATATGAATGTTAATTTAATTGTATTAATTTATATGCACATTTGAATTTTAATGAATACTTTAATACTTTAACAAATTAAAAAATGTATGAAAATTTCACTCAACCCTTGGAATGAAATGTTGCAGTTACTTGAAATGTGTAAATCCAGTTTTCTGAAGGTTTATTTCAAAAATAGATTTTATTTCATTTTTCGATAAAAAGATATAAAATTGTTTTATATTAAAACATAGTTTTAATTTTTTTTGTAAAAATTTCAAAACTGTTAGTGATGTTAGAATTTTATACCGGGGAGGAGAGGGGGGTGGGGTGGGGGTGGAGAAGCGGAAATTTTAAATATACTAGAAAATTTGTGAGGTAATTATTTATTTAATATTACCAAAATAAAGTAACAAAGGCAGATTCTTCATTTTTATTGGAATTTCAAAGGTATTATTCTCTGTGTAATAGTGAGAAGCAAAAGAAAGAGGGGAGGGGGGGGGGGCGAAAATTTTGAAAGTAATCTAATTAATGAATTTAATGATTTTACTATTAATTCATAGCAAATACATGTTGAAAACTTTAAAAATAGCAACGATATTTTTAAAATTTCCTTGGTATAGAGGCAAATGCGAAAAGGGGAGATTTCACGCATGTGTGTGTGTGTTGGGGGGCGGAGGAGGTGGCAAAATTCAGCTGATTGATTATTTATGTATTTTACTGATTGCTTATACTCTTTATTGTTACTTTGCAATAACATTAAAAAGAGAAAAAAAATTTTTTAACCTGTATATTTTCAGGGAGGGAGGGAGAGGGGGGGGGGTTAAAATTTCACATTTTCATCATCTATTGAAATAGATGATTTGTTTTGAAAAAGGAAAAATATTTTCCATAATCAAAAGGGAAAATTTCTAATTCCTGTAAAAAAAGAAAATTTAAATTTAATAAAAACTTGGCTCCTCTATTGAGCCTCCCCCCCCCCCCCAAATCCCCTGCCTTGGAACCCCAATCACATTTAGTTTAAATTCGCAATGCAATGTCATTTAGAATGTTATAAAATAAAAAAATGAAAGATATACAACCACCAGGAAAGCCAGAAATGATTTTTGGCCACTCTATCGCGATTTAAACCACTGTGCGTCTTTCCAAATCAGTCCGCGCAACAACTCTGAAGTTAAATCGAACTTTTGCTCCCAGGCTGGAGGCTCAAAATCACTAACTCATCAGGTTTATTGTCTTTTAAAAATTGCAAGCGCTGTCAGTTCTCATGGGAATTAGCTGCACCCTCTTATTGCGGTCAGGATGTGTCAGCATGTTTTGGGAAACGCAAGCCACATCCACATACATACATAACATTATATTTTTCTCGACTTCTTTTACTATCATTCGTTGCTATGCGGTTAATACCGAATCTGTTATCATGCAACTAACATCCAAAATCGTATTCTCCCTATTCGATATCTTTTTATTTCTCTTAATTTAAAATTCAAAGTGAATCGTATCGATTTGGTAGGTTACGGAAAATGTTCATTTGCATCTCAGTTGCAGCACATTCACTTACGGTGAATTAAAAATAAAAATTAATAACCTTCTGAAATTGGGACCGCTACCAAATAGTTAAATTTGAGCATCAAACAACGCTCACTAAATTATGAAATCGTCTACAAACCCAATTACGGAAATTTCCCAATACAAACATATGTACGGTTTAATACATAAGAATACATACATATAAGTAGTACACGACATTATATTTTTCTCGATTTCTTTGATTATCATTCGTAGCCATGCGGCTAATACTGAAATCGTTACAATGCGGCTAATAAACGAAATCGTATTCTCCGTATTCGATTTCTATTCATTTTTCTTAATTTAAAATTCAAAATGAATTGCACCGATTTGGAAGGTTACGGAGAATGTCCATGTGCATTTCAGTTGCAGCACATTCACTTAAAGTGAATAATAAAAAAAAATGAGTAACCTTCTGTAATTGGGACTGCCACCAAATAGTTAAATTTGCGCATCCAAACTACGCTCGCTAAATTATGAAATTGTCTACAAACCCGATTGCGGAAATTTCCCAATAAAAACATGCATACGTCTGAATATAAACATACATACATAAGAATACATATATATATAAATACATACATGACATTATATCAGGGTTCGTACGACTCCTGGAATTTTGCAACCAGGAAATTCTTCTGCACCGCTATTTTCTTACAGAAAATCTCTCCTAATAAGAATGCGAATTTTCACCAGTTTAGCCTAGATTTCTTTTTCTATAAAAAAAAAAAATACTGGAAACTCTCCTGGAATACCCTGATCCGTACAAAACCCTGTTATACTTTTCTCGATTTCTTTGATTTATCACTCGTAGCTATGCGGCTAATATGAAATCCGTTACCATGCGGCTAAGACCCAAAATCGTATTCCCCGTATTCGATTTCTTTTCCTTTCTCTTAATTTAAAATTCAAAATGAAATGCATCGATTTGGTAGGTTATGGAGAATAAAAGGTTCACACTGTAAAAAATGAAAAAGTGGTCGTTACGGATGTAGAAAGTAAAACTTCTGAAAGTCAATCTATATCGCAGGTCACAAATACTGACGGCGCCATAACGATTCGGATGAGGTTAAAATGCGTAATTTACAACAATGGAGCTAATGTTTTGTTTAATAACGAGATGAAACCCGTTGTATTTTTACGAAAGAAATTGTTTAAAAAGGAACTCATACATTAGTTAATACTTACTCAACAAATATTATTTTTAATTTAAAGTTACCAAAATACTAATTCCATAAACTTCGACTGTTCAACGTATTAAAAAATTAAAATGTATTAGTATGCCTAACCAAGATAAGTAATTATGATGAAATTACCCATTGAGGCTCTTATGTTGGAAATTTCCGATTGAAAGTCAGCAAAAATGATTTCACCATGACCAATCATAGAATTATTTTTCCCGTGAAATCTAAACTTAACGTCATTTTCATCGTCTCAAAATTTACATACGCATCTCTCAAATTTCCATTCACCATTTCAAAATATCGCAGTACGCAATAAGTTATTAATGCATATATTTCCAAACTTGGAATCAAGTTTGTCAACTACGACTTTGCATGTGAACATTCGCACTCTTGACTTGTGATTCTAATCTCCCTATCGGCGAGTAAAATTCCAGAAATTTATATCTTTTAGAGGCGTTCGCAGTAAAATATTTCGTTTTATCAGAGAAAATGATGGTTTTCATTTAAATATGCCACTTTGCCTCATTGAAGCATTTCACTAGCGTCTCAAACTCAGTAGAGTGAAAAAGTATAGAATTGTAATAACTTTTTGAGAAAAAATGTAGTATTTTTTTAAAGCGTGACGTCATTTTCTGTTCCCCTTTTTTACAAAGTTAATTTTGAATTTTATTAGAAATTGGCATCAATAAAGATAAACATACTTTATTAATTTTCTTTTCTTTGCAACAATGGAAGTAATCCAATTGCTACCATTTTGAAAAAAAAAATCATAGAAAATTTTCAAATTTTAAATTTAAATATAAAATTCGGAATCCTTCTATATATAAAAAAAAGTTTTGATTTGGAAATGGACTAATGAACATCTGCGTAGATATTCCGGGTTGATCCGCATCCAATTTAAATGCTTAAGCATGGCCTTTCATCGTTAATATTAAGAAAACTGTTGCATACAAAAATATGAAAATCGGTGGTATTATAGAAAAATGTTTAATAAACACGGTGATGCAGACAGTTTTCAAATCGAAGAATTATTTTAAGAGATATTTAATGCTAAAGTTGGACAAAGTCGTTCCATTAAAAAAGTCTTATTTGAGCAAAATCTATGCATGAGAATTTAATCATTTTTAGATCATTTTATACGTTATAAGTTCCCAATACGCAGATTGCATTTATTTTTCTTATTTGACGCATTTTTTGAGGTTTTATTTCTATTTTTAATTCAAATTTTCAGCATTTCGAGAGATGTTTTTTACAAATTTTAGAAAATGTCATTAATTTAAACTGTTGCCAATTGTATAAACAGCGAAACAAATTATCATATCAAATATTTCTTCAAATTAAAAATTTATTTACACGTGACTATTACAAACAGAAAAAAAAACTTTAAAATTAGAATTAAATGATTACATGTTAAAAGCAGGAAAATTACGTCATAAGAACCATATTTACACTTGAATTTTACGTCATATTTAAAATGCCCCCAAAATATGGTAAAACAATTTAAATTGAAAAATATATTTGCGCGAGATATTTTGAGATAATCTTTTCAACTATTATCGTGAATTCGAAGACAGCGCAAATAATATTTCCTTCTAACAACAAAAGTATTTTTACGTGAATATTAATAAGAGAAATAAAAGTTTGGTGTAAATTACGTCAGATTTGAAACGATACATTTAAAATGAATTATTTAAAAGAACTATCTTATAGCTCTGCTAAAAAATACCGGGAGACAATGACACTGTTTACTTAATTCATTTTACATTAGCTTATTTTCAAATAACTAATGTGTTTAATTAAATACGAAAACAGCCATTGTATCTCTTAACAGCAACAGTTTTGGTCTTAAAAATCCCCAATCCAAGAAAAACGAATGGAAACCCGTTTACAGAGAGATCGCTACTGTTTTTGTTTTTTTAAATTTTAATTCAATATTTTAAAAGCCGATCAAATGCGTGCAATTAGCGTGCTTTTTGGATTTTGGTGTGCCTGAACGGGGGTTGGCGAGCGTAGCTCGTAGGGGGCAGAGCCCCCTAGTATTTAAAAAAAATAGCTAGTGCCGCAAATCTACAAAGAAACAGTTATCATTAAAAAAAAGAAATATTAAAATTGGTTCAGAAAAAAGCTCAAGGTAGATGTCTAAAAAAAAAGCCTTATCTTTCAAATAAATAGATTTAAACCCGCAATGTTATCGCTATGGGAAAATTTTGAGCAGACATGTCATGCCGTTAGGGTTGACGAATATTTATGAGTTTCAATACGCACCGAGATTTTGGCACTACCAACGTCCATTTACTTTTTTGTGTCGCTACGACAAATATTTTGGACGCTATCTTGTTAACAATAAGTGTAATTTTTGCAGGGAAGCCGGAGCCGTACTCCGACAATAATTTACTTTCTCAATCATTCGCCAAATCCGAAGTTTCCGATACAGAATTTTGAACTCGGCATTTTTATTTAGCCTGGCGCAGGTGATAAATCGCCAAATACTGTTCTCGTCGTATTTTTTCATAATTCATTTAAAATATAGTACTTTCACTCATTTTATTTAAAATGCATAACTTTAATTTTAAACTGAAATATTTAAAAGGTACTTTTTCCGTTATACGGACACCATTGTCGAAAGCGTAATAGTTGGCGCAAAATGAAAATCACGTGAATTGAAACATTTGAAAGATAAAAGAGAAAACATTGTCGAAAGTAAAGTGAGCATTTAAAAAATATAACATTTGAAAATTACAGACTTTTACGTACTATTTTATTAAATCACAAATATATACTTAAAATAAGTGAACAAATAACTGTTATACAATAAAGTAACAAAAAAAAAACACATATTAAACTGCTGGCATAAAATTACAAATATCTTTTAGCATTGCAGTAAACATTTAATTTTTTGAATGAAGTTTGAAATAATTAGCGCATTAGCATACATTTTGGCATGGTGTCCGCATAACGGAAAAGTACCATTTAGAATTTATGGCTCTCAATTACTGCTTAAAAAAAGAAAAGTAATAAATAATACCATTAATCATGACATTTAATCAGGCATGTGATTTCCGCGTTTTTGCACACCAGTATATTCTTAGAGAAAATGATATTTCATTTAATCGAAACATTTTTGCGATTTAAGAGAACAACATTTTCTCTAAGAATATACTGGTATGCAAAAACGCGGAAATCACATGCCTGCATTTAATTTCAACATCAAAGCTTTGTTTTAAGTTATCATGCGAAAAATTGTTTCTGACAGTCGCATGAAATGGACTATTATAATACTGATGACATGATTACAATATTTGGCGAATGAACAATATTTACCATAAACCATGACACTTAATTTTAACATCAAAGCTTTGTTTTAAGTTACCACGTGAAAAATTGTTTATGACAGTCGCATGAAATCGATTATTATAATACTGATAACTTGATATTTACAATATTTGGCGATTTATCACCTGCTCCCGTCTAACATTAAATTACCAAATTAGCCGCTTGGCATACAAAAAGTGAAGCGATCAACCCGGAACTGTTGATGACATTCACATGACTTATGCTTTTATTACATAGATGTGTCATTTAGATCTTAAATATACTGGTCCTAAATACCTTTCCACCAAATTGTGTTATTTAGAAATGAATTTTTTCAGACTTTTTTAAATATCATATTGTAATTAAAAAAATATCAAAATTTGTATAACTTTATGTGTATAATTTTTCAGTGATATTGTTTTTTCATTAAAGTAAGAGCTTTACTGTTTTTGTTATTGGTTGTAAACTATTTTCCAGTGCTGTACACCCCCACCGTCCCTCAAGAAGTTAAAATTTCTAACCTTAATTAAGTGTTACTGATTACTTCTAGGAATAAAGTTAATTTTTTCAATAATTTTAAAAGTTGAAGTTAAATTTTAGTTAAAAATCATATTCGTTTTAAGAGTTAGGCCAGGCAATATAACATTGATTATCTAAAAGTTCTTTTAACGCAAGACAGAGAGCGGTCATTTTGACCGCTATCAAAGGAATATATTTAGGTTCAAACCAGATTTTTTTTTATAAAACTTATTTAAAAGGTACAAGGGGAAAAAAAAACTAGTTAAATTAATAAGGAAATAAATTAAAGTAAAAATTCTGATGGAAATATTTTTATAAAATTTGAGTAAAGTTCCCCGTCTTGCTAGTCTTAAACATCTTCAATCGTCGAATTTGACGGGTTCCGACTTGCATTTTACTATCTATATAATAAAAATTTGCAAAATATTTATGAGAATAATTAGTTGTTCAAATAAGTAATTGTCGTTGTCTCAAGATCAACATTTTAATTATTTTAGATAGAAGATTAAGAATATTGAATTTCAGAGAATTTAATTAGTAAATTCTTTGAAAACACAAAAATATTTTTAGTTGGTGCTGATAATTTCTTTTACTAATTGGAAAGAAAATCGCGGTAAACCAAAAAAAAAAAAAAAAGGCTAAAAATTAAAAAATCGCAGAATCCAAAGTTTTGTATTAATATAAAAAAGACATTACAAAATAGATCTATTTCTTCCATTAGTCATCATTGGGTTTTGATGACACTATGGCACTTTCGAAAATTATCAAAGCGTACGTCCAGAGACATATATCATACGTTACATTTTGATCACGGGGAGGACTTTGCTCACCCATTCCCCAGAATTTATCGAAAAATGAATGTGATTTATCAAATAGCTTTAATGTCATTCAACTAATACTTTTTAATACTTTTTAATTTTACTGGGTTGAGGAGAAAAAAAAAAATATGGGTTAGTGTAAAATAAGGATGAGCGTCTGATTAACGTACATATTTAATTAAGTGCTTTAAAGATTATTTTTCTATTATTAAAATTCATTTCTTTTTTGTATTACATTAATTTATCAACACTATTTTTAAAAAAAAACCCTCCTACTCACATTTCTCACTGTGAAAAACCATTTAATTTTAATGACAGAAATAAACTCACGGAAGCTCCAAATTTCAGTGACTTTACAACCTAAAACAACACGGCAAAATATATATATTTCTTTTAGTGATCCAGCAATTAATTTCCATGACACTGACGAAAATTATCCAAGTGTACGCCCAGGAACACAAGTTCTACGTTGTATTTTAAAAATGGGGAGGAGTTAATACCATAAAGGTGCTCTCCTGTTATCTTGAATACACGGAACAAGTCAAACGGTTTCAAAGCGAGTTTTATTTTCATTTTGAAATATTCTTTTAATTTTACTGACGTGTCTAGAATAATTTTATGGGTTAGTGTAAAATAAGATAGGGTAAGCGTTCAAGTATTGGACACATTTAATTAATTGTTAAAGATTATTTTTTAATTATTAAAATCCAGTTTTTTATTATATTAGATTGATCTATCACACAATATTTTTAATAATCTCCTACTCACATTTCTCATTGAGAAAAAACATTTTATTTTTATAACAGAAGTAAACTGAAAAGCTTACCCTTACTGGAAAAAAAAAATCATCGAATACAAACAAGTAAATATATAATGCCCCCTTCCAGTTTTCATATGCATTATATTTGTAATTTCTGTTATAAATTCTAATGACGAACTCAGTGAAAGAGTTGAAACACGTCAATATGGGTTTTTAATATACTTTTAATGTGTTTATAGTAACGTCTTTTAAGCAAATAAATATTTTATTTAGTATAATAGTATATAATAGTATATGTTTTGACTTTTCCGTTTGGAATATATATTGTGATATGGTTATTAGTGCACGTAATTAAGACTTATTATTCTTATTTATATTTACATTTGTATCGGTTAATTAGATGAAGTGTAATTATCTTTTAATTAGAAGAATTAGAGAAAAATACGAATTTTTACACAGCTTTATAATTCTACTTCATTTTCATGATAATATAAACATTTATGTAGGGCAAAATTTTAAGGCTATACTTCGAACAGTTTTGGAGATATCATGTGCGCAAGAGTAAAAAATGTCATTTTGAGAAAAAGCCGTTTAAATATTTAATTGTATTTTTTAAATATAAAACATATAACAAAAGAAACAAAACTGCTACTTATATACTTTATTCTGTATTAAAAATAAAATTAGATACTAGATTAAAATTATAAATATAAAATTGTCTGTAAAATGCTGCGGAAAATAGGAACATGCATAAAAAATAAATAGATGTAATTTTTTTTAAATATAGCATTTACTATTGCAAAAAATTAATTTTAAACATATAATTTAAAATTTTGTTTCGCATTGATTTTAAAATGCATTAAATATGCACTTTTTATAAAAATAAATTATTTAATGTAAAATAATAGGCCATTTTTTAGAGATTCCTCATATTTCGATACATGATTCACATACTTTGCGGCACAAAAACCAAGATAGTTTACTAAAAAAAATATATTAATATCAATAAACCGTATCGTAAACAGTCACATGAAACAAATACACTATCAAATTGACTACTTTTTAGTCTTCTATAAGATATAATTTGCACCTTGGGATATATTTCTAATTTCTATTATCGCATTTGTATAGCGATTACCATTAACACGTTCACGCCGGCGCGGTGGGTCACACTCGACTGTCTCAGAGCTCGCAAGTCTCCGGACTTTTGGATACCAGTATTTTAATACAGAAAATTTTGTTTCATTTAATTAGAGGAATTGGGCGATTTAAAGGAACAACATTTTCACTAAAATAACAGTGGTATGCAAAAAGCTTGCGACTTGACAACTCTGGGTCAGTCAAGTGTGACCCACCGCGCCGGCATGAACGTGTTAATCTGACTTCTGTGCTGCTCTGAAATACATTTCGCATTTTTACTCATTATAAATACTAACAAGGCTTGGAGCGTTCCTAAAGTTTTTGCAATTTGCTACCACTATTTTATAACGATATTTTTCATTTAAAACATCTATTGCGATGTTAAAGGAATCTTTGACGAAGATTCTTTATTTAAAAGAGTGGTAGGAAGTGTAGAAAAATTTAGGAACGCTGCGAACCCTATGCTAATAAATACTAAGAAGTGGAATACAATTACAAAATCAGGAAAGTATTTCTTTAAGGGGGGGGGGGGAGTTTTGTTAATTAAGCACTTCATAGCAAAAGAAAAAAAAGTAATTGTATGGTTACATTTCAGAGTAAAACCATGAAAGTAAACAGATTTGGCAAAGGTGGAAGTTGATGTTAATATTTTAAAGTCTTATTATTATTATTTAAGGTGTTTAACTAAA
Organism: Maratus speciosus; assembly: GCA_963932465.1. Classification (NCBI taxonomy): domain Eukaryota; kingdom Metazoa; phylum Arthropoda; class Arachnida; order Araneae; family Salticidae; genus Maratus; species Maratus speciosus. Next base: position 54,963,671 of record OZ010799.1, on the reverse strand, counting down.
AACAATTGGCGTATTTTAACATGCAGTAGAACTCACCCCGCTAATCCGAAACTCAGGTTAATCCGAACCGATTTAATTTTCGAAAATTATACTTGAACAGATTAAGTAAATAGAATAAAATTGAATAGAATAAAAAAATACTCCATAATGTAAAAGTACAACATATGTACACGAATATAAAATAAAAATGAGCACTGTAGGCATACTCGTAGAAGGCATATTAAAAAAAACCCTCGAATATCAGTTTGTTTGTCAATCATTATGAAATTATTTTCTAAAATGCAAAAAGTACAGTCACCTCTCTCTTATACGCGTTTGAAGGGATTGATTTAAAATCGCGCATAACTGAGAGGACGTTGTATGTAGTAATTCTTTATACACATTATGAGAAAAAACATTATGAAATATAAGAATTATGATTAATAACATTTTATAAAATAAAAGTGGTGTACTATTAGTATAGTGTACTTAAAATCCTTACACTTTCCCTATAAAATTTAGTTTAAAAAACACAATAAACGTAAAATTTCATTTTACATAGAAGATGATATATGCCAATTAATCCTCTTTTAAGAAGTCATCGATGCTAGTTTGTTTTTGCTTAAGTCGCGTTTGTACAACGACCTTTTCTAATGCATTAAAGTGCGTCATTGTACTTGATGTTACATCAGCATATTGAATGTAACATCTCAAAGCGTCGAGGACTACTAAAGCAGTAGCATAAGATGGGACAGTTACAATATCAGTTTCTTCATTACATCATCTGCTCCTTCTTTTTCTTCTGTCATGTCACCAAAAACAGTTTCAATATCTCTTATTGCCGTTAATATCAACATTGACGAAATCTTGAGAAGAAAGAGAATCTTGGCTTATGCTGTTCCATTCTTCTTCGTCTATTTTAAAATAATTGCTGTTGTTTTCATTTTCCAGTAATGGAATAGCTTCAGCACCATTTGAATGAACAAAATTCACTTTTCTGCAGCGCTCGTACGGGTACCGTTATTTTCATTACCAAATATCAGTATTTTTTTACAGAAAAATAAATCTACTTTAAACGCGAGAAATTCCGCCTTATTTAAAGAATGATTTTCTATAAGAAAATAATGGTACCGAAAATTTTCTTAGTCGTGAAATTCAAGGACCCGTACGAACCCTGTTCTAAAGCAGTTAGAAGTTGTTGTGGCAGTTACGTTATTCCAAGAGGAGACGAACATAAGGTAAAGCTAGGAGAGTCTGAGCACATTTCAAAAGAATAATAATAAAAAATTTAAATATTAATTTTTTGCTAACCTATTCATGAATACCTTTGACTTCATTTGTTTTTTATGCATTGCCATTGTTATTAGGTTGTTATGCTGTAATTTAATAGAATAGCAGTAACAAAACCAAGAAAACTATTTTGCGCAATCTCTCCTTGCAGGGTTGGTAAGATTGCGCACATGGGTAGGAGAGATTGCGCGCATGAGTAGGAGAGATTGCGCAAATAAATAGAAGAGATTGTTATTAATAATAACTACAATTAAATTGTTAACAATAATAATTACACTGAAATGACATTGTTGTAAGGTTTTTGTGAGTAAATATTATTGTATTAGGAGTGAATATTTCAATCTAATGTTTAAATAATAAGAAAAGCATGAATTTTAACAACAGTTAAAGAATTTTAAATTAAGAAGAAGATTGAAATATCAGTAAAAGCAAGCCATACTAAGATTGCAAAATAACATTAATCTACTTGATAACATGTTTAACTTGAAAATTACATCATTTTCATTTCCACAGTTTCGATGCATTTTGTTTGCTAACCTAAGTTGTCGTTGTCGCATTTGATGCACTTATTGTTGTAAATCATGTAGCTTTGGTACAATCACCTGCCACAAGCAATACATTGAAGCCAGTCAGTGGCTGAAGTTGTCTCCTGGTACAAATCCAGACATTCAATGTACTCATCCTCACTGACCTTCGTTTTTTCTTTCCTTCAGTTATTTTATCACACTTTTTCTGGAAGAATCTTATTTTCAGCTTTTTTCTTTTGTAGAGGCATCCTTCTTAAGTCTTTTTTCATGTATATTTTGTGGATCAGTAATATTAGTTGCACTCTGTTTCCTTTTGATTTTGATGGCATTAAAGTACTTGGAATGGGTGAAAGCCTTTTCAAAACATTGTAGGTGTTATTAGAGAATTTATTTTAGTTAACAAAATTAATTTATTAGCAAATTAATCGTTCATAAATTAAAAATATATCTATAAATATTTAATTAATTTGATAGCAAATATATTATTAATTTATTAACAAAAATAATTACTTAGTTAACAAAATTAATTTATTAGCAAATTAATCGTTCATAAATTAAAAATATATCTATAAATATTTAATTAATTTGATAACAAATATATTATTAATTTATTAACAAAAATAATTACATACAATTAATTTAATAACAACTGTATTATTAATTTATTAATAAAATTTTTATGTATAAAAGTATTTTTTTTGCAAATTAATTTGCTGCCAAATTTAATTTTGATAATTATGTGTTTTTCCGAAATTATTTCAAAATTGATTCATTCAGAAGTTTTGTACACAATTTGCAATTTATGCAAATTTACCAAAAAACTGCTTAATCTCTACTAGCACTGAAACGTATGTGGAAATGCGCCATCTCTCCTAAGTAACAGATGTGCAAACTCTCCTATTTTGGTAGGAGAGATTGCGCAGCCTTTTATTTAAACATGGGCACTTCTAAAATGAATTGTTGGTGTTCGCATCCTTAGTTCAGGTTAGTAGTTTACATGAAATCCTTTAAGTTCAAAATACTTTGTACTACTGAAATTCAATAAAAATTCTGACGAACAATTATGAAAATTCAAGCACTTACTTTGGAAAAAGAAAACAAAATAGCAATGCTTTATACAAGACGCTAGGAACAATCAATGTGCACATTCCTGTAGACACTGTACTAATGCTGATGCTGTTGTACAACTACCTGGAGTCGCTGCGCGCGCACTCTACTCCTTCCCGTCGAATATCTTTGTGGGCAATCTCTCCTACCGCGCGATCTCTCCTGGCTTTACCTTATGCATAGCATTCAGAATCCAAATTTTCTTGAATTCCTTTTTCTGCCCTGGGATATAAACGTTCTCGCACCAAATCTTTCTTATACTGCGCGTTAACTGACTTTATTATAAATAGATCTAATGGCTGGAGCCTGCTAGTACAATTTACAGGGGAAAATATATTCCTGTATGTGTGAGAAATAGTAGATATGAAGGATGGGCGGGGCACTGATCCATAAATAGCAGAATTTTTTTTTGCCATCTTCATATCAAACTCCTTCAAAAAGTCTAAAAATAGTCTGTTATTTCCGCGTATAACTGAGAGATACAATTCAAAGTGGCGCTTATAAGTGAGAAATCTGCAGTATTGTTTTCCTATTCTTCGTGACGGGACATTACGAAAATCGCGTATAACTGAGAGACGCGTATAAATGAGAGGCGCATAAGTGAGAGGTGACTGTACTTAATTCAGATGATAAAAATTAATTTTTCCTTTCAACAGTTTGATTTCACAAATTATCTACAGAAAATTTTTTCTTCCTTCTTCGTCGACGTGGTGTCTGAGCTATTTATAGATTCGCGATTTTGAAGTGTTTGTAATGGGTTGTTACGTAATTCCTTATTCTGAAGTTCCAATTGATTACAGTAGAGCGCCGATTATCCGAACAAGTCGGGACCAACCCTAGTTCGGATAAGCAAAAGTTCGGATAAATGGACAGACAATTTGAGGGGTGTTCCTGACTATACTAAAACCTTTACACTTTATCCAGGCTTATGACTGGCAGCCCCAGTTAGTGCTAACGTGTTTAAAAACTGTTTTTTAACACGCTTTTATCATTTATACTTTTTTCACATATACTTTTTTATCATTTAAAATTTTCTTTTTCTCATTTTATCATTTTCTGAACTCCAGAGATTATAATTTAAGCAAAAAAGCTTTCGATTGTTGCTTGCTTCAAATAAGACATGTAGATAGCTGTTTCCAAACATTCAAAGGCTTCGTTATGTGACGGACCTGTGACGTCATTTTCGGGGCATTCGTTTTCATTTCTTCAATTTCTTTTTAATCTTAAATCTCATCCACAATCTCATCATCATTAAAAAAATTTTATAGAGACTGTTCGGATAAATGGAAATTCGGTTAAATTTTTTTTTGAGAGAGATAGGCTGTTCGGATAATTGGAAGTTCGGTTAATTGGAGTTCGGATAATCGGCGCTCTACAGTATTATAAACATCAGGAGGGATTAAACAAGAAATGCTACTTTTTTTCGAAAATCGTGCTGAATTATCCAGCACGCCAGACATTAGGATGCCGGTTTAGAGAATGTTTACTGTACTACTGAGTACTTATAACTTACATTTTTTAGCACGCATCTTTTCTTTTCTATTTTTATCGGAATTTCGGGTAATCCGAATAGGCACCGGTCCCAATTAGCTCGGATTAGCGTGATTCTACCGTATTTCCAAAGTTGTGTTAATGTGAAAGCCCGAAAACAAAATGTTATCAACCGGTTATGTTAGTTGTCGCAGGGCATTTAAATCGGAAATAAAGAAGTGATGTTTACATTTTCCCTAATACCTCAGTAAATAATTATCACACTGTTAAGATATTGGTATCAACCTATTTAGAATACAATAAAACTTTCTAAAGATGTAAAAATCTAAAAGTCGATTTTTTTTACCACTTTAAAGATGTACTGTCCCTTTAAATAGCGCCACTGTAGGGAGGATTGCGGTCATTAAATCTCTCAGTGTTGAATTCAGACACTTTTCTCAGGGGGGAAGGGGGCATTTCAGAGCTCCGGGGGGGGGGGGGGGGAATTACACTATATGACAATTACAAACACGAAATCTCAAATCTTCCGGGAGGGGGGGAGGGAGGAATCTCATTGCTCCGGGGCGAATGTCCCCACAGGCCACTCCTTGAATTCAACATTGAGACGTCTCACCCACAAAGAATGTGTTTATTATTAAAATATATCAGCCATCGAAAAAGAGATTAAAAAAAGCCCGTCAGAAATCGCCGAAAAGCTAAATTTTTTTGTCAGGTTTGACTAAAATGGAAACTGTGCCATTAAATAAACACTTTAAGCGCAGAAATTTATAATGACGTACAATATTTGCTGCAGTCTTGGTACAAAAAAATAAAGAAATAATCAAATTAAATTAAAAAAATAAAACAACCCGTTGCAGTAAAGCTAGAGATCCTACCTACACAACTTTCAGGTTGTGTAATATTTAAACGGAGCTCCTGACTGTAAAATAGCCAACGAAACATCGTCTTCATTTCGAAAGACCTATCCAATGATATGCCACTCAATATGGTGCGTAAAAAAAATTTCTCGTCTCGACCGCCATTTTAAATTAATAAAAACAAAACCTAGCCTATAACCATCGGGCGGTTAAGATGAATCGATAGAGATCTCATTCATTAAAATCCATCCAGCCCTTGGGGTGTTTCGAGAATATAAAGAAATCCACATACCCAGATACACGTGAAACACATAACTTTTCTTGGCAGTCGGGTAAAAAATAACGAAATAAGTCCTCCAGCCCCAGACTTCATTTAACACGTTAAGTGCCACGTCAGCCACCGGTGGCTGACACTGAACTTTCCGTTTAAAATGCGTCATCCACCGGTGGCTGACGTCTAAAATATGATATAACTAAAAAATTATATATTGTTTTAAGTAATTACTGAACATTCATTTAAAATTTACCTACCTTTTATTTATTACAGGATTATACTTTCTTAAAAATTACTTTAAACATTTTAAATTTTCCAGCGTTTTAGTATGAGCCACCGTGGCACTCAACGCGTTAAGGTTCTGGTTTAACCAGCGCTGCTTTACTGATCATAAGCATGGGACAAGACCTGCAATGCATCATATGTAATTTTTATATGAAGATAATGTTTGATTTCAAAAGATGAGAACTTAAATATCAAATTACTAGAATTTACTAATCTCTTACAATGCTAAAATAAAAATATTTTTAATATAAGTATAGGAGATAAAAATTTAATAAATGTTCATTTAATTATTAAAAAATATCTTACATGAATTAAGAAAATTATTTAAATTATTGAAATTTATTTAAAATAAAATTTTATGTAATTAAAATTATTAAAATTTTTTAAGAAAAATTTTAATTTAATTTTGTTTAAAATACAAATCAACTGATCTTTATATGTTTATAAATATTCTTTATTAACTAATTCAATAAAGATCAGAACAAAACTCTGCAAAAGATAAAACAGCAGCAAGTACACAACTTAAAACCTAACGATTAAAAGGTTTGGCTTTAACCAACATGCTACGCCGTTCATACACGGGTGTATCTTTTAACAAAGTCCCTCGGAGAAATGTGCGAATGTTCCTAAACAGACCTATGCACGGGAAACTGGGTGGAAGAATTTTATGTTGACGAAGGCACTTGTTGCTTACAAGCTGACCGACCATGGACCAAGACCTGCGATGTATTATATCGCTCACCCGCAAGTAAAGCTACACATCTCGCAAAAATTCATTTTGCGTTTTATTCCACTAATACGTCACTCAAAGGTGTTTCTTTCTACACAAACACTTTCATAAGTGTAGTTATACAGAAAATCCCTTTATTACGCTATATGTTCATTTATGACCACAGAAGAGGGATGGATTATGTGGGGAGCAGTGGCGTGGCGTCCGGTCATCGCTGGATGCGGCGATGACCAAGCAATATTTTAAAACTCTTCATAAGCTTTTAAAACTCTACGATCCAGTTTTAGCAGAACATTTGGAGTTCATGTATAAGTGAAGGCAAGATTTAAAGTTTCTTTTTTGAACATTCAACCATTGAATTTTAGAGTTAATAATTTTTCACCACAAACTTAAATAATTGCGATGACCACCGAAAATTTTCACGCCACGCCACTGGTGGGGAGGTAAAATTACCCATTCCTCCAAACCTCATTTTACGTCTTCCTTCCGAAGGGTTTTATGCACTTTTTTATTCCTGCATGCAGGGCTAAGTGCTGCAATTTCATCTTATAGTAAAATTACGAAAGTTTTCCCCTCTTTTGCCTCTCCTGCGAAATTTACTTTTGTAGAGTCACTTTTCTTACGGGTGAGCGATATGTTTTGGCACGGCCAAACTCCATTCTTCCCTTTCTTATACGGCCTTCACAATGACCCCTTAGTTTCGGAATCGTTAAAAGACTGCAGTCGCCGCCAGATGGCGCGAATATCTATTGTATATAATACTTACTGTATGTTACTTTCATACATAAAATAAGAAAAACGTCTCTGTATATGCGTTATAAAAGGTATAGCTAATATACGTATACTAGCGGGCTTCACCCCCTGCTCGCTAATGCTCACAAGCCCCCGTGAATTGCGACGCAATTCACATTGTGGTCAATACACGGTCCTAGCACGCTTCGCTCGCTCGCAACTAAAATGAGTAGTATTATAAATCATTTTAACACATGAAAGTTACAAATTTTTTAAATATAAAAATCAGTAATAGAAAACTTTGTCGTAAATACAATTAACCCCTTAACCTACAATGACCGGTATAACCCGCGTACGATGATCGAGCCAAATGTAAATTCGTCCTACCACTAAAATTTCACAGTAAATATAGTTTAATTTAATCGTCGAAATTCCATGATTAAACAAGTCGAAAATCTCTATTAAATTTTAGTGGTAGCTATGGATTTGCCAAACCGTGGGCTGTTGAGATGTAAATCGTAGGTTAAGGGGTTAAAAATGCGTTTAGTTGGGACTATCAATGGACATAAATCATTTTAGCATTTTGCAAGTTATAAATTTTTGAAATGTAAAATAATTAACTAAACCAGACTTGTAATATGTTTTTTCATGACATCATAACTCAAATTCTTAGTCATTATATCTGCTTCCAGTTCAGACGAGTTTACACATTTTGTTTCAATTTCTCCTTTCGCTCTTTCATCTTTTACAAAATGATATTTTCTACCTATATGTTTGTTGCGATTATTCACTCTTGGGTTTTTAATCCAATCAATTACAGATTGACTGTCAGTACTGATTTTTATTGGACGCTTCACCATTTCTTCTTGGTTTAACTCTTCCAAGAGACCCATTAACCCCTTTCCTTCACAAACTGCATCACATAAACTTAAAAGTTCAGATTCCATTGTAGAAAGCGCAACCAGTTTCTGTTTATTACTTTTCCATTCAATCAGTGATTCTCCTATCTTTACGATATATCCACCAAATGATTTTGAATGTCGTGTAGTACACCAGCTAGTATCAGAACAAAGTGATAATTGGCCCTTTTTATTTTTAATTCGAAGTTTGTAGTTTTTAGTGCCTTGAATGTACGCAAAACTCTCTTCACTGCCTGTAAATGAATTTCTCTAGGATCTTTTGCATATTGAGACAAATTACTTAAAGTGAAAGCTAAATCTGGCCTTGTTCCTCTTACTAGATATCCTATACTTCCAAGCATTTCTAGATATAATGTTTCATCAATTTTATTTTCACTTTCATATTCATCTAATTTTACTCCAGAAACACCAGGGGTTTTCACACTTTTACAATTTTCCATATCAAATATTTCTAAGATCTTTTCTGCATACTTAGCTTGCCCTAGCAAAAATTCTCCATTATTTTCTTCAATATCAATACCAAGGAATTTAATGTTTTTCTTCAGCTCTTTAATTTTTGCTTCTTTATTCAATTTTTGTATCAATTTATTTATTAATTCTGCGGATTCACTAACAGTTATTCCATCATCGACATATATTCCAACTGCAATAAATTTACTATCATTTTTATTAAAAAACACACATGGATCTGCTTTGCATGGCTGTAATCCAATTTTATCAAATATATTAACTAATTTTCCGTAACTAATCTTCCTGCTTCTGGCAACCCATATAAATTACCTGTTACCAATAATATTTTCCCTCCTTCAATTTGTAGACCTTCTGGTGGATTCATATAAATAGCAGTTTCTAGATCTGAATTCAGATATGCTGTTTCTACGTCAAAAATCTAGTTTTGTAACCTTTCATTGCTGCGACTGCCATCAAAGTTCTAAATGATTCAATTTTCATTATAGGTCTATACGATTCTTGATCATTTGTTCTAAATTTAAATTTTGATCTGTCGGCTACTAATCTTGCTTTATATTTTACATCTTCGCCGTTTTCTTTTACAGTAAAAATCCATTTGCTTCTCAGTGCCTTCACATCTTTTGGTTTGTCAACGATTTTCCACGTTTTGCGTTCTTCTAACGAGTGTAATTCCTTTTTGATTGCTTCTATCCATTTATCCTTATCTTTAGAATTTAATACATCTTTGTAATTCTTTGGAGCTACCTCGTGCACTAGATTTGCTAAATACTTTGGATTCGGTTTCCTAATTCGTGATGATCTTCTAAGTTCTTCAAACAGCTTATTCTCATTAGTTTCTTTTTCTTGCTGTTCCTCATTTTCATTAATTATATCATTTACTTCATATTCTTTTGTCATAGAATCATTTGACAACGCAATTGTTTCCTTTTTCTGATTTAACTTTTCTTAATTTTCATCGGAATGATTCTCTTCTTGTTCATCTATTACATTCTTATTACTGGTAATGTTGATGGATTCAAATTCATCAGTCATTTCTTCCTTGTTAGCTCCCATTTTTTCTTCTATAAATTTTACATTTCTGCTTTCACGTATTCTCTTTTCCTTTAAATCGTACAATCTGTATGCTCGCCGATCTCTTGAATATCCGATAAATACTGCTGGTTTTGCTCTTACATCAAATTTCTTTTTATTGATATCATCGTTGCGATAAAAAAACTTTACATCCAAATATTCTCATATGTTTCACTGTTGGTTTAGTATTTGACCATAATTCTAATGGCGTTTTCTTTCTCATAGCTGTTGGAGTAACATTATATATATAAGCAGCTGTTGATACTGCTTCGGCCCAAAAGGATAAAGGTAGTTTTGCTTCTACCAGCAATGTTCTTGCAGTATTAATAACAGTCCGATTAGCTCTTTCTACAATCCCGTTACTTTGTGGACTATGAATTGTGGTTCTTTCATTCTTTATACCCTTTCTTTTATAATAATTAACGAGCTCTTTGTTAGTAAATTCCCCACCATTATCTGATTTAACCGCTTTTACTTTCCCGATTTCATTTCCTCTTTTCTCTATTATATTTATAATTCTTTCTTTTGCTTCATCTTTACTTCTTGAGAAAAATCTACAAAATATCTTCTACTATATTCATCTATTACCATTAGCATATATTTACTCCCTCCCAATGAGTATACTTTCATTGGTCCACATAAATCAACATGTAATCTTTCTAAAATGCGTGTTGTTCCTTCTATCACGTGATTAAATAGTGTTCTTGTCAATTTTCCTTGAATACATATTTCGCATTTTGTTTCTTCACCATTCATCTTTTCTAATCCCCTTACAAGATTTTCTCTCGACATTCTTCGTATGTATACATAATTTATATGCCCAAGTCTTCTATGCCACAATTCTTTCTTTGATTCATTTGTCTGTGAACAAGATTCATTTCTGTCTTCATCTGTTTCTCGTATAGCTAAGTTTATTTTAAATGTATTATCTTCGAATGTTCCTTTAGCTATTAATTCGCCTGTATTCTTTTCATATATGGCTGCTCCTTCATTATCAAATATTACATATTTTCTTTTTCTGACTAAACTTGGAACTGACATTAAATTTTCTCTTAAATTAGGTACGCAAAGAACCTCTGTAAGTTTTATTTTTGTTTCGCCAATTTTCTTATCGTAAGCCGTAACATGAACGTTTCCACGACATTTCGCTTGTATTGATCGTTCGCTGTCAGCAGTTGAAATTTCTACATCTTCAGGTTTTCTTTCTACAACAATATCTTCTTCATGCGTCATATGCGAAGTGCAAGCTGAATATAACATCCAGGTTATTTCCCTATCATTTTCAGATTATTTACTCTCACTTCTATTGAATTCATTTGATTGCAATGCATGTTCATTTGTAAAACATGTATATTCTTTTGCTTTCTTGTTTGAAACATTATTATTCTTATTATAATTCTTATTACTGCGTGAGTATTCTCTTACATCTTGAATTTTATTACTATAACAATTTTTAAAATTTTTCCTTAGGCGAATATTCCCTATTGTTTCGCAAGTATGTCATATTCGATTTACTATAACAATTCCGCGCTATATGATTTGGCTTTCCGCAAGCAAAACATAAAACCTTTTTCTTTTCATTAGCCCTAAATGCTTTAGACTCGTTTTCGCGAAATCTATCATATTTTCTTTCATATCTCAACAAAGTTTCTCGCATTACTTCATAAGTTATATTTGGGTTTCATGATATCGCAGTTGTTACTTCGCTATATTGCTTTGGGAGCCTTCTATAATAAATCCTATTAATTCGTATTCATCAATTTCTGTACCCAATTCCAATATTTCATTAGCTATCCCTTGAGCTCTTATCAAATATTCTTCGATTGTTTCTCTTTCGGTTTTCTCTGTTCTCGCAAGATTAATTTTTAACTGAATTCTTCTCTGATTTTCAATTAACGCTTTTATGAAGTCATATTGAAAAAAAATTACTAAAATATTTCAGCTTTATACAAACTCTAACGGTCATGACGCATTGAGAATTCCTAATAAACCGGTGCTATGAATTTTCTGGCTGTTACTACGCCTTCAAACAGCGGTAAACCTATCCAGAAATCGGTTGTTTGTTTGAAAAAATTCTACCGTGTGCCATCACACTTTTGGAATCTAGAGAATGCATCCTTTCTATCGAATATGACATCATTTTCATCATCAGAAACATTCATCCCTCATAGATTAGATTTTCTAAAATTCCAAAGTTTTTTTAAATATTTATTATAATTAATTGGAAATTATATAAGTTTCAGAAATACTTTATTTTGTGCGTACAAAAGATCTTTAAGTAAATAGCAAGAGTTCAGGCTATTTAGGTACAGGAATAAGTATCAGATTAGTGAATATGCCATCATCACTGACACAGTTATAGTAAACTATTTTATATTCATAAATGAAAATGCCTCTTTTGTTTTCCGAATGACGTCATTTTCTTCAACGGAAACATTTTGCTTTACATGTTACTTACTAAAAAAGATTATTTATAGTTATTTTATTTACACTGATTATTTAATATTATTTCTCAATAAATTATCTGCGTTCTGCTCTTGCGATTATTGTATAATCAAACGCAATCATTTTAATATGCTTACATTTTATCAAAATCCTTGACATTTTTCTTTTAAATAGGACGCAAGTGTCAGTAGTAAAACACCTGCAAACAGGAAAACTGAAGGATTTGGAGATAAACTAAATAAATACAATGCTTTAAGCACAAGCAACTAACAATATATTAAATAACACGCTACTATAACACAGTAAACAAAGATTATAAGTAAATTTCTGCATTTAATTACATTTAAACTATTAGTTGCTTGAAACATTGACAAATCTGACCGTAAAATAAATATACAGTAAAACTTTTTAAAAATAATATTTACTAGTTTCAAATTATTAAGAAAATTAACCAAAACTTTTTCAAAAAACCAAATTCTTCTCAAATAAGGATAAATTTTTAAACCATTCAATTATTTTTTGCACCAGAAATGATGTAAAATATAGGCGTATAAAGTTGATTGCGGACAACTTTGTATAATTGTAAACATTAGAGGTACTGAAAATGAAGTGTAAATAGAAAAATAATAATAATTATAGATTTCTATCGTTTTTAGAAAAAAAATAAAAACCAGGGGAAATTATAAAATCAAATATTTGAATTTTAGGCAGTCATAAAAAATATAATAAAAGAAAATATTTACACAATATTAAGATAATGAGCAAGTTAGCCAGTATCCAGCAATCAACTCATTACAAAATATTTTTTTCAGAGCATTGATTATTTTTGCACGATTCTTAATTAATTAAAAAATATAAATATATGTACATTGCAAACAATTTTCAATAAATTTGGATATTATATGTGTTGATTTGAAATATTCAAACAAGTAGAAAAATAACAAAATTACATGTAAAATTAAATATTCGAACTCTGGGCACTCGTGGTGTATATGATACAATTAAAAGGATATTTGCATGTTTCATAATATCAACAAAATAAGCAAGCCTTTTTGCCAATAACATTCAATTAACTCACATCGATGTTTTTCTTTTCAAAACATGGGTATTTACATGATTCTTAATTATTAAGAAAATATATATGTCTGTACATTGCAAGCAATTTTGAATAAATTTGGCCATTATATGTGTCGATCTGAAATATTCACGCATACAGAAAAATTGCAAAATTGCATATACAATTAAATATTCTAATTCTGGACAGTCATGGTATAAAAGTATTCGATTAAAATAAAAATATATTTACATGTTTCATAATATAGAAAAGCCCCACCAGTGGCCGAGAAATTCTGCTCTCAAAGCTGATAGACGGGAGGTGCTGGATTCGAACTCAATCGCGCCCGTCGTCCTAATCGTTCGGAGTTTTCGTGGTTTTCTTTGAACCTTGGATTTCCTTGCGTAAATACGGTTTAGGTTCCCTTAGAAAGACCTCCCCCCACGGAGGGCACCTCCCTCCACCTTCGGGCCCATATACCTCGTGTGGATAATTGGCCGTCATAAATAACACCAACACCATAATATAAAAAAATAAGCAAGTATTTTCGCCAATATCTAACAATCAACTCATGTCAATTTTTTTTTTTTTTTTTTTTAAACATGCATATTTACATAATTCTTAATTATTTAGAAAATATATATATCAGTACATTGCGAACGATTTTCCGTAAATTTAACCTTTATATGACGCTAATCTTAACTATACAAGCATATAGAAAAATTACAAAATCACATATGAAAATAAATAGTCTAATTCTGCACAGTCATCGTATAAAAGTATACGATAAAAATAAAAATAAATTTGCATGTTTTATATTAATTAAAAAATAATAATAAGAGGTCTTTTTGCCAATATCCGGCAATCAAATCATATCGATTTTTTTTCTTTTCTTAAAAAAAAAAAAAAAAAAAAAAAAAAAAAAAAAAAACGCGGATATTTACACGATTTTTCTTTAGTAAAACATAGATATGTGTACATTGTCAACAATTTTCACTAAATTTAAATATTGTAGGTGCTGATCATGAAAATCCTTACATCATTCAAACGCTGAACGAGTTGAATTCAGGCCAGTTGCCCGTAATCTCCGGTATCGAGTTAGGTCAGCTTTTATACACCAAGTGGGAAGACTTCACCTTCAGGCTCGAACAGCGGAGACTCCGCCCTTTGTCCCTGAAACGAAATAGGAGGCGGAGGAAGCCATTAGTAACTCGGTGACGTTCTCAGAGAGGTGTAGGAGCAGAGCAGTGTTCTCAACCTTATAATAATTCTCACAAACAGCTTCACTGCTGTCAACACCTCCGCTTCTGTTAACAAATTTAGAGCACGTGTTTTTTTCCATATTGATTCGACATTCATCAAATTCTTTTTTCTGGTGTAAATAACAGTTCTTCATATTTTAATCTGATTTCATGATCTTTCATCAGATGTTTCTGGAAATCGGCCAACTTATGAAACTTTTTTATGCACATGGAACATGCATTAGCTGGTATTTGTTTAAAATCAATATCCTGCATAGGATGAAAGTTCTTCATTTGCCGATGATAGCTCTTTCTCTAAGAAAATATCCTATCGCATTGCAAACAGGATATTTCCTCCATAATCGAAAATAACTTAACCCCTTGAGGGACAAGCAATTACGTTTGTGAAATGCTGAATTCCCACCGGAATCTTTGAAAAATTCTATTTCAAAATAAGTAAAAGCAATTTTACGGCTCCCCCCCCCCCCCCCAAAGTTAGAAACGTAAAATTTAATAAGTTTTTCTGGTGTAAAACTTCATTAATCGTAGGTGGTATATAATATATACCGGTGCCCCTCAAGGGGTTAATAAAAATTGCAACTTAGTAACTATAAAATAACTAATTTATAACTAAAAAAATAACTTAATAAACAAAAAAAATAACAACTTAATAAATTAAAAAAAATAACAACTTAATAATTTAAAACAACAATAACTTTTAAATCAACGAAAGAAAGCAGCAATTCACACGTGGTTGACAGAAAGATCAAGAGCCAAAAATAACAACAAACAAGCTGAACGCAATGGCTCCTCTAAAGATGTGGTTGCCATATTATCGTACACTAAACATCGCCCAGCGCAAACACCAACATGCGCATGCGTACTATGTGTGGTATGTAGGGGCTGGGGAGCCATTGCTATTTGGATCCATCATCCAACAGGGTAAAGGCTATCGGGACTACTTGGTTTCAGCGGAGCATTAGTACTATGGAAAATTATATTTTGAAAAATTCATCACCGCCGTCAGATTTGATATGGATTGCCATTTGAAACAACTGACATTTGAAATATCCCATCCATCACAGAAATAGATAGAAAGCAGTATTTTAATATTTTTTTAATTATAATAATTGATTTTTTCTGGATTTTCTGATTTTTTCGATTGCTTCACAATGTAAAAATATGACGATAAGTAAATAAAAGTAATATTAATATAGTTTATAATAGAGGTCATTCAATATATATATATATATTTTTTTTACATGAGTGAGTTTTATGTTACATATTTCAATTCAGCATGTCAGATTACTTTGAAGTGCAATTAAAAATAGTAATCAAACTTGTTACATTTTATTTATTATTGAAAAAAAATTTGAACATTTGAATGAAATATTTTTTAGTAATGATGCTGATTTAATTTATTAAATGAGAAAATAAAATTAAATATGACTTAAGTAACACTAACATAAATTTAACAAGCATTAAATGTTACGATTCACACCGTAATATTTTTACAATAAATATTAAATGAAACTTTATTCTGAATTTAGAGGATAGTCTAGTGTCATAATCTGATTCACGTCGTATCACTAGCGCTCTTTGTTTCAAAAAGCAGCAAGTGATACCATCTAATAGGGATAGGCCAAAGAAATTGAAGCGAGAAGAAGGGAAACTTTCATAGACGCAATGTCTCTCAATGTCCCGACCCTCAGCGAAACAATGCAAACACCTAAGCGGTAGAAGTCTCATAAAGATGCGAAAGATAACACGGAATTTACTTGGTGCGCTTTTGCGTCATCGCTAGTAGCGATAATTATCAAAATGAGGAGTAACGCTGTGTTCATCGCTGTCCCCTGTCTGCGCGAAAGCAGTGCCCTCCCCTCCCCGGAGCTTCTCTCCGAGGGGGAAACCCCTTTAGTGGGAGTGAAGCGAGAAGAAGGGAAACTTTCATAGACTCAATGTCCCGACCTTCAGCGAAACAGTGCAAACACCTAAGCGGTAGAAGTCTCATAAAGATGCGAAAGATAACACGGAATTTACTTGGCGCGCTTTTGCGTCATCGCTAGTAGCGATAATTATCAAAATGAGGAGTAACGCTGTGTTCATTGCTGTCCCCTGTCTGCGCGAAAGCAGTGCCCTCCCCTTCCCGGAGCTTCTCTCCGAGGGGGAAACCCCTTTAGTGGGAGTTAGGTCAAAGATCGTAGAATACGTTAGATGAATCTGTTACACCGCGTCCCAAAAGTTTAGACAATCAATAAAATTTGCATTAACATAAAAAGTAATAAGGTACAGTTAAAATTCGTGAGAGAGGTAATAAATAAAAGCAGATTTTCTGATATACACTTATAAATTATGATCAAATGTTTGAAATTATAAAATATACATTAAAATATATAAAAATGGGTTGTCCCAAAAGTATAGACACATGCAATTTTTTTTTTTTTGGTTGTACATTTATAAAATAACTAAAAACTTACTTTTAATATTTAATTGTATTGCTACGAAACTTTATAACATCAAATACACGTTGTTTCATAGAATTAACAAAACATTGCATTGCAGAAGGAGTTATTTCATAACATGCTTTGTCAATTGCAATTTTTAAGCCATTTACACATGCATATCGCTTTCCATTTTCATATGCTTTACGAGATAAGATCCAACATATGTTTTCCATGGGATTCAAATCTGGACTAAGTGCTGGCCAGTCTAATAGTATGATATTGTTTTGCTTAAACCATGTTTTCGATGATGTGGATGTATGGATGGATGCCCCACCCTGTTGGAAAACTCAGTCCGATCCTGCTAGCAAATCCAAATTACGCGATGATGGAATGTTATTAAAAATGGCTTCAGTTGATAATTTATCTGAGCGTGAAATTGCACCAATTTCCAGAATTTCAAAAAGTACTGTACACAGAAAAATTAAAGCTTCAACACATATTGTTTACAGGAGAATGAAAGCAAAACCTTGCTTAAAACAGAGGCATAAAGATACACGTCTAAAGTGGGCTAGAAAGTATATGTCATACGGTGAAAAATTAATTTCACTCATCTTCAGTGATGAAAAGAAATGGAATTTAGACGGCCCTGATGGTCATAAATTTTACTGGCATGACCTAAGAAAAGAACCAAAGAACTGTTTCATCAAGCAACAAAGTGGAGGATCCGTAATGACCTGGGGTGGGTTTTCTTTCAACCGCCAAACATTTCTAGGATTTATGGACAGAAAAATGAAATCAGAGGATTATCAGGGTATTTTACGTACCAATTTACTGCCAATTACGGATTTGCCAGCAGGACCGGACTGTGTTTTCCAACAAGATGGAACATCCACCTATACCTCAATATAATCGAAAACATGGTTTAGGCAAAACAATATCACACTGTTAGACTCGCTAGCACTTAGTCCATATTTGAATACCATGGAGAACATATGGGGGGTCTTATCTCCATAGCTGCCAACTTTTACGCTTTTTTCTTACCACTCAAATTTAAAAAAACATTTTCCCTTATTAAATCGACGAAATCTGCAATTAAATGAGTCAAAATTTTCTTTAAAATTTTAGTGGTAAGAAAAAAGCGTAAAAGTTGGCAGCTATGTATCTCGTAAAATATATGAAAATGGAAAGCAATATACATATGTAAATGACTTAAAAATTACAATTGACAAAGCGTGGTATGGAATAACTCCTTCTGTAATGCAATGCTTAGTTAATTCTATGGAACAACGTGTATTTGATGTTATAAAGTGTCGTGGCAATACAATTAAATATTAAAAGTAAGTTTTTACTTAATTTATAAATGTAAAACCAAAAAAAAAAAAAAAAAAAAAATACATGTGTCTATACTTTTGGGACAGCACATTTTTATATATTTTAATGTATATTTTATAATTTCAAACCTTTGATCATAATTTATATGTGTATATCAGTAAAACTGCTTTTATTTATTACCTATCTCACGAATTTTAATTGTACATTATTACTTTTTATGTTAATGCAAATTTTATTGATTGTCTAAACTTTTGGGACGCGGTGTAAGTGTTATGTTAGATTTCGAGTGAAAGTGGAACTTTCGATACGTAAAATTTATTATTTTACAGAGTGCTGTATCACTGAAAAATTTTCCATTGTACGTATTCATCGGCTATCTATTTGCCATACAGGAAATATATCATAAGAACAGAACGTGAACAGATCATATTAAAAAATTTGTCCCAATCGCTGTTAAGTCACAAGTCAAACTGACAAAGATATGTCGTTTTGAATTCTCGCGGGGAGTTGGCGCGAAGGTGTTATCTTAGGTTTACTACAAGAAAATTTGGCGAATTGGTAGATGCAATGAAGAATGCCTATGATTGGATCTTTCCTTTGAGTGTGTTTTCCAGCAGAGCTGTTTGCACTGTTTCGGTTAGTTACGGTTTCCAAAGCCTTCCCTTCTTTTCCTCTATGTTCTTTGGATGGGCTCCCTACCAGCTTCTTTTCCTTTTCACTTGGCGATTTCATAGCGGACTTCCCCAAATAGTGAAATAGCACAGTGAGAGAGAGCCTTTCCTTGACATCCGTACCTTTCAGGAAACCGGTTTATGAGTTTTATCAATCGACGGGTTTGTCGATTATGTTTATTAAACTCACATGATTATATTTTAGTTTAAAAAATGAAAACGTTTCGCGCAGAAAAAGCATATAAGTGTAAAAACTTTTATAGATCGAGCTTTTATAGTTACGAGAAAGAGGGGACAATATATATATATATATATGTATATATATATATATTAAGTATTGAAGAGTATTATTTTAATCTGGAGACTGGAGGGTGTGTAGTAGAAGAGGCCTGGGGGAGAATTGCTGTTATTGTTGTTATTTTTACCAGTAAGACAAATACAAATTTTGAGAAGCATTTACATCTTGATAATTTATTGTTATTGGAAAAACAAATGCTGCTGAATATTAATTTTTATTTAAAGAGATGGTATAAAGTTAATTTTAGTTCTGGAATAATAAGAGCAACAATTGGAACAATGGAACAATAAAGCTGGTTTATGGATTCCCTAGTTGCTTGGCAACTTTACATCCAGGCTAAGAGTAAATCGTGTTACAATGCAATGGGAGCCTTAGAAAAAAGAGCGTTTAAACGCGGCTAGTAGACACGAAAAATAGAGAGTAAAAACTAAAAAGATAGACAATTTTTAATAGAAAAAATTGTTAGTATAACTAGTAGGGGAAAAAATGTTCCATATAATCCACATATATGTCCAGGACAGGCGAAAAAGCTACCAAAGGAAGCCCCATAAAAAAAAAAGACTCAATTCAGAGACCATACAATTAATATATCTTGATAAGTAAAAAAGTTTAACACAGTGAAGAAATGAAACAAAATTAAATATATACATATTTACAAGAGAATTTAAATTAGTTTAAGTAAAAAATGTAAGAAAAAGCTACAATGAGGAGAGTTCAAACTAAATAAACAGTTAAATGCAAAAGCCGAGGGGATCAAACGACAGCAAGAGGACGGCGTCCACCCAGTCTAGTAATTTGAGGTGAATTAAACATGAGAATGAAAGAAATAAGAGTAATACCATGAGAAGAGCATAATTTACAAGAAAAGAAGTTTTTTTTTTTTTTTTTTTTTTTAGTTTTTAAACAAACAACACAAACAAAAAGACAGAAAAAAGTTTAGCAAATGAAGAGCTTAATCTTCGTTAATGTTGATATGACTTGCAAGTTTATCAAATTTAGTTAATATAACCATCAATTTTTGCATCGGATTATCGAGTTTCTTAGTCTGAGTTGAGATGTTCTTTATACATTTTAGGAATTTAGTGATTTGAAGGATTTGTTTAACTTCGTTGAAAGTATTAAGAATGTCTTTTATATCATTGGTGTAATTTGTAGGAGCATTAGAATTTTCAGTAGTAGGGGAGGAATGGGTGTTTGCGGTAGTACTATCATTGTTATCAGAGTTTAATTCTTCATTACTAGTTGAGGGTTCAGAGTCTTTAGTATTTTTGGTATAATTATAATTCTTAAATATATCAGCTAAGATTTGGGCTTCTTGGGATAGATTGCTGACGCTATTACTTGTTTTACGGTTTTGTTTATTTTCTAGTCTATAAGGATTTTTTGGACAACCGCGGAAATTCGCTGGGTGCCCGAGCCCACAATTGGCACAAGTGGGTTTAATACGCCCCTTGTGGTGACAATCTGTACTTAAATGTAGATCTCCGCATTTTACACATTTAGCATCGAAGCCACACACTTCTGATGCGTGACCGTAACCTTGACATTTGTAACACTGTTTTACACGATTTTTGCTAGTAAAAGCTTCAATCTTAACAGAAATGTAATGTATAGCGTTGATTTGGTAAATTTCTTCAAAGTTCTTACGTGGTATAACATTTACCATGTATATCGGCATTAGTTGGCCAGTTTTACGATTTTTAAGCATGGCAGCCCTAGTGACTGCGAAACCATGCTCCCTGAGACTATCTTCAATAATTTTAGTATCGGTGTAACAGGGGATGCCCCTAATGCATATTTTTTTGGGTCGAAGTTCTTTAGGATCAAGAGTGGTATATTTCTTTTTGTTTTGGTCTAGCCATTTCTGAGTAGATTTAAAGTCCTTATCAGAGTTACATTGTATAACAATGCGTTCGCCTTTTAGCGTTATTTTTGGTTTTTCTGAGTTTAACTCCGTTATTTCATGGGCTACCGTCGCCCAATTGCTGTCAGCTGCGACGTAGAAAGGGTTAACAGATTTTTTAACTTTGACAGTATTCTGAGTATTTTCACTAACATTTGACTCATCCATATCAACATTTTCAGTTAGGGTAACTTCATTAGCGATATTCTTATATTTATTACTTAGAGGGATAGGCGAACTCTCCTCTGAGAGAGGACGTTTAACGCCTTTCTTAACTGCATTGAAAATTTCGTTTTTAAGATTAGTATTAGTAAGAAAAAAATTAACAGTTTTCTTATACTTAAAAGAGCAAAAAAAAAACTAAAGATAGCTGAATTTAACAAATTATCATGGGTTGGCTCCCTAAGCAAAGTAAAAGCATCAAGTAAGTATTACTTACCTCTTCCTGTTCAGAGGCAGAAGCAGAATATCCATCTTTAGCCTTTATATCCAAGATATATTGGTCTACGAAGGTGTAAAAGTCACCCAGTATAGTCTTAGAATAGTCCTCAAAGTTTGAAAAAAATCTGTCAAACTGGTCTTTAAAATTGCTGTTTAACGTTCCATTACATATTTTATCGATAACTTCCATAATATAGTAATCATGCTCCTCTGTAGACGCCATTCTGCAGCACTAGATAGCTAGAGTCTATTCTAACAAGAACTTTACTCCCCCGCCGCACCGCAATCGAAATAAAAGATCGTGAGCAGGAGCGCCCTTGCACCGCATTCGGAGCGAAGACAGATACGTCTGTTTAACTTAGAAGCTAGAGTGAATCTAAAAAGACTGATGAGCAATAATTGTAATAATTTTTGGGCTAAATTATGGCTGCGTTTTTATAATTTTTATTCTTTTCGTGGATTTTATGTAATATAAGAATTTTTATCAATATCAGGCGCCTCATATTAATTGACTGTAACTGTAGTAAATATACATCTTTTATGATCAAGACAGAAAATAAATCTTGCTTTGAGTTCCTGTTGCTAAACTACTATAGTTACAGCATTAATTATTTTGATTCACTATTTACAGTATAAAATTTCATGAAAACAGATTTTTATTGCTTATTTTATATTAGCGGTGGATTAAAACTCTGCTAAATAATTAGAGGTCTGCACGGGCCCGTACCCGGCTCGGCTCGCGTGCCGGCAGAATTAGAACAATTTTTTAACAGGCTGGGCCGGGCCGGCAAAAAAATTGAACGGGTAGGGCCGATATAAAAAATGAAGCGAGTGCCGGCACGCTATAAAAACTTAATCGAAGCCGATAAAACATGAAACGTTTTTATTGAAGGCCACTTTCGCGAGAATAAGCATAAATGTGCGTCACGAGTCGATGCTAGTTTGAAAACATTAATACAGAAATGTAACATGTAGTGTAGACAACAGCATCGGACTGTTAATGGTGTTTGAGACCGGGCTTAATTTTTTCAGCAGACTCGTGCCGGGTCGAGGTCAGGCTTGCATTTTTTTTCTACATAGTCGATCAAAGCCGGAACTGGACTTCATTGTTCTCAGGAAGGATGTGTAGGGAAGGCAATATGTTTTGTAAAAATATTAATAGCAAACTTCTGTTAACGGAATCTTTGAAAATATACCTTAAAGAGGTTCTCAAATTCACCGCTCAACAATGAGAAATTTTTTGACACATTTTCTGATTCATTTTTAACTGTACAGGCATAAAAGTGACAGGCTTGACTATTGAAGAGATTTGGAATCGAATAGCGTTTTCCATTTTTTATAAATAAGTTACTTATTGAGATATAAGACATTCTTGTCACGTGACTGCAGGTTTTTCTCCTTTCCCGTGCTATCGCTTCTAGAAATTCGATTAAAAACTTTAACTTTGACAATATTTTCTCAAAGATATATTGCCTGTATCAAAAAATGGGTAATGTTATTCGATTACATAGTTTCTGAATAAGAACACCTCCCAATCATATGCGTTTTCGAATTAAAAAATGTATCAGAAAGTAGCTCCTTTGGGTTTGAGAAAAGCCTTATTAAAGAAATATTTTTACAAATCTGCTTTTTATTATACAGCGTCAAAAGTTATCATGTTTTTTAAACCTCCTTTTTTTTCATACTAAACTACATTAATTTTTTAATGAATCCTTAATTGAATGTCGAAACCTCTAAGACTATAAGTATTCATTAATGTTGTTATTGTGTATTTTCTGTCTTGCGAATACATAGTAATTTTAAAATATACTGTAAAATTATCCCATAAATAGGTGCGCAGTATTATTCTTAAAAAAATTCTTAACTGTATGTTTAGAAAAACCTGAATTTTTTCTGGAAAATGAGTAGGACCTCATTTAATTGATTTTCCATGGTCCGGGCGGGCCTGTCTTCACTCATTTTTGTACGATCCGGGCCGGGCTCGGGCCGAATTTTTAATTTTTTCATTTGGCCGGGCCAAGATTGCTTTTGTTCGGGCCGGGCCCGGGCCTGGAAATTCCGGCCCGTGCTGACCTCTATAAGTAATGTAGATTCGTTTTTCGTAAAATTTTAGCTGCTTCCGATGACCCAATTTGACACACACATCAATACTAATTTATTTATATTTTTTTTTTTTCAAAAGCGATTAATTTTTCTATATAAAAATATATTTTAAAAGTAAATACATATTAAGCCTTCTCTACACCCCCTCCCTTCGCAGAAAAAGAAAAGAAACAAAATCCACTGAACAATGCATATATTTTGACAATCATTGAAGTGACTTAAACCGAAAATGCATGAAATTTGCACAAAATTGCTATTTGCCGAAAAATCGAACAAGTTTTTAATTTTTTTATATGCGATATATCTTCAATAATAACTAATTGTTCCCTCATGAACTTGTAAAGGATTTTTTAAAGGCTCTTTTATTTATTCTGTTGATAAAATATCTTTACAAATTATTTTTTTTTAATTATTATTATTAATTTCACAACATTTTAGAAATTAAGATAATTTAAGACTTTAATCAATGACTAAAAACTATATCAAAATTTTAAAACTGCGATTTATATCATTTAGTTAAAATCTGTGACACTATTTCTATAGCAAATTTACTTAATATTTAACATGTCTATTTTCTTATCTCCAGGAAATTTCTGTAAAAATTGGATTATAGGTCAACGATTTATTATTTCACTTGAACAATATTAAAGTATTAAATTTACGCTCAAAATTCTTCGAACTAATGAAACATTTCACCTTTTAAAAATCCTTTATTTATTTGTAAAATCTTGGTACTAATTTTGAAGTTAAATTTTCGAGAGATAAAACATTTTCTATAAAACAGAAACTTTTTGTTAATTGCATACTGAGTTTTCGATTGAACGTAGTATTTTATTTATAAAAAAGTTTATATATATATTCATACAAAGTATGCCACACTTCATTAATATGTTATATCACGAGAGATCACGAGAGAGTTGGAATGGTTTATCCACATTAGATAAACATTAATTAACTTTTAAAAACAGAAAGGAGGATATAATTTTATAGACATTGTGCTTTAAGGGGATTCTTCACGCACTTGAAAACACACGCTCCGTAATGTTAATCCTATGGGCAGGTTATTTTCGAATTTCTCGTCTCAATTTGAATATTTTTAAACGATTTTTTTCGCAAAGGATAGTTGAGCTCAATCTTTAATATGACTCTTTTTTACTTTTTCGATTTTGGTTGCAGATTTTTTTTTTAAAGGTACTTTCATTTTCCAAATCGGTTTCGAAACTGAAAGTACCTTTTTAAAAAAAAATCTGCAATAAAAATTGAAAAAGTAAAAAAGAGACATATTAAAGTTCTAGCTCAGCTGTCCAATGCAAAAAAAAAAAAAAAAAAAAAAAAAAAAAAAAAAAAAAAAAAAATCTTTTAAAAATATTCAAATTGAAACGAGAAATTCGAAAATAACCTGCCAATAGGATTAACATTACGGAGCGTGCATTTTCAAGTGAAGAATTCCCTTAAGTATCAATAAGTGTAATTTTGTTGTTATTCACAAGAATTATTTCATTAAACACTTTTATCTACACGTAAAATAATCAACACACATATTTTATATGCAATAACAATTACTTTTAAAAGAACAATAAAAAAATTTAGCAGCGAGAAATATGTATATAGATGTGTTACTATGGCTAATTGTTTATTATTTTATAAAAGTTAACAATATAAAAGTAATGATGTTCTAATTTCCCCCCTTCCTCTGGAATCATACACCTTCTTGTTACTTCCGAGCAAACCCTTACGTATTTTACTACATATACACTATGACGCAAAAGTTTAGACAATGAAGAAATTCTTACATACTTTGAAAAATATTTATTCAATTTTCAAATCACTGCTTGAAATTAATGTGCTGTACATATAAACAATATTTATAACAAAGAAAAGTGGAATTGTGCATATTGCAATAAATTAAATGGTAACAAAAATAAACTGCTGTCTCAAAAGTTTAGACACAAATTAAATAAAATCGAAATAAACAATTTTTAAAACCTGGTTGCGCATCCATGCTTATGTATTACGTCATATACACGAGATTGCATGGAAGAAACTAAATCTTGCATAGTTTGTGGATCGATATCGTACCATGCATTCTGAATAGATGTCTTAAGTTCCTTTTCAGAAGAGTATTGTCTAGCGTTGCTATAAACTTTGCGACACATGATGCTCCAAAGGTTTTCTATAGGGTTAAGATCTGGGCTACATGCTGGCCAGTCGAGAACTCTTATATTATGGGAATTAAACCAAGATTTTGAATGTTTTGCAGTGTGAATTGAAGCATTGTCTTGCTGAAATTCCCACTGAGGACCCCCTAGAAGCTCAGCAAATGGCAGTAGGTTTTCTTCTAATGTCTGTGTATAATGCTGTGAAGTTTGACGACCACTGGTGAAGGTCGGAGATACTTGTCCATTCTAGCAAAAGGCTGCCCAAACCATCACCGAGCTTCCTCCTTGTCTGCGACTAAAAAAACGTCGAGGTTCCTTCCGCAAGTCATGCCAATACGATAAACAACCATCTGGACCATCCAGATTCCACTTTTTTTCATCGCTAAATATGACTGACTGCCATTTCTCTCCATATGACATATGCTTTCGAGCCCACATAAGTCTTTGTAACTTATGATATGGTTTCAGAGCTGGTTTCTTCTGCATTTTGCTATAAACGATTGTTCCTTTTTCCAAAATTCGTCTACGAATCGTATCCTTTGATACAGAGAGTCCCGATGAGCTTTGAACTCCACGTACGCTCATTTGTTGAGTACTCGCTAATCTTTGTATCAGGCGATCCTCTCGTACATTTGTCACACGTGGCCTCCCAGACCGACATTTTGCTTTATATTCGGAACCACTCGATAAAACTCGATAAATAGATTTTTTTTGACCTATTAATAATAGCAGAAATTTCAGAAACGCTCTTCCCTTCACCTTTCAACTGCCAAATCCTTGAAACCTCATTCACTTGAATTTCTTTAGCTCTCGGCATGTCGACTATGAAGCGCAATCGTTTGCAGAACTTAAGTACTCCAAATTTGTGACATCATCGTTTCTAAATTTGCATATGCCAGCGAATATTCAAAGAAATTTAGAATAGTGTCTAAACTTTTGCGACAAGCACATTTGAATTTTTATGAAAAAAATTAGTATTATCGCAAATAAAACGACTGTCTTTTGTACATAGCATTTTAAATCAGTTTTTGAATATATTTACAGGTTTTTGTAATTCTGACGTCATAATTCTACATTTTAAAGCTGAATGACGTCATTGTCTAAACTTTTGCGTCATAGTGTAACTCGCCAAGTAAGCGATATCCTGCCAAATTAGGTAATGTATAACAGATTTAGTAGGGAGCTTATCCTGCCGATAGGAGCCAGTTGTTTCTTTTAGTCATCAAGTACAAGTAGTTTATTGCCACTGGTATAATTGGTGAAACTGCTATAATATAAGTATATACCACTGGTAAAAATTATCCAAGTGTACGCGCAGTAATTCATATTTACGTTTTATTTAGAAAACGGGGAGGACTTAATACCATACAGGTGCTCACCCGTTACCCTGAACATTTGGAATAAATTAGAATCAGCCTATAAACGGGCCTTATTTTCATTTGAGTAATATTCTTTTAATTTTATTGGCATGAGTTGAATAATTTTATGAGTTAGTGTAAAATAGGATAGGACAGGCTCGGCGAACCTTTTCAAGTGCGCGTGCCGAAAATTCACAAATAATATCTATCAACAATGTAACGTGCCAAACTTATGCAAAAATACTTTTGAAGAGTACGATGTCTATAAGAAACAATGTGTATAAAATCAGTTGCTTTCATGTACTAATAATTAAAAAA
This sequence comes from Maratus speciosus, assembly GCA_963932465.1. Classification (NCBI taxonomy): domain Eukaryota; kingdom Metazoa; phylum Arthropoda; class Arachnida; order Araneae; family Salticidae; genus Maratus; species Maratus speciosus. Next base: position 54,936,170 of record OZ010799.1, on the reverse strand, counting down.
TATAAAAAAATAAAAAGCGATTTTTCTATATACTGGAATCAGCCGTTAAATGAATGAATATTTAATTCGCAAATAGGATTAATTTATACATTATGTACTGCAATAAAGGATAAATATACGAGTTTTCATTTCATTAATTTTTTACTTATTATAATGCAAGATCTCTATCATAATTTTCCAAGTTACATTAAACAATCTACTAATAATGTATTGATGAGATTTATTCTGTTGTACGTTTGGTGGAAAATGCTTGTATCCGGTTCATATTTTGTTATTTTTACAAATATACATAACTAAATTAGATCCATATGCCATGTTATTGCAGTGACTGTCAAACGAAGTACATTTGAAAATTACAGCTTTTTAAATTCATACAGAAAAGCAAATACATGTCGAAAGCGCTACATAGCATGATAGAAAAAGAAAATTACTTGGATGTGTTGACTTATGCAAAAAATAATTGCATTATTTGCGCTCTACCTGTATGGGAAACAATTTTATTCTTTATAACAAAAATAAAAAAATGGAAATTATCTGTATAACGATTACCAAATTAAAAATTTTCGCGTGCCAGAAAAATTAGCTTACGTGCCAACTTTGGCACGCGTGCCATAGGTTCGCCAAACCTGGGATAGGATAAGCGTTCAAGTAACGGGCACATTTAGTTAATTGCTTTAATGATTATTTTTCAATTATTAAAATTCCTTTTTTTTATTACATTCATCTATCAACAACATTTAAAAAAATCTCCAACTCACATTTCTCATTGGGAAAAACAATTTTAATAACAGAAGTAAACTGAAATGCTCCAAATTACAGCAACTCGACAAATTATTTGCAATAAAGGACAATCTACAACAGGCAATAGATAATTGTTTTCATGATTGTATTTAGAACCAGATTTTAATGGGACAAAATATCCATTTTCAAATAAATTTAACAATTGGGATAGAGATAATTTTTATAACAAGAATTTATGGGTATAATTAATCCTTCAAATTAAATATTGTCAATAACAGAAAGTAAATGTATTTATTATTTTAGATAAAAGATTTAGAATACTGAATTTCAGAGAGTTACGGTTGTCAAATTATTGTGTCAATTTCGGGTTCAGGGCGGCAACTGAAAAAAAAAAAAAAAAAAAAAAAAAAAAAGTTTTTGCATATCAGTGCATGAAATCTTATTTCCCGTTACGATTAAGAGTTAAATTTCTTGAAATTATATTGCTTGCAGTAATTAGTAATACAAATATAAAAATAAAGAAACTGCAGGTTGAATATTTTTTTTAATACTTAAAAAAAGATTTAAAATAAAATTGCAGATCTGAAGATTTAATAATTTCATTAATACATTAATTAAAAATGTAACTAATATTTATAGCATTCTTTTATTTTACTGTAGAGAATTATTTTGTAAAAGACGAATAATGACACAACGAAGACAAGAAGACGTAGATTTTAAACTCATGTGGGTGATTCTATGAAAATAAATAGGCGAAAATGATGAAAGCGAAGGATATTTAAATTTTTTTCAATAGAAAAACCTAATATTTTTTTTAACATATAATTCAGACAAGGTTTTATTAAATTAGCTCAAAAAATGAAAGCATTCATTAAAAAATACATTAAAATAAAATAAAACTTATGACATATCATTTCCTCACAATCAACCACTACCACCCAAAAATATCATTTCTTGCTGAAATACTTATACATTTTTTTTGTCTGATTTAGTCTTTTAATAGGAACTATTATTTTTATGTAATTATTATTATTATTATTATTATTATTATTATTATTTGCACATGCAATTTTCTTTTGGTAAAAAATTTGCAACACATATTTCAGATCAATCTCTCGCTCATTATTTACTCAGGATTTTTCAGATAGGTGGCACTAGAGTAGACTGAAAAACTGTACGTACATATACTGAGCACATGCCCTTTACTGTCTGTAAAACAATTTTCAACCATCCTTGAGAAATACTTTGGTACGTCAGGTAGAACTGATTTGGCAGATTGGGCAAGGTTTGAGATATAAAATTACATCAATTATTCAATACTTAAAAGATGATTAAACATTAAAACAGATGCTAAAAATAAAGTACTTTCATCTGATAGTAAGCCATCATCCGGATTTTAAAATTTAAACAGTTCTTATGAACGCGAGTTGTCCATAACTTATTCACAAAACCGTTGCTTGAAAACGTACATTCTGCTACCACGGTCGATTCCACTAACACAGGCATGTCAAACTCGTTTGCCACCGCGGGCCAAATTAGTCATTATATACTAAGCCGCGGGCCAAATTAGTCATTATATACTAAGCCGCGGGCCATATTAAAAAAAAAAAGATAATAATACTACCATTGCACAGAATAAAATCTGTCTGTAGAAGACACAGCAGTGTTAAAGAAATTTTAACGCGAAGTTCCAACATTAAGTACATAGTAAGTTTAAATTAATTTTTCTAAAAAACACTCACAATTGCTTTTATATATTAAAAAAAAAAAAAAAAAAATGAATATTGCAAATTGCGTTTATTTTAAAAATTGCTTGTACACGCTAAGCTAGATTTAGCATAGGCATAGCTGTTAACCTTCCGTGTTTTCTCAAAGTAAAAAATAAAAATAAATATATTTTGAATCAGAAAATCTATGTAAAACATGTCACATATAATCGCTACTTTTTTTAAATTTCATTTGTTAAATACATATCCTGGTTCAAATTATTTTATTTGAGTTGAAAAAATGACAAAAGTGCATATTGCATTTCAAAAAATTAGTCGATTGATGAATAATTACAGAAATTTGGAAACTCCGTATCCATGGGGATATCCGTATCCGTATATGGAATCGTGCTGAATTTTGATTAGCTGCAGTAATAAATTCTGAACAATAAATAGAACATAAATTATTAGAGGTGAGAGAAACAGATTAAACTGATTTTTATGTTTCTTTAAATTCAAAAATCTTCTTTTGAAATAATTTTTTAATACATTTTTTTAAATTTCCACTCAGATGATCTATCTTTGTAACAGTGCAATCCGATACGTCCCTGGAAAAACTCGACTGATGGTAGGCACAAGGCAAAGGATAATTAAATAAATGGGAAAGACTTCGCGGGCCACAGATAAATGGTCGGCGGGCCACGTGTTTGACATGCCTGCCTAACACAATGAAAACAGAACAGGTGTGGCGGAGGAGAGAGAGAGGTTTGTTTAGAAATCACTGCTACCTGATCAAACAATCCATATACAGGGTGTTCGAAAAGTCTGGAAACGGTCGCATAATTCGAGAAATACAAAGCAGATTGAAAAACGAAAATATACATGTTAAATATTTTTTAATAAGCTACTCAGTGATACCAAATTTGACCCTCGCAACCGACCCCCCGGGGGTCAGAGGGGGTCCAACTTTGAAATCTTGAATGATAACCCCCCATTTTTATTGCAGATTCGGATTTTACGGACAAAAATACGTAACTTTTGTATTTAACATTTTTTTCTAATATTCGTGGATCACGGTGAAATCGAGCAAATAAAACAGATAAATATTTTGGTTTTCCCAACCAGGTTTTGACATCTTGAAATCTGATTGGCCAGAACTTTTAACATCAAAGTTGCCGTCTTTTGCAGAAATAGTGTTTCTCAAAAACCATCAGTGGAGATTGTTTCCATGGCGCTTTATATGCTTTTTACATAAAAATTAATAGAAATATATTAAATTAGTTTTCTATTTGCATGTCTTTTTATCAAGTCGATCATTTTTAAATAATAAACTGCGTATTTTGATATTTTAACGAGTAAATAAGCACCTCCCCTCCCGAACAGAAAAATGATAGTATTCATTATTTGGGGGCGGAGTGTGTTGATATTCTGTGTTTCGATGTCTTCTGCTGTCAAAAAAATCCCTTAATTCGGGGCCGGATGAGAGTGTATACGTTTTTTTTTAAATTATCACTATAGAATAACATAAAGGAGCAAAAAAAAAAAAAAAAAAAAAAAAAACATATAAAATCTTTTAGGCTGGCTGATCAAAGGATGGGAAGTAGTGTACATTTCAGGTGGAGAAGGGTAGGATTATAGGTTTTGATGATGGATTAGTTACTGTAACTACTGACTAGCAAGTAGGGCAGAAAACATTAAAAAATTCTAATAAATGTAATACTTTTTTTGTAAATTAATATATTTTTCCATTTTAACATTTTTTTCCTAATTTTAAATTTATTATTGGATTGTTCGGGAAGTCGTGTTTAGCAAAATCAATTCGCACCGGAAAATCCTGCCCGGTTATTATTAGACATTTGATATAGGAATCAATGTCTAATTATTAAATGATAGAATTTTCCGGTACGAATTGATTTTTCCAAACGGACACGACTTTCCGAACGACCCAATAATTTTAAACAATTGAAAATTTTTGATCTTTTAAACTTTTGAATTTAAAATATAATTTAACTCTTTAAGCACTGTTGATTGTTTCCTGGGGTAGAAGACATTTTAATTTTCATGGTTGAAGGATAATGTAGAAAAGTGTTTAATTATTTATTAATTATTACAATAATATAACAAATGTGAAAAAATATATAAACAAAAACGTTATTTGCAGAACAAATTAAAAACAAATCAGTTTTTTCCTACATTTTTAAGCCCGAGAAGGGAAATTTATTCATATATTTCATTCAGTTAATTCGATGTTTAATGTTAAAGTTTTGTAATAAATAAGTTAGAGCTTTTGCGGACAGTGTCCTTAAAAAAGGACACATAATTTTTATTTTACTGGCACCCAGAATATTTAATTAAAATTTTCCATTTATAACGTACTCGAAAATAAGAAAGTTTGTATTTTCCAATAAACTCGTTTATAAATTCTGATGTCAGTCTATCATTTCATCAGTTTATAAACAGAATTATTACTCCGCGCCGGTAAGGGTTAAACCAAATGAACATTAAAAAATAAAAACAAAATTTTAACAATATGATAATTTAAATACCCTCTAAAATTTTCCTTCAAATTAAATCAAAATAAATCTTAGACTTTTTAAAATGGTTTTTTTTTTTTTTTTTTTTTTTTTTTTTTTTTTTTTTTTTTTTTTTTTTGTATTTTACACGTGCCTTATCATTTTGTACATACTCATCATAAGCATAATACAAAATCTGCAATACAAATATTTGCAACTTAAAAATGACAAAAAAGTTAAAAATTTATTTAGATTTCTTTTGAACGGATCCTAAGTTTTTAATGGGTTTTATGTATTATATTGCTTGATTTTTTTAAATTGTGCAATTGGTTTAACTTATTTGTTATAAAAATTTAAGAACGTAAAATTAACTGAATGAAATATATTAATAAATGCCCCTTCTAGGGCTTAAAAAAATGAAGAAAATAAACTGATCTGTTTTTAATTTGTTCTGCCAATTATGTTTTAGATTATATTTTTTGTCACATAAGTTATTTTATTGTAATAATAAACAAACAATTTTTTACATTATCCTTCTGCTATGAAAATTAACACGTCGTCTACCCGAGCAAATAATCATTGCACTTTAACTTTTTCGAGACCGCATCGCGTATACAAATTTTATTTGGAATACACCGTGTTTTTTCAACTGTCCCCTTTACTTGTGAAATACCAAAAAATCCTTTAATTAAAAAATTAAATAATATTATTCATTTATTAATGGTGCCCAAAACAAATTCACATGCACCTTTTGACGATGAATATGTGTACCTCACAAATCTCGACAGAGTTAAAGAGTTACATTATTTTTTAAATTAAAAATTTTCAAATATCAAAATTTTTCTATTGTTTAAATTTATGAAAAAAAAATATGTTAAATTGAAAAAATATATTAATTTACAAAAAAATATTACATTTATTAGAATTATGGAAAATATTTTTGCCCTAATTGTTATTTTCTGATTGCAATAACTAATCAATGATCTAAATCTCCAATCCGACCACCAACTGAATTTTATACAACTTCCCCATTCTTTGCTCCGCCCGCACACAAAAAAATTATATGTACTTCTTTTTATTTTGTCCTATATATTACTCTATAGTAATAGTAAAAAAATCCCATACACCCACCACCTGAACATGATTTAGAGTATATATATAAAAAAAAAAAAAACAGCAGAAACCATCGAAATGCTGAATATCCACGCCTACCTCTACCAAAGAACAAAGATTATCTTTTTTTTTTTTTTTTTTTTTTCTGTTCGGAAGAGGAGGGGCATGTTTACACATTAAAGTATTAAAACAAAACTCAGGTTAATTGATTAGAATAGACTGAATGGATAAAATAAAAACACAAATAGAAATCTAATTCAATATATTTCTGTTAATTTGCATGGCAAAAGCATATAAAGCACGTTTGCCATCGAAACAACCTCCATTGATAGTTTTCGGCAATTACAATTCCAGCTAAGGCGACCCACTTTGGCAACGAAAGCTTTGGCCCATCACATTTCGTGATTGCAAAACATGGTTGAGAAAACAAAATATGTATATGACACATTTTGCAGGATTACACCGTCATCTACAAAGATTCGAAAAAAAAATCTTAAAAGCAAAAGTTGCGCATTTTCCCCCGTAGAATCCGAATCTGAAATAAAAAATGGGATTATCATTTACAATTTCGAAGTTGGAACACCTCTGATCCCCAGGTGGTCGGGGTGGGGTGACAACTTTGGAAACACGGGATAGCTTTTAAAAAAATATTTAACACGTATTTTTTTTTTTTTTTTTTTTTTTTTTTCAATCTTATATGAATTTCTTGAGTTATTCGACCGTTTCCAAACTTTTCGGACACCCTGTATTTTGTCACATTTGATATTTTATTGCAATAATTTATAAATAATTAAACAATTTTCTACATCATCCTTCCCCTATGAAAATTAGAGCGTCGTCTTCCCCAGAAATAATCAGGAGAGCGTAAAGAGTTTAATTATATTTTAAATGAAAAAGTTTAAAGAATCAAAAATTTTCAATGTTTAAAATTATTAATTTTAAAATTATGAAAAAAATGTTAAATTGAAAAATATTTTAAATTGCAATAAATTATTAGGTTTATAAGAATTACTGAAGCAGTGTCTGCCCGACTTGATATTTTGGAGTTACAGTAACTAATCAATCATCAAAATATATAACTCCACCCCCACTGAAATTTACGCTACTTCCCCATCCTATGCTCAGACAGCATAAAAAGGTTTTTATATCTTTTTTTTTTTTTTTTTTTTTTTTTTAATATTTTGTCCTATATTTTGTTCTATAGTAATAATTTTAAAAAACTGTACACCAGCATCAGACTCCTGAATTAGATGATATTTAAAATAAAAAAACTGCAGAAGCCATCAAAACGCAGAAAATCTGCACATTCCGCCCCCAAATAATAAAGATTATCCTTTTTCTGTCCGGGAGGGAAGGTCGAGGGGAAGGTGTATATTTACACGTTAAAAAAATCAAAATACGCAGGTTATTATTTTGAAATGATTGACTGGATAAAAAAAATATGCAAATACAGTACTAATTTAATATATTGCTATTGATTTTTATGGAAAAAGCATATAAAGCGTCATCGAAACAACCACCACTGATGGTTTTCGAGAAACACTATTCCCCCAAAAGACGGCTACTTTGACGATGAAAGTTCTGTCCAATCAGATTTCAAGATGTCAAAACCTGGTTAGGAAAACCGAAATATTTATCTGTTTTATTTGCTCGATTACACCGTGATCAACTAATATTAGAAAAAAATGTTAAATACAAAAGTTACGTATTTTTGTCCGTAGAATCCGAATCTGCAATAAAAATTGGGGGTTACCATTCAAGATTTCAAAGTTGGACCCCCTCTGACCCCCGGGGGCTCGGTTGCGAGGGTCAAATTTGGTATCACTGAGTAGCTTTTAAAAAAATATTTAACATGTATATTTTCGTTTTTCAATCTGCTTTGTATTTCTCGAGTTATTCGACCGTTTCCAGACTTTTCGGACACCCTGCATTAACCCTAGATCTACCGGGAATTTTATTCAAGTTTTAATAAAACGTTCTACACCAGAATTTTTATTTAAAACTATTTAACTTATTTATTTACCTTATTTTTGTCTGGTTTATATACTTAGTTTATTTTAAAGAAATTTCTGGTTTGAATGAATATTTTGTATGTACCTGTCGGGTCCAATGGACCCGTCTGGTAGACGGAGGGTTAAAGCCGTTGTCGGATAAAATGTCATTGCATGTTTTTTCACTCCTGATTATAATTTCAATAGATTCACGGATTGCTTGTTCGAAATAATTCTTCCGAATACATATAATTCTTGCATTATTGAAGTAAATTTTTAATGTTCACTTTTTGGTAGAGGCTGGAAAGAGCGGTAGCGGGTCTATTGAATGGGAGTTCCCATTTATGTTCATTTATCCGATTCGCTAAATTTAGAGTCGACATCCCGATATATTCGAGCTGTTGTTCATTTTCAGTGACAAATGCAATGATTTTTATTTCGCGGGACGGGGTCAAACTTGGAACTCAGTAAATTCTTCAAATTCGTTGGAAGGGCAGCAATCAAATTTATTTTGAATGGAAAAAGAGCATGTCGCATTTTTTTCAAAAAATTCAGTTATGTAATTCATTTTCCGGTATTTCTTGTTTGTTAAGGTGTTCTTGGGAGAATTTTTGGCATTTTGCAAATAACTAATTAATATATTAATATGATAAAGAGGAAATCCATTCTCTATGGCGATATCTTTTATAGTATTAAGTTCTGTCCGTAACTGATCACGTGAACAGACTTTAAAAGCTCGTCTTAGATAAAAATTATAAGCTGCAAGTTTGTAATTAAATGGCGAATAGCTGTCGTACGAAATGATATTACTTGATTTGTTGGATTTTTCTGTATACTGAGCGTTGTTCTAAAGTCAGATTACAAAAAACACAGCCATTTAATTCAATTATTTATTTTTCTCAATATCAATAGTAAACTTGATTTGCGAATACATGTCGTTGATCTTCTCGAGCCATTTCGAATTTTATGAAAATGGGATGTATAGTTTAATTACAGGGACAGTCAAAAGTTTTCCGTTACATTGCGGCCAATGGGAAAAAAATTATTGCAAATGCATTTCTATGATGTTACAGCCTTCCGAATTGTCTGAAATATTAAATATATAATTGTTGCAAAATTTTGTCGAGTCATGTCAAATTTTATGAAAATCGGATGTATAGTTTAATTACAGGGACAGTCAAACGTTTTTCCTTACATTACGGCCAATGGGAAAAATCATTTCAAGTGCATTTTAATGATTTTACAGCCTTTCGAACAGAATGAAAGTGATATGATCTTATGAAGTGCACTAAAATATACATTCACTACACCATACGGTGCAAAAAATATTTATAAAACAAGTTATAGTGCGAACGCACCTCATTTGCCACGTTTGATGAGCAATTTTCAACTTATTTATGTTTATTGAAAAATAAGTATAAAAGTAAAAATAGTTTTAAAAAACTCTCTTTTAGAAACATTCAATGTTTATCCTCAAAATCACGCCATATTTGTTTTTACCTAAAATACATTAATTTCGTACGATTACCGGAAGTGATTATAATTTTTTTTTTTTTTTAAATGCTAGTTTAAAACCGCAAGCAAGTGAATTTATAAAAACATATATAATTATTGCGCTTTATCTTTTTCATGACGGACAGAATGAATCATCATTTAAACTATCTTTTTAGAATTTCTAAATAGGTAAACTAACTCAACGTAATGGTTAATATTAAACTCTTAAAAGATAAAAGCGTATTTTTTTACACCCTTTTATTTAACACAACCAGGTTTTTCTAAGTTAAGATAAAATTTTGTACTCTATTTTTAATCCTTTTCTTGATAATCTAGAATTATGAAATTATGTTCACATATAAGTTTCAGATTACAGTTGAGCATTTTATTATTTTCAGAAATTAAGTATAAATTAAATAAAATTTAAAGTATTTTTTTGTGAGCATGCCACAGCTGATTAATCGCCAAATATTACCATTCTACGAGAGTTGAAACAACAATGGACTTAATGATGCGCCAATAAACACTCTCAGAAACAGGACAAATGGCTGTGAAACTGCAACAATGAAACATTTTAATGGCTAAAGAGTGGAAAATAAATAAAAAATAAAGAGTGCAATATTTAAAAAAGAATATGCGTTTATCATTTATTAGTTATTATATTAATTAATTTACGATTATACGTTGAGCAATCAATTTAGAAATTCTAAAAGGATAGTTTAAATAATATTGAAATTTTTTCTTCCCCGTTTCCCTATTTTAAAAAAGAAAGAGAGCAAAAAATATATAGATTTTAACAAGTTCGTTTGCTTGCGTTTTCTACCAAGCAAAAAAAGAAAAGAAAGAAAGAAAAAAAAATCTGTGAATTTTAGATAATTGAGTTCGGTGCCCACGCCAAATTAATGTACTGTAACTGAATTTTTTGAAATAAACATAAATTGCAATCAAACAAATAGACGTGATTTCGCAATGTTTTACAAAAATTTAGAGTGTCTTTATAAGAGAGAGGTGACATGCAAATAAGAGCGATTTATATTACAGAAATTGATGATTCTCGCCTTGATAGATTTGCTTTGCCGAGTTAAACAAGCAAATAAAAAATTCGTGGTTTAAAATAATATCATGTTCCTGAAGTTTTTGTCCAAAATTCTGTCGAATAATAAAATTTTAATGCTATTCTTTAGGACTATCTACTATAATTTTATCAAAATAACATAATTTGCTTCATTTAATTTTTCTGAATTTTATATAATCTATATATCTAAAACACAAGTGTGTTTTTTAGTCATTTGCCCTGATCTTTCTGCTGAACCAATTTTATTAATATTTTTTAAAACTGAAAGCTCTTCATTTGTAGATGTGATCGCACTCGATCTGTTTTTTTTTTGTTTTTTTTAATATATCCACTTTTATATTTTAATTTTAAAAGCATTTTATGAAATTTCTCCAAAATGGTGAAAATTAGATAACTTTCATTATTGAAGACAAGAGAGAAATAATGAGGTATTTTTATCTTTATTCATACTATTTTTTTTAATAAAAATTCAAAATTGTTGATAAAAATTGTTGTATAGAGTTTAGTGTCGCAAAATCCCATTAGGAGCAGAACATTATATTAGGGGCATAATAACGGAAAATAACATACTGCTTTTGAAAACACGCATTTTTCCTCATAAATTTTCTATATTGCTTTTCATTCTGCATGTGTACTGATACTAAGTTTCAGACACAAGGCGAAATGCTTATTTAAGTGAAGAAAACGATCATTTTCTTAGATAAAACTAAACATTTTAACACAAATGCGTCTAAAATACATAAATTACGGAAATTTTTACTCTCCGGAATTGAGATTAGAATCTCAAGTAAAGAGTGCGTCTGTTCACATAAAAGAAGTTGCCGACAATCGTGACTTCAAGTTTTGAGTTAAAATGATTTTTAAATGATCAAACGAAATACAAATTTTTTAAAAATGATGAATATGGATATGAGAAGTGCGCATGCAAATTTTGAGAAGGTAAAAATTGCTGTTTTTCATTCCGCAACACCAAGCATAAGAGCCTCAATTGACAACCACATCCTAATGGCTGATCTTTATTATATTTTACTGATTAAGTATCTATATTATAAAGAACAAACGTATCTGTGCGCAACGTTGACGTCATTTTGCGAATGGCAACACTTCACGATCAAATTTCGGTCTTGAAATTTTCGCTACTGCAATTTTTTAATCTTCTGACCATCGTACATTTTCAATTTTCGTCGCATAAGGAAAAAAAAATTACTTTCAAATGCAATTTGTTTAAAAACTGTATCTTAATTGATTGATGTATTATATTTTCTAAAATAATTTTTAAGCATGAATTTTTTTTTACTTTCTTCTATCTTTACAAGAAGAAAGTATTGGATTCATGAAAATTTTCGACTTCCGGTTTTTGACGGATTTACACGTTTTAGGGATCAGAGATTCCAAAAAACATGTTTTTACAAAATGTCTGTCTGTGACTCTGTGAGTCTGTCTGTCTGTCTGTCTGTGTGTATATGACACAAATTTTGTGGGCGTTCTATCTCAAGAACTAATGCACGGAATTTAATAAAAATTTATATTCAGGTAGTCCCTGATATAGATTGGTGCTGACTAGTTTTTGGTGTAAATCGCCCACTAGGTGGCGCTGCTATGCTGCATTTTGCAGGATTTCCGCAATAGCTCTATCTCAAGAACTACTGCACGGATTTTTATAAAACTTCAGATTCAGTTACTCTTTGATATGAGTTGGTGCTGTTTACGTTTTGGTGTAAATCGCCCAACAGGTGGCGCTGCTATGCTGCATTTTGCAGGATTTACACTATTTTCGCAGTAGCCCTATCTCAAGAACTAACTCGCACATTTTCATCAAACTTCGGATTTAGTTAGTCCGTGATATGAAATTATACTGACTATGTGTTGGTGGAAATCGTCCTATAGGTGGCGCTGCTGTGCTGCATTTAGAACGCTTTCCTCAATAGCTTTATCTCAAGAACTAATGCACGAATTTTCATCAAACTTCAGATTCAAGTATACCTTGATTAATGTTGCTGCTGATTATGTGTTGATGCAAATCGCTCAACAGGTGACACTGCTATGCTGCATTTGTCATGATTTGCGCATTAGCTCTATCTCAAGAACTAATGCTCGTATTTTTCACAAATTTCATATTCAGTTAGACGTTGACATAAGTCGATGTTGATTAGGTTCTGGTGTAAATCACCGTATGAGTGGCGCTGCTATGCTGCATTTTGCTGGATTCGCATGATTTCAGCGATAATCATATCTCACGAACTAATGCACGGAATTTCATCTTTTTAGAATCCTTATGATGAGCCTAGATTGCCATTTAATTTTGGAAAAGTGATAACGAGTTTTGAAGTATTGGCATGTATGAGATAGAAGAAAGTTTTGGGATTGGTACATCCGACTAGTTTTAAATTTATCTTATTACGTGCCGGTTTCAATACATAATAATAATAAACATTTTGTACATAAAGCCACAAATATTTTTCAGCATTTGTTTCTGACTATTTTTGCATAACGAAATTAATACTTCTTTTATAAACAAATAAAAGAATAATATTAAAAAACCACCAGTCTAACATATTTGTGAAACAAAAATTAACGAAATTAGTTATTCTTTCATAAACAAATAAAAGAATAATATTGAAAAAAAACACAAATCTAACATATTTGTAATCGTACAATTTAAACTTTTAGATCACCAAATACGATTTTTTTTTTCAAATGGAATTTGATTGCAAAGTTCATCTCAGTTTACTGATTGTCTATGGTTATAAAAACAATTTTAAAGCATGAAATATTTTGTAATTTATCTATATTGCGCGGAGTTCGATTACGAAAGATTAATCCATTTGCCCTTAAAACAAAATAAAGAGTTCATCATTTTCTTACAGCTAATATCCATTAAAAAAAAACCTTCCGTATGAATAAATAAATTAAATAATATAAATAAAACACAAATTTAACAGACATGTATAAGCTCTGAAATTATCAGAATATAAAAGGATGCCATAAGTAGGAAAATCTTAGTCAAATAACTCTTAGCATGCGGCTAATAAGAAAATATCGCTTTTGATAAATTTCAAAAATTTATTTGATCGTATAATTCGAATTTTCCATATGAAAAATGCCTTTTTAATGTAAGTGGGCAATCTAAAACTAGTCGGATGTACCAATCCCAAAACTTTCTTCTATCTCATACATGTTAATACTTCAAAATCCGCTATCACACTGCCAAAATTAAATGGCAATCTATGCATCTCATGAGGATTCTAACGATATGAAATTCCGTGCGTTAGTTCTTGAGATATGACTATCGCTGAAATCGTCTAAATTCAGAAAAATGCTGCCTAGCAGCGCCACCTATTGGGTGATTTATACCAAATCCTAATCAGCAACAATTTATGTCAACGTCTGACTGAATCTGAAGTTTGGAGAAAATCCATACATTAGTTTTTGAGATAGAGCAATAACGAAAATCGTGAAAATTCCTGCATAGCAGCGCCACCTATTGGGTGATTAACACCAAAACCTAATAAACAACAACTTGTGTCAACATACAACTAAATCTGCAGTCAGATGAAAATTCGTCCATTAGTTCTATTGATAGAGCTATTGAGGCAATCGTAAAAAAGGCAGCAGAGAAGCGCCACCTGTTGGGAGATTTACACCAACACATAATCAGTAGCAAGTCATATCAAGGACTAACTGAATCTGAAGTTTGATGAAAATCCGTGCGTTAGTTCTTAAGATAGAGCTATTGGGGAAACCGTGTAAATCATGCACAATTCATCATAACAGCGCTACCTGTTGGGCGATTTACACCAAAACGTAATCATCATCAATTCATATCAAGGAATAACTAAATCTGAAGTTTGATCGAAATCCGTGCTTTAGTTCTTGAGATAGAGCTATTGCGAAAATCGTGAAAAATGCAGCATAGCAGCGCCACCTGTTGAGCGATTTACACCAAAAACTAATCGGCATCAATTTGTATTAGGGACTAACTGAATATCAATTTTTATTAAATTCCGTGCGTTAGTTCTTGAGATAGAGCGCCCACAAAATTTGTGTCACATATACACAGACAAACAGACAGACTCACAGAGTCACAGACAGACATTTTGTAAAAACATGTTTTTTGGAATATCTGACCCCTAAAACGTGTAAATCCGTCGAAAACCGGAATTCGAAAATTTTCATGAATCCAATACTTTCTTCTTGTAAAGATAGAAGAAAGTAAAAATTATTGCATCTAAAAAAATTATTAGTTTTCAATTTAAAAAAATGTTTTCACCTATATTCTTTAACCCGGGAAGCCCGGGTACGATCCCCTAGTATAAATAAAAATGTAAATGTTCATTTGTTCAAAATCGCTAATCTCCGAAAGTTCTTCACCGATTGTTTTGAAATTCACTGGTTGAGTTGCATTCGAATACGGAAGTGTTGTTATATACTTATTATGAACCTCGCTCCCCCAGTCCACATTTGTCACCACCCCCACCAGGCGGCGCTTTTAAATTTTTTTTTCAAAACCCGTCATGTGATATATCATTAGAAAGTCCTTGGACTACTGTTTCATAATATGCTCCTCGCATCTCGCTCCCTTCATTTTCTCCACGTGGGGGTACATTCCTACATAAATAAAAATATAAATGTTCGGTTGTACAAAATCTTAAACCTCCGAAAGTTCTTCACCGATTGCTTTGAAATTCACGGATTGCATTGCATTGCATTCGAATACGCGCGTATTTTTATATACCTATCACGAACCTCGCTCCTCCCTTCTCCAATTCCGACCACCAGGGGCGCTTTTTAAATTTTTTCAGACACACTTCATGTGACATATCATTAGAAAGCCCTTTGACTACTCTTTCATATTATGGACCTACCACCCCCCTCATTCCACTTTCCTCCGTGGGGGCACATTTCTATATAAAAAAAGTGTAAATGTTCGTTTGTACGAAATTTTAAACCTCCGAAAGTTCTTCACCGATTTCTTATTCACCGATTGCGTTGCATTTGAATGCGCGCGTGTTTTTATATTACTATTATGAATCTCGCATACCCCTTCCCCAATTTCATCCCCCGGGGTGCTTTTTAAAATATTTTTCGACATCCATTATGTGGTATATCATTAGAAAGCCCTTTGACCACCCTTGCATATTATGCATCGCCCCTCACTATGCCCTACGGAGGGACTCATTACTGAAATATTTCGTTGGTGTTTTTTATGATCTTTGTTTTTTCTTTGATTTTTAGTTCGTGTTTTTTTTTTCTTTTTAGCTCACAGGCTATTAAAGCCTGAGAGCTAATGTGCCCGCAGGTTCTGTATGTACGTATGTATGTAACGCGATAACTCTTGTTAGAAATATCCCATTTGCTTCAAATTTTGTAAATAGTTTCATTCTGATAAGGCGCTTTCCTGATTAGTTTTGAGAGTTCATTGGTTAAGTATAAAAGGGGAACGGGGGGCTAATCCTCCCTTAATTTAGATAAATGGGTTTTTCATGCAGTATTTTCCGATTTGCTTCAAATTTTTTAAATACATTCATTCTGAAAAGGCGCTCCCCTGATTAGATTTGGGAGTTCATTGGTTAAGCATAAAATGGGCAACGGGGGCTAATCTCCCCTTAATTTAGATAAATGGGTTTTTCATGCAGAATTATCTGATTTGCTTAAAATTTTGTATATAGGTTCATTCTGATAAAGTCCTTACCTCATTAGTTTTGGTGTTTTACTGGTTGTGCAAAGGGGAACGGGAAGCTAATTCCCCATCTTAAATTAGATAACTTGGTTTTTCATGTAGAATTATTCGATTTGCTTAAAATTTTGTGAATAGGTTCTATCTGATAAGGCGCTTCCCTGATTTCATTTGGGGGTTCATTGATTAAGTATAAAGGGGCGAACGGGGGCTAATCTCCCCTTAATTTAGATAAATGGGTTTTTCATGCAGAATTATCCGATTTGCTTCAAATTTGGTATACCAGTTTATTCTGGTAAGGCGTTTCCCTAATTAGATTTGAAGGTTCATTGGTTAAGTATAAATGAGGGAAACGGGGATAATCCCTCTTAATTTATTTTTCAATGGGAACTATTCTTTTAAATAAGAGTATAATTAAGAGTATAATATGCAATTAGTGTGAATAGCCTGTGAGCTCAATGCCATAAGTTTAACTCGGCACATATCTTTTTAATCCACTCGATCCGCTAGGGATGTCACCGCACGTACTGTAATTGACAATCGGCCTGCCAATTATGATGTTGCGAAATAGTCACAATTTAAATCTTTGCACGGCTTACGCGGTTTGCAGTAAAAAAATAATGATCAACTTCGTAGAAGCAACAATTTTGACAGGACCTTTCAAAGGTAAAGAAGTCCTCATTCCTCGCATTCCTTTGATTCTAATGGATGCGCAATCTAAATTAAAGATATTGAAATTACCTATTTGATTGGCGTTTGTAATCCCCATCAACAAAGCTTAGGGCCAAGCTTTAAAAGTATGCGGTATAGATCTAGACATGAATTGCTTCTCACACGGGCAATTATATGTTTTCGTGTTCTAGAATCGGCAAATTAGACAATCTCTATATCTGTACAGAGAATGTAACAACAAAAAAATATTGTATACCCATAAGTATTGTGAAATTAAACATATTAGAAACGTGCACTTTCTCTTTTCTTTCTTTTAAATTTAGCCAGACTGAGCCAGAGCAACGCGGGGCCGGGTACAGCTAGTACATTAATAAAAAATGTAACTGATATTTAAAACATTTTTTTTTTTTTTTTTTTACTGTAGAGAATTATTTTGTAAAAGATGAATAATTATACAACGAAGACAGGAAGTGGTAGATTTTTAACACATGTGGGTGATTCTAAGAAAATAGGCGAAAATGATGAAAGTAAGGATATTTAAATTTTTTCAATAGAAAAACCTAATACTTTTTTAAACATATAGTTTCGACAACGTTTTATTATATTAGCTCAAAAAATGAAAGCATTCATTAAAAAATACATAAAAAAATAAAACCTGTGAAATATCATTCCCTCACATGCAGCCACTACCACCCAAAAATACAAAAATACCATTTCTTGCTGAAATATTTATACTATTTTTGTCTGATTTAGTCTTTAGTATGAACGCCTAAAATATTACTTTTATGTACTATTTTTTTTTTTTTTTTTTTTTTTTTTTTTTTTTTTTTTTTTTTTTTTGTCTGCACATGCAATTTTTGATTGGGAAAAAATTTGCAACTTATATTTCAGATCATTCCCTCACTCATTATTCACTCAGGCTGTTTCAGATAGGTGCCACTACTGTAGACTGAAACACTGCACATGTACTGAGCACATGCCCTTAACTGTCTGTAAAACAATCTTCAGACATCCTGGAAGAATACTTTGGTACGTCAGGTAGAACTGAATTGGCAGATTTGGCAAGTGTTGAGATATAAACTTAAATAAATTATCCAATACTTAAAAGATGATTAAACATTAAAACAGATGCTAAAAATAAAGTACTTTCAGCGTATACTAAGCCATCATCAGTATTTTAAAATGTAAACAGTTCTTAAGAACGCCAGATGTTCATAACTTATTCACAAAACCGTTTCTAGAAAACGTACATCCTGCAGCCATGGTCGATTCCACTAACACGAGGAAAACAGAACAGAGGGAGGGGGGGGGAGAGGAGGGAGAGATTTGTTTAGAAGTCAATACTCCCTGATCAAACCATCCATACATTAAAGCCGTTGTAGGATAAAATGTCATTGCATGTTTTTTCACTCAAGTTTATAATTTCAATAGGTTCACGGATTCTTAGTTCAAAATAATTCTTCCGAATGCATATAATTCTTGCATTATTGAAGTAAATTTTTAATGTTCTCCTTTTGGTAGAGTCTGGAAAGAGTGGTAGCGGGTCTATTGAATCGGAGTTCCCTTTTATGTCCCTTTATCCGTTTCGTTAACTTTAGAGTCGACATCCCGATAATATTCGGGAGGTGTATATTCGAGCTGTTGATCATTTTCAGTGACGAATGGAATGATTTTTATCTCGCGGGACGGGGTCAGTCTGTGAACTCAGTAAATTCTTCATATTAGTTCGAAGGGCGGCAATCAAATTTATTTTGAATGGAAAAAGAGCATGTCGCAGTTTTTCAAAAAATCCAGTAATGTAGTTCATTTTCCGATACTTCGTCTTTGTTAAGGTGTTCTTGTGAGAATTTTTGGGATTTTGCAAATAACTAGTTAATGTATTAATTGGATAAAGATGAAACCCATTCTTTATGGCGATAACTTTTATAGTATTAAGTTCTGTCCGCAAATGATCACGTGAACAGATTTTGAAAACTCTTCTTAAATAAAAATTATAAGCTGTAAGTTTGTAATTAAATGGTGAATAGCTGTCGTACGAAATTGTGTTGTTTTATTTGTTGGATTTTTCTGTATACTGTGCGTTCTAAAGTCAGATAACAAAAAACACAGGCATATAATTCAATTATTTATTTTTCTCAACATCAATAGTAAACTTGATATGCGAATCTATGTTGTTGATAATCTCGGTACAATTTCAAAATAAAGCTTCTAAACTTAATTTTGAGACAACAGATTTGAAGACTTAATAGTTTCATTACTGTTAATTATAAATATAATTAATATATATCTATATCTATATATATATTTATTTATTTATCGATAGAATTGTGTTGTAAAAGACGAATAATGATACATTGAAGACAAAAAGCAATAATAAATTGCTAATTCGTTTGACTTAACCCTTTTCGACGCAGTGGTCCCACGTCGGTACCATCTAATTTTAATTCGAAACTTACAAACGACACCAAGAATATAATAAAATTTTGCTGTTACAATGAAATTTTAAAGTAACAAGTTTCTAACTTCTAAAAAAGTCTTTTGTAAATCCCAATGTCAGTCTTTCATTTTATCATTTTACGAACAGAATATTTCTGTGCCGCACATGATAAAAAAAATCGTCTCAATTTAAATGGAGAGGGCTTGAACCTTTAAGGGGAATCTTCACTCATTTGAAAACACCCGCTCCGTTATGTTAAAGCTATGGGCAGGTTGTTTTCGAATTTCTCGATTTTTTTTTTCTTTCTTTACGTAGGATAGCTGAGCTTGATCTCTAATAGGGTCATTTTGTACTTTTTCGGTTTTGGTTGCAGATTTTTTCAAATAAAGGTGTTTTCACTTTTGAAACCGTTTCGAAAGTGAAAGTGCATTTATTTAATTTAAAAAAAATCTCCAAACAAAATCGAAAAAGTACAAAGTTTCGTAAGTGAAAGCACCTTTATCAAATCTGCAACCAAAATCAAAAATTTAGAAAATGTCTCTATTAGAGATCAAGCTCAGCTATCCTATGCAAAAGAGAAAAAAAATACTGTCGCGAAAGTAGTTTGTTTCTCAGAATATGTCTGATGCATTCATGTAAAAGTCTTTTATTTTTATAAGAGACAATCCAAATTCCCTTCTATTGGGTGAGTGCAAAAGTTTTACCCGTTTTGAAGATATGTGGATTTTAAGGAGAGTTCGGACGTTACAGTAGAAGTTTCGAGGACAGGAAAGTAGCCAATAACGTGTTGAGCAGTAGAGTATGTATAGGCACAACATTTATCAGGAGAAATCATGCCGAACGGAAAAGAACATGGCAAGCGAGAAAGACCACTTCAGACATTGTTTACTGTACGAGTATGATAAAGCCGTTACAGCAGCCAAATCTTGCCGCAGCATTTGTCAAGTGCATGGAGAGGATTCCGTGGACGATAGCACCTTCTACCGTTGGTTTGGGAAATTCCGGGACAGAGACAGGAGCTGTAAAGTTCATGCCCATTCTGGCGCCCGTCAGTGGTTTCTGACGAGGATCTGGACACAGCCATAACAAATTTCCCCCATCCAAGAGTCGAAAAATTAGCGGAAACGTTCTTGGTACACAGAACAACAATCGAAAGATGGATGTATGCGCTTGGCTTCATCACCAAGCTCGATCAGTGGGTACCAGACCAGATTATAGTAAGGCAACGAGAAGAGAGGATCAGCACCCGTGTTTCTTTACTTTCCTGTAACAGTAGGAAACCATTTTTGAACCGAATTGTAACGGGTGATGAGAAGTTGACACTGTACCGTAATGTGAAGAGTCGAAGGATCGTGTGCTGATGTTGCAGAGGGTACTCAATCAACCCAAACAGAAGGACTCCATACCGAAAATGTTTTGCTCAGTGCATGGTGGGATGCCACGGGAAGAAACAACTAGGGGGTCCTCGCATCGAACCAAACGATCAATGCACACCTCTTCTGCCAGCAATTGGACAGACTGTGATCAAAACGCACCGCACGTTTAAGCGGCTAGCACTCATGAAACGCAGAGGAGTTCTCTTTCATCACGATAAAGCCAGACCTCATGCTGCTTTAAGGATTCGACAAAAAATACAAGACCTTGGTTGGGATTTTTTACCTCACCCGTCGTATAGGCTCAACCTTGTACATTCGATTTATCTCCTTTTTTATCGTTACACAACGCCTTAGCTTGTCGAACCTTCAATGATGTGGAGACTGTAAAAACGGTGTTACAACAGTATTTTGATTCTAAAACAGAGTAGTTTTATCGCCGTGGGATTCACTTACTGCCAGACACATGGCAAGAGGACATACTTAATGATAGTGCTCGCATGAATTCATAGATGCTTAACTTTTTGTGCTCTTCGCCTTTCTATTTTCACTAAAAAACGGGTAGAACTTTTGCACTCACCCAGTATATAATCTTTTCTTACAAAATTGTTTACAATATAAAATATAAATTCTGCTCTCTCTCTCTCCCCCCCACCCTCCCTCTAAAAAGACATTATATGTAAAATAAAACAAGCATTTTTATATTGTATTTGAAACCTGTCATCGCTTTGTGTTCACTGGCTTTTCTCTTTCTACTGTACTAAGACTTATGATCCGTAGATTTAAATATCTCCTCCATGACTTACTGATGTTTTGCATAAGAAACCTTCACTTTTTTATGTTTATTGAAAAATAAGTATAAAAGTAAAAACAGATTAAACAAGTTGGAAATTGCTCGTCAAACGTGGCAAATGAGGTGCGATCGTACTATAACTAGTTTTATAATTATTTTTTGCACCCCATATTGTACTGAATGTATAATTTTTTGCACTTCATAAAGCGCATAGTCTGATACATCATTAAAATGCACTTCCAATAATTTTTTCCCATTCCCGTAATGTAACGGAACACTTTTGACTGTCCCTGTAATTAAACTATACATCCGATTTTCCTAAAATTTGAAATAGCTCAACAAAATTTTGCAACAACTATATCTTTAAAATTTCAGACCATTCGGAAGGCTGTAATATTATTAAAATGCACTTGCAATAATTTTTCCCATTGGCCGTAATGTAAAGAAAAACTTTTGACTGTCCCTGTAATTAAACTATACATCCGATTTTCCTAAAATTTGAAATGACTCGACAAAATTTTGCAACAATTATATCTTTAAAATTTCAGATCATTCGGACGGCTCTAATATCATTAAAATGCACTTGCAATAATTTTTCCCATTGGACGTAATGTAAAGAAAAATTTTGACTGTCCCTGTAATTAAACTATACATCCGATTTTCATAAAATTTGAAATGGCTCGACAAAATTTTGCAACAATCATATATTTGAAATTTCAGACCATTCGGTTGGGTAGTTTTTGCTCTGTTACATGCGGACAGACGGACGGACTGAACGACGACTATAGGTGCTACGTATTTATATAATTACGAACGCACCTAAAAAACTCTCTTTTAGAAGCATTCAATGTTCATTTTCACAATCACGCCTAATTTATTTTTACCTAAAATACATTAATTTCGGGCAATTATCGGAATTGATTATAAAAATTTCTTTTTATTTTACGCTAGTTTAAAAACACAAGCAAGTGAATTTATTAAAAAAAATGTATAATTATTGCTCTTTCTCTTTTTCATGATTGGGCAGAATAAATCATCATTTAAACTATCTTTTTACCCGACTGCAAAGTAGGGTTATGTGTTTCACGCGTATCTGTGTATGTAGATTTCTTTATACCCTTGAAACATCCCAACGGCTGGATGGATTTTAAGGAATGAGGTATCTACCAATTCGTTTTAACGGCGCGACGGTTATAGGGTAGGTTTTGTTTTTATAAATTCAAAATGGCGGCCGTAAAATACAAAATGGCGGTACAGACGAAAAAAAAATTACGCATCCTATTGCGTGGCATATCATTGGATAGGTCTTTCAAAATGAAGACGATGTTTCATTGACTATTTTACAGTCAGAAGCTCCGTTTAAATACTACACAACCTGGAAGTTGTGTAAGTAGGATCTCTAGCTTTACTGCAACTCTAATCATCATAGACATCTATAGACCTCATCAAAACAGTGTTTATAGATAGGAACTAACAATTAAACACAACTTAAAAGTCATCAATACAAGTAAATAAAAAAATAGGTAAGTAATATAAACAAGTAATATAATAAAAAAAAATTAATTCAATTCCTACTTGGGTCTATAAGAGAATTTTTTTCTCCCATTCTTCTTTCCTCTTGAGTGGCGCTTAAAATGCCTTGATCAAGAAGAGGGCTCTCTCGATCAGTGAAAATTAATTAATTAAATTTAATTAATTAATTAATATTTGAAAATATCTGGATTAACACAAGTGTCATCCACTACAAGTTAAAAAAAATTATTTGAGCTTGATTGGATGAATAATAAGTATTTTATTAAGGGTGTATTCCGATCCAAACTGCTTATTTTCTGATTCATTTTAAAATTCATTTTTGCCCTCAAACGCACCAAACTGGGAAATTCTCTTATTTAGAAACTATATAATGTGCCGTGCTTCTTTATTTTTTGATAAATACAGAAAATACTGTAAAAAACGCTGTCAAAGTTGGCGTTTTGAACCGAATTTTCCGAAGCGGGCGATCTGGGAATGAAAAAAATGGTCATACTGAGAAAATAATTGTTTAAAAATCAAATTTTAATTAATTGAGCTGAAAATGAAATCACACGGCATGTTAAACATGTCTTCAGAAATCACCCCAGCAAGTTTCATGTTTTTACTTTTAAAAATGAGTCTGAAAATGTATCAGAAAATTTCGAGCTGTTGAGGGTGGAAAAGTGTTTTTTCGAATACACCCTTAACGATTGAAAATTTGAACAAGATATATATAGCGAAAGTGTGAGCTAATAGTAGGAATTGAAAAAATAGTTTCACATTGATGAGAAATAATTAATTTGTTCGCTTTTTACGCAGTCGGGTTTTTTGATTTTTTAAATTTAATTGTTTATTAGAATTTCTAAATAGATTTCTCAATTAATATTAAATTATTAATTGACAAAAACGTATTTTTCTACACTTTTTTATTTAACAAAACCTGGTTTTTGTATGTTAAGATAAAATATTGTACTCTATTTTTAATCCTCTTTTTGATAAACTAAAATTATGAAAATTATGTTCACAGGCGAGTTTCCGATGACAGTTGAACATTTTATTATTTTTAGAAAACAATTATAAATTAAATTAATTTTAAGGTTTTTTTTGTTAGCATGCCACAGATGATCAATCGCCAAATATTCTCATTCTACGAGAGTTGAAACAACAATGGACTTTTAATGATGCGCCAATTAACGCTTTCAAAAACAGGACAAATGGCTGTAAAACTGCAACAATGAAACATTTTAATGGCTAAAGAGTGGAAAAGAAAAAAAAATAAAGAGTGTAATATTTAAAAAATAGTATGCGTTTATCAATTAATAGTTATTATATTAATTAATTTACGATTATATGTTAAGCAATCAATTTAGAAATTCTAAAAGGATAGCTTAAATAATGTTGAATTTCTTTCTTTCCCGTTTCCCTATCTTAAGAAAGAAACAGAGCAAAAATTAAATAGATTTTGACAAGTTCATTTCCTTGCGTTTTCCAACTAGCGCAACAAAAATCTGCGTATTTTAAATAATAGAGTTCGGTGCCCACGTTAGATGAATGTATTGTAACGGAAAATTTTGAAATAAACATAATTTGCAGCCAAACAAATAGACGTGATTTTCAAGATGAACATTAAATGCTTATAAAAGAGTTTTTTTTTTTTAACTTTTATACTTATTATTATTATACCCTTCATATTTTATTTATAATTTATTTTCTACTTTTTAGCCTTTAAAATGTATTAATGTTGCAGTTTAAGGCGGTCAGTTAGGATATTTTTGCATGCATATGGAATACATATTTACAATTTGGAATACATATTTACGATGTATTTAGAAGACGAGGAGGACTTAATCCTATATAGGTGCTCGCCCGTTATTTTGGATAATAACTTTGAATTGTGTAAAATTAATAAACGGGACTTATTTCCATTTCAGTAATGTTCTTTTAATTTTACTGGCGTGGGTAGAACAATTTTATAAGTTAGTGTAAAATAGGATAGGATAAGCGTTCAAGTAATGGACACATTTAATTAATTGCTTTAGAGATTATTTTTCGATTATTAAAATCCATTTTTTTTAAATTACATTCATCAATCAACATTATTTAAAAAAATCTTCAACTCATATTTCTCATTGGGAAAAACAATTTACTTTTAATGACAGAACTAAACTGAAACGCTTAAAATTCCAACAGCTTGACATCCTAACAAAACGTAAAGTATATGTGTTTCTTTTAGTCATCGAGCAGTTAATTTCGATGGCACTGGAGAAAATTATCCACGTGTATGCCCAGAAATACATATTCTATGTTGTATTTCGTAAACGGGGAGGACATAATACCATACAGGTGCTCAGCCTGATTTTCTCTCAAAAATTCCCACATCAGCCTGATTTCCACCTCACAATTAAGTGTGACGGTACCGCCCTCTGCCGGAAAAAGTTCTAAGCACTTTATTTCCTATATTTCCTCTTTCCTCTTCTGCTTTTAAACATTTAAAAAATATGTTTTTCAAGGCAATATATAGTGAAAGTTAACAACTAAAAACTTTTCAAAGGTTTTTCTTATTTCATTAAAAAAATCAGGGTATGCACTTGAGGATTAACATCCTGAAAAAACAAATATACCTGTAACTTGATTTATTTAAACTAAGCATGTTCTTTCAACGATCAGTAATAAATTGAAATACGTATTTTATTTTTAAATAACTTTAATATATCTGCAAGAAAATTCTGAAAATTTAAAAGTAAAGTTTCCCTATTATTTATTGTATAAGCTTATACCGAGTGTTCAAAAAATGACTGATGGATTTTAAAGTTCAATAACTTGCAAACGGTGACAGATATTAAAAAAATTCTTGCAGGAGTGTTATGTAAGACGTCCGAAATTTTTATGCTGCGATTCTCAGTTTTAGTTTAAAATAGAATCGATAGATGGCACTGCAAGCAATAACCGCTAAATCCAGGCTCGGTTTTTCGGCCTTCTCTCTTCTTCCATGTGAGAAAAGGAGATTAAAATGTATTGAATGTATCTCAAAGTACCAAAAATCGGGTCTGGACTGAGCACCTATTGCTCTCAGCGCCACCCATTGTTTGAAATTCGAACTAAAATAAAGAATCACAGTAAAAAAAAAAAAAACTCCTGACATCATACATAATCCTCCTGCAAGAATTTTTTTAAATAAATGTCACCGTTTTCAAGTAATTGAATTTTAAAATCCATCAGTCAATTTGGGATACCCGGTATAAACAGAAAATAAAAGTGAAATTAGATGTATTAATAAAGAGCTTTAATGATGGACTTAATTAAAAATCATTTCATCGATTTTTGTAGAGTTGTGTTACATCTCTTATTATAACATTTTTAAAATGTCGTATAATTTATATTTCCGCTTGAAAAATATATTTCTTTCTTTGAGGATTCACTCTTAAACGGCGAAAAGTAATTTTTCAATCTCTATATAATAAAAGCCAGTGTAACGCATCCGGGGCGAACCCATCAATCTTACCAGTCTCCGATAAGATGGAGCCACGTTAGGATTAATTTTGATTTGAGATGTATATGAGAAAACTTATCTGCCTAAATACAAATCTTTTCTATTTGAAATCCCTTCTGTTCAAAATAATTTTCTATAAAAGATTCAAAACTAACAAAGTTTCAATGATTTACGCAGCCATTTCAGAAAACAAACGTAGCGCACATCGTGCGTTAAACGTAAATAAGAAGTTGTGGTAGAGAGTCATTCCTTTTGTGATTCATTGAAAAAAAAATTAAACCATGGAGCTATGAAGATTAAAGGAGACGACATAAATGACGTCACTTGAAGCTGTCCCACCCCTGCTGCGTGACGTCAGCCACGTGTAAACAGAAGAAAAACACCAATAGGCGTGAAGAACATTTTGGCAATGCTCCCCCTCCGTTATTTCAGATGGGGTTCAACCAGAGATACCTATTTATTAATCAATATACATTTTTTTTTTTAATTGGAGGAGGGAGGAAGAGGGGGGTAAACGATAAAAATGCAATTTCAAAGTGTTATTTAAAAAAAATAGTATTATTTCAATAGATGCAGCAGACTGTTTTAATTACGAAGTTTTATTGCATATTTGTTAAATTTTTGTTTATTAAGAAATCTTAATTTTGTTATAGTATATTAGCCGGGAAACTTCGTTTACCCAGAAATATTGTAAATGAAAATTGTGTGTTTATTAGATCATAAACTAGCCGAACTTTGCTCATCCAAACGCTTCCATATTGTCAATTATTTTTTATCAGATTTTCAAATTTTAAGGGAAAAACACAATTTTTACCCACCGTCCTAGGACGGGCATTTACACTAGTGTATGTTATAGGTGTATAGGAAATGCAAGTCTTTTTTATCTTTTTGCCAGATTCTATAGCTTTCCCAGAAAAGTGGATTCAGTATTACAAAAGAAGTATTTTTATGTTTCATCTTCTACCTTCGTTCTTTCTAAAACATCCTATTCAGCATAAAAAAAATAAAAAAAAACACATTTAAGAGATAAAGTGTACTGCAGCAAGCAGCAGTTGACACTTAGAAGGATACAATATAGCTATCGTATCCTCCTATAGTTAACAGCACTCAGCTATATAATGTCCATTTCAGATTTCTACCCCTGCTATGACAATGAACACCCAACATGTATGAGCCATAGATAACAACAGATAGATATGGTAATATTTATCTGTGGTATGACCAACACTTCACACTATGAAGAGTTGAGAATTATGGAGAGGAAATTTGCCCGCACAAATGTTACGCCGCTTATTTTGAAGAAAAAAATTGCTAAGGCAAAAGCTGATGGAGAAAAATTTCAAAAACGACGAAACAACTTCCCACAAAAATACCCCTTTTCCCTCAAATGAGGGAAATTTCCCCCTAATTACCATCACTGGTCATCGAGTAGTTAATTTCTAAATTCTAAGATACTTGAAAAAATTAAACAAGTGCACGCCCAGAATAGGAAAGACATTATCGTCTTTTCAGGGTATTTAGAAAACGGGGAGAACTTAATACCGTACTGGTGCTCACCCGTTACTTGAAGGTATTGAATATTATATGGATAAACGGTGAACGGGGCTTATTTTCTTTTCAGTAATATTCTTTTAATTTTACTGGCGTGAGTAGAAAAATTTGAAGGTTAGTATAAAATAGGATAGGATAAGCGTTCAAGTAATGGACACATTTAATTAATTGCTTTAATGGTTATTTTACCGTTATTAAAATCCATTTTTTTAATTACATTAATATTTCAACAATATTTTAAAAATTTTCTAACTCATATTTCCCATTGGGAAAACAATTTACTTTTAATAACAGAAGCGAACTGAAACGCGCCATTCCAATAACTCGACATCTTAAAGAAACATAACAAAATATATCTATCTCTTTTATTCAACGAGTAGTTTATTTCGATGACATTGGCAAATCTCTTTTGTCAGATTCTATGGCTTTCCCAGAAAAGTGGATGAAGTATTACAAAAGAAGTACTTTTACGTTTGATCTTCTACCTTCGTTCTTTGTAAAAGATCCCATTCAGCATAAAAAAACAGATTCAAGAGATAAAGTGCACTGCAGCAAGCAGCACTTAGGAGGATACAATATATCTATCGTCACTTTCTAGAGTCAACAGCACTCAGCCATATAATTTCCAGTTCAGATTTCTCCCCCTGCTATGACAAAGAACATCCAACATGTATGACCCACAGATAACAAAACACAGATATAGTAATATTTATATATGGTATTACCAACACTTCATACTATGAAGAGTTAAGAATTATGTTGAGTAAATTCGCCCGCAGAAACGTTACGCCGCTTATTTTAAAGACAAAAAAAGTTGAAATTAAAGCTGAGGGAGAAAAATATCAAAAGAGACGAAATTTCCTACAAAACTACAAAAATTCCCCTTTTCCCATAGACCACTGTTTTCCCCTCAAATGAGGAAAATTTCCCACAAGTAACCATCACTGGTCATGGAGTAGTTAGATTCGATGACACTGGCACAAATTATCCAAGTGTACGCCCAGGATTACATATATTCGTGGTATTTAGAAAAAGGGGAGGGCTGAATACCATACAGGTGCTCACACGATACCTTGAATGGGCGGACTTGGGATAACGATAGTTAATAAACAGGGCTTATTATCATTTTAGAAAAATTCTTTTAATTTTACTAGCGTAATTTTATGGGTTGGTGTAAAATAGGATAGGATAAGCGTTCAAGTAATGGACACATTTTATTAATTGCTTTAATGATTACTTTTCGATTATTAAAATCCATTTTTTTAAAATTACATTCATCTATCAACAATCTTTAAAAAAAATTCTAACTCATATTTCTCATTGGGAATTTTTTTTTTTTTTTTTTAAATAACAGGAGTAAATTGAAACGCTCCAAATTCCTGTAACTCGACGCACTATTTGCAGTAGAGGACAATCTACAACAGGCAATAGATAATTGTTTTTATGATTGTATTTAGATCCAGAATACTGTAAATACGAATATTGTAAATAATTAGTGTTTCTGCTTAAAAATAATGTAAATAGTTCAATTAAGCTCTATTCATAAGCTAATATTAGTTTTTATTGAATTGAAATATCTCAATTTGTTGATTTTATGATATCAAGTAAACCCCATTGAATTTCCATGACAGTCTATGGAAATTTGCCAGGAAATAGCGCAAACTTGCGTCACTTTTGGCGACTAGTTTTGGTCGCCAAATTTGGCGATATGTCGGCAAATTGGCGACAGATGTAGTAACACCCTTTATAGCGTCAGTAACTCCCTTAGTAACCCCCTTTATAGCGTCAGAAAGCTCTGACCTTCTCAGGTGTGTTTCGCGGTATCTACGCAGATTTTCATTGGTCAATTTCCAAATCGTTACTACTTTTATATACTAGGAGGGCTCCGCCCCCTGCTCGCTACGCTCACCAACAACTCCCCGCGAAATCGCTTCGCGGCTCCATTCGGTATCGGGAGGCAATCACTATTTTCTAGTCAACCCCAGACGTAATTGTTTCGCGTTTCCATTCTTGATCGCTTCGCGATCCCTTCCCCCAGTGACTGCACTAAAACTCTAAAGCATTTGCTGGGTTTCCCTGGGTGGCCATCCTCGCCATCCTCATCATTCTCATCCTCGCTTCGCGATCCTTTATTTTCTATGCATTCAATTTTTAGATTCCACTTGGTAAAAACGCGATCCTCCCCAACTCCTGACAATTTTATTTCCTTATCTCGAAGCCCGTAATCATTAGAGCTTACAGAGTTTTATAATTATAAGAATTATCTACCCTATATATATAAAATTCTAATGAAACGAATTTATGAAACGGATATTATGAAACGACTGAATTGAAACGAATTTATGTAACGATTCTATGAAACGATTGATTAAACAACTGATTATGTTTCACGGCGATTTCTCCTAAAATATGGAACACTTTGCGATGAAGTTAACACCAAATTCCGAATTGATCCACAGATCTCAAACTGGTATTAGAATTTTTAAATTCGAATTAGTTTTTGAAATCTTATTTTTTTTTCTAATTTAAAAAAATTTTCTCTAATGATGGCAACTCAAATTTTAATCATAACAGATATTTTTTTTCATATTTCAGAAAAAAATATTATTTTAAACTAATTTGGCGACACATTTGGCCTCCCTTAAATGTATGCTAAGAAATGTATAATGTTACTTTTATTCATAATTTAATTTACTCGAACAATCTTTCGCAAAATCGATAGATTCTGATATAGAAATCAAGAACTCGGTATTTTTATGTTAGCGAGACGCAGGTGATAAATCGCCAAATGTGCAATAATCGCCATAATGTAATCGCCAAAAATGGCATTATTTTGATGGACATGGTAACCCGGCTATTGTTGTTTATTTAATAATAAATGTTTATATACTTTTATTTATTTTTTTTAATTATATAAATTATTTTGTTCTATGGTTATCAATTATTTTTTTTGTTGTTATTTCCTTTTGAAAATAATAGAAAAGAATTAAAAAATACGGTACTACTTAGTTAATCCTTCGACCAAATTCACCAAATTATATAAATCGCCAAATTATACAAATTGGCATAATTTTTATTTTAAATAACGAAAGAACAAATAAATTAGTATAACATTAATAAAGATACAAATAGGACGTCGAAATAAAAATCACTTGATGACGTAAACACGTGTAACATGCTTAAAGTCAAGTGAATGTGACATTTACGATCAACAGCTATTGGCATTTAATGTTATAGTTTGGCGATAGATTTTTGGTCGACGGGATAACTAAGTACTACCAAAAATACATATGTAACTGGTATTCGAAAACGTGGTTTTCGCCAAATTTTCGTAAAAGAAAAAAAAATCATGCCAAACCTGCGTATATGACATCTGGCCAAATATTAAATAATGCAAATAACAAACCATAACATTTAATTTCAACTTCAAATCAATATTTTAAGTTACCACTCGAAAAATAAAAAAAATGCTAACTGGCGAGTTGAAAAAAAAAAGCTATTGGCGAGATTTGCACCCGGCTAGCGTAACAGTACCAATAATTCTTTGCGACCATGGCAACTTTTATGTAGTTTTATTCGAAAAAAAAATGATTTTTTAATCAAAATGGAAAACTTTCTGCACAGATGGTATATACGACTCCATATTGGCGCGATTTTTTTCTGATGCCAATGTCATATAAGCAACGGGTACTTAATTGGCGCCAAAGTATCGTTATTTTGCTTGATATGGTAAGCCGGATGTTGTTGTTTATGCTGCTGATGCTTTCCCCAAATTGACGTCGGGAAAAAAATCGCGCCAATATGCGTATATGACATCCGTGTCAAACTTTCATATGAAAGGCGAAGGGATCAGATCGTATTTGTTTATGGCAGTTGATGACTTGAACTATTATAATATAGATGAAATGATGGCGATAGAATAATATTTGGCGACTTATCACCTGTGCCTGGCTAACATTAAAGTACCAAAATGGCACCTAGAGTATAAAAAGCGAAGTGGTCCGCCCGGAACTGTTGATGATAGTCACATGACTTAGGTTATTGTTCTGGAGATTGTTTTAAAATACCGGGAGACAAAGACTCTGTATAATTAATTCATTTTATTTTAGCTTTTTTTCAAATGTTTAGTTTAACTGATCCTCTTTAATCAAAAACGAAAACATCCATTAGATGTCTTAACAGCAACTGATTCGGCCTTAAATTTTTGCAATCAAAGGGAATTGAATGGAAACCCATTTACAGGGTGATCTGCACAGCTTTTTTCAGTATAATTCAATCTTCTCTAATATTTATAAAACCCATCAGATTAGCGGGTTTTTAGATTCTGCGGTGTCTGAACGGGGGTTGGCGAGCGTAGCTTGCAGGGGGCAGAGCCCCCTAGTTAAATATAAAAATCATTAAAAAAAGGTAACATTTATAATTTATTGAATAATTACAAATTTACTAAAGTTATTAGGATTTTTTCCCCTTATCTTTGTAATGAAGTTTCTAATTTGTAGTTACAGTAAATAATCTTATCATATAAATCTCATCTCTGAAACTTTCACTTCGCCGCCTTTTCTCCGCCAACGTATATGTGTAAAGTTATATATATATAGTGTTAAAAATATTGTAAATAGTAGTGTTTGTGCTTAAAAATAAAGTAAATAGTTCAATTAAGCTCTATTCATAAGCTAATATTAGTTTTTGTTGCATTAAAATATCTCAGTTTGTTGATTTTCTGCACGTAAGTAAACCCTATTGGATTTCAATGGGAGTCTATGGAAATTTGGCGAAATACTGGAAATAGCGCAAAGTTGGCATCACTTTTCGGGACAAACGGCGACGTTTGGCGTCAGAGCTGGGTCCCCCCCCCCTTGGTAATCCCCCTTATAGCGTCAGAAAATTCTGACCAATCAGGTGCGTTTTGCGGTATCTACGTAAATTTTCATTAGTTCATTTCCAAAGCGTTACTTTTTTTTTTTATATATAGAAGGATATAGAAGGATTCGTAACACTATATATATAATTTTATATTTAATAATTTTTATAATTATGAAACTCTGTAAGCTCTAATGATTATGTGCTTGGAGATAAATAAAAAAAATTGTCAGGAGTTGGGAAGGAGCTTCTTTTTACCAAATTGGATCTGAAAATTGAATGCATAGAAAATAAGGGATCGCGAAGCGATCCGGAATGGAAACGTGAAACAATTACGTCTCGGGTTGGCTGTAAAATAGGGATTGCTTCGCGATACCAAATGCAATCGCGAAGAGAGAACGCGGGCGGAAAATGAGCGTAGCTAGGAGGGGGGCGGAGACCCCCTAGTAAAAGTAAAAATAGTTTTAAAAAAACTCTCTTTTAGAAGCATTTAATGTTCATCTTCAAAATCACTCCTTATTTATTTTTACCTAAATAACTTTACTTTCACGCAGTTACCGGAATTGATTATAAAAAATTCTTTTTTTTTACGCTAGGTTAAAAGCGCAAGCAAGTGAATTTATAAAAAAATATATACTTATTAGAGCTTTTTTTTTCATGATTGTACAGAATGAATTATCATTTAAAATATCTTTTTAAAATTTCTAAATCGATTTCGCAACGTATTGGTTAATATTAAACTATTAATTGCAAAAGTTCAGTACACGATTGTTGTGCGAGATAGCCCCCTTCTTGATCAAGGCACCTAAACAATCACTCATGCTGTCATTGAAGACTGGTAGATTACAGGATAGCATAAGGAATTTCAAAATAACCAGTCACTTCTATCATGGATGGCCCCTTAAACTATCATTTTGCCGTTTTTTAAGCATAATTTGAAAACTACTTGGAAGAAAGATGTGAAATTTTTGATTTACATAAAGCAGGACTTAATAAATCTAAATCCATCAAAAAAATTGTAGGTTGCAATTCATAATTTTTTCGACAATTAAATTCATGATTCATATAATAAAATTATAAAAATTGCAAATTCAACGTAAAATGTTTGGGTATTTTAATATTATTGCTACACTAAAAATTAGCACATTAGGAGAATAATTCCAGGAGATATTCATGAAAATATGAAAATGGAATTTAATATTAGAAACACTAAATTTTGAATGTTTGTAATTTAAAAACTTATCATTCAAATGACTTGAAATTTGGTGTCTAGGAATATTTTGAACCGAAGATTTGAAATTTCTTGTTAAAACTGGGTATTGCCATTGAAAACAAGTGGGTAAGTGTGATCACAGATCGCACAGAGGGTTTCGTTTAATATTAATTTCAAAACACTTTATCCTTTTGAAAAATCTGTTAGTTCCACATTTCGCAACCAGGGGCGCACTCTATTCTAAACTAATCTCTATCCGAACGAAACTCCGTTTTACATACTATTCGTAGATATATTAGTCGAAGGGATTGGGTCCATAGCACCCGAGATAAGTAGGCGCCCCTGGTGGTAAGAAGTGGAACTCAAATATGTGTAAGGCTATGGTGCATAATATGAAAGAATGGTCAAAGGGGTGTCGGCAAAAGTTGGAAAAGTGCTCCCCGGGTGAAAAAAGCGGAGGTTAGAAAAATTGCTTAAAATATACGTTAGAGCACGGAGGAGTAAATAATATAAGACTTTTTGAAAATTTTATGATTTGTCGTGTGGTCTGAGGTATTCAGCTATACGTATGCAAAAATTCATGTCTCCAACTTAATTAGGGGCTCTCTTAGAAAGAATTGCTTAAAATACATATGTGGTAACTCAAAGAGTTAAACGTAAGACTTTTTCAAGATTTTATAATTTGTCGCCTGGCCTCAGGTGTTCTGCTATAATAAGCATGCAAAATTTCAAATCTCCAATTTAATAAGGGGCTCAGTTAGAAAGAATTGCTTAAAACAAGCATGTGGGAGCCCAAGGGGTTAAATGTACGACTTTCTCAAATTTTTATGATTTGTCGCATGATGGTGTTCAGCTAGTATGAAAAATTTCACGCATCCAACCTAAATAGAGTGTCACTTAGAAAGAATTGTTTAAAATACACATGTAGGAACCCAAAAGCTTAAATGTACGACTTTTTCAAAATTTTATGATTTGCCGTTTGATGTGTGATGCTCAGCTATAAGTATGCAGAATTTCACGCCTCCAATCTAATTAGGGGCTCACTTAGAAAGAATTGTTTAAAATACACATGTTGGAGATCAAAGGGTTAAATGTACGACTTTTCAAAATTTTATGGTTTGTCATTTGATGTGAGGTGTTCAGCTATAAGTATGCCAAATTTCACACCTCCAACGTAAATAGGGTGTCACTTAGAAAGAATTGATTAAAGTACACATGTGGGAGCACAAAAGGTTAAATGTACGACTTTTTCAAAATTCTATGGTTTGTCATTTGATGTGAGGTGTTCAGCTATAATTATGCAAAATTTCACACCGCCAACCTAAATAGGGGCTCACTTAAAAAGAATTGTTTAAAATACGCTTGTGGGAGCCCAAAGGGTTAAATGTACGACTTTTTGAAAATTTATGATTTGTCGTTTGATGTGAGGTATTCAACTATAAGTATGCAAAATTTCACGCCTCCAACCTAATTAGGGTTCACTTAGAAAGAATTGTTTAAAATACACATGTGAGAGTCCAAAGGATTAAATGTACGACTTTTTCAAAATTTTATGATTTGTCGTTTGATGTGAGGTGTTCAGCTATAAGTTTGTAAAATTTCATGCCTCCAACCTAATTAGAGGCTCACATATAAAGAATTGTTTGAAATACACATGGGGGAGCCCAAAGGGTTAAATGTACGACTTTTTCAAAATTTTATGATTTGTCGTTTGATGTGAGGTATTCAGCTATAAGTATGCAAAATTTCACTCCTCCAACCTAATTAAGATTCACTTAGAAAGAATTGTTTAAAATACACAAGTGGGAGCCCAAAGGGTTAAATGTACGACTTTTTCAAAATTTTATGACTTGTCCTTTGATGTGAGGTGTTCAGCTATAAGTTTGTAAAATTTCACGCCTCCAACCTAATTAGAGGCTCACATCGAAAGAATTGTTTGAAATACACATGTGGGAGCCCAAAGGGTTAAATGTACGACTTTTTCAAAATTTTATAGTTTGTCGTTTTATGTGAAGTGTTCAGCTATAAGTATGCAAAATTTCACTCCTCCAACTTAATTAAGGTTCACTTAGAAAGAATT
Organism: Maratus speciosus; assembly: GCA_963932465.1. Classification (NCBI taxonomy): domain Eukaryota; kingdom Metazoa; phylum Arthropoda; class Arachnida; order Araneae; family Salticidae; genus Maratus; species Maratus speciosus. The sequence goes on along the minus strand of OZ010799.1, from coordinate 54,899,879 downwards.
GTTTAAAATACACATGTGGGAGCCCAAAGGGTTAAATGTACGACTTTTTCAAAATTTTATGATTTGTCGTTTGATGTGAGGTATTCAGCTATAAGTATGCAAAATTTCACGCCTCCAATGTAATTAGAGGTTCACACAGAAAGAATTGTTTAAATTACACATGTGGGAGCCCAAAGGGTTAAATGAATGACTTTTTCAAAATTTTATGATTTGTCGTTTGATCAGAGGTGTCCATCTATAAGTACGCAAAATTTTATGCCTGCAACCTAATTAGGGACTCACTTAGAAAGAATTGTTTAAAATACACATGTGGGAGCCCAAAGGGTTAAATGTACGACTTTTTCAAATTTTTATGATTTGTTGTATGATGTGTGGTGGTCATCTATAAGTATGCAAAATTTCAAATCTCCAACATGTGTAGTTTCTGAGAACGGGCCTTCTGACGGACAGACAGACAGAGGAACGAGACGAATAGGGCTTCGTCAGATGAACGAAACCCTAATAAAAAATATAGCCTGTATAAATAATGAATATAACCGAACTTTCATGGAAAAATATAAATAAAAAAGCGATTTCTATAATTATATTTTCTACAAAAACAACGATAGTTTTATAGAAGGAATGAGGAGAAAATAAAATAATTTTGTGGCAAGAGGAATTTTAATATGACGAGCATTAAACTGGAAGCCAAGCGTCCATCCAATGATGTTAGTGCATCGAGTCTGCAATCCGCACATCTGTCCGAGGTCGTTACACTTTTTCTAACACTTGGCAGGAACAGAAAAAAAACAAAAAAACAAGTGGGTAAGTGTGATCACAGATCGCACAGAGGGTTTCGTTTAATATTCCTTTAAAAGACTTTATCCTTTTGTGAAATCTGTTAGTTCCACATTTCGCAACCAGGGGCGCACTCTATTCTACACAAACCTCTATCCAAAGGAAACTCCGTTTTACAACCTATCCGTAGGTATATTAGTCGAGGGGATCGGGTCTATAGCACCCGAGATAGGTAGGCGCCCCAGGAAATTGCACGGAACATTCTTTTATAAGCTTTTTATTATGTGTTATGAACTATGTCAAAGTTTCCAGCAGATCGACTTGTTAGATTTCATAATTTTAACAAAATTGCGTTATGTTAGTTGCAAATTCCACCACCAGGGAGCGCACACTATTCATAACAATAGTGTATCAGATCGAAACTCTGTTAAACAACCTATCAGTGGATGTGTTACTCGCGTTGGTGGCGGCCTTAAGCGAGAAATTAAGAAATTTGCTGAAAGTACTATTCGGAAATAGTGGTAACAAAAATTTTGACATTTTTATATTTCATAAGCAGCACGTGTCTGAGTATATCATAGTGCTCAAAAAACGATACCTAAAAAGGTCGTAAACGCTAATTTTTAAAAAAGAAATCCAGCGCCCGTCCCCCGCCCTCCCTTCACAGGAAATTGCATGCACCATTATTTTATAAGTTTTTATTATGTGTCATGAAGTATCTTAAAGTTGCAAACGGATCGCCTTGTTATATTTCCTAATTTTAACAAAATCGCGTTACGTTAGTTCCGCATTCCACCACCAGGGAGCGCACTCTATTCTTAACAAAAGCATATCTGAACGAAACTCCTTTGCGCAATCTCTCCGTAGATACATGGTCGGGAGGGTGGCGGTGCAGTCTTAACCAACAATTTAAAACATTTTCTGCGATAACAAACGCTAAGATTTAATAAATAAATCTAGCCCGCCCCCCCCCCCCTCCACTCCTCGAAATATCACACTCCATTCTTTTTTACACTTTTTCTTATGTGTTATAAAGTATCTTAAAGTTTCGAACGCATCGAGTGGCGGTCTTAAACAATAATTTAAGATATTTCCTGAAATTGCTATTCGGAAATAGTGGGATGAACACTTATAAACCTATAAACTTTTTCATATTGAATAATTAATACTTACCTCATAGCGCGCCGTCGAAACACCCCACGCAAATTGTTAGATTTCCTAATTTAAATGATATCTCCGTTAAAAAAGCACGTGCCTCCATCTTAATCTGGCATTTGATGGAAATAAAAGGAATTAATAAAATAATAATTAATATCTCAGCTCGTAATGAAGCAATCTCTTTGAACCGGGTATGTATGGAATCTGCGAGAAATTTCCAGCCCGGATGTCAAAAAATTTAATCGAAAAATTTAATATTTAAAAAGTTTAAATTTCGTATTAGACTTACCTCCCCTTAAATTTCTCCCGCGCCGATATGTCGAGAAATGACGACAGCTGCCTTCCGGTGAATGGAAATCTGTTTTCATTGTCTTTAAAAACACAGAAATTAAATTTTTATCGATTGATTTTTAGTGGATTTTTTGCGTTCTATCCTACGCAGAAATTTGAAATTTATACCAAAATAAAGTAGAATTTTTTCCGCGTATTTCTACACCTGTTACGAATTTGTACGACCGATATTTCGGCAGATCCAATTTTGCTTTTTAAAGGTCCACTTCAATTATTGCTTAAAGTACTCCGTGGTAACCCTGCACCGGCTGATTTGACGGAGCATCCGCCGAGTTTACTGGCAACCATTAGGAGAAACTCGGGAGGATTTCGATAACGTGCATTTTCACCTGCATTCAAAAGGTTGATTGGTTAATTTTAGAATTTAATTAGCCCGTAATTAGGTTAATTACCAACTTTCTCAAAATTTTATGATTTGTTGTTTGATGTGAGGTGTTCAGCTATAAGTACCCAAAATTTCAAGTCTCTAACATGTATAGTTTCTGAGGACGGGCTCTGTGACGGACAGACGGACAGGGTTTCGTCAGATGAACGAAACCCTAAAAATGGAGTTTGGTTTCGTTTTAATATGCAAATGGCCCCCTAAGCAAATTTTACATACATCATTTAAAAGTACACTTTATTTTAAATTGCTTGGTACCAGTAACTTTCTTCTATGATAATTTGTTGAGGAGTTAAGCTACGTTCTGACTTGTATTTTGCCTCCTTCTCTAGTATTCTTGGAAAATCTTTTATTCTGAAATCATCTGCGGTTTATTCACAAAAGAATGAGGGGAATCAACAATGGGTCAGGAGATAAGGAGCTCGACTTTACTTGAAGGAAAGGTTCCTCTTTTGCCGGACATCAGTCCCTGCTAAAGTCGTTAAAAATCAAAGACACCGAAAAGCCACAAAAAACGAAGCCGACTCTGAAATCAGTTAGAAGGATAGTGCGTACGCAGCCTTAGTAGGGGGTGTTTACTTTTTTTTGCACGACTGTAGAAACTGCTTCCGCGGTCAATTCCACTAACACGATGAAAGCAGAACAGTGGTGGGGGAGGAGAGAGAGGTTTGTTTAGAAATCTCTTCTCCCTGATCAAATCATATATTAAAGCCGTTGTAGGATAAAATGTCATTTCATGTTTTTTCACTCCTGTTTATAATTTCAATAGATTCACGGATTGTTTGTCCGAAATAATTCTTCCGAATGCATATAATTCTTGCATTATTGAAGTAAATTTGTAATGTTCTCCTTTTGGTAGAGTCTGGAAAGAGCGGTGCGGATCAATTAAATGGAGTTCCCTTTTATGTTCCTGTATCCGATTCGTTAACTTTAGAGCCGACCAACCGATAATATTCAGGCGGTGTATATTGGAGCTGTTGATCACTTTCTTTGACATATGGAGTGATTTTTATCTCGCGGTACGGGATCAATCTGTGAACTTAGTAAATTCTTCAAATTCGTTGGAAGGGCAGCAATCAAATTTATTTCGAATGGAAAAAGAGCATGTCGCAGTTTTACGAAAAATCCAGTAATGTAATTCAATTTTCCGTATTTCTTCTTTGTTAAGGTGCTCTTGGGAAAATTTTTGGGATTTTGCAAATAACTAATTAATGTATTAATATGATATAGAGGAAACCCTTTCTCTATGCCGATATATTTTATAGTATTGGACTTTTGATGCATTCGTATATTTAAAACATCTTCTTGGGAAATTAATATTTTTAACATCTTTTTTCTGTGTATACTTCCTAAAGGATGTCTCTCTTTTCCTTAGTTTTCAAAATATTTCTAAAATCTATACTGAATTTAATATTTTATGTGTCAAAAGCGGGAGAACTGTGAGTAAGATTTTAATACTTCATGCAAAATTAAGTCTATACTTTACAAATATTTTGAGAACTAAGAAAAAAAGAGACATCTTTTAGGAAATATACACAAAAAAATAGAAGTTAAAAATATTTTTTTCCCGAGGATATATTTTAAGTGTACAAACGCATCAAACGCCCATAGAATTTACATTAGTGAGGGGAAACCGCAAGCTGAGTCACCAGCCCTCTTAAGTTCTGTCCGTAAATTATCACGTGAACGGACTTTAAAAGAGCCTCTTAGATAAAAATTATAAGCTGTAAGTTTGCAATTAAATGGTGAAAAGCTGTCGTACAAAATGGTGTTATTTGATTTGTAGGATTTTTCTGTATACTCTGCGTTCTAGAGTCAGACTACAAAAAACACAGCCATATAATCCAGTTATTTACTTTTTGAATATCAATAGTAAACTTGATATGCGAATCCATGTCGTTGATCTTCTCGACACAATTTCAAAATAAAACTTCTAAACTTATGTTTGAGACAGCAGATCTGAAGACTTAATAGTTTCATTACTGTTAATTATAAATACAGTTAATATATATATATATCGATAGAATTGTGTTGTAAAAGACGAATAATCATACATTGGGGACAGAAAGCAATAATAAATTGCTAATTCGGTTGACACCTTTTCCTCGACGTAGTGGTCCCACATCAGTACCATCTAATTTTAATTCTAAACTTACAGCGACACCAAGAATATTTTAAAAAATTTTTGCTTTTACAATGAAAGTTTAAGGTAACGAAATTCTAACTTCTAAAAAAGTCATTTGTAAATCCCAATGTCAGTCTTCCATTTTATCATTTTAAGAACAGAATATTTCTGTGCCGGAAAGGGTTAAAAAATCGTCTCAATTTGAATGGGAAGGGCTTGAATCTTTAACCCCTTAACGCTCGAATTAAATTACAGTTGAATAATTCAAATTGCTTATTGGCACCACTTTTATGAAAAAGAAATATTCACCTTATTTAATGACAGTAAAAACGATACTAAAATATAGCCAATTTCACTATTTTATAAAACTGGTGGGAATCAAACAATTTGAGTAAAAGACACAAAGCTTGAATATGACGGGAGCGAGAATTAAGGGGTTAAGGCTCACTCATTTGAAAACACTCGCACCGTTATGTTAAAGCTATGGGCAGGTTGTTTTCGAATTTCTTGTTTAAATTTCAATATTTTTAAACGATTTTTTTTTCTTTTACATAAGATAGCTGAGCTCGATCTCTAATGGGCTATTTTGAACTTTTTTGATTTTGGTTGCACATTTTTTTAAATAAAGGTGTTTTCACTTTTGAAACCGTTTCGAAACTGAAAGTACAAATATTAAAAAAAAAAATCTCCAACCAAAATCGAAAAAGTACAAAGATTCGTAAGTGAAAGCACCTTTATTAAAAAATCTGTAACCAAAATCGAAAAATTACAAAATGTCTCTATTAGAAATCAAGGTCAGCTATAATTTGCCAAAAAAAAAAAAAAAAAAAAAAAAGCCTATGGCCAAATTAGTTTGTTTTTCAGAATATGTCTGAGGAATTCATGTAAAAGTCTTTTATTTTTATAAGTGACAGTCCAAATTCCCTTCTATATACATTTTTTCTTACAAAATTGTTTACAATATAGAATATAAATTCTGCACCATCACCCCCCCCCCCCTCCCCAAAAAAAAGAAAAAACAAAACAACAACAACGTTATATTTAATATAAAACAAGCATTTTTATATTGTATCTGAATTCTGTCATCACTTTTGGACTCCTGTGACATAATTTTCACTGTCTTTTCGCTTTCAACTGTACTGAGTCGTAGATTTAAATATGTCCTCCATGACTTACTGATGTTTTGCATAAGAAACCTTCACTTTTTCATGTTTATTGAAAAATAAGTATAAAAGTAAAAATAGTTTTTAAAAACTCAATTTTAGAAGCATTCAATGTTTATCTTCAAAATTACGCTAAATTTGTTTTTACCTAAAACACATTAATTTCGTGCGGTTACCGGAATTGATTATAAAAAATTCTTTTTTTTTTCCGTAAGCAAGTCCCCAACAGCAAGAGATATCGGCTAAAATTCGGCCTGTTATAAGAATTGTCGACAAATAAACGGTAGTCAAATAGAGAAATTAACGCGATGTTTTTTCGGCAATAACAGATGATTCCTCTAGTTATAGGTCAAATGCTAACGTCGGCAGAATATCGAATTGATGTATGAAAGAAATTGATTGGCACATACTGCAAATATAAAATCGGCCGATCTTGTCAGCCGACCAAAATTGAATCATTTTACTAAGAGTGTCGGCGGTAACTCTATCCCCCGTAGTGAAATGTTTCACGTGACATAAACACACCAATATCTTTTGAGATCTTTATCTCGTATCCCCTCAAAATCCTCTATTCACGTTTCGAGGACAAACCAGACCCACTTTTAAGCGAACAAACGTAGGGAACAGAAGTCAAAAATACTTCCGAAGAATTGTTTTTTGGTGAGAATAAATTCCTTATGCACAAATCAATAAACCTTAATCTGTTTAAAATTTGCAGATTCTCGACGATATTTGGATAATAGACTGTAATCGAAATCTAACAACTTTTTAAAAAATTCTTTCTTTTTCTTTTTTATAGTTACGTATAGTCATTCATACTTAAAAATATACTTTGATAAGTATTAAACTTAAACTAATTAATAAATTAAATGAATTAAACTCATTTATTTGTTAAATGATGATATTAAGACTTGCCTTTTTTTTATTATTATTGAGATAAATACGAGAAAATATCTTAAATTAAAAACTACAAACTATTTGCTCTAAATGTATTTTTTAAGTTATGAGTTTAAAAATTCTGAGTATATAAAGGTATTTCTTTAGAAGTTAATTATTTAGAAGCTTATATTTGGAATTAAGAAAATACAACTCTAGAACTGTAATAAAATGAAAGATGATTGTAATGATACATAAAATATTTGAGAAAGTTTTGGAGATTTTTTTCTAAATGTTATGATTTAAATTGTCTTACAGAGAAGTAAAACACATTTTTTGTTCCACATAATGAAAAATCTAACTTTCTAATATTTTTAAAAGTAAAAATAAATAAATAAATAAATAAAAAATAAAAAAAAGGCTGAATAAAGTATTCATTAAAATAATTATTTAGATTTTGAAAAAAAAAATGTATGCATAACCATAATAAAATTAGAAGTGTTAAAGAATGTGATTTTTATAGTTGGGAAACAATGGTAAGTGGAAATAATTTTCATTGTAAGATGCATAAATTGTATTATTAATTTAAATGACTGAAAGTTCGTTTTAATTCAGATAATATATTTTGCTAAATGGCAATATTTTCCATTATAAAATGCAAAAATATTTACCTATCGCTGGTGTAACTAATTAAAATGCAAGAAATTTAGTATTGTTTAAAGTCTAAACATTGCTGTTAGAAGATGTTACAATAAAAATTACAAATAATGACAATTAAATTTTAAATTACAATTAATTTTTCTTTCTAAGATTCAAAAATATTTATACATCAATAGTATTAATAATTGGTAAGAACGTAATTTTTACCTTTAAAAATAATTTTGTTTGCTTTTTACACTAGAAAATTATTGCAATTTAAAATTTAATTGTAATTAAGTACAAGTTTTATATCGAATGCCTTTAACCCTAGAACTACCGGAAATTTTACTCAAGTTTTATAAAAACATTCTACACCAGAATTTTTACTTAAAACTATTTAATTTGTTTATTTAACTTATTATTGTCTGATTTATACATTTAGTTTGTTTTGAAGAAATTTCTGGTTTGAATAAATATTTTGAATGTACATGTCGGGTCCAATGGACCCGTCTGGTAGACGGAAGGTTAACAGCAATTTTTAAGCTTTAAACAAAAACATTTTTTTTAAACGTTTTAATTGGTTATGTAATTTACGTGTAAATATTTTTGCATTTTATTTGTAAGAATAATGCCAATTAGCAATACTTATCCTTTGAATTTAAACGAGCTTTCTTACTTTTAAATAGTATTTAAAAATACATACATAACTACGTTTGTATTACTTAATAATTAACACAATTTGCATAACTACAGACATAACAGACATACACCCCTTAAAATTTTATTAAAAATAGTTAAAATATGATTTAAAAAATATATAAACGTTTCGGCTATTTTCATAGCCCTCATCAGTAAACGAGCAGAGTCACAAAACAGCAAGAGCCACAGCAAACGAAAAAACAGTTAAAACAGTTAAGACCGTGATTTTAACTGTTTTTTCGTTTGCTGTGGCTCTTGCAGTTTTGTGACTCTTCTCGTTTACTGATGAGGGCTATGAAAGTAGCCGAAACGTTTATATATATTTTTAATTATATTTTAATTGTTTTTAATAAAATTTTAATGTGTGTATGTCTGTAGTTATGCAAATTGTGCTAATGTAAATACTTATTTTGCATCTTGCAAATTTTGCTGTATGATATCACTAACTAATCGGCAAAACATCATATGATAAATGATATTGGAATGTTGTCGGTATAAGATTTCCTACTGACCAAATGATCGAAAACAAATAGGCAGAAGCTTCAGAACTGATTCAATAATAATCGGGATGCTATGCTCCTTATCTGCTTTGCCGGGCGGACAAAAAGCCTTTCCCGCCAACCTCAGGGGGTGATATCGTTCGGGCGAAACATAGTCAAATTAGGACATTCGGCGGAAGCTCGGCCAGGGATTATTTGCTGCTTGGGGTGATTTTATAAAATATATATATATTTATTGCGCTTTTTCTTTTTCATGATTGGCAGAATGAATCATCATTTAAACTATCTTTTAAGAATGTCTAAGTTGATTTCTCAACGTATGGGTTAATATTAAACTATTAATTGATAAAAGCTCATTTTTTTACACTCTTTTATTCAACACAACGTGGTTTTTGTATGTTAAGTTGAAATTTAGACTCTTATTTTTAATCCAATTCTTTATAATCTAGAATTATGAAAATTATGTTCAGAGGTGAGTTTCCAAATATAGTTGAACATTTTACTATTTTCAGAAATTAATTATAAATTAAATTAATTTTAAGGTATAGGTACTTTTCGGTTAGCCGGGCGCCAGTGATATATATATACATATATGTATATATACATATATATATATAAACATATACACATATTGTATATATACACACATATATATTTATATGTAAATATGTATGTATCTAAATATGTATATATATCACTGGCGCCCGGCTAACCGAAAAGTACCAAGGTATTTTTTGTTAGCATGCCATAGCTGATCAATCGCCAAATATTCTCACTCTATGCGAGTCGAAACAACAATGGATTTAACCCCTTGGGGACGAGCGACACGTATACGTGCCGCATGAAGCGCTCAGAATTCTTGTTTTTCCTCACCAGTAAAATTTTACTGTACAATTTGCCTTATTTAATCAGCGCATTTTCTCGATTCAACAAGACACAAATTTCTGTTTTTAAAAAACGGTGACAAAAGATTAAAAATTTCGCAAAAGGCTCCCGTCCCGAAGGGGTTAATGATGCGCCAATAAACACTTTCAAAAACAGGACAAATGGCACTGAAACTGCAACAATGAAACATTTTAATGGCAAAAGAGTGGAAAATAAATAAAAAATAAAGAGTGTAATATTTAAAAAAGAGTATGTGTTTATTAATTAATAATTATTATATTAATTAATTTATAATTATACCTTGAGCAATTAATTTAGAAATTCTAAAAGGATAGTTTAAATAATGCTGAATTTTATTCTTTCCCGTTTCCCTATCTAAAAAAGAAACAGAGCCAAAGATATTTAGTTTTTACAAGTTCATTTGCTTGCGTTTTCTACCAAGCGCACAAAAAAAAAAAAAAAAAAAAATCTGAATTTTAAACAATAGAGTTCGGTGCCCAAACGTATTGTAACGGAAATTTTTGAAATCAACATAAATTGCAGTCAAACAAACTGGCGTGATTTTCAAGATAAACATTGAAAGCTTATAAAAGTTTTTTTTTTTTTTTTTTTTTTTACTTTTATACTTTTTAGTATTATACTCTCATAGTTTATTTATAATTTATTTTCTATTTGTTAGCCTTTAAAATGTATTATTGTTGCAGTTATTGCAGCCAGTTAGGATATTTCGGCATGCATTTATTGGCGCTTCACTAAATCCATTGTTTTTTCAACTCTCATACTATTGTTGGCGTCACATAGAGTATTTGGGGATTTATCACCTTTGGCGGGGCGGGGTTATCGAGAAATGCCTAAAAATTGTATTAATTTATAATTAAGTTGAAAAATAATAAAAAGTGGTATTGTCATCAGAAACACGCCTGTGAACGTAATTTTTTAGAATTTTAGCCAATCAAGATGTGGGTTAAAAATCTATTAGAAAATTCCATCTTTACATACAAAATATAGGTTGAGTTTAAAAAAAAAAAAGTGCGTACCAGATACTTATAATGACAGAAGAAAACTGAAACGCTCCAAATTTTAATAACTTGACATTAAAAAAAAAAATGACAAAATATACTTCTTTTAATCATCCAGTAGTTAATTTCGATGAACCTGGTAAAAATTAACTAGCGTCTTCGTTAACATCAAATTCCTCCGCGCAACTTCTCGCGCGCTGGTCTGTTTTGACCATTCGATAAGGTTTGTTTATCGGTTTGTTACTTTCTTCGCTCGTTCTTCGTAGTAAGTAGTTTCGCTATGGTTCGCTGGAGTTAGCCTATTCTCGGGGCTGTGACAGCATGTGTCCAGAAAGAAAAGGATCTTCTGAGAGGCTCGTGACACTTTCTCTTGGAACAGGGGCAGAGGAAACGAAAGTGCAGGAGGGCGGAGATCGTGTCGTAAAAGTGTCAAATCCGTAAGTAATGACTTCGCGCGCTCAGTACAGAATGACCAGATATTCTCCTTTCAATCACACGCCAGTTGATGTAATAGTTCTCTTTTATGCGTATGTTATTTTTTTGTTAGTGCCTTGCTTTCGACATATTTTTAAGTTTTATTTGGATTACCAAATGACGAAAAAGAGGAAAATATTTAGAGAATATTTAAACATTAGTAAGAACTCCATCGAGGCTTATAAATACTCGACGGAAGATCAGAGCTGTGTGTTGTATTTTCTACTTTATTACTTTATATAGAAATATCTTTGGTAAATAAGATTTTTGGAAAGTCCCCACTCCTGGTATATATATATATATATATATATATAATATACACTGCTCAAAACAATGAAAGGATATTGCAGTTTTAGGTGGATTTTGTATCTGGTAAACTGTTTAGCTGATTGATACATGGTCGACAGACATAGTAGGTTATATGAGAATAAATTACACATGTTTGGCAGAAAAAAATGCATTTTATTGCGCATTTGTGTACTAAAGGAAAAAAACACAATTTGTGCATATGAGAAAAAAAGAATAAGAAAAGGTGTTTTCTTCAAAGAAAATCATTTTCAGTAGGGGGTATGGTTTCCACGGGCGGCCAGCAACGTTGAACACCTTTGAGGCATGGACTCAATGAGGCTATTAATGACGAGTTGGGGTATTCTGCCCCACTCTTCCAGAAGAGCTCTCTCCAGTTCTTGGAGAGTTTGTGGGGGTTGTTGGCGGTCAGAAACTCGTCTTCCTAGAGCGTCCCAAACGTGCTCGATTGGATTCATGTCTGGAGAACACGCTGGCCATTCCATTCGAACGATTCCTTCCTCGAAAAGGAAATCCTCCACCAGGTTTGCACGATGTGGCCTGCAGTTATCGTCCATTAAAATGAAGTTACCTCCGATTGCTGCAGCGTAAGGGACTACAATAGGTCTGAGGATCTCATCCCTATATCGGCGACCAGTCAGAGCTCCATCTCGAATGATGTAGAGGTCAGTGCGCCCGTCAATGGAGATGCCACCATACACCAACACTCCTCCACCGCCAAATCTGACACTTTCGTGCACGAACGCAGGATTATTCCTACTGCCACGGTCCCTCCAGATGAAAATACGCCTATTATCCGGATGCACAGAAAAACGGGACTCGTCAGAAAACAGAATATTGCTCCATTCATTTCTCCTCCAGTTGACATGCTCGGTTGCCCACTCCCTGCGGTCGCCTTGATGTTAATCTAACACACACCATCGGTCGGCGAGCATACAGACCTACAGCATGGAGCCGGTTTCGGACAGTCTGAGTTGAAATCGTGGTGCCTGTAGCCGAGCGAAGGTGTTGTTGGAGAAGAGTAGCGTTCATGGTTCGGTGTCTCCGGGCTGTTAACGCTAAATTCCAATCTTCATTGGGCGTTGTTGCCCGTCTACGACCTTGCCCTGGTCTTCCGCCTGCACATCCACTCTCCAAAAAACGGTTCCAAATCCTGGAAATGACACTTTGTGACACTCCAATGGCTTGCGCTACTTCGGCTTGAGTTTGGCCCCCTTCTAACCTACCAACAATTCTCAAAGCTTCTAAATCTGTCAAATGACTTCGCTGAGACATCGTACTCATCGAAACAAAGCAATCACTGAATGCCGATCATCCTTGTCTTCATTCTCTTTTATCCAGTTGAAAGTCAAATTTCAGTCGCTGCCGCTGAAGCGAAGTTTTTGACGTCGAACTCAAAATTTGCATACTCCACAGTTTGAAAACCAGGAAAATTTGCATTTGTGATTCTCTTCTTCTATTTTCGGCAAAAAAAATTTCGTTTATATCTTCATTTTATATAAAACTTCAAATATCCTTTAATTGTTTTGAGCAGTGTATATTACGCTGTTCATTTATTAGATCATATAGATCTAATAAAAATTTTATATAGATCTAATAAAAAAATAAAAAATTGGAGATAATGTATGAACAACAAAATATAAGGGGCGAAGAGGCAGAGGTAGGGTGTATATGCGCTACGCTTATTATTATTGCAAAATATTAGAGTATTTTTTTTTGTTGTTGTTCTTTTTTTATTACGCATTAAGCCCTGTGTATATGCATAGTAGGTTGTGTGTTTAGATTAATATCATGAAACGTCTGTGGAAATTCTCTATCCTATTTATTTATTTTTTTTTTTTCACAAGAAAAGAGGAAGAATGAGAGGGACTGATTCGTTTACTCAGAAGAAATAATTATGATCTAAAAAAGATAATAGCAATTGATATATATATATATATATATTTTAACCAATAATTGTATTTTTGTGAATGTAGAAATAATTTGTTCAACATTCAAGATATAATTTATATAAGCAATTAAAAAACTATTTTTTCTTCTTATTATTATTTTAGTATCCGATAAATATCTACATTTCAGATTCTTATTTAAGTGTTAACACTTAAATGTTTAAATGTTACACTTTTATACAATGTGCTTTCAGCATCAGGTTCTGATAACACAAAATTTTTTGGTTTTCGATTTCAAATAATTAGACATGGGTACTAAAATAAAAAAAAAAGCCTGAATACTAATGTCAAAACATGTATCATCAATGTACACGGTCACTAAAAAAAATTCAATTAATGTCTGTGGGAAAAAAAAAATATTTGGAACATACTATTTTAATAATGTTACACAATTTCAAACATAATAAAACTGATAGACAAGCATTGAGGTGTATTACAAGATGCTTACTGTAGAATATAATATGCATGATGGTTAGCATTCATTTATAGGGCGACAAAAGTAGTACGATGGTCGTACTGCCTATGAGCGGTAAAAGCTGGAAGTGTATTTTTGAATGTGGTAATGCATTTTTATGTTTAGCTAAATTTTTGCATACTTTTGCACATTAATATTAAAAATATACTTTAAGTTAAATGAGGCAAATCCTCTTCACCCCCTTCTCTAAAAAAGAGAAATAATCAAGGGATGGGCCAAAGCCGCTATAAGAGCAGTGTCCTGGCACCTGGCACTTATCACTGACAATGACACAAACAAACAGATTTTTTTGAACTAGGTGTAAAATAGTATTGTTGGATGCTGGACTGGATTAATTTCTGCTTGGAAAGAAATATGTTCATGCATTTAAAAATATTAATTATATATTTAAATAATAATATTAATTAATACAAATTATATACATATAAACAAAAATATTAATTAATACAAATTACTTACATTTAAACAAAAATATTAATTTATTATTTAAATAATATTTATATAAATTATGTATATTTAAATAATATTATTATTTAATATAAATTATATACATTTAAACAAATATTAATTAATATTAATTATATATTTAAATAATAATATTACTTAATATAAATTATACATATTTAAATAATAATATTATCTATATATATTTAAATATTGACATTAATTAATTATATGTAAATATTAATATTATCTATATATATTTAAATATTGATATTAATTATTTATATTTAAAATCAATATTAATTATATATTTAAATAGTAATAATAATATAAGGAAAAGAAGAATTTTTTTAATTATACTAATCTTCCACTACTTTATAATTACAGGTGAATTAGTAAAAAGAATAATAGTAAATTAATAGCGATTTTTATATATGAAGATAGTGCTTGATTTTAAAAGATGAGAATTAAATATCAAATTAGTAGAATTTACTAATCTCTTACAACACTAACATAAAAATATTTTTAATGTAAGTGTCGGAGATATTGCATTTTAATAAATGTTCATTTAATTATTAAAAAATAGCTTATATGAATTCAAAAAAATATTTTAATTATGGAAATTTATTTAAAATAAAATTTTATGTAATAAAAATTATTAATTTTCATTTAAGTTAATTTTAATTTAATTTTGTTTACTTAATTGTAAGTAAAATTTAATTTAATTATCTAATTGACAATAAAAAAATACAAAGCAGCTGATCTTTATATGTTTATAATTATTCTTTATTAACTAATTCAATAAAGATCAAAACAAATCTCTATAAAAAATAAAACACCAGCAAGTACGCAACTTAAAACCTAACGATTGAAAGGTTTTGCTTTAAACCAAAATGTTACGCCGATCATACACGGCTTTATCTTTCAACAAAGTTCCCCGGAGAAAACGTGCGAATGTTCCCAAGGAGACCTGCGCACGAGAAGTTACGCGGAGGAATTTTGATGCTGACGAAGACACTAGTTAAAAATTAATTATCCTCGTGTAAGTGTACGGCCCAGAAATACATATTTACACTTTATTTTGAAAACGGGGAGGACTTAATACCATACAGGTGCTCACCCGTTACCTTGAATTTGTATTTTAAGATATATAATTCTTTAACGGGGTTTATTATGATTTTGGTAGTATTCTTTTAATTTTACTGGCATGACTAGAATAATTTTATGGGTTAGTGTAAAATAGAAAAGGATAAGCTTTCAAGTAATGGACACATTTAATTGTATTTGCTTTAATGATTATTTTCCAATTATTAAAATCGCTTTTTTTATTACATTCATCTATCGACACTTCGACAGTATTTAAAAAAATCTCCAACTCACAGTTCTCATCGGTAAAAACAATTTACTTTTAATAACAGAAGTAAACTGAAACGCTCATAATTCCAGCAACTCGACACATTATTTGCAATAAAGGTCAACAGGCAATAGATAATTGTTTTCATGATTGTATTTAGAACCAGAATTTAATGGAACAAAATATCCATTTTCAAATAAATTTAACCATTGGGATAGCGATAATTTTTATAAAAATAATTTATGGGAATACTTAATTCTTCAAATTAAATATTGTCAATAACAAAACATAAATGTATTAATTATTTTAGATAAAAGATTTAGAATGGTGAATTTCAGAGAATTACGGTTGTCAAATTATTGTGTTAATTTGGAGTTCAGAGCGGCTAGTGTAAAAAAAAAAAGGTTTTGCATATCAATGCATGAAATCTTATTTCCCGTTACCATTAAGAGTTAAATTTCTTGAAATTATATTGCTTGCAGTAATTAGTAATAGAAATATAAAAATAAAGAAACTGCAGGTTGAATATTTTTTTTAATACTTAAAAAAAAAAAGATTTAAAATAAAATTGAAGAACTTACGTTCGAAAACCCAGATCTGAAGATTTAATAATTCCATTAATACATTAATAAAAAATGTAACTAATATTTATAGCATTCTTTTATTTTACTGTAGGAATTATTTTGTAAAAGACAAATAATGATACAACGAAGACAGGAATAGGCAGATTTTTAACTCATGTGGGTGATTCTATGAAAATAGGCGAAAAGGATGAAAGCGGAATATATTTAAATTTTTTTCAATAGAAAAACATAATACTTTTCTTTAACATATAGTTCACGCAAGATTTTATTAAATTAGCTCAAAAAATGAAAACATTCATTAAAAAATACATTAAAAAAAACCCCTATAAAATATCATTCCCTTACATTCAACCACTACCACCCAAAAATACAAAAATATCATTTCTTGCCGAAATACTTATACTTCTTTTTGTCTGATTTAGTCTTTTAATAGGAACTCATAAAGTATTATTATTATTATTTTTTTTTTTTTTTTGCACATGTAATTTTTATTTGATAAAAAAATTGCAACACAAATTTCAGATCATTCCCTCACTCATTATTTACTCAGGATGTTTCAGATAGGTGGCACTACTGTAGACTGAAACACTGTACGTACATATACTGAGCACATGCACTTAACTGTCTGTAAAACAATTTTTATCCATCCTGGAGATATAGTTTGGTACATCAGGTAGAATTGATTTTGTTGGGCGAGTGTTGAGATATAAAATTACATCAATCATTCAATACTTGAAAGATGATTAAACATTAAAACAGATGCTAACAATAAAGTACTTTCATCTGATACTAAGCCATCATCAGGATTTTAAAATTTAAACAGTTCTTAGGACGCCAGTTGTCCATAACTTATTCACAAAACCGTTGCTTGAAAACGTACAGTCGTTTGAAAATATAAGTAAACATCCCTTACTAACTCTGTAAAAAATTACCGTAGCAGAAAGTTACTGGTACCACACGATTGGTAATAAAGTCTACTTTTAAATGATGCATATAAAATTTGCTTAGGGGGGCCATCTACATATTAAAATGAACCATAACTTTGCTTTTTTTTCAATAGCAGTACACAATTCTGACAGCATAAATGAACTCTACACCCTTCATTTAGCCTAAAAATAAATTGTTATAGAATTCGTACGATAAGTTTCCGAGAAATTAATTATTTTAAAAAGAGCGTATTTTAGGGGCTGTATGCAAATTGAAGTTCGGTACTCGATTGTTGTCCCAGAGAGCCCCCCTTCTTGATCAAGGCAACTTAAGAATCACTCATGCTGTCATTGATGACTGGTAGATTATAGGATAGCATAAGAAATTTCAAAATATCCAGTCACTTCTATCATTGATGGCCCCTTAAACTATCATTTTGCCGTTTTTTAAGCATAATTTGAAAACTACTTGGAAGAAAAATATGAAAATTTTGATTTACATAAAGGAGGACTTAATAAATCTAAATCCATCAAAAAATTGTAGGTTGCAATTCATAATTTTTTCGACAATTAATTTCATAATTCATATCATAAAATTATAAAAATCGCAAATTCCACGTAATTATGTTTGGTATTTTAATATTATTGCTACACTAAAAATTAGCACATTAGGGGTATAATTTCAGGAGATATTAATGAAAATATGGAAATGTAATTTAATATTAGAAGCACTAAATTTTGAATGTTTGTAATTCAAAAGCGTATCATTCAAATGACTTGAAATTTGGTGTCTAGGTATAGTGTGAAAAGAAAAAAATTGAAATATCTTGTTAAAATTGGGTATTGCCTTTGAAAAAAATGAAGTTTGAGTTCGTTTTAACATGTAGATGACCCCCTAAGCAAATTTTATATACTTCATTTAAAAGTAGACTTTATTTCAAATCGCTCGGTACCAGTAACTTTCTTCTACGATAATTTGTTGAGGAGTTAGTAGGGGGTGTTTACTTTTTTTCCACTACTGTGCAACCTGCTTCCATTTGTCGACTCCACCAAAACAATGAAAGCAGAACAGTGGTGGGGGAGGAGAGAGAGGTTTGTTTAGAAATCCCTGCTCCCTGATCAAACTATCCATATATTAAAACCGTTGTAGGATAAAATGTCATTTCATGTTTTTTCGCTCCTGTTTATAATTTCAATAGATTCACGGATTGTTTGTTCGAAATAAATCTTCCGAATGTATATAATTCTTGCACTATTGAAGTAAATTTTTAATGTTCTTCTTTTGGTAGAGTCTGGAAAGAGCGGTAGCGGGTCTATTAAATGGGAGTTCCCTTTCATGTTCCTGTATCCGATTCGTTAATGTTAAAGTCGACAAGCCGATAATACACTGCTCAAAACAATTAAAGGATATTTGAAGTTTTATATAAAATAAAGATATAAACGAAATTTTTTTTGCCGAAAATAGAAGAAGAGAATCACAAATGCAAATTTTTCTGGTTTTCAAACTGTGGAGTATGCAAATTTTGAGTTCGACGTCAAAAACGTCGCTTCAGCGGCAGCGAATGAAATTTGACTTTCAACTGGATAAAAGAGAATGAAGACAAGGATGATCGGCATTCAGTGATTGCTTTGTTTCGATGAGTACGATGTCTCAGCGAAGTCATTTGACAGGTTCAGAAGCTTTGAGAATTGTTGGTAGGTTAGAAGGGGGCCAAACTCAAGCCGAAGTAGCGCAAACCATTGGAGTGTCACAAAGTGTCATTTCCAGGATCTGGAACCGTTTTTTGGAGAGTGGATGTGCAGGCCGAAGATCAGGGCAAGGTCGTAGACGGGCACAATGCCCAATGAAGATCGGTATTTAGCGTTAACAGCTCGGAGACACCGAACCATGAACGCTAATCTTCTCCAACAACACCTTCGCTCGGCTACAGGCAGCACGATTTCAACTCAGACTGTCCGAAACCGGCTCCATGCTGTAGGTCTGTATGCTCGCCGACCGATGGTATGTGTTAGATTAACATCAAGGCATCGTCGCGACCGCAGGGAGTGGGCAACCGAGCATGTCAACTGGAGGAGAAATGAATGGAGCAGTATTCTGTTTTCTGACGAGTCCCGTTTTTCTGTGCATCCGGATAATAGCAACACCCACTTGACATAAAGCCTTTGGGCGATTTTGTGACGTCACTCTTAGACGACCTACGTTCTTTTTCCCCGGTGGAACTCTGCCCTTTTCTTTGAGCGTTGAAAAATTATTAACTGTTATTTAACTTGTAAATTTTTCCACTACATAGTCTTTTTAAATAGAATTAAATTAAAACACTTTTTTTTCCATGTCCTTCCTACTTTGTAAACAAAGGTTAATTTTTAAGTACATATATAACAATTTATTTAAAGATTTTCCTAATCAGTTATATTCCAATTTTACGAAATACACATTAGTAAATAAAAAATTAAATATTTGGCTAGAGATTTTTTATTTACACTAGGTAAATCAGATTAATTTTAAAAAAGAAAATTAATAAAACATTAATGCATTAATTTTATATTAAAAAAGTAATTATTGTGAAAAAATATAACTCAGACGTATCTCATAAAAAATCACTTTCAAAAATCATCTTTTAGTGAAACTAATTTGTATTTTCAACTTTTTTTTTTTAAATCTCAAGCGCTGTTTAACATTTTTATAGATAATGGGAAAATCAATTTATAATGAGGTAAGTGATTTTTATCTTGATAAATCTTTTATGCATTTACTTATTTATATGTTTTATCTGCTTTTGATGTATTGTTTACAAAGTATGTAAGTTATTTTGATAATGTTGAATATAAGGTAGCTTTAAATATAAAAAAGCATAAAGTAATATTGCTATGTTTATTACTCTTAATTCTATAGATAATAATAATGTTTAATAATATGTAATTTGTTGGGCATTATATTTTAATTTTAACAATCAAATCAAGCTTCAAAATACATTAAATATCGTAAAAACTTATGATTATTATTTATCATTCATATTCGATAAATGTTAAAATATGTCCAGAACTGAAGCATAAGAATTAAAATACCAACAAATTAAGAATTAAGCGTTTAGTGAAATTAAAAAGTAATAAAATAAACAGTAATGCTAAAATTATTCATTATTTATTGTAGTTTAATTTAATTGAAAAAATATCATGTTTTATTTACTTATATCGTTATTATTTATCCTAAAACTTAAAAAAAAAAAATAGTATGCCAGATGAAATATTCCCTTAATTTTCAAACCATTATTAAATACATCTGATGAAACACATACGTGAAATCTATAAAGATTCATAAACATGTTCCATATACAAATTGGCAATAAAGTCAATATTATAGATGGAGATTTTTAGGGAAATTCAAGATAATTTTGTCAGTATATGGCAACTAATAAAAGTGAATATTTCATTATCTGAAAACGATATGCATTTTACATAAGCTAGAATATTAAATTTTTAGATTTGATAAATTTTGAAATATGTATGGTACCAAAAAATGTTAAATTAAAAGACAAAAATTAAACATCAAAATTTTTAATAATATTATGCATTATTCAAAAATGTTTAAAACTCACTTTGATTATTGAAATAATAATAATAATAAAAATAACATTAGATTGACACATCTGACTTAAAAAAAAAAATGAACATCAATTTTACCTATCTGACTTAAAAACAAGTATTAGTATTTATTCTATAATTTAAACAACTGAAATATTTAAAGAGAAAATGTAGTATATAAATTGGCAATAAAGTTATCATAGTTTTATACATGGACTATAAATTTTATTAATATTTCATAAGTTTTAAAATACATGGAATAATAAAATTCGGGAATTAAAATACCAATAATTTTAAAAATGGGCGTTTAGAAAAATTAAAAACTAAGGGGAAAAAATAAATTGTAATAATGGAATTATTCGTTATTTTATATAGTTTCATTAGATTAAAAAAAATCATGTTATATATTTTTTAAAATCTGACAATCATATTTATTATAAAATTATATTAAAACAACAAAAACAATACGACATAAGAAATTCATTAAATATCTCATTAAATGAAATATTCCTAATCTTCAAAGTATTATTTAAAAAAAAAAACCTAATTAAAAACCTAATTATTATTTATAATAGCAATCTGTAATTTGTTGGACATTATTATTATTTTGACGATCAAAGTAAACTTTAAACTACATTAAATATTTTTTAAATGTATTATTATTACTAATTATCCATATTTTATATACTTTTTACTGTATAATTTTTTACTATATCATTATATTTACATGTATGACTAAAATATTATTTTCTGTATTTTGCTATGATTTAATTAAAATTTCAAAAATAATATGTCAAAGTAAGTATTATTCAATTAATCTTTAAACCATTAAAATAATAATAATGTAAGTAAAGCAATGCTTTCTTGGTAACTATGACTATATATTTCACCCGAATAAGACATGTTTTATACATAATAGATATTAAATATTTTAATTTCATTAAGTTTAAAATATGTCGAGGTACATAAATTATTAACATAAAGACTAAAGCTAAATTATTAAAAATTTAATAATAATAATAATAGAATAGAATAAATAAATGACAGCAATAAATATATGCATTATTTAACGTAGTTTAAAGTGTAAGAGCATTGATATCATATACACATAAATGTTTATAGTTAATACATACAATTATTTTAACACAATAACAAAGTAGTGAAATTGCTTTTCTGTTCTTTCGTTTTAAAAATCAGTATCATGACCTAAACGATAAGATTTCAAGAATTCCGCACTTTAAAAGGTAGTCCAATAAATGAATGATTAATTAATAAATGAATTCAACCAATCTGATTTCTTAAAATAATATGTATAAGGCAGCTATTTTATATTAACAATTGTTATTATTACTACCACTAAATGAAAATACACTTATGCTTCAGTCATGTTTACGTATACAAATATAAGAATATTTATAAAAAAAAAAATGAGCCGGTAAAAAACAACATAGCATAATTGCATTCAGAAATAATGAAATATTACATATTAAACGCCTACCTCCCCCACTTCCCCCAAAGAAAAAAAAAACACTCACATTAAGTTTCAGAACACGTGGTGACTTGTATATCTTATATTCAACACATCAAAAGCAGGTAAAAAATACTAGAGGGTTCACATATAAATAAATAAATTTATGCAATATTTAAGATTAATCAAGATAAAAATCTTACCTTATTATCAAATGTTTTCCTATTATCCAACAATGCTTTAGAACAAAACATTCAATTTCAACATCGATGAAATACACGTTCAAGCAAGCAATGGTACTATGCTATTGTTATAAGAAGAAGGGAGAAGGAGGTGAGGTTGAAAACCAGTTTAGTTGGATAGATCGGACGGTCCACCGGTCCACTGTTAATGACGTTAGTGGAATCCCGGAGGAGCGCCAAATGGCTTTGTAAGAGTTCAAGTAGGTGTTGATAATAGGCGTATTTTCATCTGGAGGGACCGTGGCAGTAGGAATAATCCTGCGTTCGTGCACGAAAGTGTCAGATTTGGCGGTGGAGGAGTGTTGGTGTATGGTGGCATCTCCATTGACGGGCGCACTGACCTCTACATCATTCGAGATGGAGCTCTGACTGGTCGCCGATATAGGGATGAGATCCTCAGACCTATTGTAGTCCCTTACGCTGCAGCAATCGGAGATAACTTCAATTTAATGAACGATAACTGCAGGCCACATCGTGCAAACCTGGTGGAGGATTTCCTTTTCGAGGAAGGAATCGTTCGAATGGAATGGCCAGCGTGTTCTCCAGACATGAATCCAATCGAGCACGTTTGGGACGCTCTAGGAAGACGAGTTTCTGGCCGCCAACAACCCCCACAAACTCTCCAAGAACTGGAAAGAGCTCTTCTGGAAGAGTGGGGCAGAATACCCCAACTCGTCATTAATAGCCTCATTGAGTCCATGCCTCAAAGGTGTTCAACGTTGCTGGCCGCCCGTGGAAAACATACCCCCTACTGAAAATGATTTTCTTTGAAGAAAACACCTTTTCTTATTCTTTTTTTCTCATATGCACAAATTGTGTTTTTTTCCTTTAGTACACAAATGCGCAATAAAATGCATTTTTTTCTTGCAAACATGTGTAATTTATTCTCATATAACCTACTATGTCTGTCGACCATGTATCAATCAGCTAAACAGTTTACCAGATACAAAATCCACCTAAAACATCAATATCCTTTAATTGTTTTGAGCAGTGTATTCAAGCGGTGTATATTGGAGCTGTTGATCATTTTCTGTGACAAATGGAATGATTTTTATCTCGCGGAACGGGGTCAATCTGTGAACTTAGTAAATTCTTAAAATTCGTTGGAAGGGCAGCAGTCAATTTTATTTTGAATGGTAAAAGATCATGTCGCAGTTTTACAAAAAATACAGTAATGTAATTCATTTTCCGGTATGTCTTCTTTGTTAAGGTGTTCTTGGGAGAATTTTTGGGATTTTGCAAATAACTAATTAATATATTAATATGATAAAGAGGAAACCCTTTCTCTATGGCGATATCTTTTATAGTATTAAGGGGGCTGGTCATTCACTTTCGGAATTCTCCCGTAATGTTAAGTCTGTGTTCTTTTGATGAATTCGTATATTTAAAACATCTTCTCGGAAAATTCATATTTTTAACATCTTTTTTCTGTGTACTCTTCCTAAAGGATGTCTCTTTTTTTCTTAGTTTTCAAAATATTTCTAAAATCTATACTGAATTTAATATTTTATGTATCAAAAGCGGGCGAACTGTGAGTAAGATTTTAATACTACATACAAAATTAAGTCTATACTTTACAAATATTTTGAGAGCTAAGAAAAAAAGAGACATCTTTTAGGAAATATACACAAAAAAATAGAAGTTAAATTATTAATTTCCCGAGGATATATTTTAAGTGTAGGAATGCATCAAACGCCCATAGAATTTACATTAGTGAGGGGAAACCGGAAGCTGAGTGACCAGCCCTCTTAAGTTCTGTCCGTAAATTATCACGTGAACGGACTTTAAAAGAGCCTCTTAGATAAAAATTATAAGCTGTAAGTTTGCAATTAAATGGTGAAAAGCTGTCGTACGAAATGGTATTATTTGATTTGTAGGATTTTTCTGTATACTCTGCGTTTTTGAATCAGACTACAAAAAACACAGCCATATAATCAAGTTATTTACTTTTTGAATATCAATAGTAAACTTGATATGCGAATCCATGTCGTTGAACTCCTCGACACAATCTCAAAATAAAACTTCTAAACTGATGTTTGAGACAGCAGATCTGAAGACTTAATAGTTTCATTACTGTTAATTATAAATACAGTTAATACATACATACATATATATATATATATATATATATATATCGATAGAATTGTGTTGTAAAAGACGAATAATCATACATTGGGGACAGAAAACAATAATAAATTGCTAATTCGGTTGACACCTTTTCGTCGACGCAGTGGTCCCACATCAGTACCATCTAATTTTAATTCTAAACTTACACCGACACCAAGAATATTTTTTAAAAATTTTGCTTTTACAATGAAAGTTTAAGGTAACAAGTTTCTGACTTCTAAAAAAGTCATTTGTAAATCCCAATGTCAGTCTTTCATTTTATCCTTTTGCGAACAGAATATTTTTTTGCCGGAAAGGGTTAAAAAATCGTCTCAATTTGAATGGGAAGGGCTTGACTCTTTAAGGGAGCTCTTCACCCATTTGAAAACACTCGCACCGTTATGTTAAAGCTATGGGCAGGTTGTTTTCGAATTTCTCGTTTAAATTTCAATATTTTTAAACGATTTTTTTTCTTTTACATAGGATAGTTGAGCTCTATCTCTATTAGGGCTATTTTGAAATTTTTCGATTTTGGTTGGAGATTTTTTTTTTTAAAGTTGTTTTCACTTTTGAAGCCGTTTCGAAAGTGAAAGTACATTTATGAAAAAAAAAAAATCTCCAACCAAAATCAAAAAAGTACAAAGATTCGTAAGTGAAAGCACCTTTAATAAAAAATCTGAAACCAAAATCGAAAAATTACAAAATGTCTCTATTAGAGATCAAGGTCAGCTATAATTTGCAAAAAAAAAAAAAAACCTATCGCCAAATTAGTTTGTTTCTCAGAATATGTCTGAGGAATTCATAAAAATTCTTTTATTTTTATAAGTAACAATCCAAATTCCCTTCTATATACATTTTTTTCTTACAAAATTGTTTACAATATAAAATATAAATTCTGCACTATCACCCCCCCCCCCCAAAAGAAAAAACAAAACAACAACAACATTATATTTAAAATAAAACAAGCATTTTTATATGGTATCTGAATCATGTCATCACTTTTGGACTCCTGTGACATAATTTTCACTGCCTTTTTGCTTTCGACTGTACTAAGAGTATGAGTCGTAGATTTAAATATATCCTCCATGACTTACTGGTATTTCGCATAAGAAACTTTCACTTTTTTATGTTTATTGAAAAACTAGCAAACCCCGCGGCTTTGCTCGCGTAATATTTGAAATATGTCAAGTGATATTTATATGTCTAATTTTTATTAAAAGGTACTAACTAAATTTTTGTTTTATTAAAAGGTAATTTTTTATTTTATTAAAATTTTTTTCTATTAAAAGGTACTTATTACTTTTAGGAATAATTCAAAAATTACTATTTAAAACACAGTTTGATTAAACATCATTATTTACACTGCAATGGCAGAAATGAGACTTAAATTAATAAAATGAAATAAAACTAAATAATTGATAATTTAGAAAATATTTTGAAACTTTTATGCTCAATTAATACGCCCATTTCAGTATTCATTTGAAGTTTTGAATTTTTTAGAAAGCATCTTCTTACATCTTAAAATTAACCATCATGTCAAATTCCAAGTCCTACCACCTCTCTCAACATAAAGGGCTATGTTGAAACAGGAACTGTCACCATTAATTTGCCAACATAAATTTTAAAATAGGTTTGTTATTTCCTAATATTCCACAGAAACGTAATTTAAAAAGCTTTTAAAGCCCTTTTTTAGAACGTTTGTTGTTCCTGTGAACTCCAGGTGGTAGAATCACGGCATAAAATATAGCCTGTGTAGGATCAGAGACTGTTACCATTGATTCGCAACTATTACTTTTATAATCGGTTTATATTCCCTGAAATTGTATAGAATCGTAATTTAGAACTTATTTAGAATGCTTTTCACACCTCCCCTTCGCTTCACCCCTTTTTAATTCGAATTTATTTTCGACGTTCCTTCGAGGGCATTTATATTTTATAAGTAACTACCATGCGATATTTAAAGTTTCAAGCCTTTTCAGTATCACAGGAATCGCAATTTAGAAAGTTTTTAGCTCCTGCAACCTCTGGTGGTAGTGGAACAGACATAAAATATAGCTTATGTTTGAGCAGGTTCTATCACCAAAATTTGTCATCATTACTTTTTTTTTATCGGTTTGGTAATTCTTAAGTTTGCTTAAAAATTGTAATTTATAACGCTTTTCACTCACTTCATTTTTTTTTAATTTGGAATTTTCTTTCGACTGTTCTTAGAAAGCAGTTGCATCTTGTAAGTAAATACCATGCCATACTTCAAAGTGTTAGACCCCTCAGTTGAGCAAAAAATGCAAATTAGAACATGTTTTGCTTTTGCAACCCTCAGATGGTAGTGACAGCAACTTAAAATATAACCTATGGTATAGCAGGGACTGTCACCATTGATTTGCAACCATTACTTTTGAAATAGCTTTGGTATTTCCTTAGATTGAGTTGAAATCGCAATTTAGAATGTTTTTAGGACGCTTTTTGCGCATTTTTACCCCTTTTTAAATTTCCAATTTTTTCGAAACTATTCTTAAAGATCATTTATATCTAATAAATATGTACCTTGCCTAATTTTAAGTTGCCAGCCCCTATCGATCACAAAAATCGAAGTTTAGAACGTTTTTTTGCTCCTGCAACGTCTTGGTGATAGTGATACCGACATAAAATAGCGTCTATGTTAGAGCAGAGGTTGTCAGCATCAATTTTCTACCATTACATCTAAAATCAGATTAATTCTTCCTGAGATATTGCCGACAAATCGGCATTTAGAACGTTTTTAGAACGCTTTTCGCGCATTTTGCTCCTGCATCTCCTCTGGGGTAGTGGAAACAGATATAAAATATAGCTCATCTTGGAGCAAGATCTGTCACCATCATTTTTACACCATTATATTTGAAATCGGTTCAGTACTTCCTGAGATTGCATAGAAATCGCAATTTAGAAAGTTTTTTATACCGCTTTTTGCGCATTTTGACCCCCTTGTAAATTTCGATTTTTTTAGGAAATGTCCTTAGAGATCATTGATATCTTATAACTAACTACCATTCCAAATTTCACGATTCTAGGCCCTTCCGTAACGCAAAACCCGCAATTTAGAACTTTTTTTCCTGCACCACCTTTGGGGTAGTGGCACCGACATAAAACATAGCCTATGTTGGAGCAAGGGTTGTCACCGTCATTTTGACACCGTTATTTTGACACCATTATTTTTTAAATCGGTTTGGTATTTCCTGAGATTGTGTAGAAAACAGCATTTAGAACGTTTTTTAGAACGATTTTCGCGCTTTTTCACCCCTTTCAAATTTCGAATTGTTTACGAACTGTTCTTAGAAATCCTTTATATCTAATAAGTAGCTAATATTTCAAATTTCATATTTCTAGGCCCTTCGGTAACGCAAAAATCGCATTTTTAGAATGTTTTTTGCTCCTGCACCCCCTTTCGGGTAGTGGCACCGACATAAAACATAACCAATCTTGGAGCAAGCGTTGTCACCATCATTTTGACACCAATATTTTTTAAATCAGTTTGGTATTTCTTGAGATTGTGTAGAAACTACCATTTAGAACGTTTTTTAGAACGCTTTTTGTGCATTTTCACCCCTTTTAAATTTCGAATTGTTTAAGGACTGTTCTTAGACATCATTTATATCTTATAAGTAACTAATATTCAAAATTTCACATTTCTAGGCCCTTCAGTAACGCTAAAATCGCATTTTTAGAAAGTTTTTTGCTCCTGCACCCCCTTTGGGGTAGTGACACCGACATAAAACATAGCCTATCTTGGAGCAAGCGTTGTCACCATCATTATGACACCAACATTTTTTAAATCGGTTTGGTATTTCCTGAGATTGTGTAGAAACTACCATTTAGAACGTTTTTTAGAACGCTTTTTGTGCATTTTCACCCCTTTTAAATTTCGAATTGTTTAAGGACTGTTCTCAGACATAATTTATATCTTATAAGTAACTAATATTCAAAATTTCATATTTCTAGGCCCTTCAGTAACGCTAAAATCGCATTTTTAGAAAGTTTTTTGCTCCTGCACCCCCTTTGGGGTAGTGACACCGACATAAAACATAGCCTATCTTGGAGCAAGCGTTGTCACCATCATTATGACACCAATATTTTTTAAATCGGTTTGGTATTTCCTGAGATTGTGTAGAAACTACCATTTAGAACGTTTTTTAGAACGCTTTTTGTGCATTTTCACCCCTTTTAAATTTCGAATTGTTTAAGAACTGTTCTTAGACATCATTTATGTCTTATAAGTAACAAATATTCAAAATTTCATATTTCTAGGCCCTTTAGTAACGCTAAAATCGCATTTTTAGAACGTTTTTTGCTCCTACACCCCCTTTGGGGTAGTGGCACCGACAAAAGATATAGCCTATGTTCTAAGTTGGACTAACACCATCATTTTGATACCATTACTTTTGGAATCGGTTCGGTAGTTCCAGAGCTTACCTCCTACAAATAAACAATTTTTTCCTCTTTATAATAGGAGTATAGATAAGTATAAAAGTAAAAATAATTTAAAAAAACTCCCTTTTAGAAGCATTTACTGTTTAGCTTCAAAATTACGCTAAATTTGTTTTTACCTAAAATACATTAATTTCGCGCGGTTTTTATTTTTTTTTTATTATTATTATTTTTTAACGCTAGTTTAAAAGCGTAAGTAAGCAAGTGATTTTATAAAAAGTATATATTTATAGCGCCTTTTTTCTTTTTTATGATCGGGCAGAATGAATCATCATTTAAACTATCATTTTAGAATTTCTAAATTGATTGCTCAACGTATGGGTTAATATTAAACTATTAATTGATAAAAGCCCATTTTTTTTACACTCTTTTATTTAACACAACGTGGTTTTTGTATGTTAAGTTGAAATTTTATACTCTTATTTTTAATCCAATTCTTTATAATCTAGAATTATGAAAATTACGTTCACAGGTCAATTTCCAAATATAGTTGAACATTTTATTATTTTCAGAAATTAATTAAAAATTAAATTAATTTTAAGGTATTTTTTTGTTAGCATGCCACAGCTGATCAATCGCCAAATATTCTCACTCTATGCGAGTTGAAACAACAATGGATTTCATGATTCGCCAATAAACACTTTCAAAAACAGGACAAATGGCTCTGAAACTGCAACAATGAAACATTTTAATGGCAAAAGAGTAGAAAATAAATAAAAAATAAAGAGTGTAATATCTCTATTCTAAAAAAAAAAAAAGTACCTACCGCTGTCACAGCTGCCGGTTTTGAATTTTTTGTTACCGAAGGTCTTTCTTCGTTAATATTAAGAAAAATAATGCATACAAAAATATGAAAATCGGTAGCATTATACAGAAATGTTTGATAAACACGCTGATGTAGACAGTTTTCAAATCGAAGAATTAGTTTAAGATATATTTAATGCTAAAGTTGGACAAAATCGTTCCACTAAAAAAGTTTTATAGGAACAAAAACTATTCATGGGAATTTAATCATTTTTAGACCATTTTATACGTTTGAAGTTCCCGGTGTGCAGACTGTATTTCTTTTTTTAATTTGACTCATTTTTTGAGGTTTTATTTCTATTTTAAATTCAAATTTTCAGCATTTCGAGAGATATTTTGTACTTATTTTAGAAAATTGTACTAATTTAACCTGTTGCCAACTGTACAAACAGCGCAAAGAATAATTCAAATTAAAAATGCAAAATTGCTTCAAATTAAAAAAATATATATATTTATACGTGTGACTATTATAAACAGAAAAAAACATTTGGAATTAGAATTAAATAATTATGTACAAAAAGCAGAAACTTATTAAAAATTACGTTATAAAAACTATATTTACATGTGAATCTTAAGAGAGAAAGGAAATTGCAAAATTATAAATTCATTAACAAGCGTTAGAAGTCTTAAATAGGAGAAATTACGTCACATTACAGTTATTACATAAAATGAACACAAAATACTATTGCAAAACAGTTTAAATTTAGAAATTGCGCTAGACATTTATTTGATATTTTGAGAGGATACTTTTCAACTATTTTTGTTAGGAAAGCGCAAATAATATGTAATTTCTAACAAAAGTATTTTCACGTGAATATTAAAAAGAGAAAGAATAGTTTGGTCAAAATTATGTCAGATTAAAAACGATTACCGTAATTTCGGGTGTATAGCCCGCGGATCAAACAATCGTGTTTCCACCCAGAAATTTTTAAAAATAAAATATAACTATATAGATCACGGTAAATATTGGTTTTCAAATACTGAATAAAATTTCTGGGTCCAAACTGAATTGTTTGATCTGCGGGCTATACACCGGAAATTACGGTAATTCAAAATGTCTTATTTAAAAGAACTTTCTTTTCGCTTTGTTAAAAAATACTGGGAGACAAAGACTCTGTTTACTTAATTCCTTTTATATTAGCTTATTTTGAAATGTTTAAATGATTTTACTTAATCAAAGACGAAAACAGCGATTATATCTTTGGTACTACTTAGTTATCCCGTCGACCAAAAATCTATCATTCGCCAAACTATAAGATTAAATGCCAATAATGACTGATTGTAAATGTCACATTAACTTGACTTTAAGCAAGTTACACGTGTCTACGTCATCAAGTTATTTTTATTTCGACGTTTTATTTGTATTTTTATTAATGTTGCACTAATTTATTTGTTCTTTCGTTATTTAAAATAAAAATTATGTCAATTTGCATAATTTGGCGAGTGGTTTGGCGATTTATATAATTTGGCGAAATTGGTCGACGGGATAATCAAGTAGTACCACAAAGAATTTGGCCTTAAAACTCCCCAATCAAAGAGAAATGAATAGAAATCCGTTTATAGGGAGATCGCCACTGTTTTTTAAATTAATAGGGGGCTCGGCCCCCTAGTAATTACGCTCCCTAGTAATTACCCCTAGTAGCTACGCTCGCCAACCCCCGTTCAGACACCGCAGACTCTAAATGCACGCTAATTTGATCGGCTTTAAAAATACTTCGAAAGATTGAGTTATAATTTAAAAAACAGCAGCGATCTCCCTATAAACGGATTTCTATTCATTTCTCTTTGATTGGGGAATTTTAACGCCAAATCCGCTGCGGTACTACTTGATTATCCCGTCGACCAATTTCGCCAAATTATATAAATCGCCAAACCACTCGCCAAATTATACAAATTGACATAATTTTTATTTTAAATAACGAAAGAACAAATAAATTAGTACAACATTAATAAAAATACAAATAAAACGTCGAAATAAAAATAACTTGATGGCGTAGACACGTGAAACAAAATTTCAAAATAAGCTAATATAAAAGGAATTAAGTGAACAGTCTTTGTCTCCTGGTATTTTTTATCAAAGCGAAAAGAAAGTTCTTTTAAATGAGACATTTTAAATTCATCGTTTTTAATCTGACGTAATTTTGACCAAGCTATTCTTTCTCTTTTTAATATTCACGTGAAAATACTTTTGTTAGAAATGAAATATTATTTGCGTTTTCCTAACAAAAATAGTTGAAAAGATCCTCTCAAAATATCAAATAAATGTCTAGCGTAATTTCTAAATTTAAACTGTTTTGCAATATTTTGTTTTCATTTTATGTAATAACTGTAATGTGACGTAAATATGACGTAATTTCTCCTATTTAAGACTTCTAGCGCATGTTAATGAATTTATCAATTTACACTATCCTTCCTCTTTTAAAATTCACGTGTATACTTTTTATGAAGTAATTTTCAATAAGTTCCTGCTTTTTATACGCAATTATTTAATTTTAATTTGAAAGTATCTTTTCTGTTTATAATAGTCACGTGTAAATAATTTTTTTAATTTGAAGCAAACATTATTGTTTCCGTTGTTTATACAGTTGGCAACGGGTTAAATTAGTACAATTTTCCAAAATAAGTAAAAAAATATCTCTCGAAATGCTGAAAATTTAAATTTAAAATAGAAATGAAACCTCAAAAAATGAGTCAAATTAAAAAAATTAATGAATTCTACACACCGGGAAATTATAACGTATAAAATGATCTAAAATTGATTAAATTCTGATGTATAGTTTTTACTGCTTTAAAACTTTTTTAGTGGAACGATTTTGTCCAACTTTAGCATTAAATATCTCTTAAAATAATTCTTCGATTTGAAAACTGTCTGCATCAGCGTGTTTATCAAACATTTCTGTATAATACTACCGATTTTCATATTTTTGTATGCATTATTTTTCTTAATATTAACGAAGAAAGACCTCCGGTCACAAAAAATTCAAAACTGGCGGCGGCGGTGACAACGGTAGTTACTTTTTTTTAGAATAGA
Source organism: Maratus speciosus (assembly GCA_963932465.1). Lineage (NCBI taxonomy): Eukaryota > Metazoa > Arthropoda > Arachnida > Araneae > Salticidae > Maratus > Maratus speciosus. The sequence continues at coordinate 54,867,099 of OZ010799.1, read as the reverse complement.
GAGATAATTCAATCTTCCGAAATCTTTTTAAAGTCGATCAAATTAGCGTACTTTTAGAGTCTGCGGTGTCTGAACGGGAGTTGACGAGCGTAACTCGTAGGGGGCAGAGCACCCTAGTATTTATAAAGAGTATGTGTTTATCAATTAATAATTATTATATTAATTAATTTATGATTATACCTTGAGCAATTAATTTAGAAATTCTAAAAGGATAGTTTAAATAATGCTGAATTTTTTTCTTTCCCGTTTCCCTATCTAAAAAAGAAACAGAGCCAAAAATATTTAGTTTTTTACAAGTTCATTTGCTTGCGTTTTCTACCAAGCGCACACACACACAAAAAAAAAAAAAAAAAAAAAAAAAAAAAAAAAAAAAAATTCTGAATTTTAAATAATAGAGTTCGGTGCCCAAACGTATTGTAACGGAAATTTTTGAAATCAACATAAATTGCAGTCAAACAAACTGACATGATTTTCAAGATAAACATTGCAAGCTTATAAAAGAAATTTTTTTTTTTTTAACTTTTATACTTTCTAGTATTATACTCTCCATATTTTATTTATAATTTATTTTCTATTTTTTAGCCTTTAAAATGTATTATTGTTGCAGTTATTGCGGCCAGTTAGGATATTTTGGCATGCATTTATTGGCGCTTCACTAAATCCATTGTTGTTTCAACTCTCATACTATTGTTGGCGTCACATAGGGTATTTGGGGATTTATCACCTTTGGCGGGGCGGGGCAATCGAGAAACGCCTAAATATTAATGTATTAATTTATAATTAACCCTAGATCTACCGGGAATTTTATTCAAGTTTTAATAAAACGTTCTACACCAGAATTTTTATTTAAAACTATTTAACTTATTTATTTACCTTATTTTTGTCTGGTTTATATACTTAGTTTATTTTAAAGAAATTTCTGGTTTGAATGAATATTTTGTATGTACCTGTCGGGTCCAATGGACCCGTCTGGTAGACGGAGGGTTAAGTTGAAAAATAATAGAAAGTGGTATTGTCAAAAGAAAGACGCCAGTGAACGTAATTTTTTAGAATTCTAGCCTATCAAGATGTCTATCATATCTAGTCTATCAGAAAATTCTATCTTTACATACAAAAAACAGGTTGAGTTTTTTTTTTTTTTTTTTTTTTTAAGAGTGTACGAGATACTACTTATAATAACAAAAGAAAACTGTTATGCTCCAAATTTCAAAAATTTGACATCCTAAAAAAAAAAAAAAAAATGACAAAATATATTTCTTTTAATCATCGAGTAGTTAATTTCGATGACCCTGGTTAAAATTATCCTAGAGTACGCCCGAGAACACATAATTATACTTTATTTTGAAAACGGGGAGGGCTTAATACCGTACAGGTGCTCACCCGTTACCTTTAATTTGTGCATTAAGGATACCCAATTCATAAATGGGGTTTATTTTCATTCTGGTAATAGTCTTTTAATTTTACTGGCATTAGTAGAATAATTGTATGGGTTAGTGTAAGATAGAATAGGATAAGCGTTCAAGTAATGGACACATTTAATTGTATTTGCTTTAATGATTATTTTTCAATTATTAAAATCGTTTTTTTTTAAATTACATTCATCTATCGACAGTATTTTAAAAAATCTTCAACTCACATTTATCATTGGGAAAAACAATTTACTTTTAATAATAGAAGTAAACAGAAATGCTCATAATTCTAGGAACTCGACACATTATTTGGAATAAAGGTCAACAGGCAATAGACAGAGGTGCCAAGTTCGCACTAATCTTCCGTAATGCGTAGATTAATTTAACCCAGTTTAACAACGTTTCGAACCAGAAAAAATATTTGATGAATCTTTATTTATTTAATTCCAGTTTTCTACGTGGAACGTATTTAATTTCATCTCTGAAAAAAAATTCTGGTGCGAAATGTATTAAACCAGGGTTAAATTAACCCACACGTTACGGAGGATTAGTAGCAACTTGGCACCTATGGCAATAGATAATTGTTTTCATGATTATATTTAGAACCAGAATTTAATGGAATAAAATATTCATTTTCAAGTAAATTTAACAATTGGGATAGCGATAATTTTTAGAAAAAGAATTTATGGGAATAATTAATTCTTCAAATTAAACATTGCCAATAAAATAAATAAATGTATTAATTATTAAAAAAAAAAAAAAAAAAAGATTTAGAATGCTGAATTTCAGAGAATTACGGTTGTCAAAGTATTGTGTTAATTTGGGGTTCAGAGCGGCTAGTGTAAAAAAAAAAAAAAAAAAATGTATATCAATGCATGAAATCTTATTTCCCGATACGATTAAGAGTTAAAGTTCTTAAAATTATATTGTTTGCAGAAATTAGTAATACAAATATAAAAATAAAGAAACTGCAAGTTGAATATTTTTTTTAATATTTAAAAAAAAAAAAAAAAGATTTAAAATAAAATTGCAGAACTTACGTTCGAAAACCCAGATCTGAAGATTTAATAATTTCATTAATACATTAATAAAAAATGTAACTAATATTTATAGCTTTCTTTTTTTTTTAACTGCAGAGATTTATTTTGTAAAAGACGAATAATGATACAAAGAAGACAGGAAGAAGTAGATTTTTAACTCATGTGGGTGATTCTATGAAAATAGGCAAAATTGATGAAAGTGAAGGATATTTAAATTTTTGGTGCGATCGCAGTTTACTCTCCTTCTTGGCGCGATTTTCAAAAATCGCTAAATTGGCGTGTTTTTGCGTACTATCTCCCGGAGCTGCAACATCCAACATCCGGGAGCCAGTACGCAAAATTATTATTTGTTTTCTCTTCTTATATATTTTGAAACGAGTACCTATCTGGACGAATGCTTTAAAAGTGAAAATAAATATTCGATCCCTTATTTTTCTCTAATTTTTACCTGTATTTTTGAGTGAAAATAAACAAAAAAAAATGCATAAAATTTCAAATTATTCAAAATACATTTTTTAAAGGAATACAGTATATCAAAAATACCAAAAAACAAAATTTTCACTTACCCAAATTATTACAAAAGAACGTTTGTAAACTGTAAGGTGAGCAAAACAATGTTGTTGTTTTTTTTTTTTTTAATCAGAGGGGCCTTTTTTTTCAGCCCCGTTTTTTTAATTCATAATTTTACCTTGTACCCTAGGGTATTATTCAAAAGCAGGGGCGTATTTAAGCAGAATTCATTAGGAGGGCGTATAGGACGATTTTGCCGACTAGCTTAAAAGTAGATATATATCTTTAGAAGTATGTTTCTGTGTCTGTATATATGCATCTAACCGGAGTCCTAAAATGGACTGACTGATTTTAAAATTCAATAACTAGTAAATGGTGACAGCTATAAAATAAAATTCTTGCAGGAGTGTTATGTAAGATGTCAGATTTTTTTTTACTGCGATTCTCGATTTTAGTTTAAAGTAGTGGCGGTAGATGACGCTGCTTGCAATAGGCGCTAAATCGGGGCCCGATTTTTGGCCTTTTTCTTTTCTCAATATTGATGCGAAAGAAGGAGATTAAATATATGCAGTGGGTCCCTAAGTACAAAATTTTATTGGCGACTGAGAACCATTCCATGTATTTAATCCCCTTCTTTCAATACTGAGAGAGAAGATAAACAAAAAATCAGGCCCCGATTTAGCACCAATTGCTAGCAGTGCCATGTATCGCTACTATTTTAAACTAAAATCGAGAATAGCTGTAAAAAAACGCCTGACTTCTTACATAACCCTCCTGCTAGAATTTTTTTAAATAGCTGCCACCATTTCCAAGTTATTGAATTTTAAAATAAGTCAATTCATTTTAGGACACCCGGTATGTTTTATATAAAATTGAACATTATTAACACATCGAGATCAAGTTTTCACTTTAGAACATCGAATACCTTACATTTTAGAGGATTGGGAGAATATAAGGTAGATTTAAAGATGGATACACCACCCCTTTACTTACTTTACATTGTTGTAAATGTTCCAGTAAAGTATTTTGATATTTTTTGCTGAATGTGCAATGGAAATCTGCAATTCGGATTGATTAAACGAGTTGAAGTTTTTTGAAAGATGCTACTTGGAACTTATACAGAATCAGCTTATTTATATTTACATTAAAAAGGATTAAATCAAAACTCATTTTAATTACATTTTTGTTCATTCATTGCATAACATGCATTTTAACCCACCATTTTTTTAGACGAGCCCATCTATTCACGACAGCGTCCAAATCTAGGTATTTCGAACTATCCTTCTCAATTGTAAGCATTATGAGTGTATTCAAACGTGGATCGGTCATTGTTGTTCTTAGATTTTTTTTTTTTTTTTCACAAATTTTAATTTACAATGTTCTTTCATTCGAGGCAACTGTGACTGGAGGAGTTAGAGCCAAACGACTGACATGGTCCGCAAGTGGCAAAATGTATCTCAACGGTTCTGTTTTCATGTAAATATCGTCCATTCTTTCAGCCTCTGACTATAGTCTGACAGAAGTCTGGCAAAACTTTCAGCTCTGTGGGTAATGCAGGAATTTCCAATGTTTCACGAAAAACATTTATTTACCGCTTTCTTAACCAGATTTAGCGTTTATTTCTTTCTTGTAATGGGAGGATACATTATTTTATCCAGTAGTGAGATTATGCTGATGCAAGAATGAAGACTTTCAGCTATCACCACTGTAAGAGTATCCAGTACCTTCTGAAATTCCATGTGTTAGAGCATTAGAAGTTCGAAAGCAAAGAGAATGTGTTAATTACCGTCTAACTTCTTTGGTGCCAATGTTCGTCGATACTGCATAGCAAATTCATTTAACGGATCAACACCTTACTTATAATAAAACACTCATACTACAATATATATTAAAACACACATACACACATACACACATAAATAACGCCTGCATTCAACAGTTAAAGGTATATATAAATATTATACAGACATTGTATTTATTGTACGTATGTCTGTATAATATTTATATATACCTTCAACACCTTACTTGCTTTAAAAGAGAACTGCACTCTATATTTCCCTATTAACATTTTCATTGTGATTGTTGATTGTTTCCAATCATTTGATACAAGTCTTCAGTAATTTCGTAGCGTCTATTTTAAGAGTCTTTGACTTCATTTCTTCATTAACCCCTTAACCTACAATGACGGGCATAGCCCGCGTACGATGATCGAACCAAATGTAAATTCTTCTTACCACTAAAATTTCACAGTAAATATAGTTTAATTTAATCATCGAAATACCATGATTAAACAAGGCGAAAATCTCTATTAAATTTTAGTGGTAGCTATGGATTTGCCAAACGTGGAGCTGTTAAAGTAAATCGTAGGTTAAGGGGTTAACTAACTTACACGTGTAACTGAACGTTCTTGAGAAACAACATAGTGAAGCAATGAAGTCGAGCGATAACATTTTCTCTCTTAAACCTCGTGGCTTGATCATTGTTTTGTTAACAGAAGTAGAGGAATCAACTTTTCCAAAATTTGTAGGATACATTCATATGAGATCCAAACCACTTTCAATGATTCTATTTCTTGGAGCTTGCCTACTAATGGGCTCTTTCGTTTAGTACTTGCTGTGAAAAACACAATCATCTTCCAGCACGTTGAACACATCACCTATAACATTGCTGGCATTGCAGATATGCGAAACGAAAGTGTTGAGTCTGTGACATTGACAAGGAATATAGGGTACAATTCGATCTACTATTTCTAAAAACTCCTAAGTGCCGCTGAATTCTCCAGACATACTGCTTGTAAAATCGTATGACTGGAAAACTACCTGTTCTATTACGAGCTCATTCTTTGTAAGGATGTGCGATATCATTGGTTTTGACGACTTCTTACAAAACTTCCAAAAGCCGATCGGGGTTTTTCCATCTTTGTCGACATATTTCAACCCAACAGCTGATCGATCATGGTGCGAAGCATCTGTTGTCGTATTTGCCATAATTCCATAAAATAATGCTTCTTGAATATCTATGACTATCGTTTTGCACACTGCTGTAGCAAAAAATTCAATCATCTCGTTTTGGGATGAAGCGGAAAGGTAAGTTATACGGTATGGGCTGAAATGTGTATCCTCAAACATTTCCTCAGTTGCGAGTTATGTCTGGAAATTAATTTCACTATTTTTCAAAAGTTTCCATTTTCATCTTTGTTACTTCCACAAACCGTCTTTGTTACTTCCACTTTGTTACTTCCACTTTGTTACTTCCACCTTGTCTACTCAGCATTCGCGAAATGTCCATGAAAGTTGCTACAATTTCTGTGCTGAATGCAAGATGTTGCTATTGCTCTTCCAGAATAATCCGTTTGCGCTTGCTCTCGTCGAGTAAGTGATTATACGTCATCATGAACTGACAAAATAGGAAACAGCAAATTTGATGGGAGTTAGAAGAGAAATGTTGTGTGAACTTTCTGTTCTTTCTTTTTTCCTTAAGCTCTTCATTTTGTGTCCTTTTTTACACCACTCTCAACTAAAACATTTTGTATTTTTTCTCTCCCAGGTCCTTCATGAAACACGCAAAACAATTAGCATTGAGCTCTGTGCTATATTCTAAAAACGGATGCTCTTTTGTGCCGAGCGCTGTTGAAATGTGGCTGTCTATCTTGCGGAATAGATGAATAGCGAACTTCTAGATGGTACTATTTATCGGATATACGCTGAGTTTTGCCTGATACGGACTTAAACTGATCAAATATGTCCCTGATTGTCTGACTTCATTTTAGACCCTTTTCCCGGATCATGTTCAATGATGGAATCGTTCCCACTTTCCGTAATGCTAACCTCTCCACGGTTCTTCTCGATTTTTTTCACGATCTTTCTGTAAATATTTGACACAGACGAACAATTTTATTTTTCCCTGTCAATTATATCTATGGTCTTCTTAAGGAACAAGAAAACTCTTAATTCATCAGATGGGGTCAATTTTTCAGTAATCGGCTTGCAATCATTTAAACAATCAGCTAAATGTTTCAATTGTAGAGCACATTTCAATACTCCACGAGTAATATGAATGCCTTCACCGAAGTCGTCATCATCTTCAGTGCTAGTCGATCATCTAGATGTGCAGAACCCTACTAATCCGGTGCGGAGTCTCAAAAAGACCCCTTTAAACATTGAGAAACTAGTGTCTCCTGGTTCTTTCTCAATTTACTTTCAGCAATCATGCGAAGTCGAAGAAAGGAGAGGCAAACTACGGATTTTTGAAGGAAATTAAGACAAATGCTAAGGATTGGTGTTTTTTAGTGTATGTTTTAAGAAGAAACGTAGAAAATTGGGGAAAAAATCGATTGTTTCAGAGTTGTATCGATCGATACTGACTACCTAGAATTTGCCGACTGTGATCAAAGTTGCCGACATTGGGGGGGCGAGACGCCCCCCTACGCCCCCCCAGTAGCTTCGCCCCTGTTCAAAAGCACCACTAATCTAACATTTTTAGTCATTCATATCTTGAAACAATCAGCCTCTCTTTCATACATAATTCAATAAAAGCTCAAAAATACAGGTAAAAATAAGAGAAAAATAACCGATCGAATATTTAATCTCACCTTTCAAGCATTCGTCCAGATAGATACTTGTTTCAAAATATACGAGATGAGAAAACAAATAATAAAATCACTCGACTGCAACAGAACGCAGGGAACTGTTCAAAACGAAAGGCCGTGTGCTGTAACGTATTTATTTCCAAAATTTAAACATTTCTTCAGCTTTATCTTACGTCCCATAAAAAATCCTTTAACAAATTAAAAGCGTCCAATCAGAAAACGGCTTACGAAGAAAGGATTTTAAAACGGAGCTTTCATCTTAGGGTTATCATATTTAGTGACGTCCGAGGAGCAACTAGATAAACCGGGGTTGCCACCTTCGCGCAGTTATCGAAGGAGATTGGCGAAGGAGAGTATATAGCGAACTACGCAAATTTTTTTCAATAGAAAAACCTAATACATTTTTTAAACATGTAGTTTAGAAAAGGTTTTATTAAATTAGCTCAAAAAATGAAAGCACTCATTGAAAAATCCTTCTATATATAAAAAAAAGTTTTGATTTGAAATTGGACCAATGAAAATCTGCGTAGATATTCCGGGTAGATCGGCATCCAATTTGAATGCTTAAGCATGGCCTTTTATCGTTAATATTAAAAAAACTGTTGCATACAAAAATATGAAAATCGGTGGTATTATAGAGAAATGTTTGATAAACACGCTAATGCAGACAGTTTTCAAATCGAAGAATTATTTTAAGAGATATTTAATGCTAAAGTTGGACAAAATCGTTCCATTAAAAAAGTTTTATTAGAGTAAAAACTATACATGAGAATTTAATCATTTTTAGACCATTTTATACGTTATAAGTTCTCGGTGTGCATATTGCATTTATTTTTCTTATTTGACTTATTTTTTGAGGTTTTATTTTGATTTTAAATTCAAATTTTCAGCATTTCGAGATATATTTTTTACAATTTTTTAGAAAACTAGGGGGCACTGCCCCCTACGAGCTACGCTCGTCAACCCCCGTTCAGATACCGCAGACTCTAAAAGTACGCAAATTTGTTCGGCATTAAAAAGATTTCGGAAGATTGAATTATAATTTAAAAAACAGTGGCGATCTCTCTATAAACGGATTTCTATTCATTTCTCTTTGATTGGGGAATTTTAAGGCCAAATCCGCTGCGGTACTACTTGATTATCCCGTCGACCAATTTCGCCAAATTATATAAATCGCCAAACCACTCGCCAAATTATACAAATTCACATAATTTTCATTTTAAATAACGAAAGAACAAATAAATTAGTGCAACATTAATAAAAATACAAATAAAACGTCGAAATAAAAATAACTTGATGACGTAGACACGTGTAAACGATCAACTATTATTGGCATTTAATCTTATAGTTTGGCGAATGATAGATTTTGGTCGACTGGATAACTAAATAGTACCAAAGATACAAACGCTGTTTTCGTCTTTGATTAAGTAAAATCAGTTAAACATTTCAAAATAAGCTAATATAAAAGGAATTAAGTAAACAGTCTTTGTCTCCCGGTATTTTTTAACAAAGCGAAGAGAAAGTTCTTTTAAATACGACATTTTAAACTGATCGTTTTTAATCTTACGTAATTTTGACCAAACTATTCTTTGTCTTTTTAATATTCCCGTGAAAATACTTTTGTTAGAAATTAAATATTATTTGCGCTTTCCTAACAAAAATAGTTGAAAAGCATCCTCTCAAAATATCGAATAAATGTCTAGCGAAATTTCTAAATTTAAACTGTTTTGCAATATTATTTTGTGTTCATTTTATGTAATAACTGTAATGTGACGTAAATATGACGTAATTTCTCCTATTTAAGACTTCTAACGCATGTTAATAAATTTATTATTTTACAAATTCCTTTCTCTCTTAAAATTCATGTGTAAGTATAGTTTTTATTACGTAATTTTTAATAAGTTCCTGCTTTTTGTACATAATTATTTAATTCTAATTCCAAATGTTTTTTTTCTGATTATAATAGTCACGTGTAAATAAATTTTTAATTTATTTACACGTATAATTTTTTTTTTTTTTTTTTTTTTTTTTAAGCAAACATTATTGTTTCCGCTGTTTATACAGTTGGCAACAGTTTAAATTAATACCACTTTCTAAAATCTGTAAAAAAATATCTCTAGAAATGCTGAAAATTTGAATTTAAAATAGAAATAAAACCTCAAAAAATTAGTCAAATTAAAAAAAAGAAATACAGTCTGCACAGCGAAAACTTCAAACGTATAAAATGATCTAAAAATGATTAAATTCCCATGAATAGTTTTTGCTCCTATAAAACTTATTTAGTGGAACGATTTTGTCCAAATTTAGCATTAAATATCTCTTAAAATAATTCTTCGATTTGAAAACTGTCTGCATCAGCGTGTTTATCATATATTTTTGTATAATACTACCGATTTTCATATTTTTATATGCATTATTTTTCTTAATATTAACGAAGAAAGACCTCCGGTCACAAAAAACTCAAAACCGGCGGCGGCGGCGGTGACAGCGGTTGTTACTTTTTTTTAGAATAGAGAGATGTTATTAATTTAAACTGTTGCCAATTGTATAAACAGTGCAAACAATAATGATTACTTCAAATTAAAAATTTATTTACACGTGACTATTACAAACAGAAAAAAAAACCCTTTAAAATTAGAATTAATTGATTACATGTTAAAAGCAGGAAAATTACGTCATAAGAACCATACTTACACTTGAATTTTAAAAGAGAAACAAAATCTTAAAATAAAAAAAAAATCATTATTATGCGTTAAAACTTGTAATTGGAGGAAATTACGTCATATTTAAAATGGCCAAAAAATATGGCAAAACAATTTAAATTGAAAAATATATTTGCGCGAGATATTTTGAGATAATCTTTTCAACTATTATCGTGAATTCGAAGACAGCGCAAATAATATTTCCTTCTAACAACAAAAGTATTTTCACGTGAATATTAATAAGAGAAATAAAACTTTGGTGTAAGTTACCTCAGATTTGAAACGATACATTTAAAATGAATTATTTAAAAGAACTATCTTATAGCGCTGTTAAAAAATACTGGGAGACATTGACACTGTTTACTTAATTCATTTTACATTAGCTTATTTTCAAATGTTTAACTAATTTTTTTAATTAAATACGAAAACAGCCATTGTATCTCTTAACAGCGGCAGATTTGGTCTTAAAAATCCCCAATCCAAGGAAAACGAATGGAAACCCGTTTACAGAGAGATCGCTACTGTTTTTTTTTTTTTTTTTTTTAATTCAATATTTTTAAAGCTGATCAAATTAGCGTGCTTTTTGGATTTTGGTGTGCCTGAACGGGAGTTGGCGAGCGTAGCTCGTAGGGGGCAGAGCCCCCTAGTACATTAAAAAATAAAACCTGTGAAATATCATTCCCTCACATTCAACCACTACCACCCAAAAAAAAAAAACAAAAAATATCATTTCTTGCTGAAATACTTATTCTTTTTTTTTTTTTTTTTTTTTTTTTTTTTTTGCCTGATTTAGTCTTTTAATAGGAACTCATAAAGTATTTTTTTAAGTACATTTTTTTTTTTTTTTTTTTTTGTCTGCACATGTAATTTTTATTTGGCAAAAAATTTGCAACTCATATTTCAGATCATTCCCTCACTCATTTACTCAGGATAATTCGGATATGTGGCACAACTGTAGATTGAAACACTGTGCGTACATATACTGAGCACATGCTCTTAACTGTCTGTAAAACAATTTTCAGCCATCCCACAGTGGGGAAAATCCCGAAAAGCTGCCCAAAATATGAAAAAAGTTATTTAAATGCCACGAAATTTCGTACACAGGTGTTTTTCAGGATGCTGATCTCTATTCTAAAATTAAAATTGCATAATACAAAATGGCGGATGCAATATGGCGACTTAGAATTAAAATGCTTTGAAAGTTATTCCTTGAAAGTTTCTATGAAATTTCGTATACAGTTACTTTTGAGGATGCTAAGTACTATGCAAAAATTAAATTTAAAAAAATGGCGAATTAAAAATAAAAACAATTAGATTTAAATAAAATATTTCGAAATTAAAAAGTTTCGAGGCTAAACATTACAAGGTGTTTTGAAAGAATTAAGATTTCTTTAATCGAAATTAAACGACGAATATTTATTTATGAAATACAATTAAGTACATTAATGAAAAATAAAATACTACAAGGTTTAATTCCTATATATTATTAAAATGAAACGAAAGGATATTCTAAAATTCATCTTCTGAATCTCTGTAGTATATTAAGTAGACTCTTCAGAAGAGGAGGCGTCGAAATATTTTACAGAAGTTTCTGTGCCTCTAGGGGCAAGGATATTAGTTTCTTCGACGGTAATCTACGTAAGCTTGAAATGAAGTGACCTGATAACATTAAAAGCCGCAGAAAAATCTTCCATTGTTTACGTCCTACTGCATTTTAGGGAGAAATGTTCTCGATACCTCTTAATCACTTTGTTGCACGATTCTTGAGCGTCTCCCGACATTTGCCCAACAGGCATTAATGAGGAAGCTATTATTCCTGTGCCATGAATAAGTAGTTTGTGCACTGAAGTTGGCATATAGAACTAGGAATACAATTCGACGAATTTACAAGCTGTTTGAGAGCAATAATCCACACAAATTGGTCAAATGAAGGTTAAGAAATTACTTGTAATATGACGTGGAATCGTTTGATCAAATCGTCATCTACGCTCCTTATGGAAGCAGAAATAGTTGCGTTTTCAAAGAATCGACGAGCTGTATTGTATTCATTTGTGCTTCTAAATCCGAGCTTTGATTTATTGACGAGAAGTCCTAATTGTAAACGAGATCTTTTTTGTAAATTTTGTTTTGCAATTTTAATTTTTTTCTTCTCGTCAGGAGTGCACATTTGCTATTCCTTTATATCCCGTTTGTATACCAGAATTGTAAATGATTTTCATTCACTTTTAGTTTGAAAATGTCATTAAGATAATTAAACTGGTTTGAAGTTGCCTGATATAGGTATCAACGTTGAGTTGACAAATTACTAGTAATGACAATAAAAATTTTACAATCAATCATCGTTAAAGCTAGTTTGTAATTAACGCCTACTTATTTTCTATCAATGATTGTTTTAAAAGGAATAAGTTTACTCTCCTGATCTGTAATATAATCCATTTCATTGACAGTAGTGTGGTGTCTGAATAGTGACATTTACTCCATGGTTTCTATTAATATCCTGAGCGAGCTAAATTCTGAATATACTGTGAACGAGATTATGGAATAAGTATTGTATATAAATGGCTATGTTTAGGTGGTATGCCGATTGAGCATACAGTGAAATATGTTATATTTATTCGTGTAATTTATGTCCGTATTGTCTTAGTAAAGTGATGTGCATCCGTGTTAAAACCTTGTCTTCATTTCTAAGTAGATTAATACCCACGCAAACAAGATAGGACAAGTAGCTTCCTTATTTTCGTGCAAAAAGTGGATTATGATGAGCCTAAAAAAATTGAGGAGATGAAGATCTCGAATTTTTCCAGATAACGATTTCTGAATTATTCGCAACACTTAAGTTCTAGTGGCACTAGAGAAGTGAAAGAGCTATTTGAACCTAATTTCTACCATCATCAACGCTAAATTTTTGTTTAAAAGTACTCTGACCAGATGTACTATCACATCCCCACTTGAAAATAAAATTCAGATTGCTAATGTTCTCGGAAGTCAGATTCTTAATAATTTCCGTTTGCATTAATAAAAAACGTGTAGCAGTATGATTTAGCAAAGATTGCAATTGACAAGATAATTCTTCTAATTACGATAGAATACACAAAATTATTAGCTATAAAGATAAGAAAATGCATTTCTTTGTATCGATGACAGAGAATTCTTTTCATTTTTTTGTTACTAATCTTGGTATCAAATTCCTTTATGCTTATGATTATAATACTTATTTGTAATATAATATATAATAATCAATCATAAAACTGAATAATCTAAAAATTTCAAAAATGTTTGCCAGCTAAATTACTGTGAAAAGTAATAAATGTCATAGCTTTTGAAGTGATTAAAAAAATGATATATTTACTTGTGGTTGCAAAAACATGCACGAAATGCAGAATGGCAGTTTTTGGCAGCTATTCTTTCATGATTCATTAGATAATAGTTCAGGCTATTGTTTCCATTATATGTCGTTGCGGAACACCGTGGAACTTATAAACATTTTTATGTTTGAAAGCAAAAAAAAAAAAAAATATATATTTTTTTTTAAATTATCAAAAATCATCATGAAATTATTAAATTTTACGTACTTAATATAATTTTTGTGACATGGGCAAAAAAAAGTAAACACTATCATCGTGTGAATCCATTTTAAAGCATTAAAATCGGATGATATGGAAAAATGTAGCACATGTTTAGAACCTTGGTTTTGTTCTTTTTGTTCCCCTCAGACGATAATCCTCCAAGCGTCACTTTTGAAATGATACAGGTTGCCAAAGCAAAATGAAAACCTTTTTTTATAAATATTGACTCTGACCCTCCTAACATTATTCTAGCCATCTGTATAGTCAAAATTTCCTAAATAGTATCTTTATTTTTCGACATTTGGCCAGCTTTTTGGGATTTTGCCCCACTGTGCATCCTGGAGAAATACTTTGGTACGTCAAGTAGAATTGATTTGGCAGATTGGGCAGTGTTGAGATATAAAATTGCATCAATTATTCAATACTGAAAAGATAATTAAATATTAAAACAGAGGCTAAAAATAAAGTACTTTCATTTGATACTAAGCCTTCATCATGATTTTAAAATTTAAACAGTTCTTATGAACGGCAGTTGTCCATAATTTATTCACAAAACCGTTGCTTGAAAACGTACATCCTGCTTCCGTGGTCGATTCCACTAACACGATGAAAACAGAACAGAGGTGGGGGAAGAGGGAGAGGTTTGTTTTGAAATCACTGCTCCCTGATCAAACCATCCATATATTAAAGTGGATAAAATGTCATTTCATGTTTTCTCACTCCTGTTTATAATTCAATAGACTCACGGATTGTTAGTTTGAAATAATTCTTCAGAATGCATATAATTCATGCCCTATTGAAATAAATTTTTAATGTTATCCTTTTGGTAGAATTTGAAAAGAGCAGTAGCTGCTCTATTGAATCGGAGTTCCCTTTTATGTTCCTTTATCCGATTCGTTAACTTTAGAGTCAACATCCCGATAATATTCGGGCGGCATATATTGGAGCTGTTGATAATTTTCAGTGACAAATGGAATGATTTTTATCTCGCGAGACGGGGTCAATCTGTGAACTCAGTAAGTTCTTCAAATTCGTTGGAAGGGCAGCAATCAAATTTATTTTGAATGGAAAAAGAGCATATCGCAGTTTTTCAAAAAATCCAGTAATGTAATACATTTTCCGGTATTTCTTCTTTGTTAAGGTGTTCTTGGGAGAATTTTTGGGATTTTGCAATTAACTAATTAATATATTAATATGATAAAGAGGAAACCCTTTCTCTATGGCGATATCTTTTATAGTATTAAATTCTGTCCGTAAATGATCACGTAAACAGACTTTAAAAGCTCATCTTAGATAAAAATTATAAGTTGCAAGTTTCTAATTAAAGGGTAAATAGCTATCGTACGAAATGGTATTATTTGATTTGTTGGATTTTTCTGTATACTGTGCGTTTTAAAGTCAGATTACAAAAAACACAGCCATATACATTGGCGGTCAAAAGTTTCCGGCCAGTTAATTTCTTTGATTTGTTTGCCAGAACGTTTCAGCTAAGAAGAAGCAAAATTTATCCAAAAGTTAGGGGTAAGCTAATTACCTCTGACCACGTGATCATTTTGATTGGATATTAAAGATTACTTGATGCAAAGGGGAGGAATTCAAAATCCGCGTGTGCAAAAGTTTCCGGCCATTCGTCATTCGTTGGTTTTTGCTATCGATAAAGGGGTTTTTTGACCTTGTTTGTTAATTAATCAACGTGAATAACGTATTTGAAATTCAAAAATTAAAAGTTGAGCTATTATTGTTCGTACACGAGTGGTTTGTTTGTAGCTAAAGTGCCAATCATCTCGTGAGATTGCGGCAAAGTTATCGATCGGAAAATTTACTATGAACGATATTTTTAGAAAATATAAAAATGGCCATGGCCTTCAGAACTTGCCACGGCCCGGGAGACCCAGGAAAACGACTATTCGTGTGGGCAGATTTATCCGGAGAAAAGCAGTTGATGACCCGCATAAAAATGCCGCTGCAAATCCCCTCGATTTACGTTGTTAAAATATTGTTGAAATAAGTTGGTCTACCGTGTCAAGCTGCTTACGTGACGAAGGATTTCATGAAACAGTCGATGTTAAAAAATCTTTCATAAGTAAAAAAATCAGAGGTCCCGACTGGCGTTTGCCAAGGAACACAAAGACTGGTCAAACGTAAACTGTAAAAAAGTACTATTTTCCGATGAATCGAAGTTCAACCTTTTTGGGAATGATGGCAGACACTACATCCTACGACCTAAAAACAAAAGATAAGATTCCGGATATGTTATTCCTACAATTAAGCATGGCGGAGGACACGCTATGCTGTGGGGAGCATTTTCTGGAAAATATATCTGTCCGTTAGTAGAAATTCGCTGCAAGATGAGTGGTGCAATAAATAAAGATATCGTGTAAGATCATTTGCTGTGTTATTGGAGGAAAACTTATGGTCACAACTATTTGTTTCAGCATGATAACGACCCAAATCATACATTCAAGCTCGTCTAGCTATAGCACGAAAAAATTACGCTTTTGAAATGGACAGCCCAATCACCCGATCAGAAAACAATTGAAAATCTTTGGAACGAACTTGAAAACGTGTTCGGAGTTATAAATATTCCAATTCAGTAGAATTTCCCCCAAAATTGCAAAAACCGTGGAAAAAATTTACCATAGACGATTTTCAACCCTTCTTTGAATCGATGCCACGTCGCTGCACCGCAGTACTTATTCTTAAATATACTAAGACAAAATATTGCTTGTAAATGTTGTTGGTCACTGTCATTTTCTGTTATAACACCATTTTTTTACTTTCTTCTATCTTCAATAGAAGAAAGTATATTGTAATCGAAATTTTTTTCGACTTCCGGTTTTCGGCGGATTTGCATGTTTTAGGGGTCAGAGATTCCAAAAAACATGTTTATATAAAATGTCTGTCTGTCTGTGTGTCCGTCTGTCCGTCCGTCCGTCTGTCCATCCGTCCGTCTGTCCGTCTGTCTGTCGCCATTGTACCATCAAAAAGTGTAAGAAGTGATGTATAGAATCAAACCAAAATTTTATTATGAGTTTTTGGCTATGGCAAGCAGGTCCTCCTGGAATTTGGAAAAAATTCGCCGGTAGGGGGCGCTGATATAACAATTTTTGTGCGATTTTGAATATTGTACCATCGAAAAGTGTATGGAGTTATGCATAGAATTGAACCAAAATTTTAGTTTAAGTTTTTGGATATGACAAGCAGGTCCTCCCTGAATTTGGAAAAAATTCGCCGGTAGGGGGCGCTGTAAATGCGTTTTTTGTGCGATTTTGAATATTGTACCATCGAAAAGTGTATGAAGTTATGCATAGAATTGAACCAAATTTTTCGTTTAAGTTTTTGGCTATGGCAAGCAGGTCCTTCCTGAATTTGGAAAAAATTCGCCGGTAGGGTGCGCTGTAATAGCAATTTTTGTGCGATTTTGAATATTTTACCGTCCAAAAGTGTATGAAGTTATGCATAGAATTAAACCAAATTTTTATTTTAAGTTTTTGGCTATGGCAAGCAGGTCCTCCCTGAATTTGGAAAAAATTCGCCGGTAGGGGGCGCTTTAATAGCGATTTTTGTGCGATTTTGAATATTGTACCGTCCAAAAGTGTATGAAGTTATGCATAGAATTAAACCAAATTTTTATTTTAAGTTTTTGGCTATGTCAAGCAGGTCCTCCCTGAATTTGGAAAAAATTCGCCGGTAGGGGGCGCTGTAATAGCAATTTTTGTGCGATTTTGAATATTGTACCGTCCAAAAGTGTATGAAGTTATGCATAGAATTAAACCAAATTTTTATTTTAAGTTTTTGGATATGGCAAGCAGGTCCTCCATGAATTTGCAAAAAATTCGCCGTTAGGAGGCGCTGTAATAGCGATTTTTGTGCGATTTTGAATATTGCACCATCGAAAAGTGTATGAAGTTATGCATAGAATTGAACCAAAAAAAAATTTTAAGTTCTTGGCTATGGCAAGGAGGTCCTCCCTTAATTTGTAAAAAAATCGCTCGTAGAGGGCGCTGTAATAGCGATTTTTGTACAATTTTTGTGCCATTTTGAATATTGTACCGCCGAAAAGTGTATGAAGTTATGCATAGAATTGAACCAAATTTTATGTGTTTATTTTTGGTCATGTCACGAAGGTCCTCCCTGAATTTGGAAAAATTCTGCCGGAAGGGGGCACTATAATTGCGATGTCTGTACCATTTTCATTATTGTACCATCGAAAAGTGTATGAAGTTATCCATATAATTGAACCAAATTTTTTGTGCATGTTTCTGGCTATGGCAAACAAGTCCTCCCTGAACTTGAAAAAATTCCGAAAGAAGGGGTGCTATAATTCCGATCTCTGTGCCATTTTCATTATTGTACCATCGAACAGCGTATAAAATTATGCATACAATTGAACCAAAATGTTTGTGCTTGTTTTTGGCTTTGGCCAACAGGTTCTCCTTGAATTTGGAAATATTGCGCGGTAAAGGGGCTCCGTGCTAGCGATTTTTGTATACTTTTCTTGATTTTTCGTAGTTCTATTGTGCATCGGCGGGAACTCGCTTCCTGCTATGCCGGCTATTCGCAAACAGCTGATAACGACAGAATAAGGAAAAATTAATAATTTTAACAAATATCATGATATAGATTAACTCGTTTTTAGCCCGTTTAATTGACTTGAGGAGAAATTTAAGATGAAAATCAAAGTTGGTATAGTATTGAACTAATAATATTGAAGTATTAACATGTGTAACTAGGTTTTGAAATATTAAAATGTATAAAATAGAAGAAAGTTTTGGGATTGGCACATCCAACTAGTTTTTTTTCCAAACATGCCAAGATGGCCGGAAATTTTTCAGAACATGCGTTTTCTTTTGCAATTAATTTTGTCAATTAAATTTATTGATATTATTTTTATTCCATAAATATGTTCCTAACTATTATGTCAATAAAGTGCATAAGTATCGCTTTGAGATTCCTCTTCATATGGATATACTTACAAATTAATTAAAAATTTTATGCTGGACGGAAACTTTTGACCGCCACTGTAATTCAATTATTTATTTTTTCAATATCAATAGTAAACTTGAGATGCGAATCCATGTCGTTGATCTTCTCGACACAATATCAAAATAAAGCTTCTAAACTTATGTTTGAGACGGCAGATCTGAAGATTTAATAGTTTCATTACTGTTAATTATAAATATAATTTATCGTAGAATTGTGTTGTAAAAGTCGAATAATCATACATTGAACACAGAAAGCAATAATAAATTGCTAATCCGTTTGACTTAACCCTTTTCGACGCAGTGGTTCACGTCAGTACCATCTAATATTAATTCTAAACTTATAAACGACACCAAGAATATTTTAATAAAATTTTGCTGTTACAATGAAAGTTAAAAGTAACCAGTTTCTAACTTCTAGCGTTTATCAATTAATAATTATTATATTAATTAATTTACGATTATACGTTGAGCAATCAATTTAGAAATTGTAAAATGATAGTTTAAATAATATTGAATTTTTTTCTTTCCCGTTTCTTTATCTTGAAAAAGAAACAGAGCAAAAAATGTATACATTTTAACAAGTTCATTTGCTTTTCTACCAAGCACAAAAAAAAAAAAAATCTGTGAATTTTAAGTATTAGAGTTCGATGCTCACGCCAAATGAATGCATTATAACGGAATTTTTTTAAATAAACATAAATTGCAGTCAAAGAAACTGACGTGATTTTCACGTTGAACATTGAAGGGTTATAAAAGAGTTTTTTTTTTTTTTTTTTTTTTTTACTTTTATACATATTTGTATTATACTCTTCATATTTTATTTATAATTTATTTTCTACTTTTTAGCCTTTAAAACGTATTAATGTTGCAGTTTATGGCGGTCAGCTAAGATATTTTAGCATGCATTTATTGGCGCTTTACTAAATCCATTTTTGTTTCAACTCTCATACAATTGTTAGCGTCACAGTGAGTATTTGGTAATTTATCGCCTTTGGTGGGGCTTGGTAATCGAGAAATGCCTAAAAATTAATGTATTATTTTATAATTAAGTTGTAAAAACAGTAAAAAGTTGTATTGTCATCAGAAACACACCTGTGAATATAATTTTTATAATTCTAGCCTATCAAGACATGGGTTAAAAATCTCTTAGAAAATTCCATCTTTACATACAAAAAACAATTTGAGTTGAAAAAAAAAATCCCTGCCGGCCCGGCCTACAGACAGAGGTAGATTTCGAAGTTAAGTATACTAATTTCACCAATAAAAACTAAATCATTATTAGATATAACTCCACTTTAACAGTTTTATCTGTCTGCTTTTGACGTGTTTTTATTTCCTTTTTATAAAATAGCTGGTTTTATCAGAATCATGTTAAGGCGATATTAAAAAAAATATATTTTTCCATACTCAACAACTCGAAATTTTCTAGCACATTTACAGATTCATTTTTAATAAAAAAAAAATATATGAAACATGCTGACGTGATTTTTGAAAAGATTTATAAGCGACCTGTGTTTTTATTTTTCTTTCAATTAATTAAAACTTAATTAATAAACAATTATTTTCTCAGTAGGGCAATATTTTTCGTTTCTAACACAATCGCTTCGGGAAATTCTGTTCAAAATGCCCACTTTGACATCATTTTTTTAAAATATATTCTGCCTCTATCAAAAAATCGATCATTACTGTACATTATATAGTTTCTGAATAAGAGAATCTAGCAACTGGATGCGTTTGAGAGCAAAAATGAATTTAAAGATAAGTAAGAAAATAGACAGTTTGGATTTGAATGCACCCTTAATAAGATGATTTTTTTCTTCAACCGCTATGTATTTTTAATTTGTTTTTGCTGTAAGAATTGGCCCTATCAAAAACTTGTCTATATAAATGTTGAAGACAATATTAAGAAGATATATGATAAATTCATGGAGATTTTATATCTTGTGAATTGACGAATTTTTCTTCTTCAACCCCCCCCCCCTTTTTTTTTGTTTTTGTTTTTATTTTTTATTTATTTTTTTATTTTTTTTTTGCGATACGAATTGGTTCTATCAAAAACTTGTGAATATAAAAGTTGTAGATAATATTAAGGAGATGCATAATAAAATTATTGGATTTGATATCTTGAGAATTGACGAAATAAGGAATTTTTTTCTCCCATAAACCCTATTTTTGCGCTCCTTGAGCCTATTTTAAATTTTATCAAAAATCTGTGATGCTTGAATTTTTGGCGCTATTTTTAGAAGTAATAAAAACTTTACACTGATTTGATATGTACAAAAATTAAGAAGTTATGGAGTTTTTTCGTTTTTCACAAAACCCCTCCCTATTTCCATTCCCTTTGTCCGCTTTTGCCCATTAACGAACTTGACCGAGATTTTATGTCCCTTGATTTTATGTATCAGTTTGAAAGAGATTTGTGCAGAATTGCGGAAGTTATCGTGTCCAGAAGAAAGTGATAACACAATTGCTTCGGGAAATTCCGTTCAAAATGCCCACTTTGACATCATTTTTTGAAATATATTCTGCCTCTATCAAAAAATCGATCATTGCGGTACATTATATAGTTTCTGAATAAGCGAATCTACCAATTAAATGCGTTTGAGAGCAAAAATGAATTTAAAAATGAGTCAGAAAATAAGCAGTTTGGATTTGAGTGCCTCCTTAATGCAATGATTTTTCCAACACAATCCGCTTCGGGAAATTCGGTTCAAAATGCACACTTTAACAGCATTTTTTGAAATATATTCTGCCTCTATCAAAAAATCGACCATTACGGTACATTATATAGTTTCTGAGTAAGAAAACGTACCAATTGGAAGCCCTTGAGAGCAAAAATGAATTGCAAAATGAGTCAGAAAATACGCAGTTTGGATTTGAATACACACTTACTTAGAGGATTTTTTTCTTCAACCGCTATGTATTTTTAATTTGTTTTTGCTGTAAGAATTGGTCCTATCCAAAACTTGTCTATATAGATGTTGTAGACAATATTAAGAAGATATATGATAAATTCATGGGGATTTTATATCTTTTGAATTGACGGAGTTATGGATATTTTACTTCTTCAAACCCCTTTTTGTTTTCGTTTTTAATTTTTTTTGCGGTACGAATTGGTCCTATCAAAAACTTGTGAATATGTAGATAATATTAAGGAGATTTATAATAAAATTAATTGGAATTGATATCTTGAGAATTGACGAAGTTATGAATTTTTTTCTCCCCAAAACCCTATTTTTGCGCCCCTTGAGCCCATTTTTAACTTTATCAAAAATCTGTGATACATAAAATTTTGGCCCTATTTTTAAAAGTAATAAAAACTTTAAACTGATTTGATATGTGCAAAAATTAAGAATTATGGGGGGTTTTCGGTTTTCACAAAACCCCTCCCTATTTCCATCCCCTTCATCCGATTTTGCCCATTAACGAACTTGACCGAGATTTTATGTATCTGTTTTTAAGAGATTGGTGCAGAATTACGAAAGTTATCGTGTCCAGAAGAAAGTGATATATATATATATATATATATATATACTAGGGGGCTCTGCCCCCTGCAAGCTACGCTCGCCAACCCCCGTTCAGACACCGCAGAATCTGAAAATCTAAAAATCTAATGGGTTTTTTAAATATTAGAGAAGATTAAATTATACTGAAAAAGCTTTGCAGATCTCCCTGTAAACGGGTTTCCATTCAATTCCCTTTGATTGCAAAAATTTAACGGAGAACCAGTTGCTGTTAAGACATCCAATGGTTGTTTTCGTTTTTGATTAAAGAGGATCAGTTAAACATTTGAAAAGAAGCTAAAATAAAATGAATTAAGTATTCAGAGTCTTTGTCAACCGTTATTTTAAAACAATCTCTATAACAATAGCCTAAATCATGTGACTATCATCAACAGTTCCGGGCGGAACACTTTGCTTTTTATACTCTAGGTGCCATTTTGATACTTTAATGTTATCCAGGCACAGATGATAAGTCGACAAATATTATTCTATCCCCATCATTTCATCTATATTATAATAGTTCAAGTCATCAAACACCATAAACGAATACGATCTGATCCCTTCGCCTTTCATATGAAGGTTTGGAACAAATGTCATATAAAAGGCGCGAGATATTGGCGCGATTTTTTTCCAACGCCAATTTGGGGAACGGATCAACAGCATAAACAACAACATCCAGCTTACCATATCAAGCAAAATAACCATACTTTGGCGCCAGTTAAGTACCCGTTGCGTATATGACATTGGCGTCATAAAAAAATCGCGCCAATATGGGGCCGTATATGACATATCTGTGCCGAAAGTAAAAAAAAGCCGGGTGCAAATCTCGCCAATATCTTTTTTTTCAACTCGCCAGTTAGCATTTTTTTTATTGTTCGAGTGGTAAATTAAAACATTGATTTGAAGTTGAAATTAAATGTCATGGTTTGTTAGATAATTTAATATTTCGCCAGATGTCATATATGCACCGCATGTTTGGCATGATTTTTTTTTTTTTTTTTTTTTTTTTTTTTTTTACGAAAATTTGGCGAAAACGTTGTTTTCGAATACCAGTTACATATGTATTTTTGGTACTACTTAGTTATCCCGTCGACAAAAAATCTATAGCGAACTATAAGATTAAATGTCAATAATGCTTGACCGTAAATGTCACATTCACTTGACTTTTAGCAAGTTACACGTGTTTACGTCATCAAGTGATTTTTATTTCGACGTTTTATTTTTATATTTATTAATGTTATACTAATTTATTTGTTCTTTCGTTATTTAAAATAAAAATTTTGTCAATCTGTACAATTTGACGAGTTGTTTGGCGATTTATATAATTTGCGAAATTGGGTGACGGAATAACTACTACATTGAACCGTGTTTTTTAATTATTTTCTATTATTTTCAAAAGGAAATAGCAAAAAAATAATTAATTACTATAGAACAAAATAATTTATATAAATTTTAAAAAGAAATAAAAGTAAATATACATTTATTATTAAATAAACAACAATAGCCGGGTTACCATGTCTATCAAAATAATGCCATTTGTGCGCCAATTAGGTACCCCGGTGCGTATATGACATATGTGCCTAATATTTTTCTTTCCGTTTTGTTTTTTTATAAAAAAGAAGTGGAAGCCATCAATTTAAATGTTTCATTTTTAAATGAAAGTTTTGTATTTAATAAAATGATAACGAAATACAAAAAAAGCATTTTTCTTAGCATAGATTTAAAGGAGGCCCAACTGTCGACAAATTAATTTAAAATAGTAACCTTTTCTGAATTATGAAAAAAAATTTCTGTTTTGATTAAAATTTGAGTTGCCATCATTAGAAAAAATGTATTTAAAATTAGAAAAAAATTAATATTTCGAAAACTAATTCGAATTTAAAAATTCTAATACCAGTTTTGAGATCTGTGGATCAACATGGATTTTTGGTGTTAATTTCATCGCAAAGTATTCCATATTTTAGGAGAAATCGCCGTGAAACAAAATCAGTTGTTTAATCAGTCGATTCAAAGAATCGGTACATTTCAGGCGTTTCATATATTCGTTTCATAAATTCGTTTCATTAGGATTTTATATATTATATAGGGTATATATATATATATATATAAAGTTTTTTACTGAGGGTGGTTTTGGGTTCTACGGTTCATGATCGGTGTAGATCTGCAAATATTTTTCAGAAATTCCAACATAGGAACGATCTCAATAGGTAATATTTCATACGAAATCTATACCTAAAAGAGTGTATCAGGTACTTTTAATAATAGAAGTAAACTGAAACGCTCCAAATTCCAATCACTTGACATCCTAATGAAAACATGACAAAATATATCTATTTCTTTTAGTTATCCAGTAGTTTATTTCGATGACATTGGCAACTAGTATGTTGTGGCCATCACAAAACTTTCTTCTATATAAATCAAGTCAATTAAATCATTTAAATAGTACAAGAAATTACATCAATTTAGCACCAATTCATATCAAGGTATATCTGAATTTGAAGTTTGCTGAAAAGTCGTGCATTAGTTCTTGAGATAGAGCTATAGCGGAAATTTTGAAAGATGTATCATAGCAGCGCCACCTGTTGAGCGATTTACACCAAAACATAAACAGCACTAATTCATATGAAGGTATACCTGAATCTGAAGTTTG
This sequence comes from Maratus speciosus, assembly GCA_963932465.1. Taxonomy (NCBI): domain Eukaryota; kingdom Metazoa; phylum Arthropoda; class Arachnida; order Araneae; family Salticidae; genus Maratus; species Maratus speciosus. The sequence continues at coordinate 54,842,146 of OZ010799.1, read as the reverse complement.
TTGAAAATGCAATCATTAGTTCTTGAGATAGAGATATTGCGGAAATTGCAAAAGCAGCATAGTAGCGCCACCTGTAGAGCGATTTGCACCAAAATATACAAAACTTCAATTCATGTCAAGGACTAACAGAATCTGATGATTGATGAATATCCGTGCATTAGTTCTGGAGATTAAGCTATTGTGAAAATCGTGAAAAATGCTGCATAGCAGCGCCACCTGTTGAGCGATTTACACCAAAAAATAATGAACACCAATTTGTACCAGGGACTAAATTAATACAAATTTTTATTAAATTCCGTGCATTAGTTCTTGAGATAGAGCGCCCACAAAATTCGTGTCACATGCATACAGACAGAGTCACAGATAGACATTTTGTAAAAACATGCTTTTCGGAATCTCTGACACCTAAAACGTGTAAATCCGTCGAAAAATGAAAATTTTCACGAATCCAATACCTTCTTCTTGTAAAGATAGAAGAAAATAAAAATTATCCATCCATGTGTACGCCCAGGAATACATATTTATGTTGTATTTGTATTTAGAAAACGGGGAGGATATAATAGCATAGGGGTGCTCACCCGTTTCGTTGAATGCATGGAAGGAATTCAAAGTAGTAATAAGTAGGGCTTATTCTCATTTTAGTAATAATCTTTTAATTTTACTAGCGTGAGTAGAATAATTTTAAGGTTAGTGTAAAACAGGATAGGATGAGCGTTCAATGGACACATTTAATTAATTGCTTTAATGATTATTTTTCAATTATTAAAATCCATTTTTTATTACATTCATCTATCAACAATGTTTTAAAAAATCTCCAACTCACATTTCTCATTGGGAAAAACAATTTATTTTTAATAACAAAAGTAAACTGAAACGCTCCAAATTCCAGTAACTCGATACGCTATTTGCAGTAAAGGACAATCTACAACAGATAATTGTTTTCATGATTGCATTTAGAACCAGAATTTAATGGAACAAAATATCCATTTTCAAATAAATTTAACAATTGGGAAAGCGTTATTTTTTATAAAAAGTATTTATAAGAATAATTAATCCTTCAAATTAAACATTGTCAATAACAGAAAATAAATATATTAATTATTTTAGATAAAAGATTTAGAATACTGAATTTCTGAGAATTACGGTTCTCAAATTATTCTGTCAATTTGGGGTTCACAATGAAGAAACTGCAGGTTGAATATTTTTTTTAATACATAAAAAAAAAGATTAAAAATAAAATTGCAGGACTTGCGTTCGAAAACCCAAATCTGAAGATTTAATAATTTCATTAATTAATACATTAATAAAGAATGTAACTAATATTTATAGCATTTGTTTGTTTTTCTTTTACTACAGAGAATTATTTTTTAAATGACAAATAATGATACAACGAAGACAGGAAAAAGTAGACTTTTAACTCATGTGGGTGATTCTATGAAAATAGGCGAAAATGATGACGGTGAAGGATATTTAAATTTTTTTCAATAGAAAAACCTAATACTTTTTTTAAATACATAGTTTAGACAAGGTTTTATTATATTAATTGAAAAAACTAAAGCATTCATTAACAAATACATAAAAAAAAAATAAAACCTATGAAATATCATTCCCTCACATGCAACCACTACCACCGAAAAATACAAAACATATCATTTCTTGATGTAATACTTATACTTTTTCTTGTCTGATTTAGTCTTTTAATAGGAACTCATAAAGTATTATTTTTATGTACTAAATTCTTTTTTTTTTCTGCACATGCAATTTTTATTTGGTAAAAAATTTGCAACTCATATTCCATATCATACTCCCACTCATTATTTACTCAGGATGTTTCAGATAGGTGGCAATACTGTTGCCTAAAACACTGCACATGTACTGAGCACATGCCCTTAACTGTCTGTAAAACAATTTTCAGCCATCCTGGAGAAATACTTTGGTACGTCAGGTAGAATTGAATAGGCAGATTGGGTAAGTGTTATGATATAAATGTACATAAGTTATTCAATACTTAAAAGACGATTAAACATTATAACATATGCTAAAAATAAAGCACTTTCAGCTGATACTAAGCCATCATTAGAATTTTAAAATTTAAACAGTTCTTATGAACGCCAGTTGTCCATAACTTATTCACAAAACCGTTGCTTGAAAACGTACATCCTGCTTCCATGATCGATTCCACTAACAGGATGAAAACAGAACAGAGGCGGGGGAAGAGGGAGAGGTTTATTTTGAAATCGCTGCTCCCTGATCAAACCATCCATATATTAAAGTCGTTGTAGGATAAAATGTCATTTCGTGTTTTCTCACTCCTGTTTATAATTTCAATAGATTCACGGATTGTTTGTCCGAAATAATTCTTCCGAATGCATATAATTCTTGCATTATTGAAGTAAATTTTTAATGTTCTCCTTTTGGTAGAGTCTGGAAAGAGTGGTAGCGGGTCTATTGAATGGCAGTTCCCTTTTATGTTCCTTTATCCGATTCGTTAACTTTAGAGTCGACATCCCGATAATATTCCGGCGGTGTATATTGGAGCTGTTGATCATTTTCTGTAACATATGGAATGATTTTTATCTCGCGGGACGGGGTCAATCTGTGAACTCAGGTCTCAAGAACTCAGTAAATTCTTGAAATTCGTTGTAAGGGCAGCAATCAAATTTATTTCGAATGTTAAAAGAGCATGTCGCAGTTTTTCAAAAAGTCCAGTAATGTAATTTATCTTGAGTTATTTCTTCTTTGTTAAAGTGTTCCTGATTGAATTTTTCGGATTTTGTAAAGAACAGAGGACTGAGAATGGAAAACGCTGACAATCCAAAAGAGGAAATTTTTCAAGAGAGAGAAAAAAAAGAAGGCAAAAGCACCTCATTAGCCACGTTTGATGAAAAATATCCGACTTGTTTGAACTATTATTACTTGGGTTAAGCCTTCTCCTGTTTGTTAAGCTTGGCACTTAAAACATTTTCTCGTAAAAAAAAAAGGGCTTTCGATTTTCTGGTACTTTTAGCGTTTTCCATTCTTAGTCCTCAACTAATTAATATATTAATGTGATAAAGTGGAAACCCATTCTCTGTGGCGATACCTTTTATAGTATTAAGTTCTGTCTGTAAATGATCACGTGAACAGACTTTAAAAGCCTTTCTTACAAGGAAGATCTCCATACGGGCATACTCCAAAAAATCTGAAAACAATATAGAATATTCTTCTCATGAGGATAGATATATTTATAAAAAAAATTTCGGCGGAAACTCGATAGAGTGTCCGTAAAAAAAAATGATGAAAATTTTGTCATTTAGTGATTTATCACCGGTTGGCGATGGAATAAAATCTCAAAAAATACTTTTTTATGTCAAATACTCTTTAAGGCTGTTCTCAAATACAAAAGGGCAACTTTATGACATAATTTTTAATTTATTTTTGTTCGAAAATGCATGAAACTAGAAGGTGTTGTTGTCCAGAAACGATGTTTTCAAGCAGTTTTTTTTTCCTTTTTTTTTCTTTTTTTTTTTTAAATCTGCAAACGCGATAGATTTTTCAGGAAATAGTGTCAAAGTGGGCGTTTTGAACCGAATTTCCGCGCGAAAGAAGAATAACCTCAAGAAAGGGCGAAAAATGTTTTGTCACGTGATCAAAATCGCTTATAAATCAATAGATAATTTATTGATCAAAAATGGAAAACACAGCTCGATTCCAAATCGCTTCCATGGTCAGGTTTTCTAATTTTATACCTTTCCGTTAAAAATTGTATTTGTAAATGTGTCAAAACGTTTGGAGCTTGTTGAGCAGAGCAGTTGAGAACCTTAAGGTAAAAATGTTTCATGTTGAACTTGTTTAAATAAATTTAATTTAAATAACTTTAGTTTTGTCAGTTTTAGTTTGTTTTAACTCTAATTTTGAGAGATATATATTTATTATGAATGTTAACTATGAAATTTTATGAATTAAAACAAAATTTAAGTTAATTAAAATTGTTTCAATCTCTAAACTAAGTCCAATTAAGCACTGTCGATTATATTTTGTTGCCATGGAAACGATTACTTCTGCGATATTGAAATGTAAAACTGCAGCATTCTTCATTTGGCCTTTATTTTGGAATATGCCTAAATATATGAAAATATACTTTTCAATAAGGAAGTATTTTTATATATGAAATTATTTTTACAGTGATAAATTGAAATAACTGCAGCAACAAGCAACATAAATGTGTAATACAAAAGAATATATGTATTAAACTTTCTCATTGTTTAAATTCATTAAATATTATTTACACGTACACGCGTTCACAAAATCAATTAACAAGCAATTTTCAGATGCATTAAAATCGTTTGTTTTTGGCGAGGAAAAGTGCCGCTCGCCAAATCGCGTGACGCTTTCGTCTTCTTGCGCCAAATACTCGAAAGTATTTTATTTTTTTTAAAGTCTTTCTACTGTAATTCCGCTGCTAAATTTGATATTATTACATACTTTATTTATTATTACATACATAAGTAGTTTAATTGGTATTTTTTTTTTTTTTCAAAATATTCTGAGTATGCCCGGTAAGGAGACCTTCCTTGTTAGGTAAAAATTATAAGCTGCAAGTTTGTAATTAAATGGTGAATAGCTGTCGTACGAAATGCTATTATTTGATTTGTTGATTTTTTTGTATACTGTGCGTTCTAAAGTCAGATTAGACATACTTTTGATTAATCTCACATCCAAATAATTCAATTCTTTATTTTTCTGAATATCAATAGTAAACTTGATACGTGAATCCATGTCGTTGATCTTCTCTGCAAGATTTCATAATAAAACTTCTAAACTTACGTTTGAGACAGCAGATCTGAAGACTTAATAGGTTCATTATTGTTACGTAATTATAAATGTAACTAATATTTATAGAATTTTTTTATGGAAAGAATTGTTTTGTAAAAGAGGGATGGGGGTGGGGGGCTTGAGCTCCATGAGCCCAGCCTTTAAGTAGGCAGTACACCTTTAACAGTCATCAGCATGCGAAATTTATCATGAGATTAGCATTAAAAAAAAAATTAAAAAAAACTAGAAAACATGAATTGTGCCTTTTCAGAATTTAGTGTCGCCCCTGATGAAAAACTAGTCGGATGTACCAATCCCAAAACTTTCTTCTACCTCATACATGTTAATACTTCAAAAGTCGCCATCACAGTGAAGAATTAAATGGGATTCCATACTCATGATGAGGATTTGAATGATACGAAATTCCGTGCGTTAGTTTTTGAGATAGGACTATCGCTGAAATTGTGTAAATCCAACAAACCCCCGTCTCCTCCTCTCGCATATTTTTATTTCTTACAATATTTGCAAAATTTAAACCAATTTCGTCTTCAGGATTGCAGTTTTTATTAATTTAATTATTTTCTTTTACTATATCTATGCATGTATATCTAAGGAAAAATTATAAATGAGCAGAGCAAAAATATTAAAAGCATGAGTGGAGATTTTTCAGAAAATTCTACTCGCCAAGGATTTCTGTTTATCAGTCGGTGCGCTCAGTGGGCAGTATTTATAAGCTCCGGTGAGTTACGACTAATTAAATATTCACTAAAAATAAAGAAGCATTGGAGTTGAGCTTCTTTGAACTTAGGTGCAAGTTAAGCACCGCATGAAGCTAAAAAGTTAATCGGAATGAATATTTAAAAAATTCGAACAAAAAACAGCAAGTATAAGCAGTAAGAATAGTTGTGATTAATTCTGGCATTCCTCACCGCCGTTCGGAAACCTTCCATACAGTAAGTCTTTGAGTCTATATTTGCGAAGCTAGGTGTCAGGTAATCAAATGTATCTAATAGGTATGCTCTAACGTTTGCGACAAACTGTCACACATGTAAGCGCAGGGCGGTGTAACTTACACATGACACACTATGTCCCATACGTAAGCACTTTGGTAGAAAGAACGCAAAAGTTTGGAAATGGGAGGGAAAGAAAAAATAAAATTTAGGCTTTGATTTATTAGAAGTTCTATCTCCGCTGGGCTCCGGAATGAGCGCCAGTGAATTCAGACCTATATTTAAATTTTCAGTAAAAACAAAGAAGTAGAGAAGCTGAGCTCCGGCGCGAATTAAGCACTGTTTATAGGTTATTACTTCAACCCTACACTAACATTAAATTTCATCTTAAATTTTTGCTTCATTTTATTAATCAGAGTAAAAACGAGTTAATCTCGAACATAATATTTAATAAAATCAATATTATCGTTATTCTATTGCTCGTTAGCTGTTTGCGAATCACCGGGTTAGCTATATACAAAGTGCATGTCGCTGCACCAGCAGCCGATGTACAACAGAATTATGAAAAATCGAGAAACTCACATATAAATAGTTATCACAGCGCCCCCTCTCGTCAGAATATCCCCAAATTCAACCTGGGCCTGCTGGCCATAATCAAAAACATACACATGAAATTTTGTTCGTTCCTATGCATAACTCACACACTTTTCGATGATAGAATCTTGAAAATGGCACATAAGTCTCCATTACAGCACCATCACAGCAAAATACTTATATGAAATTTGGTTCAATTCTATGCATAACTTCGTATGTTTTCCGATGATATAATGAGACGCACATACATATGGACAGACAGATAAAGTAAAAACTCCTTAAAGCGACCACGCTCCGTTCCAATAAAAATTGGTCGCTCCGAGAGGTGGTCTCTTAATGGAAGTCATGTTCAAATCTAGGTTTTAATTGTTGATAAAAGGTAACAATTAATGTTACTAAAATTTACTTTTCACATTAGGAAAAAATATGAAAATTTAAGTATCAAAACAAAAGTTAATTACATAAGTTAATTACAGCAGAGTTTAAAAAATGAATACATTGACATTTGCTTTGATTTTAAGGTTTTATCTTTTATAACTTTTATTTCCAAGTACTTTCGAAGTTCAGTAAATAAATGTATTTTTTTTTTTTTTTTTTTTTTTTTTTTTTGGCCGGGAACAAATAATGACGATTTCATTAATTTATTCATTTCTTTGAGAGTTTCCTGACAGAATAGGACAGGGGAGTTTATTGACCGTCATCCTTAATTTGCCATCAGAGTTAAATTCATTGCCTAAAAAGGCACAAAGGGGTTTAAACACTTAAAAGTTACCGGAATAAATAAAAATTCTAAACTTATTTTAGAAGTTTGATGAATAATGCGCTCTCTGGAATTATCTTTCTAATAAAACTTTCTTCAAGCGGCCAGGCAAAAACGGAATTTGTTTCATTTTCTTCAAAGAAATGGGTCACTCATGGAGGGAGTTCAACTGGGATGGTCTCTGAATAGAGGTAAAATTAGTATTGAACCTATGGGAATAAATCTTGTTCCATTAAAAAATGGTCGTTCAGGGAGGTGGTCGCTTAATGGAGATGGTCGCACAGGGAAGCTTCACTGTATCTTGTAAAAACATGTTTTTCGGGATCTCTGACACTTTAAACGTTCTGACACATTATCTCATAATAACGATCCGTCAAAAACCGGAAGTCGAACAAAATTTCGACTACAACACTTCCTTCTGTTATAGATAAAAGAAAGTAAATAAAAGATAACGCAAAAAAATATTAATAAAAGTTTTCTTCATTGTATTAAATCCTATCATACGTAATAAATTCAATGATATCCCATTATATGTAATGATTCCAGGTTGCCATGGAGATTATTCTATTAAATGCTATCATACGTAATTAATTCATTGATATCCCATGATAGTTAATGATTCTGTGTTGTCATGGTGATGATGTCCTATTTAAGATCGAGTCCTATTATTTCCGTATTACTGAATTTTATCTATATAATCGTAATAAATTTTGTATTCATGCACTTTTGCATAAGAGTTAATCAAAGTGATTATTAATGTTGTTATTCTGTATGTTCTGTGTTGGAAATATATAGTAATTTAAACTATACTGTTAAATTTTTCCATAAATATTTATGCATTATTCTAGAAAATAATCTTAACTGTAGGTTAAGAAAAATCTGAATTTTTTTTAGAAATTGAGTCGGGTTTGATTTTTTTTCAGGGCCGGGACATGAACCGCGAAAATACAAACGGGCCGGGCCCGGGTCTGGAAATTCAGGTCATCTACCCCCCCCCCCCCCACACACACACACACACCCCTCTATAAGTAAGATTATATTAAAATCATACCTTATGACTTTTTCAAAAATTAGTTCCTGGACAATGACCTATAATTTACATAAGTTTTCTTTTCCGAATAATTAAGATAAAAATTTGTTTTAATTCTACATTTATTAATTGCATAGATATAAAAAATTATGAATTATTAAATTATAGGTTATAAAATATACGCGAGATGAAAATTTACTCCAGAAAATACAGAGCCGTCCTTAGTGAAAGCGAGGCCGGGTGCAAGAGCTTTTGTGACGCCCTTCACTACCAAACTAGTTAATACCCTTCCATTCCGAAACTAGTTAATACCAGTTTAACTGGGTTTTTTTTATTCATCTACCAGAAATTTCGAATAGTAATTTTTGCTTTAATTAATGACAGACATTCTGTGACTAAATAAAGTGAAGGTAACTATTTGGAAATTCTGGTAGAAATCCACTAAATTGGCAACATTACTTCCAACAACGCAATCACCTTTTGAAAAACCTCGCATGGCATACACAATGGCACACTCTTTTTAGTGTGGAGAGGTGGGTAATATGATTTCGTACAGGTTTATACAGACTCGAGCTAATTTCCTTTCATAATACTCTTAGTCAAAGGATTAATCGGTTAAATTACTCGACCAGCCCACTTCATATTATGGCAGCAAAGAATGTGATAAAGATGAAATTTTTTATCTTAAACTCTGTTCTTTATTTAATTGTAACCTTTTTTAAATGTTTGGTTTAATTAGCAAATATTAAAATTGTTAATATTTTTAAATTGTTAAAAAAAAATTTAAAAATAGAAAAAAAATCTAAGTCAAAATCAAGCTTTCTTAAAATTTCCCTTTACCTATAAGAGCCTTTAAAAAATTGATCTTTCATAATTTTTGGACATTTTAAATCTTTAGTCTCAAGGTCTGGAAGATGGGGCTTCAACTCCTGGCTTCTGCGTCGTGTTTACGCTATATGACATACGTTATGCGTGAGGTAGAAGCCCGCACGGGCCTGGCTCGGACCGAAAGAAAGCTATCTTGGCCCGGCCCAGTGAAAAAATTAAAGTTTGGCCCAGGCCGGACCCGATTATATTTACAGTGTTTACGGCCCGGCTCGGCTCGTACAAAAATCAGTAAAAACAGGCCCGGCCCGTGTAAAAATGAATTAAATCCAGGCTCAATCTGACCCGACTCAATTTCTACTAAAAATTCCAATTTTCTTAACACACAATTAAGATTTTTGTAAAGAACACTACGTTACGCATTTAGGGAAAATTTTTACAGTTTATTATAGACTACTATTCGTTCCCAAGCCAGAAAATGCACAATAGTAACGTTAATGATTACTTAGACGCTGCAACTTTTCAACATTCAAATAAAGATTCGTTAAAAAAATTATGTAGTTTAGAATAAAAGATTAAAAAAAAAAAAAAAGGTTGAAATATCATGTCTTTTGAAGCTGTATATAACATACATTTTTGAAAATATTTCTCTGAAATTTATTAAAGCTGTTCTAGAATCCAAAGGAGTTACTTTCTGACAAATTTCTGAATACATTTTTCTTCGGAAACGCATAAAATTGGCAGAGGTCTTATTCAGAAACTATGATTTCGAGTTGCATTTTTCATTTTTTGATACAGGCAAAAGATCTTTCAGAAAAAACTGTCAAAAATGGCCTTATGAATCGAATTTTCGGTCGCGACCGCATGGGAAAGATGAAAACCTGTCGTCAATTGACAAGAATCGAGTATAATAATGAGTTAAGTAATTTATTTATCAAAAAATAGAAAATGCTATTTGATTCCTAAGCCTTTCATTAGACAGGCCTGTCAATTTTATGCCTTTACAGTTAAAAATGAGTCAGAAAATGTGTCGGAAACTTTCGCGCTGTTATCACTTTTACTATTTTTACAAAACATATCGATTGCCCGACACACAATGGGAACAATTACATCCAGTTCTGGCCAATCTGGATTATGAAGAGAAAAAATGTAAGCCTGATTCTTGCCTGGCTGAAGCCTGCTGAAAAAATTAAGACATGTCTCAGACACGATGTAACTGTCAGATGCCGATCTCTACGATGGACATGTTATATTTCTGTATTGACGTCACAAAACAAGCATCGGGCTCATGCAGCCCATTTATGCCTATTCCCCCGAAAGTCCCATCCCTTGAAAATGGTTCATGTTTATTTTATCGGCTTCGCTTAAATTTTATAATGGGCCGATAGGTCCGCTTAATTTTTTATTGGGGACACGGGCCCATTTTTTTTTCTATTTTATTTTATTTCTTTGTCGACTAGGAACGATCCGTTAAAAAAATTGTCCTAATTCTGCCCGGCCAGTTTGAAAGTTTGCCTTCATATTGCCGGGCCGGGCCCATGAAGACCTCTAACGTGACGGCAGAACACTGATATTCGTGTAATTAAAGAAGAAACTTGATTACACAAGAATCCGCTTGTTACATTACAAATAGACATTAAAATAATAGTGAGCAGTTTTTCAAAATCATTAGGACCACCTACCTCTTAACAAAGTAACATTCAGTTCATGCGCTTGTCCAGACTGGTGATGCTGTATGTGCTAAAGTATAACAATAGCTATAGATTGAATATATAAGATACAAACAGTCTATTCTCTAACTACAAATAACTACAAATGTGCATAAAAATTTATTAAAATATACCGTTACAAAATGAATGAACTGGTCTTTAAAACTTAAAAACCATTGATGTTAAAATCATAATAAAACAGAAAAAAAATCCCTGCCGGCCCGGCCTACAGGCAGAGGTAGATTTCGAAGTTAAGTATACTAATTTCACCAACAAAAACTAAATCATTATTACATATAAATCCACTTTAACAGTTTTATCTGTCTGCTTTTGACGAGTTTTTATTTCCTTTTTATAAAATAGCTGGTTTTATCAGAATCATGTTAGGCGATATTAAAAAAAATATTTTTCCATACTCAACAACTCGAAATTTTCTGGCACATTTTCAGATTCATTTTTAATAAATAAAAAAAAAAAATATGAAACATGCTGACGTGATTTTTGAAAAGATTTATAAGCGACCTGTGTTTTTATTTTTCTTTCAATTAATTAAAACTTGATTAATAAACAATTATTTTCTCAGCAGAGCAATATTTTTCGTTTCTAACACAATCGCTTCGGGAAATTCTGTTCAAAATGCCCACTTTGACATCATTTTTTGAAATATATTCTGCCTCTATCAAAAAATCGATCATTACTGTACATTTTATAGTTTCTGAATAAGAGAATCTAGCAGCTGGATGCGTTTGAGAGCAAAAATGAATTTAAAAATGAGTAAGAAATTAGACAGTTTGGATTTGAATGCACTCTTAATAAGATGATTTTTTTCTTCAACCGCTATGTATTTTTAATTTGTTTTTGCTGTAAGAATTGGCCCTATCAAAAACTTATCTATATAAATGTTGAAGACAATATTAAGAAGATATATGATAAATTCATGGAGATTTTATATCTTGTGAATTGACGGAGTTATGAAAATTTTTCTTCTTCAATCCCACTCTTTTGTTTTCGTTTTTAATTTTTTTTGCGGTACGAATTGGTCCTATCAAAAACTTGTGAAAGTAAAAGATGTAGATAATATTAAGGAGATGCATAATAAAATTATTGGATTTGATATCGTGAGAATTGACGAAGTAAGGAATTTTTTTTTCTCCCAAAAACCCTATTTTTGCGCCCCTTGAGCCCATTTTTAACTTTATCAAAAATCTGTGATACATAAATTTTTGGCCATATTTTTAAAAGTAATAAAAACTTAAAACTGATTTGATATGTACAAAAATTAAGAAGTTATGGAGGGTTTCCTGTTTTAACAAAATCCCTCCCTATTTCCATCCCCTTTGTCCGCTTTTGCCCATTAACGAACTTGACCGAGATTTTATGTCCCTTGATTTTATGTATCAGTTTGGAAGAGATTTGTGCAGAATTGCGGAAGTTATCGTGTCCAGAAGAAAGTGATAACACAATTGCTTCGGGAAATTCCGTTCAAAATGCCCAATTTGACATCATTTTTTGAAATATATTCTGCCTCTATCAAAAAATCGATCATTGCGGTACATTATATAGTTTCTGAATAAGCGAATATACCAATTAAATGCGTTTGAGAGCAAAAATGAATTTAAAAATGAGTCAGAAAATAAGCAGTTTGGATTTGACTGCATCCTTAATGCAATGATTTTTCCAACACAATCCGCTTCGGGAAATTCGGTTCAAAATGCCCACTTTAACAGCATTTTAAAAAATATATTCTGCCTCTATAAAAAAATCGACTATTACGGTACATTATATAGTTTCTGAGTAAGAAAACGTACCAATTGGAAGGCCTTGAGAGCAAAAATGAATTGTAAACTGAGTCAGAAAATACGCAGTTTGGATTTGAATACACGCTTACTTAGATGATTTTTTTCTTCAACCGCTGTGTATTTTTAATTTGTTTTTGCTGTAAGAATTGGTCCTATCCAAAACTTGTCTATATAGATGTTGTAGACAATATTAAGAAGATATATGATAAATTCATGGGGATTTTATATCTTTTGAATTGACGGAGTTATGGATATTTTACTGTTTCATACCCCCTTTTTGTTTTCGTTTTTAATTTTTTTTGCGGTACGAATTGGTCCTATCAAAAACTTGTGAATATAAAAGTTGTAGATAATATTAAGGAAATTTATAATAAATTTAATTGGAATTGATATCTTGAGAATTGACGAAGTTATGAATTTTTTTCTCCCCAAAACCCTATTTTTTGCGCCCCTTGAGCCCATTTTTAACTTTATCAAAAATCTGTGATACATAAATTTTTGGCCCTATTTTTAAAAGTAATAAAAACTTTAAACTGATTTGATATGTACAAAAATTAAGAAGTTATGGGGGGTTTTCTGTTTTCACAAAACCCCTCCCTATTTCCGTCCCCTTGGTCCGATTTTGCCCATTAACGAACTTGACCGAGATTTTATGCCCATTGATTTTATGTATTAGTTTGGAAGAGATTGGTGCAGAATTACGAAAGTTATCGTGTCCAGAAGAAAGTGATATAGATAGATAGATAGATAGATAGATAGATAGATAGATAGATAGATAAAGTTTTTTACTGAGGGTGGTTTTGGGTTCTAGGGGTCATGATCGGTGTAGATCTGCAAAAATATTTCAGAAATTCCAACATAGGAACGATCCCAATAGGTAGTATTTCATACGAAATCTACCTAAAAGATGATTCCTGAGATCTTTCGATCGCTAACGCGATCATTTTCAAAGGATACTTTCACTGGAATGTCGCATTCACTGAGCTATTTATACACCAGTCTGGGAAAAAGGGTCAGTCTATTATTTGTTGGGGGTGTCTATGAAGTTGTTTCGTTCCAATGCTGAAGTGTTAGATATTTTCAAAATGTTAAACCAGATTTGAGGTATATCATAAGACAAAACATCGTTACATACATTATTTTCTTTACTTAAAATTTCCAACGATTCCCTAATTCTTAAAGTATAATGATCAGATGTAGGTAAAATAACTCTTGCTTTGCTTTTTCGAAATCTATTTTTAAATTACCTTTTAGTAAACCTTTAATCACCTTTTTAGTAAACAATTTATTTGTAGTTATTTTAACGCAAGGTGAATTTGTCATTCCACTCTGAGCTCATTGGAGTTCTATGTTTTTCAATTAGTCTATTCTCTTGTCGAGCGTCCATACCTTGCATTGACTATTTTATTCACAAAACATTTTACCTTTTATAAACATTTTTACACATAAATTTTATTATGAAAATTTTTATGTCTTTGCTTTACTCACAAAAAAATAATAATAAATATTTAGGCTTTTTTTCGGGTGCGAGGCCTTCCTAGGCGCGAGGCTCTGTGCGGCCGCACCTGTCGCACACCCCTAAGGTCGGCTGTGAGAAAATATTGAATAATACTTTTAATTTCTAAAAGTCATAAGTACATTTATTTCTTCGCGGTAGAATAATCCGCGATATGCAATGTTTCTTAAAAGGCCTGCCTTCGGCTTTTTGTCAGAATGATATCTGATTTTAAGTGTCTTAAGAAGCAATCGAAACGCCAAATGCCTGTAAAAAATATGTATTTTATGAAGAAAACTGTAATTAATCAGATTACTACTTGTACGACTTTCTTAAAATTCAGATTTTCTATTAAAATTTTTGTAAAAATCAGTGCTTTTCCCATTGAAAAACACTGTAGAACCATCGATCGATAACCTACCATCTACGGTGTCGCCACCTAACGGGGAAAAACCGCATAGCAAAATTTTAACACTAGTTAGTTCTCCATCTCTTTTACTCCGTGGAGTAAAACTATGAAAGTAAACATATTTGGTGAAAGTGGAAATTGAAGTCAATATTTTAAAGCCTTCCTTTTATATTTAAGATATTTAACTAAAAACAGTTGGCGCATATTTCCAAACTTATGATAATGCTAAAGCGCGAAAACAAAATGTAAACAAACGTCTATGACAGTTGTCGCAGGGCATTTAAATCGAAAATAAAGGGGTGATGTCTACATTTTAGTAAATAATTATCACACAGTTCAGATTGTGGTATCAACTTTTTCCGAATACAATAATCTTTCTAAAGATGTAGAAATTAAAAAATCGATTTTTTGACAATTTTAAAGGGGCACTGTCCTTTTAAATAGCGCTACTTAAAGGAGGACAGAGGGCATTGACCCCCCCCCCAAAGAATGTGTTTATTAGGATATATCAGACATCACAAAAGATATTAAAAAACCCCTCAGAAATCGCCAAAAAGCTACATATTTTTTTGTCAGGTTTCACTAAAATAGAAACTGTACCATTAAATGAACACACTTTAAGCGCAGAAATTTATAATGATCTATAATATTGTTTAATGCAGTCTTGTTACAAAAAAAGGAAATAAATAAAACCTGCAGCCCTACAATTAATTTAGGATTCAATTCGCGCTGACTTGGCCTTACTGACCATGAACCAAGATCAATATGCTCTGGCAAAGCCCCTTCAAGACTATCAAGCCAGACAGAATTTCATTCCCCCTCATATGTGACGTATCGATCCGGTGCTGGCGCCAATGCGGAGCATTCGTATTTTGTATCTTGACCGCTTAGAATTAGAATACAACGTGTTTTTTATTCAGAAGCAAAGAACGTATTCAAGGTAAGTTTTATTTTCAAATTAATTATTTATATATATACTATATTATATATATATATATATATATATATATATATATATAATACATATATACTAGTTCTCTTTTTTTTGTTTGCTATATATTTAATTTTTAATTTGTTTAAAATAAGTTAACTAGTAAATCCTAATCTAATATCGTGCTGTCAATATCCCGTGTCTCAAAACAAAACGATGTTATTGTAGTTCTGTTTCATTTCAAATACAACAGTAATTTAAACTGGAAAAAATGACTAGATCGTGTCGAGACTTATATCATTCCCTTTCTCTCATAATTTGTTAAAAATTGGGGCTTGAATTGTGGGAATCGGTGAATTTTCTTAAAAGTTATTGATTAATAAAGTTTTCATTGTTTAATTACATCCTTTATTAATTTGTCAAAATAATCTAATTTCAATATCTGCTAAACAATTCTATCGGCGCCAGCACATTTTCCCTTATAATTTGGAAGCTATTTGGCCGATTCACTTGAAATTTTAATGTCCTATGTGACATATTTTTCTACCTCAACTGTTAAAATTTCAAGTGAAAATTTTAATTGGTTCGTTTAATTTAAGCAAATTAGTAACAAAACTTTAGAATTATTATTACTCAGAAATTTAACACTGAAAACTGATGAAATTTTGCATACAGCTAGTACAGTATAAATATTATTAGTTAAAATGTTACATTTTCAGGGCTCCCAAATGGTCCGCCAACTGAATACCAATAAATTTCAACAGAAAATTTTATGGTAGGTTTGCGCTAGAATTAACTTTCAAAGGTGTTTTCGGGGCGGTTTGTAAGAAAAATCTAAAAAGAAACATTTTCCAAAAAAATATTGGTATTCAGTGGCGGACCATTTGGGAGCCCTGCATTTTGGTAATTTTTGCAACATTACCTTTCTTGCTATTCAATAATTTCGATTAAAACTTTATTTACTCGGAAATACCGACACCAGATAGCCGAAACTTATGTTATACTGAGTTCCTTGGGTACTAATCATGCTAAAAAATTTTCAGCCAAAAGTCTTAATTATAAGCTTAATTATTAAGTAATTTATAACTTGTCCCACGTTCCTCTCTTTCTAATTTGTTCTGTTTTCTCTCATTAGAGTGACTTTTAATGATCATCTTTTATTAGAAAACACTTGCCGTGAGAATGATAATTCTGATTATTTTGTAGGCAGAATCGATTAGGCTTTAATTTGATACAAAATTTATGTATTTTTATAGATATTTTCATACTTAAAAATTTAAATGTACTAAAAACTTTCATCAAAATTGCTATGGATGCATAATATTGTTATCTTGTTCTTCTTTTAAAGCCAGATCAATATACAAACTAATTTATTGTTGTTTTTTAATCTTAAACTCTTAATATCTTATTTTATAATATTTGTTACATAATGCATGCTTATATGTGAAAATTACAAATATGGGAATGATGCGTTTGAATCTCTTTATTTTTGTAATAACTGTAAACAATTAATTCCCCTCCCTCCGATTTTCTAAAATTCTATGTGTTTTTATATAACTTTTAATTTTTAATTAAAAATAACTATTAATTTATAATAAATAATAATTTATTTCTACTAAATTTATTATACTCATATGCTTGTTTGAAATCACTAAATATTTAATAGGATATTTATTGTATAATTTCAAGCCACAATTAATAATAAAAATAGAATACAACTTGAATTTGTTTTCATTTAACAATCATTTTTTATCCACTTTAATTTAATTTTAAATGTGAATTTTCATTGGCAAAATATTTCTTTTAAAGTGAAATAATAGAAAGCAAAATAATTCAATTTATGCGTTTAAACTACACACACACACACGTATATATGATATGCATATTTGTAGATTTTGCTTATATATATTTATTAATGTCTTGCTTTAGAATATATATAAAATAGATAATTAATATTGTTGTAATTTGTTTCCCCATTTCTAAGTAGAATAAATAATGAAAACTGTTCGCTAAATTAAATTTAATACTTGGATTTTTTTTTTTTTCATTTACCAATTATTTTTCTTTGATGTAACTTTAATTATGTGCAGTGCACATTTTGATTGACACTTTGATATTATTTCATAAATATTGTTTTCATGTTACCATTATTATTATTGTTTCGAGTGATCGAAATTGAATAAAAAGCACTTAATTAGCGTCTTTAAATTATAAGTATTTATTTCTTTCCGTATGCTGTGATAATAAGTTGGAATGTAGAGGAAAGTATTAATATGTTTTAAATAACGTGTGTGCTCTCCACGACTGACCTAAGAGTAAAGGCTATCGGGAGGATAGGCTCTCTACCTGATAGCTTCTTTTTCTTTTCACTTGGCGATTTCATACCGGACTTCGCCAAATGGTGAAATAATACAGTGAGATCCTTTCCTTTTCCTTACCATCCGTATCTTCCAGGAAGCCGGGTTACGGGTTTTATCAATCGACGTGTTTGTCGAATGTGTTTATTAAACTCATATGATTAAATTTAATAAATGAATAAAGTTTCGCGCAGAATAAGCATTTAAGTGTAAAAACATTTATAATTCGAGCTTTAATACTTACGATAAAGGGGGATATTTTTTTTATTATTATTATTCGGAGACTAGAGGGTGTAGCAAAAGAGCTTTGGGGAGAATTACTGTTATTATTACCAGTAAGACAAATAAAAATTTTGAGAAAAATTTACATCTTGATACTGTTATTGTAGAAACAAACGCTGCCGAATATTTAAATTTCTTTATTTATTTTTTTAAATATGGTATAAAGCTAATTTTAGTTCTGGGATAATTAGAGAAACAATTGTGATATTTTCTGTGCTAAATTATGTGTGCGTTTTCATGATTTTTATTCTTTTCGTGAATTTTATGTAATATAAGAAATTTCAAATTAATTTTCATTTGAAATATTGCATGCAAGGCGAATGTTTCTCTCTTGAAAAATTTTTCAAGTATTAATATAAGAAATTTTATCAATATCAAGCGCCTTATATTAACTGACTTTAATTGTATTAAATATACGTCTTTTATGATCAAGACAGAAAATAAACCATACTTTGAGTTCCTTTTGCTACATTACTATAGTTCCAGCATTAATTATTTAGATTAACTATTTACAGTATAAAATTTCATGATAACATATTTTTATCACTTATTTTATATTAGCGGATGGATTAAAACGCTGCTAAGTAATGCAAATTCGTTTTTCGTAAAATTTTACCTGCTTTCAATGATCCAATTTGCCGCACATCAATACTAATTTTTTATTTTTTTCAAAAGCGGATCCAAAAAGGAGTTTATAGGGGTCATGATCCCCTTTGAACGATTAAATTTTCTATATAAAAATATGTTTCAAAAAGTAAATACACATCCCCCCCCCTCCCCTTCCTAGAAGAAGAAAAGAAACAAAATCCACTGAACAATGCAAATATTTTGACAATCATTCAAGTGATTTAAAACGAAAATGCATGTTATTTAAGCTCCGAAAAATTGTACAAGTTTTTAATTTTCTTACATGCGATATGTCTTCAATAACAACTAATTGACTTCATGAGCTTGTAAAGGGTTTTTCGAAGGTTCTTTTATTTATTCTGTTGATAAAATATCTTTACAAATTATTATTTTTTTAATTATTATTAACCACCCTATTTCACACCATTTTACAAATTAAGATAATTTAAGACTTTTGTCAATGACTTAAATCTATATCAAATTTTTAAAACCTTGATTTATATCATTTAGTTAAAATCCCTGACACTATTTCTATAGCAAATTTACTTAATTTTTAACATGTTTATTTTCTCGTCTCCATGAAATTTCGGCAAAAATTCGATTAGATATCAAAGATTTATTGTTTCACTTGAGCAATATTAAAGTACAGTTGACTTCCTCAAATCCGCACAGCTTGGGACCAGGCGTTGTGCGGATTTTAGAATTTTGTGGATTTCTGGTCATTTTAAAATATGTTTTTCGAAATCTCCAAGGTCTGAAACGTGTCAAAATAATCCGTCAAAATAATTTTTTCGAATTTTAAATCGATTACAAGACTTACCCTATACTACTCTTGGGGAAGACCTTAGTTGTCAATGGAGATTATTCTAGAGAGGAGTGTAAGTCCGCGACAATAAATAGTTCTTTACTGAATCTGAAAGAAATGGCATATTAAATCTCTTTTTTTTCCACATTTTCATATGAAAATGATTGACTCTTTAATCAAAATCGACTGAGCTTACCATATATTCATTTTTATTATAAATATCTAATAATAATCAAGGAAATGTATTTATTCGCAAGGAAGGATTCTGGCGCGAATTTGACGAGGTGCAAGCGTATGGCTAGTAACCTTATTGCCTTAGACCCCCAACAGAGATCTGCGGGGTGATGATCAATAGATATAGCCTCCTCTTATTATCAGAGATAGTAGATTTTTGATGTCCAGTCAAAAGTTTCTTTTTTTTTAAAACTATTAAATATAGAGAAAATTTTTCGGTGGATTCGAATTTTTCGGAAAATTTCACCACAAGTACATACCCACCCAACATATGGCTGAGACATTTAAAATAACAAAGAAAAATTTCTTTTGCAAATTAAAACTAATAAAAGAAGATCTTTATTTTAAGAAAGTTCTCATAAAACTATTTTTCCCCGCACAAGAACCGGAAACTTTCTATTTTAGGGCTTGTTTTTAAACGTAAAAACAGGATACTTGCAGGCACGATATTTGAAGGGATTTGAAATCGAACAGTTTTTCTTAGTTTCCGGTAAATTAATTACAAGCAATTGTTATCTAAGAATGTATTTTTATTTCTTTAATTTACTGGACAATCGCGTTGGATAGAAAATTTTGGTGGATTAGACAATTTCATCTCAAGTAAATATGAAGCACATGGAAAGAATGTGTAAAATAACAAGAATTTTCTTTTTTGTGTAAATTAAAACTAATTTTTTTTTTTTTTTTTATGCAGCTTTTCTTAAGTACATTCACGATATAATTTCTATTCTTCCGCAAACAGAAGTTTAAACTATTCTTATTTTACTTAGAAAGAATTGATCTGCAGTTAAAGTAATTTTGTCTTTTAAACAATAGTATAAATTCAATATTTTAACAGTATTTTAGACACAAAAAACAAGAAAAAATTCACCAGTTATTCATAATGCATTCTACAGTTTTATGCATAAATATAAGTTAATTTGATTTGATAAGTAAAATTATAATTTAACTTGACATAAATCAATAGGGCCCGTGCGAAATGGGGGGGGGGCGAAGGGGGCCAGTCGTCCCAGGCGCGGAGATTGAGGGGCGCGACTACCAACACAAGCATCTTATTTTGATTGTTACAAGAAATTATATATATATATAGTGATGGGCGATTCTCGAGAATTCGACAATCGAGAAAAATCGTCATCGTAAAAAATCACAATCGATACTGCCATCGATTAATTCCTAGAATCTACAATCGAGATGTTTTACAATCGATTATAACGAGAAAAGCTAAAAACAGTTATTGGAAAACTTAGCTATTATTCTGGCCGACAATTTCATAGTAGTGATAGGGCTTAGTGATGGGCGATTTCCGAAAATTTACCAATCGAAAAAAATCGTTATCGTAAAATACACAATCGATACATTCATCGATTACTTTCGAGAATCTTCAAAGGAGATGTTCTAGAATCGATTATTGAAATCATTGTTTTTACATATATATAAGGCAGATTTTATTAAATATATGGTAACTGAAAACAGATGGAATAAAAAAACAACAAACCAAAGGGAGGCTATAAAGGAGCCATAAGACTGGAAAAGTCTTGTAAGGGTGCCCCCTGGTTGAAAAAAAGCTGAAAAAACGCGAGTAGCTATGGAGTGGTAAGGGGAGTTTAAGTATAAAAAAATTAGAATTTTTCGGCAATTAGCACCAAAATGGCCAAAGAAATAAGAATCAAAAGCCCCCCCCCCTAGTGGCAAAAACATGAACTAAAGGATGATAAAAGGGATCAAAATTTTTTATTGATTTTTCTACGTCATTTGAGATTGGATCTTTAATTTCCCCATTTTTAGAAAATCTTCGACTGGAATACATTAAACGAACCCCCACGGGGAGCAAAGTAGGGGGGAGGGGCAAGGAAAGTGCATAATATGAATAAGTGGTCACAGGACTTTCCAACGATATGTCACGTGAGGGGGGTCGGCTAAATTTAGAAAAGTGTCTCCGCGCGGGAGCAAAGTAAGGGGAGGGGCGCGGGCGATATATAAAATGAAATAGGAGTCACAGAGCTTTCCAATGATATATCACATGAGGGGTGTCAGCAAAAGATAGAAAAGAGTCCCAACTCCCAGGATTCCAATTATCGTGCCCCCCCCCCCCCCCCCCCGAAATATACCCTGCCCATCCTTCTCTTTGAAATTTTCATATATTAAAAATTATTTATCGGAGGGCTCCGTAAAAAAATCCGATCTAAAATGTTTAAAAACGCTACGATTTCAAAAAAGTTCGAAAAGAGCCTCTCTCGGGGCGCCAAACTAGGGAGGGAAGAAGAAAGGTTCATAATATGAAAGAGTAACTTTCCGATGATATATCAAGTGACTGGTTCAAAAAAAGTTTGAAATCTACCCCTCCCACGTGGGTTCCCTCTTTTATCCCAGAATATACCCGGAAATCAAGCAGCCCCACTTTTTAAATTTTATATTTAATAAATAATATTTATCGGAGAGCTCCATTAAAAAACCTCATTTAATGATATTTATTGTAGAAATATCTACAATTAAAAAAAAATTCACCCCCGCACCGTTCCCCCCCCCCCTTCCGGAATTCAACTCTGGGAGGAGAAAGGTTCATAATATGAAAGAGTGGTGAAAGGACTTTCCGATGATATGTCAAGGAGAGGTTTGGTAAAAGTTTGAAAATTACCCCCCCCCCCCCCTTTGTCCACTCTCGCCCCCACCAGAATTCACTCACCTTCCTCTTTGAACTTTTTATATTTAATAAATAGTATTTAGCTGAGTCTCCAGGTATGGGGCAGCTTGGCAGAGAATAAGAGAAACATTGAAAATTCGGGGAAAAATGACACTAAATTTAACAGTAAAGTTTGAAACTAGGATTATACAGAACTGAATACATAAACCACTATGCTTCATAACCCACATCGGTTAACAGCAATAAAAAGATAAGTGCCAGCTAAACTGATGGCATTGAGCTCACAGGTTATTCACACTAATTGTATATTATACTCTTATTTCAAAGAATAATGTCCCTCAAAAAATAAATGAAGGGAAATATCCCCCGTTTGCCCTTTTTATACTTAACCAATGAACCTCCAAATCTAATCAGAGAAACTCCTTAACTATAATAAATCAGTATATCAAATTTGAAGCAAATCAGATAATTCTGCATGAAAAAAAAACATATCGCTAAATTAAGGGTGGTCAGATCCCTTTAACCCTTTTATACTTAACTAATGAACCTCCAAATCTAATCAGGAAAGCTTCTTATCAGAACGAACATAGAAAAAAAAAATTAAAGTAAATTGAATAATTCTCCATGAAAATCCATTTATCTAAATTAAAGAGAGGGGACTTGCCCCCTTTTCGCCCTTGTATACTTAACCAATGAACCTCCAAATCTAATGAAGGAAACGCCATATCGGAATAAATCGGTATATTAAATTTGAAGCAAATCGAATAATTCTGCATGAAAAACCCTTTTATCTAAATTAAGAGGGAGACTAGCCCCTCCCCTTTATACTTAACCCATAAACCTCAAAATCTAATCAAGGCAGCTTCTTAACATAGTAAACCGGTATCCCAAATTTGGAGCAAATCGAATAATTCTGCATGAAAAACCCATTTATCTAAATTAAGGAGGGGTCTACCCGCCTTTCCCCCTTTTATACTTAACTAATGAACCTCCAAGTTTAATCAGGGAAGCTCTTAACATAATAAACCGGTATACCAAATTTGGAACAAATCGAGTAATTCTGCATGAAAAACCCATTTATCTAAATTTAGTGGGGGACCAGCCCCCTTCTCCCCCTTTATCCTTAACCCGTAAACCTCCAAATCTAATCAAGGCAACTTCTTAACATAATAAACCGGTATACCAAACTTGGAGCAAATCGAATAATTCTGCATGAAAAACCCATTTATCTAAATTAAGGAGGGGTTCTACCCCCCTTTCCCCCCTTTATACTTAACTAATGAACTTCCAAGTTTAATCAGGGAAGCTCCTTAACATAATAAACCGGTATACCAAGTTTGAAAGAAATCGAATAATTCTGCATGAAAAACCAATTTATCTAAATTAAGGGGGGTCTACCCCCTTTCCCCCCTTCATACTTAACTAATGAACCTCCAAGTTTAATCAGGGAAGCTCCTTAACATAATAAACCGGTATACGAAATTTGGAGCAAATCGAACAATTCTGCATGAAAAACCTATTTATCTAAATTAAGGAGGGGGGGGGACCAGCCCCCCTCCTCTCCCTTTATCCTTAACCAATGAACCGTCCAAACTAATCAGCGGAACGCCTTATCAGAATGAACATAAAAAAAATTGAAGCAAATCATACATTTTAATCAAAAGTTATCGCGTTATGTACATACATACGTACGTACGTGCGTACATGCATACACATTACACACAGAACCGACGGGTACATTAGCTCTCAGGCTTAGATAGCCTGTGAGCTAAAAGGAGATTGGATAAGCAGATGGACTCCTTTGAGAAAATTTGGCTTAAACCAGAAATGTGGTAAGTTTGACTCTGAAAGCTTCATTTCCATCTCGCATTTCGGCAAATCTCATCTCGATGATTTTTCCAGCATTTCGACGCTTCCAGATGGGAAGCTGCTCGATGGTTGGTTCTCTCGCGGTTTTAAACCTTTCGGGGTGGGAAGTCTCTCGAGAATTTCTCTCGCCCTTTTCAACCTTTCTCGATGGGAAGCCTCTCGCTGGTTTCTCTCGTGCTTTTCGAATTCTCCCAATGAAAAGCCTTTCGAGGATTTCTCTCGCGCTTTTCAACATTTCGCTATGAGAAGCTTTTCGAGGATTTCTCTCGTCCTCGGCAGAGAAGAAAAGTAAGAAAATTTATTGAGAGTACCAAGGGACGAGATAGAGAAAGAGGCATGCCAATGAGCTATGGAATTAAGCCCTAATTTTCAAAGTTTCTCTTATTTTAGCCCTACCAAGATGTCACATACCTGGAGCCCTTCGATAAAAATTATTTATTAAATATAAAAATTTCAAAGATGAATGTTGGTCGGGTGATTTCGAGGGAGGAGGACATGAGAGTGGACTCATGCCAGGCCCGGACTGGCCAGGTCGGCAGGTCGGCGATCGCCGTGGGCCCCCAGTCGAAAGGGGCCCCGGGGGGGCTCCAAAAATTCTGGATATGCTTCACAAATACTCTTACTACTTTGACACATTTATGAAATCTTTTTTTTTCTTTCAATCCCTATATCTATAAAATTTTCAGATATTCTTATTCATATCCAATATCATCATTATGTAATGAAATAAATTTCTTAGCATATCAATAAGTATACCTGAAAGTTTTGTCTATGTAAGAATGAAAAATATTATAATTTTGTCTTTTTTTTTCATCGCTTAATGCAAAAATTTTTCGATTTCTCAATAATCTATGCTAATAAAGCAAAGATTCGCTGTGTCTGTGTGCGATGGCTAGCAAATTCTACCGCACGTAGAAGTCTAAAAATTTAGGTGAGGATAGTCCAAGACAGATTCTGATGCACCTGAGGCTCAGATTTTTAATTTTTAAGAGCCGGGTCCCCTGGGCCCCTTGAAGTTTTTATGCACTAAATTGTTAATAACTTGCCCTCTTTTTATCCAATCTTTTTCGTTTTGGGTGACCTTTCTCCATTTAGTTATTCTCGCCTTTCGACTCCCCATAATAAGACTCTGGCCCCTTGGGAATCGATACAGGGTCCTTTGAAGTTTCTGTGCAAATAAAAGGGTTAATAAATTGCTTCATTTTAATCCGATTTTCATTTTTGAGATCCTTTTTCTATTTAGTTAGTCTCACGTTTTTACATTCCAATTTAGATCCTTGGGCCCCTAGGGTGCCGTAGGGCCCGGTTCAGGTCGCCTTGAACTTTTTGTGCGCCAAGAATGTTTCACCCCCCGATTTTCTCCCCTTCTCAGTACATAATTTTAAAGTTGAGTCTTGGACTCTTCTTCCTGGATCAACACTCTCATGTTTTTATTGGAGCACTAGGGCCCTTTTTTAAACATTTACCCAATTTTTTGTGCATTTCTTTAAAATATTATTCTAACGAATAATTCATACCCTATGCTTAATTTTGACTAATTGAAGATCTAACGCGCTAAGTACTAAGACCATTTTAACATGTTTTTATGTTAATGCCCTATTTTTAACTATCAGTGGGCCCCTTTTGGGTTCCCTGCTATAGCTCCCTTAAAAATGGCCCGATTCACTAGCCTTTTTTTAATAACAACTTCTTAGGTCTTCCAGTTACTACATGAACGACAAAAATTTCTCAGACTTCAGCTACCACCAATTTTGAATATTAATCGTCTTCTTGGGGCCCTTGGTGCAGTTTCTTTAAAAATTATCCGAATTGCTTGCAGTTTTCTTTAACATAGTTCTAGCGTCCTCTGATTACTTTAAAAACTACTAAAAAGTATCTTTATACCCAACTATATTCACTTAAGTTCCTGGCTTCTTGGGGCCCGGTACTTGAAATTTTTGCACCATGAATTGTTAATGAATTACCTCCTCTTAATCCGAACTTCATCTTTGGAACCCTTTTTTCATTTAGTTATTCTCCTGTTTCTGTATTCCAGTTAAAATCCTGGGGTCCCGTAGAGCCCGATTCGGGGCCCCTTGAACTTTTTGTGCGGCATGCATTTTTTACCCCTAATTTTCTCGCATTCGCAATGCAAATTTTTAAAGTTCAGTCTTGGACTCCTCTCTCCGGAACTAGACTCTCTTATTTTTACTGAGACCTTAGGGCCCTGTTTTAAGCATTTCCCCTCATTTTTTGCACATTTCTTTAAAATTTTATTCTAATGATTGATTCATGCCCTTGCTTAATTTTGACTTATTGAAGATCTAAAGTGCTAAGAACTTAGACCTTTTAACAAGTTTTCATGTTAGGGTTCTGTTCTTAACTATCAGTACTCTTTGGGCCCTTTATTATAGCTTCCTTAAAAATGGTCCTATTCACTAACTTTTTTCTAACAACTTCTTAAGACCTACTGCGAAAAAAAAATTTCTGAGGCTTCAGCTACCACCAATTTTGAATATTAATCTCCTTCTTGGCGCCTTTGTTGCAGCTTCTTTAAAAATTATCCTATTCTAGTACAATTTTCTTTAACATAGTTCTGTTCTACCATCATCCAGCTACTTTAAAACTACTATAAAATTTTCTTATATCCAACTACATTCCAGTTAAGACCCTGGCCCCCAGGGCTCGGTCTTTCTTTATACCTCAGCTACCACCTTTTTCGAACATTAATCTCCTTTTTCAGCATCAACTTACAATTACTCACTGCATCCGTAAATTAAAGATAACTTTAGATAACTGATTTCATCCATTTATTAAATATCGTGTTAATGTTAAAAGTAATTCATGAAAGTTACAAGGGAAAGGGGCACATTCCATCGCTTGGGGGCGCATTCTTTCCTTGGGTTCTAAGGACCCACTTTCAACAGGATATATTTCATTCAACTTAGATTACAATTCAGTTACTTTCTGTATTATGAAATTTTATCTTAGACTTCAGTTACCAACATTTTTTTAACATTAATGGTGCATTCTTTTTTTGGATTCTATGGGCTTGGGCTTGATTACTATGAGGTTCGGCTCACTCAACTTGGTTTTCGTTTATCTCCGGCACGTGCGGATCACTTCCGGTACATGCTGCCCAGGCGCGGATCCACGGGCCCCCAAAATCCACCGATTATCGCGAATTTCGACAAATGGTCTACGAAAAAAACCAATTTCGTGACTTGTTCGCAGGTCAAAGGGTCGCAAAAAAAAACGCGAATTTTGTCAAAAGATCGCGCAAAAAAGGCCAATTTCGTCAAATGATCGAGAAAAAACGCGAATTTCATTAAAGGATCGCGAAAAAACGCAAATTTTGTCAAAGAAGCGCGGAAAAAATGCGATTTTCGTCAAAAAATCGAGCATTTCATCAAAGGACCACGAAAAAACGCAAATTTCGTCAAAGGATCGCAGAAAAAATCCGCCAATTTCGACAAAGAATTGCGGAAAAACGCTAACTTCGCGAAAGAATCGAGCAAAAAACGCTAATTTCATCAACAGATCTCTGAAAAAAGGCGAATTTCTTCAAAGAATCGCGAAAAAATAGGCAAATTTCGCCAAAGAATTGCTGAAAAAACGCGAATTTCGTCAAAGGGCCGCGGAAAAACGCACAATTAGCACAGGGAAGAGATTCCCCTAGGTGCGCATCCACGAAGGGGGGGGGGTGCGATCGGGTCAAAGAAAAGAAGAACAAATTTACCAAGTTGGTTTATAAGAAATCAACACACCATACGCATTTTAACTGACTGGGATTAGGATATAATCCTCTTTTGTTCATTCATCAAATACCCTTGAAATTTACCAATGTGGGTGGCAATAACAGTACATTTTTTACACATTAGTGGCTGTCTTCAGAAAACATTAAGATGCTTGAATTTTTCAAAGGACCTTTCTTTTTCTTGTTTCTTTCTTTCTTTGGAAATTGTATCAATCCCATTCTTTTCTCAAACGATAAAGCACTCCTCAAAAATATTGTTATACAGAAATTAGAATTGTAGCTTCTTTGAAAGAACGAAAAAGTTTCAACACTTTAAAGGGATCCGCATAACGTTGTCAATTTATGTTGTAGAGATTCAACAAAAGGTACACGAAGTGGCATCGTCCCCCACCTTAACCAATAGTGTCAAAAATTATGTCGCCATATGGCTATTGACTGGACATAATCCTATTTTGTTCACTAATTGCCGAAACGTCAGTGAGATTTACCATTGATACCCGAAAAGTGTTTGGTTTTCGTTTGCTTGTCTGTTGTTCCGCGAAAACTGCCGTTAAAAGCGTTGGATTTATATCATTGGGGGGGGGGGGGCGACCTCCTCGATCGAACCTCCCCCCGTGGATGCGCTCCTCCTGATGCTAATTGTGCGTTTTTTCCGCGTCCCTTTGACGAAATTCGCGTATTTTTTTCGCGATTCTTCGACAAAATTTGCATTTTTTCTGAGATCTGTTGACAAAATTCGCGAAATTAGCGTTTTTTGCACGATTCTTTTGCGAAATTAGCGTTTTTCCGCAATTGTTTGGCGAAATTGGTATTTTTTCCGCAATTATTTGGCGAAATTCGCGTTTTTTCTGCAATCCTTTGGCGAAATTTGCGTTTTTTCTGCGATTCTTTGACAAAATTCGCGTTTTTCAGCGATCCTTTGACGAAATTCGCGTTTTTTCAGCGATCCTTTAATGAAATTAGCGTTTTTTCAGCGATCCTTTAATGAAATTCGCGTTTTTTTCTGCGACATTTTGACGAAATTCGCGTTTTTTCTGCGACACTTTGACGAAATTCGCGTTTTTTCCGCGCTTCTTTGACGAAATTCGCGTTTTTTGCGAGATCCTTTGACCTGCGAACGATTGATGAAATCGATTTTTTTCGGCAACCATTTGTCGCAATTCGCGATAATCGATGTATTTATATGTTTTGATCCAAGGTGGGGGGGGGGGGGGATTCACGCCTGTGAAGAGGTATAATCACCACTTAGATGACACATTTTGACTTTCAAGGATGTTAAGGCCCTTCAAATTTCTGAAGGGGATCCTTTTTCAGAGATTACCCTCTTTCAGAAATCTGATATTAAAAAATAAATGTGATTGTTATGTTTTTCAGCTACGGTAATTGGTTCTTATGTATTTTTTAGTGCTGAATCCAAAAATGACCTTCATTTTTTACCATACCATCACGTCAGGATTTTTCACAAATCGCAAATTTTTAAATAGTCGAAATATTGCGAAAATCTGCTACTATAAAATAGACGTAACTTTTTTTCATAATAACGTATTCATTTTTTTGCTTATACTATGGATTTTTACAGTTAAACATGTAAAATATTGTGTACTTAAAATCCTTATAACTTTATTCCATGCGTGGAAGTTTCTTTGAACCGCTCATGCTCTGCTTCGCGCATTTCTTTTAATCTTCTCTATGGGGTTTATCTCTTTTATTTTGGCGATTGATAAAGCTGAGAAATTTGTGGCAGATGTATTTAAAACATTTACCTTCTTTTGTTAATGCTTTGAGAGATTTTCGCTATTTTTAGCCCCCCGGTACGGTATGCTATTTTTTTCTCCCAGCTTATTTTGTGACATCTCCAAAAAATAACATTACCTTACAGAAGCCAGCCGTGAAACAAAGCAGTGCGATTAAATACTCTATAGCAATTTTTTAAACTTCTAAGCATCGCACATTTTCAATGTTTATACCGTCATATTCGAAAAAAAAAAGTACTTTAAAATGCAATTTGTTTGAAAACTGCATCTCCATTTATTTTTGAAATATTATTATTTTTTTTTTTCTTTGTAGTTTTTAGAGCCATTTGCTTAATATTTGCAACGGAAGAGCTCCATTTCTGTAGAAAGTGAAAGAAAAATAGAAATTATATCTTTTTGTTGCCATTTTCCCATAAAAACTGAAAAAAAAGTTAAAATACGTGCTATTTTCAAAAAATATAAATGAAAGATTTCTGGTAAAACAGGGAGCTTTTAGAAACTAAATTTCATTTTAAATATCTATAATGATAATACAAACAAATGAAGACTTGTGAATCTTTAGATGGCCGATTTTTAGACGAGTTTTTTGAATGACGAAATCTCTTTTTTTTGTGTGTGTGTGTGTGTATATTATTCAGCGATTTAAGCGTACTTTACTGTAGATGTTGTTTAACACTGGATCGCAAATGATGAATTCTTCAGCGGATGTGGATGGCGTCACTTTATGTAAAATAAAATCGCATGTTATAAGTCTTAAAACTGAACTACAGTAGAGCCGGAGTAGTACGGAGTTTCCGCTTTCACCGAGTTATTTTCTTCTGATAGACTGATGGCTTCCATTTTTTTTTCAAAAAAAAAATTATGACCATTTCCCCCCCCCCCCATTCTGACCAGAAAATCAGAGTTCTAACTTTTTACGACTGCTCTTTCATCTTCACCTAACACTTCATTTATAACGACTGTTTCATAATAATGGAAGCCACCACTCCATCAGAAGAAAATGATCCATTCCAAAGGTATAAGTTCGATTAACTCGGATAATCGGGACTCTACTGTATCTATATTTACATACATATATTTTTTTGTCATCGGGGGCGA
Organism: Maratus speciosus; assembly: GCA_963932465.1. Taxonomy (NCBI): domain Eukaryota; kingdom Metazoa; phylum Arthropoda; class Arachnida; order Araneae; family Salticidae; genus Maratus; species Maratus speciosus. The sequence continues at coordinate 54,811,447 of OZ010799.1, read as the reverse complement.
CACTAAATTCTGAAAAGCAGAATTCCTGTTTTCTAGTTTTACTTTTTAACTTTGAAATTTACGATTTGCGAAAATCGTGACGTGATGGTTAAAAATGAAGGTCATTTTCGTATTCAGTGCTAAAAAATACATCAAAATCAATTACCAAAAGTTAAAAAACACAATCATCGCAGGCTTGTGTTATTAATGTTGTTCACTATAACTAAAAGAACAAAAAATAAGATAAATAATTACCATAGTACAAGAGTAAAAAGAAAAAAAATTAAGACATTTAATAAATAAATTCTGTTATAACGTTTTTAATTTTACGACCTAATAAGTAGCAATAAACCATATTTTGAGAGGGCGGGATTATATAATAAGAGTGTTGGTTAACCGAGTGTTTCGGTTAATCGGACGTCGGATAATCAAAAGTCTGTAATATTTTCAAATCGCATTAATTATTTCATATTCATTTAAAAACTAACTGCAAGGAATGATTTGAGCAACAGAAATTATGACTACATTGATTATATGTCACTTGGGATCGCCCCCCCCCCCCAAAACGATTCTCTGGATCCGCCCCTGATGCTGCCTTAGGTAGCGGAGACCCAAGTTACAGGTTCGTTCGGAAAGAGGTTTGTTGGGAACACACTAGACGCTGTGGAAGGCAATGGGGACTCCGAAATTAGGTTCATTTAAAAGAATTCCAAAAGAAATAAAATCATACAAACTTGAGTTTAAGGTTATTATAACGAGCTCCGGGCAACGCCTGGCGGGTCTGCTAATCTTTATATAAAAGCTAAGTATACTTTAAACCAAATTGCCTTATTTTATAATTTAAAAATTTTATTGCCATTAGCAAGAGGCTATAATTTAAAGTGTATAACACTTTGTAAGTAAAAACAAAGGGGAAGGGGTTTTTATCACCTAAATAATACGTGAAAATTTTAACCCTACAAAATCTTTTCATCATATATTGTTAGAAATCTTTTAACCTCTTTATTAAAACAAACTTTCTCTATTTGTTCCTCTCTAGTAACATTAAATAAATAATCAGGCTAGTAAATTATCCATCTACCCTCAAAATATCACCTTCCCCCCCCTTAACAAAAAAGTTCAATCTTTAGACGTCTATTTAAAAAAAAAATAAAAAAAATCTATCCTATTTGTTGTTCTCTGAAATTTATGCTTCCCCTTCCTCTTCAGCATTGAGATATTCTAATAACATGGATAACATGGATAAACATATTACACGAAATAAATTTATCCATTTTCTCATTACTTCTTCGAGCCATGGATTTCCATGCGTAAATACGGATTAGGTTCCCTTAGAAAGACCCCCACGAAGGGCACTCCCCCCTCGGGCCTATATCCCTAGTGTAGATAATCGGACGTCAAAAATCAACCAACCAACCAAGCATTTTCTCATTACGAAATACTTTCCGAGATGTGAAGATCCTATCTAATATAAAATCCGCCAATGGTCCAAATTTGAAAACATATTTATGTGTATAGCTTTACTAGATTTATTTCTTGTTACATCTCCTATTTCAAAATATTTACAAAGTAGAAACATTGACTATTCTACAGCTTGAAAATTGGTAGAGAAGCTGCTTATACAAGTAAGGGATAAAAGGAGTGATAAACCATTGCAGGCTCAGTATGAAAAGACAAAATATTATACAAGTACAATTAATGGCAAATTAGATTATAGCAGTATTGATGTAGAACTAGAATTAGAATTCAAGGAAAAAAGAACTTCAAAGAAAAAGTTAATGCCTGGTGAAAATCAATTGACGAAGCTCCTGGAATCTCAACTGCTCAAAACTATAGATTGATCTTTTTCCGTATTTTAGATTGTGCCAGGACAAGTATCGAAGAAAGATTTAGTCCAAACAAAGATATTTTAGAAGATTGTTCCTGGTTAGACCCAAAGAAGTTTAAGGAAATCGTAATGCTTGATAAATTTCCCACGGAAGTTCTTTCTAGCATTTCTAAACTTTGTATAGTTGAAAGAAGTCAGTTATTGATAGAGCTGAAACAGTTTGCAGATCAGTATGAAAGTTTTACAATGGCTGAAAAAACTAACATTGAAAGAAAACAAGACAATCTGAATAGAGCTGAAGAAATCTGTGAATACAACGATGTAGAAACTGAATTTGAAGAAGACGAAAATCTTTATGGTTACTGCTCTGACAAGAAAAAAAGTTTTAAATGTTTATCATGCGCCTTTTCTGTTGTTTTTGAACTCTCACAATCTGGGATGTTTACCAAGTTGTATGTAGCTTACAAGTTTGTACTAACAATACCTTGTACGCAAGTCACCTGCGAAAAGGTGTTATCTAAACTTAAAATAGTTAAGAATCGACTTAGATCTACTTTAAGCCAAGATAATATGTCCAATCTTCTTTTCATGAACGTAGAAACAGACTTATTATCCGACTGAAAAGAAGGGTTATGTGTTTCACGCGTATCTGTGTATATGGATTTCTTTATACCCTCGAAACATCCTGGATGGATTTTAATGAATGAGGTCTCTATCGATTCGTCTTAACGGCCCGATGGTTATACGCTAGGTTTTGTTTTTATAAATTCAAAATAGCGACCGTAAAATACAATATAGCGGTAGATACGAAAAAAAAAATTACGCACCCTATTGAGTGGCATATCATTGGATAGGTCTTTCAAAATGAGGACGATGTTTCATTGACTATTTTACAGTCAGAAGCTCCGTTAAAATATTATAGAACCTGGAAGTTTGTAGGTAGGATCTTTAGCTTTACTGCAACTCTAACCATCATAGACATCTATAGACCTCATCAAAACAGTTTTTATAGATAGGAACTAACAATTAAACACAACTTAAAAGTCATCAATCCAAGTAAATAAAAAAAATAGGTTGTAATATAAACAAGTAATATAAAAAATATATATATTTTAAGTCAATTCCTACTGAGGTCAATAAGAGATTTTTTTTCTCCCATTCTTCTTTCCTCCTGAGTGGCGCTTAAAATGCCTTAATCAAGAAGATAGCTCTCTCGTTCTTAAAATACCTTGATCAAGAAGAGGGCTCTCTCGATTATTGAAAATTAATTAATTTAATTTAATTAATGAATTAATATTTGAAAAAAAACTGCATTAACATCAAGTGTCATCCACTACAAGTATAAAAAATTTTATTTGAGCTTGATTGGATGATTAATAAGTATTTTATTAACGATTGAAAATTTGAACAAGATATATATAGGGAGAGTGTGAACTAATAGTAGGAATTGAAAAAAAAATAGTTTCACATTGATGAGAAATAATTAATTAGTTCGCTTTTTACGCAGTCGGGTTTTTTGATTTTTAAAATTTAATTGTTTTTTTATAACTTAGATAAACATGTTATTATAGATGAAGTTGCCAGGACCAGTGAAGAATTGGCCTAAAGCTGTTAGGTTTGTAAACAGCCGTTCACAATAACATAACATTTACAACTGTTATGATTTATTTGCAACTTGAATAATTGCGAAAAATATTACCTTTCTTAGTTTACTGTATCTATACCAGGTTTTAGAGTCATTTATCTTTTTATTATAAAATCTATTTTGCAGTATGTAACCATTAAATAAAAATTAAACAGGATATTGTTTTGTTTTTCAATATGCTTTTTTTTTTATTACTGTTGTGTCCCTTTTTAATATTTACTTAGGTATTACAGTAGGACTTAGAATATTATAGCCTCAACAATGCGATTCGCTTGCCTAAATCTAAAAATATTTATTCCTCTCCTAAAGAAAAAAAAAACTTTTATTTAATTAATATAATTATTTTTTCTAGCATGGCAATGACGGATCCAACGGCGAGGTCACGGGGGTCATGACCCCCCCCCCCCCTTGAACGAAGAAATTTTCTCAACGACAGTTTAAAAATGAAGTATATATTAAATTCTTTCAAATGTACCCCTCGCTCAACAATAAGAATATTTTTGATTATTTAAAGCTCTGCTTAAAACCAAAGTAGGTAATTTCTGACACATCCGAAGTCAATTTTAATCTCAGATGCAAGACATTTGCAGTGCACTTATTCAGGACAAATGTGATTGATTAGCGCTTTCTATTTTTCGATAAATGAAAAGAATCTTTCCGGAAATCTCCCTAAAATGTAGAATTTTAAACTGAATTTAAGGTCGAAACAATCAATTACTCCCTCATGACGGCATTTTTGTAACTGTCGAGTCTTAAAAATTGGCATAAAAGGCTCAATTTCGGAATCATTCTTCTTTGCCTTTATAAAAAAGATGGGAAATTTTTCAATTTCTTGGTATCTGAATAAAATGTGTAAATTTTATATGTTTACCAAAATTAATGCTTTTTTTTTTTTTTTTTGTTTTTTTGTATTTACGAATATGACTGCTCAGAAGTATTAGAAAAGTAACAATTTTTGATATGGGAACAGCCTTCAATATAAAAATTGCCTATTAAGAGATGTGCTCCCCCCCCCCCCTTCAAAAAAGGAGCCATGAAGGGAGCCTAAATGGATGGTTGGATCCGCCCTTATAGGCATGGAACTAGTTTATGTACAGTGTATAAAAATAATATAAATATTTATTGTGAAAGTAAGTAGATTACATCAAAAATAGCTTACTTTTTTACTCAACTATTTTCCAAGTTTAAGGTTTTTAGCATGAAAATTGGGCTTATAAGTCTAATTTTTAAAAGTTACATAATCTAATATTTTATTTTACTCTCAATAAGTTCCCCGGTAAGGGGCCCCTTTTCAGTCTCTAGCCGAGGGCCCCCAAAAGAGCCAGTCCGGGCCTGACTCATGCGGGTGTAATTTTAAAAATTTTACCGAACCCTTCCTGTGGCATATAATGGAAAAGCCCTTTGACCACTCTTTCATACTATGAACCTTTCTTCGCCCAAAGGGGGATGGGGAAGGGGCGAACAAATTTTTAAAACCGTAGCCGATTTCTATAATAAATTTAAATATCACTTTAGATGTGGGTTTTTTATGCAGTCTTCCGGTAAATATTATTTATTGAACATAAAAATTTTAAAGTGGCGGCTGTGTGAATTCCGGGGCGAAAGAGTGGGCCCACGGGGGGAGGGAGGGGGAGCAATTTTCAAACTTTTTTTGGACCAGTCATGTGATATGTCATCGGTAAGCTCTCGGATGACTCTTTCATATTATGACACTTTCTTCCTCCACTCCCCAATTTGGCCCCCACTGCGAGGGTAGTTTTTATCATTTTAGATGGGATTTTTTTAGGGAGCCAGCCCTCCGCTAAATATTATTTATAATATATGAAATTTCAGGACACTTTTCCAAATTTAGCCAAGACCTCTCATGTGACATATCGTTGGAAAGGTTTGTGACTACTTATTGATGCTGTGCACTTCCGGTGGCCGCCCCTCCCCCCTTCCTGTCCCCGGAGGACACTTTTCCAAATTTAGTCAATACCCCTCTTGTGAGATATCGTTGAAAAGGTCTGTGACTACTTATTGATGTAATGCACTTCCGGTGACAGTCCCCCCCACTCTTTGCCACCCCCCGGGGGACACTTTTTCAAATTAAGTCAAGACCCCTCGTGTGAGATATCGTTGGAAAGGTCTGTGACTACTTATTGATGTTATGTTCCTACGGTGTCCCCACCACCACTTTGCCCCCCCGGGGGCACTTTTCCAAATTTAGCCAAGACCCCTCATGTGAGCATCGTTGGAAAGGTCTGTGACTATTTATTGATGTTATGCACCTCCGGTGACAGTCTCCCCCAATTTGCCCCTCCCGGGGGACACTTTTTCAAATTTAGCCAAGACCCCTCATGTGAGATGTCGTTGGAAAGGTCTGTGACTACTTATTGATGTTATGCTCCTCCGGTGTCCATCCCCCCATTTTGCACCCCCCCGGGGGACACTTTTCCAAATTTAGCCAAGACCCCGCATGTGAGATATCGTTGGAAAGGTCTGTGACTACTTATTGATGTAATGCACCTCCTGTGACTGCCCCCTCCACACTTTTCCCCCACGGGGGTGTTTTTCTAAATTTAGCCGAGACCCCTCATATGACATATTGTTGGAAAGGCTTATGATCACTTACTCATGTTATCCACCTCTCGCACCCCTCCCCCCTTTCCCCCCCTCGGGGAGGGCATTTTTATAAATTCAGATCCATACTTCTCATGTGACATATGGTTGGAAAGGCCTAAAGACCTGTGACGACTTAATCATATTATGCAGCTGCTGTGCCCCTCCGCTCGCTTTGACCCCTCCCTTAAGAGATCTGGTCCGAGGTTCATTCGTTTCGATATTATATTTTTTACAAGATTTTGGATTGCGTGCACACCACACCCACCTGCTATCATATATCAGTGCCGTATATAGCGAGTAACCTGTTCGTGATTCCATATTACAAGATTATGTATAAATTAGGGGCCTCGATTAAAGGAGGGGCCTGCTAGCGGTCGAAGTCACCTAGTCTTTATTAACATCAACTCATTCCAGTTCACCCACAGACGATTCTTGATAAATGTATGACGTATATAATACATAATATATGATTTACAAAAGAAATTTGCAAACTGCAGTCATCGAGAAAAAATTTACACAATCGAAAAATATCGAGATGTCCATACAATCGAGAAAATCGCGAAAAACCTCTCGTTATCGCCCATCACTATATATATATACATATCGAGAATGTTTTTTTCAAAATGAAAGTACATATATTTTTTGTTTCAAAGTTTCACCATCCCTTAACCCATACCCGAATACAAATTTCTCGTTTAGGACCTTTTAAAAACTTGTTTCGACATTTTTTTTTTTTTTTTTTTTTTTTTTTTTTTTTGCATTGGATAGCTGAGGTTTATCTCTACATCTCTCTTTTTTTTTTTAACTTTTTCGATTTTGGTTGCAGATATTTTTTTAGAATGACACTTTCATTTTCGGAACCGGTTTCGAAAGTGAAAGTAACTTAATAAAAAATATCTGCAACCAAAATCGAAAAAGTAAAACAAAAAGAGCGATGGAGAGATCGACCTCAGCTATACAATGCAAACAAATATTTAAAAATTCCGAGGTACAAACGAGATATTAGAAAATAACCTCCCCATAGGGTTAGCATTAGTTCTCGAGTGTCTTCACCTGTAGGGACAGGAGCCTTACACGTGTGTTAATGTTAAACCAATGGGAAGGTTCTTTTCTAATATCTCGTTTGCATTTACACATTTAAATTTTTTTTTTTTTTTTTTTTTTTTGGATGGCTTAGGTCCATGGTCTACATTCGCCCGCTGCTGAATGCAAGTATGAAATAAGCTAAATTAAAAAAAAGAAAATTGACAGAATTCTCCATTTAAGACAATTTTTAAGCATACTCAGAAGCAATAAAATAATACAACAATTAAGAAATATTAAATATTCAAAAATAGATTTCTACCAACATTTAACAAAATTGACAAAAAAAAAAAAAAAAAAAAAAAAAAAAAAAAAAACTGCCACAGGGTTTTTGATCCTTTTTGGATAAATTAAAAACACGTGAATGTAAATAGAAAATTAAAGAAAAATAATTAAAAATTCTTTGCCACGGTAGGGCTTGAGAAAGGCAAGGCAGTTTTTTATCTTTCATTTTAACAATCAGAAATGAAGAAAGTTTCGTTTAAAATTAATTTTCAAAATCCATAGAGAGGCGGTGGCCCTTCCTGGCCCCTCCCCAGCTGGCGTCCCTAAAAGGGATTTTTCGTTTTTATTTTTATTTATTTATTTTTTTATTCTAAATGTATTTTGGCTGTCTATCATCAACCGGAATTCTTTCAGGAATATAAAAAAAATCTGCGTGGAACGGGAATAAAACAAATTAATTTGTAAATTCAACTCGCGCAAATTTATTCCTCCAAACAACGATAAACAGCCTGGCGATCCAAGACTATACTTCAGCAGTAAACAAATAATATAAATTAAATCCGAAAAGGGATTTTCTGCGCGCCAAACTCATCGCTATATCTCCCAGTATGGAAATCCTACAACGCCAGAGTAGGTAAACAGGGTCGCTCAGTATAATCACCATTGACAAGTAACGTCTTCCCGAAGTATACGTATGATGGGTAAGTAAAAATTCGTAAATCTGCTACATTTTCTAATATTTATCCCATCGGGACTGTAAAACATATATCTTTTCATGAGAATGAGCCACGGATATAATTGAAAACATGTTTATTGAAAAGCAGTTTCAAGAAAAAATAAAGAAAGATTTAGAATTCAAAAACGTTTTGTGTGGATTTTATTGTTCATTGTAAAATATAATGTTTCTTTTCAAGGAACAGAACATTGATGACTCTTCCTAATTGCAATTTTGCAAGCTGCGCTGAGGCATCCCATTTTCTTCATTCAAAAATCCAATATATATTTCGGGTTGTAATTTTCTCTGTTAAAAGTAATACAGTAGACTCCCTGAAATCCGCACAGCTTGGGAACCGAGGTTGTGCGGATTTTAGAATTTTGCGGATTTCTGGTCATTGATTTGTTTACATTTTTGAAACATTAATTTGATTGGTAGTTAAACAAGGGAAATTATAATGAATGCTTACAATAATGTAAAGCATTAAAATAAGTAAAATAATTTATTAGTTAATTTATAGTTTAGTTAATTTATTAGTAAATAATTATTAAAATAATTATGTAAAATTAAAATTTAGAAAAATATTATATTATTACCAACGAAATCTATTCAATTCGATTCCAAAACTCCTATGCTGCCATCTAGTGGTAAAGCGATAGTAAGATCGATACGCCATTATTCGTTCTTAGCACTATGTGAACCAAAATCAAAAGTAATGTAAATTTATTTAGTAATAAATCAGCTGTAATAGTCAAAAGAGAATGATTAACAAAAAATTTAGTAAAAAAAAAAACATTGTGGTAGTCGCTGATTTCGGCGCCATCTTGAATTTTGTTCCTGCAACATAACTGTAAATTTCATTGTTTACATCTGAAAAAATACGCGGATTTTAGGGTCGCGGGATTTAAGGGAGTCTACTGTATAAGTTTATAGGAGATTTATATTGCATTTAGAACCACGACTTAATGAAAGCATACACTGTTAAAAGTTTCGTGCAGGTTTGAAGGAACGTTTGGTGCTGCATAAGCTGCAAGCAAAAGATAGTGAAAGCTCGTTCCAACAATTGACGATCATGTTGAACCATATCTCCAGTGTACTAATGAAACTAAATAGTCATTTTCAAGTAAATTTAACAGAAGATATAAATATTTATGAAATATATAAAATGTATTATTTTTCATCTAATAAAAATGTTCAAAATATCATTGATAATAAATTGTTCAGAATAATTATTGTTATGGTCACAACACCAATATTTTGAATAAAATTAAATTTCGACTCACAATGGGTATTGTGAGTACGATATTTGTTAAATATTTGTTGATAGATTAATAAAATTATAAAAATACTATAAAAATTATAAAAATACTGAATTATTTACACTAAACCAGAAAAGTATTCTACTCACCCCAGTAAAATTAAAATAATCTTACTTAAATGTTAATAAAGCTCTTTCGACAGGTGAGTTCATTATTGTGGAGTGTCAAAGTAACGGGTGAGCACCTGTATGGTACTGTTAAGCTCTGGTATCTTGGCAGACGGCCTTGGAAGAATCTATTTCTGACCGGGAGTTTCAGGGCCAAAGGTTGCCACGTACAAGTGCGTAATTGGCGAGCGGTCAGTGCGCCAATTCCCGGAAATAGGGGTTTGCATATGCAGTACTAGTTTCGTACAGGTTTACTCTTATCTGTTATCTCTGAGTTTAGTATTTCAGGTCGAAGCGCATGCTTGCATTTGAAGCTGATCTCGAGTAATTAACATAGAAGATGAATATTGAAAAACAGACAATATAGTAGAGCAAAAGATAGAAAATAGCAGTTTTGTTGTAGGAGATGAAAATGACTCTGATACTTCAACCGAAACTGGCGAATCCGACATAAATTATGACACTGATTCTACCATAAGTGACACTGAAATGTGTAAGAAAAGTTTTTATACAGATTTTAGAACGATAAATCTCTTTCTGAACTAAAAAAAAAATAGTTCTTTTCAGGACTAAAAAAGCCCTTTCGGGGGCTAAGCTCTATTCAGGGCGAAAATTAAAAGAAAGAAGAACCACAAAACACATTTATTTATTTTAGATTAGAGTCCTGCGCGGGTCGGGTTCTACCTGACCCGAACCCGCAGATTCCATTTTAAGTCAATCCGCAACCTGATCCGAACCCGCAAAAATAATTTTCGGCAACACGCAACCCGACCCGAACCCGAGGTATATCAACCCGAACCCGCAATACTTCAACCCGCAACCTGACCCGAACCCGCAATGTAAGCAAATCATGTTTTAATACTATTATGTAAAATAATCTACAATTGTATCTTTAAGGACAGTTTTTTCAACGGATCGGGCTGATAAACAAAATAAACGTGCCGGACCGGAAAAAAAATGAATGGCGTTGCCAGGCCGGGCCGATAACTATAAATAAGTGGGTCTACCGGCCCAATATAAATATTTAGACGAAGCCGATAAAATTATATACGGACCGTGCCAAGCTGGGACCGAACTTTTAAGTTTTACAGGGGACTGAACGGAACGGGGCGGGCCGTTCCCGGGCATGGAAATTCCGGCCCGTGTACACCTCTAATTCTCTAATACCATTTTTATGTTAGTTTGAAAATTTTCCCGTCTAACATAGTGCATCGCGTATCACCACAATTAAATTATTAACTTGATATATTAGGCAGGAAGGACCATTTAGCGTTTTGCTGCATATTGTATTTTTAAAATATGGTAAAAATATAATGCGGTTTGTTATTTCGAAGACTCGTGAAAGGATGAGATGACTAAAGATAAAACAGACAGGCACACATTTTACTTTTTTGAAACTTTGATCTGGGGATGGGGTTTTAACTTAACTGCTGTTAAACTTTGATCTAGGCTTTTAACGGGAAAAAATATTTTCAACATTCTTTTAAAAAAGCGGGTCAACCCGAACCCGACCCGCAAGAGTAAAAGAGTCAACCCGAAACCGACCCGAACCCGAAAGAGTAAAAGTCAACCCGACCCGAACCCGACCCTCACCAAAAATTTTTAAAGTCAACCCGACCTGACCCGACCCGCAACGGGAAAATATAGCGCCAACCCGACACGACCCGAACCGCGGGTCGGGTCGGGCTCGGGTAAAAGCGTGTAACCCGACCGATGCAGGACTCTATTTTAGATCTTCTCCCTTCTCTTTTATTTATTCTGAAAATTTCTTCATAATATTGTATTAAGATATTTCTTTTCTATGAGCATCAATTCTTTCACTTCCTTTGAAATCGTCATTAAGAGGCTTCATTAAGAATATGGCTATTGGCTATGTGCTTTTACAGCTCATTCCGATCACTAGTATCATCATTTTTATTATCAGAATCATAGCTTAAGTTTTCAAATACCATAATTATTAATAAAAGTATTGCTATTAGGAACGACCACAGCTAAACGATACATTTATATTTTTTTTACAAAATGCATTTCTATTTTACTATGCATTCTATATGATTGTCACCATGTAGGCTAACGCGCCAATTATGGATGCCATTCTCCCTTGCACCTTTTACCGATTATCCAGAATAGAATCGTCCGAGTCTCCCCACTTGAAATGCCAAGCTCCCCGTTGTTTATATTGAACGTAAGATAAATTTCTCTTCCAGACTCCCAACGTATACCTGGATGTTTGTCTCAGTAAGTAACGGATAGTGACAGCTTAATGCAACAATGTTAAAACTTCCACTGCGTAAAGCTATGGGGAGAAAATAAAAAAATCCCTAGCCTGCTTCGGTACGTTGTTTCGTTGGTGTTGATGTTCATTTGTACTTGGTGCTTATCCATGTGTTTTATATTTTATTTTTCTCCTACTTTTATTACTATTACTGTTATTATTATAAATTAAGATGTTAATACTTGAAGGGAATGCATTATAATTCTGAATATTCTAATGTTAAAAATATTATGAGATATATATGAGATTAAACATTATACATTTTCTATAAAATAGGAACTGAAATAATCATAAAATTAAAATATGTTTAGTTCAATGTAATAATAATAATAATAATAAAAAAAAAAAAATTGTGCCCTCTCAATTGGGATTTATTATTTTTTTTTTTTAATTATAAAATAAAGAAACATTTTAAATTAAGAATATAGAGAAAACAAATTGTTATAGCTTTTAAATCTTACATATATATAAAAAAAAGCCACACTGATGTACTATATATAATAATACGTTACATATACATAATTAAATTATACTTAAGGAACAAGTTTAAAATTATGTATATTTTAATTATAGACGAATATGTTAGTTAAATCATATTTATTGTTTGCTAAAGCCTTGACTGACAGCGAAGGTAAAAGATTTAACTTAAGATAAGAAATAATAATTTTATTACATCCCTTGGTGACTAATTTGCTACAATGTCAAAAACTGTTGTAAGTTTTCGTAAAAACTCAAACAAATTTTACTTCACCCTTTCTTATCATATAAATAAAAACATACATTTATTTTACTTAAATGGGTGTCACAAATAAAAATCAAAATATGTTGACATGTTTTGGTTCAATAGTAAAAACCGTATTCATAACACGTGTTTATTTATAATTTGCTACAGCCTTAAAGCTGTTAAAACGCCATATACATATTCTTGTCAATTCATTTATATGTAATGGGTTAAATATTAAATAACATTATTATGACATAAAAGATGAATTGCTTTTAAATTTTAACAGCAAAAGTTCTAGATATTTGTTTACTTATTTATAAACTTCTTTCTACAATGTTGGAAAGATTATTATCTAAAGATTTCTTATTTAATATTATTATCAAATATTTGGATAGGTGGCGCCAGTAGTAATGCAAAAGCTTATTTTTTTTTTTTTCCTTTTCTTCAAACCAGGTTTAGAAAATCCCTACGAGATTTCCTTCTCCCTTCTATAACGCAGGCGCTTCTTTAACATTGTTGCATTAAGCTGTCCCCATCCGCTACTATTTTTCACCAGTGTTACCAAACTAACCGTACGACGCATCTTAAAAGAAATAGATTTTTTTTTTTCTATTTATCGCGTGATATAAATCGCAGGAATATTTTCAGCCCTTGTACTAAACTCCTAGCTGTATCTCTATTATGTAAACAAGCAAAATTGTGTTGATGTTGTCTCTTGGCAACTGAATTGGATAAGTTCAGTGTAGGGGGCTAAACTCTTCCGTTTTTTAAAAAACAAGAGTTTTTATAAGATTATAAACTCCCGATCCCCCCCCCCCTCTTTCCCGAAACCATATTTTATCTACGCTAAAGTATATTGGCCCTCGATAACCCAGTCATTTTTGCGAGTGGCCCTTAACTTATAAAGGTTGTGCACCCCTAGTACAGCGTCTATATATTGTGCATAAATGTTTTCCACTCCATACATTCTTTCTCCTATAGATACAAAAGGTAATGGGCACACCTGACCCTTTGGAGTAAAGTTTGAAAACTTTATATTTATTAAAAACTTATATATGTACGTAATTTTTTTTTCAGAAAAATAAACTACTTATTTGAATGCTATTTTATTTGCATAATTTAATTAGCATTTATACATAAAGAGTTAAAAATCTGTAAAACTTAAAAAATAGATGCCCTTTTTATTGTTTTCTGGTAATAATAAATCACCGTCAGGATCTTGTCTGCACACGTGTGCGGATGTTGCAGTATAAAGCAGTTGCATATTACCTAATTAAATCAAGATATGTAAACAAGATACAATTGATTTTATTAATTAAACAAAGTTAAGTATGTTCAATTTACCACTGGTAGCAATAAACGAATACCCACATACTAATGTACTTGAAAATAATTTCTCTATAGACTACGGAAATAGCATACATATTAAATTAAAACTCGCACCAGAAAGTTTCATAAAGAAATCTTAAATTTTAAATAAAAGTATTCGTAAATGGCCATTAATGTGAATACTGTTTAAGGTAATTCAAGTGACATCGGCAGTTGACATGTTCAAGCAGCCGATTAGTAATTTTTCTAATTAAAGCATGTCTATTGTCCTCGTTCTTTGTATATTCAGCTTAACACTGCTAGAACTACCAAGACCGCCATTTTGACGGTTTCAAATTTCATGTTTAAAAATTTCATATAATTTATGTGTTGTGCTAGAATTTTATGATACGACTCTTAATGAAGTATAAGAATAGTTAAATAATCCTGTTCAATTTCCATAATCAGTATGACCTATACCTATTTAAGTGGTGCGAATAGAATAGAAAATAGTCGCCTGTGTAGCATTGCTTTGGCAATTTCAAAGTTGAATGGTCCCAAGTGTTCGGCAGCCGTTATAACGGGATCTATTTTGCTACGATTACGATTCAGTTTAGAATTGAACGGTCTGACTGGCAAATGTAATCGGGACGCAATCATTATCAGTTTTACTTCTAACGCGATAAAGTTCTTGGTGAAAAGTGCAATCTGTGCAAAGTATAATCTGTAAAAAGTACAATCTCGGAAAATAGTATTTTAGGAAGGCTAATTGCTTTCCATTAAGTCATGCACAGTTTGATTTTCGACAGCTGTTGTCACTCACTAATAGAGGATCCCTACAATACGTCGGAATACTACAACGCGTGGCATATACCAGAAGGCGTGGCTTATCAAATGCGCTATACTATAAATGCAAATAAAAACTGTTTCTGTTTGTTTTTTTTATTAATAATTAATGAATTATTATATTAAATGTTGTTTTTGTTAAATTATATTCTTTTATTTGCATTAACTAAGTCAAAAGTTACAATGAAAGCCATGATCAAAAATCCGTCCATTTGACGGGTGCGGTAAAACTAGGTATATTTAAGTATTGCGCGGCAGCGCAATACTTATTTATTTCAGAGTGTCACTTCTCAATGTTAATTTAACATGGAAAAGTCTATGGAGATCATAACTTTTTCATTTTTTTCTTCCCACCTTTTTGTCCCTGATGCCACTCATTTTTTATTCTTTACTAAATCTAATGATATTATAAATTTAAAGTGCAAAAACGTTTGCCTGACGTCAGGGTCAAAACAAATGGTAAAATGCCTTTGCATATGGGTGAATAACCAATAGAGAAACATGGGCCAATTTTTTTTGCATTATTCTAATATTTTTCTTAATTCCAATTTTCGCTTTTTTCTTTGAAAATCAACGGACATTTTTCATAGAAAATGTAACATTTTTACTTCATTGTTGCAAAAGTTTCAAAAGCCGTAATAATAATTTATTTCTTTTTAGTTGAAAGATTTTCACGTGAAATATTAAATTGAGCTTTCTTTTTTCTTTTTCTTTCCTTTTTTTTTTCAAAAATTAAAAAGGTGAATATGGCGTCATAGTGGAATAAAAAGGATATTTTCAGAATAAGTTTTTGCTTTGGTCAAGTTTATATTTTAGCAAAAAGTTCCTAATGGATAGCTATTTTTACGCAGGTAGCGAACTTAGTGGGGAATTACATAACTTAAATTTTAAAATGTATTTTTTTTCCGAGATGAGAACTATTTATACCCCAACTTAAACTTAGGTAATAATTTTCTGATGTGTTTACATCACCCCTTGAGAGAGAATAAGGTTTAAAAATTTAAGTAAAACTTTTATTTTTTATTTTTTACTGTATCGCAGCTATAATATTGTTAAATATTAGCAGTAAGGATTCAACACAATTTACATTTACATTCGTAGCGTTCCTGAGTGGGAAATAGGGTATCTAAATTTAAGTGAAGTTAATTTTTTATGTTTTGATTATAGATTTTTTACGTTCAGATTACAGATTAGAAGTTTTTGTCCAAACTATCGCAATCTGAATTACTACACTGGTGAAACATTTTGAATTACACATTGGTAAACTGCATCCCACATTGTGATGCAATACCGCATACATCAAAGCCTGATGATGATACTCTCTATTAATTTTGAAATGCGTTCGTCAGAGTGCTGTAGTTATTAAAAAACTTGACATATTAAACAAAAACATAATTTGAAGAACAAATTAAAAAAACAAAATTTATTTCCTACATTGTTTAAGCCCGAAAAGGGACAGATATTAAGTTATTTCATTCAATTAGTTCTACATTTAATGTTAAATTTTTTGTAACAAATTAGTTAAGCCAATTGAAGATTAAAAAATAAAAATAAAATTCATACAATATGATACTTAAAACACCCTAAAAAATTAGATTCCGTTCAAATGAAATCAAAATAAATCTTAGACTTTTTTTTTTTTTTTTTTTTTTTTTTTAAAGTTTTGTATTTTGCATGCATCTTATCATTTTATGCACAATTGTCATAAACATAATACAAAATCTGCAATACAAATATTTTCAATTAAAAATGGAAGAAGTCTAAAATTTATTTCGATTTGATTTGAACGGAATCTAATTTTTTAAGGTGTTTTAAGTATTGTATTGTATGAATTTTATTTTTACTTTTTAACCTTCAGTTGGCTTAACTAATTTGTTACAAAAATTTAACATTAACTGTAGAACTAATTGAATGAAATAACTTAATACCTGTCCCTTCTCGGGCTTAAACAATGTAGGAAATAATTTTTTTTTTTTTTTTTTTTTTTAATTTGTTCTTCAAATTATGTTTTTGTTTAATATTTAACATCGGTAGTTCTAGTGTTAAGATAAGTTACCTACGTAGTCCAGGCAATAGAGACCGTATAAGGGCTCTACATAGTAAAATTCATAGTAGTTCCGGAAAATGCTTACTATATGTTTTTTGGGTCGCTGAATCCGAATTTTTAACTTTTCACCACAATTTCCCCTGGAAACCCCGCCTCCTCCCCCCCCCCCAAAAAAAACAAAACAACAACAGGTTTTTATTAAAAAAATCATTTTTTTTATTGTTTTAGGGAAAAAGTATCTAGAAATTCAGAAAGTAGACACAATTTGCAACAAATAAGATATACGAATGGGGAAATATGAATGGGGAATACATTATGACGTAGGATGAATGGGGAGGCGGAGACCTGCCCCGGAACATGCGCCGCGGTGCTGCGTGCGCAACCGCGGCACAAAAGACAAAGTTGCACAAGTCCACTTAACCACTCACATCGTATACGTTCGGTCCCCCGTCTCCCCTCCGATCTTTCCCTATAAGGTTTACTTTAAGTTTTTTGGGTCGCTGAATCGAATATTTAACTTCCCATCAAAATCCCGCCCCCGCAACCCCCCAAAATAGTTGTTTTTTAATTAAATTTTTTATTGTTTTAGGTGAAAAATACCAAGAAATTCAGAAAGTAGACAAAATTTGCAACAAATAGGATATAGGATGCATTATGACGTGAAGGGATGAACGGGAAGGGGGAGGTCTGCCTGGGAACTCAGGGATGTAGTGGAGGGTATACGGCGGTATACGCCGTATACCCTATGGAAATTTTTAAGAAACTCCGTATACCCTCTGTTTCTGAAGCAAATTTAATGTAAAATTTGCTATTCAGGAAAAAAAAATACTTTTTTAGCAAAATTCTGTATGTTAAAAAAAAAAAAAAAAAAAAAAAAAAAAAAAGAAGATCTTAGGAAAACATTTTAAGAAAACTGCAATTTTAGTCATATTCATAAATCATAGTATATTTTAAGTTTTAATAAATGTTTAAGTTTCTTTTTGATTTTATTTGTGGCTTAATTTCTGTCTGGTTTTATATAAACAATAAAGTGCAACTCAGAGATTTATTATGTAGTCAGTCACAAAGAATGAAAGGCTGGCGCCATAACTGCATTGGTTGACATGATTTCCATGAAAAGAAAAGAAAATAGAAAAGACAAAAAACATTTAGCGCTACAGTGAATTGGTAACAACAGAAAAAGAAAAGTAAAGTATTGGTTCCTATTTTAAGTAGATTTTTTAATATATATAGAATTTATTTAGCCAATCATTGTAAAGTTAAAAAGTTGTAAGAATTAGTCGGTCTTTTTATATTTTAGCCGTACGTGAAAAGGATTTATAATAATTTTCACAATATGGATAGTTGGTTAAAAACCAAAAAATGCATTAAAAAAAGAAATTTCGAAATAGGAAACTTTCATGAAAATAAGAAGTCTTCATTCAATATAGAAACTGAAAATGATTTTTCCTGTAAATCGCTTAATAATGAAGCATGCGTACAAGAATTAGAAGAAGCATGGCCCGAAGTATGGTGTGACAGCCAACGTGCAGAATTAAAAAAGAAGTATACATGGCTTAGTTGTTTTAAAGAGAAACTAGGTTACAATATGTGTTCCGCTCAAAAAAAAAAAAAAAAAAAGAAAAAAAAAGGCACTTTCAAAGAAGAAAGAGTGCGTATCTCTGTAGAATGGAGCAACAGGCTAATTGAAGCCTCAGGAAAAGATCGCGCTAGCAAACTGGCTAGTCTCCGAACTAAAATAATAATAAAAAAAAAAAACACTTTTAATCTGAAGGCCATAAAATAGCTGAGAAGATATCAGAATCTAAAAAAGAGAAAAAGATAGAGAATTGCATTGAAAACGTGAATTCAGCAGCTAAAGAAGCAACAATTAAAGTTTTTAGAACAGCCTATTATTTAAAGAACAGGCCGTTTTCAGATCACGAGCATCTGATCTATCTGCAAGAATTAAATGGTATAAACCTTGGTATTATTTTGCATTCACGATACTCAGCTACGAATATATACACACATAGCCGATGACATGAGAAACTGATTTCGCATATTGTTTCTCTAAACTCCAAATTCAGTGTGCTTATCGATGAATTGACTACTTTAAGTAACAAATCTACTCTAGTGATTTATTTAAAGGCATATATGGACGAACAAAAAAACAGAGACTTTTTTTCTCGATTTGTGTGAATTTGAATCTCATAATGCTGAATACATTGAAAGTGCACTTTTGAGTTCTTTAAAAAGACACATATTTAATGAGGAGTATTTACAACAAAATTGGATTGCTATTGACTCAGATGGGGCAAGTGTTATGACAGGCAAGCATTCTGGAGTCACAGCTCGTCTGAAAAAGAAGTTTCCGAATCTGTTTACTTGGCACTGCTTTAATCACAGACTAGAATTATCTGTAAATGATGCTATAAAGATGTTTGTGGATTAAACCACTTTAAATCGTTTATGGAAAAACTTTATTGCGTATATAGTGGATCACCAAAAAATTGTCGAGCTCTGGAGAACGTTTCTCGTGAACTCGGTATACAGTTCTTAAAAATAGGACGTATTTTAAGTATTAGCATAGCTGCCAACCTTTCACTAATCTTCCGTAATACCTGGATTAATTTGACCCAGGTTAACCACTTTCGAACCAGAAAATTTATTTCTCGAATCTTTATTTATTTAATTCAAGGTTTCTGCGTGGAACGTATTTCATTTCATTTCTTAAAAAATTTTCTGGTTCGAAACGTATTAACCCAGGGTCAAATTAACGCTCGTATTACGGAAGATTAGTTTGAGGTTGGCACCTATGTATTAGATGGATTGCAAGCAGTTTTAACACTATAAAAGCTGTTTGGAGAGTATATGAAGCGCCCTGTAACCACTTTTAAAATTATATTGAATCGGATAGTAAAGATTTGAATTTAAAATCAACGTTTTCTGGATTGAAAAGAAAACTTGAAAGTCCTGAATTCGTTTTGGATTTAGGCATAATGTATGACGTACTTCTTTTGACTGAATTGTAATCACAAGAAATAACTTTTCCACGGGCAGAATTATTTATAAAACGCGCAATTAGGGTCTTAGAAACCTTTAATGATAGACTAGGAGAAATGACCTTAATAGCAACAGAAGCAAGAGAAAAATTGCCATTCAAAAATATTATTTTGGTTCCTAATAATAAAATCATTCCAATAAATCAAAAACAATTCCTACAGAGTATCATTGATAGAATGAAAACAAGGCTTTGTTCAGATGGTGATGAAGAAAATCGCCAAGTTTTAGAGGACATATCGATACTTGATCCGGAAAAAGTTAGATCTGGAGATATTCACCACGGCGAAATGGAAGTCAGAAGAATATGCAGACGCTTTGGAATCGACGAAATAGCAGCAGTTCAAAGTTTAAGAGACTTTAATGAAAACAGCGAAGTTATACCAGAAACATTTAAACCCTTTTTAAGATTAATATCAACAATACCATGTTCCACGGCTGAGTGCGAAAGTGGCTTCAGCTTAATGAACAATATAATTACAAATTTAAGATCGAAATTATCTATAACTTATGTCTCCAATCTAATGTTCATGAATGCAAATTGCCCACCCGTAGAACATTTTGAACCTATGAAACATGTAAATTCTTGGTTGGCTAATCACCGTTCCTCTTTAGACACTAGATCAAAGGTACGTACAGTAAAAAGAAATACAGAGACAAATATTTCTCGTCAAATATGGAAAATATTGGAATAAAATAAAGATATGCTGTATTTTCTTTTCTTTTTAAGAAATGCGCCAGTTTAGTTAAACTAAAGAGTACGCGAATTCTACTTTTGAAATGTTTAAATATTTTCTTTTTTTATGCGTATTTAAGTTATTTGAATTATATTTCATGTTAATAATAAATATTAGTATAATATTTGTATATAAGTTTGTAATATAAAGCAATGTTTGCACATTTAGTGAATAGCAACAAAATTTGTTCTAAAACACGTATAAGTGAAGTTTTAACATTCATCCAGGTTTTATGTGAAATTTATTTTGAATATTATGTTTATACTCTGTTTCCATTTTTTAAGTACCGGTTTTATAAATTAATCAAATTATTAGAAAACGACAAATGTTGACTTGTGGGAAAATGAAAATTTAATGTAACACTTTCATTTCATTTACGAATGATTAAGGATCACTAAATATGCTTTTTTTTTTCTTTTAATAACTTCAATATAAACAAAGTTAAAGCAATTTTTCGCACATTTAGTGCATAGAAACAAAATTTGTTCTAAAAGACGTATAAGTGAAATTTTAACATTCATCCATGTTATATGTGAAATTTTATTTTGAGTATTATGTCTGCACTGTTTCCATTTTTTTAAGTAGAGGTTTTTTAAATTATTCAAATTATTAGTAAACGACAAAAGTTGACTAACAGAAAAATGAACTTTAATAACTTCAATATAAACAAAGTTTGAGCAATTTGTCACACATTTAGCCCATAGCAACAAAATTTGTTGTGAAAAAAGGATAAGTGAAGTTTTAACATTCATCTAGGTTATATGTGAAATTTTATTTTGAATATTATGTCTGTACACTGTTTCCATTTTTAAATACAGGTTTTTTAAATTATTCAAATTATTAGCAAACGACAAAAGTTGATTAACAGAAAATGAAATTTTTATTTAATGTAACATTCTCATTTCATTTACGAATGATTAATGATCTCTAAATATGCTTTTTTTTTTTTTTTCTTTGATAACTTAAATATAAACAAAATTTGAGCAATGTTTCACACATTTAGTGCATAGCAACAAATTTTTTTGTAAAAAAAGGATAAGTGAAGTTTTAGCATTCTTCCAGGTTATATGTGAAATTTTATTTTGAATATTATGTCTGTACACTGTTTCCATTTTTTAAATACAGGTTTTTTAAATCATTCAAATTATTAGCAAACGACAAAATTTGACTAACAGAAAAATGAACTTTAATAACTTCAATATAAACAAAGTTTGAGCAATGTTTCACACATTTAGAGCATAGCAACAAAATGTTTTGTAAAAAAAGGATAAGTGAAGTTTTAACATTCATCTAGGTTATATGTGAAATTTTATTTTGAATATTATGTCTGTACACTGTTTCCATTTTTTAAATACAGGTTTTTTAAATTATTCAAATTATTAGCAAACGACCAAAGTTGACTAACAGAAAAATGAAATTTTTATTTAATGTAACATTCTCATTTCATTTACGAATAATTAATGATCTCTAAATATGCTTTTTTTTTTTTTTTGATAACTTAAATATAAACAAAGTTTGAGCAATGTTTTACACATTTAGTGCATAGCAACAAAATTTGTTATAAAAGACTTATAAGTGAAATTTTAACATTCATCCAGGTTATATGTGAAATTTTATTTTGAGTATTATGTCTGCACTGTTTCCATTTTTTTAAGTAGAGGTTTTTTATATTATTCAAATTATTAGCAAACGACCAAAGTTGAGTAACAGAAAAATGAAATTTTTATTTAATGTAACATTCTCATTTCATTTACGAATGATTAAGGATCTCTAAATATGCTTATTTTTTTCTTTAATAACTTTAATATAAACAAAGTTCGAGCAATGTTTCACACATTTAGTGCATAGCAACAAAATTTTTTGTAAAAAAAGGATAAGTGAAGTTTTAACACCCATCTAGGTTATATGTGAAATTTTATTTTGAATATTATGTCTGTACACTGTTTCCATTTTTAAGTACAGGTTTTTTAAAATTATTCAAATTATTAGCAAACGACAAAAGTTGATTAACAGAAAAATGAAATTTTTATTTAATGTAACATTCTCATTTCATTTACGAATGATTAATGATCTCTAAATATGCTTTTTTTTTTTCTTTGATAACTTAAATATAAACAAAGTTTGAGCAATGTTTCACACATTTAGTGCATAGCAACAAAATTTTTTGTAAAAAAAGGATAAGTGAAGTTTTAACATTCATCCAGGTTATATGTGAAATTTTATTTTGAATGTTATGTCTGTACACTGTTTCCATTTTTTAAATACAGGTTTTTTAAATTATTCAAATTATTAGCAAAAGACAAAAGTTGACTAACAGAAAAATGAACTTTAATAACTTCAATATAAACAAAGTTTGAGCAATGTTTCACACATTTAGCGCATAGCAACAAAATTTGTTGTAGAAAAAGGATAAGTGAAGTTTTAACATTCATCTAGGTTATATGTGAAATTTTATTTTGAATATTATGTCTGTACACTGTTTCCATTTTTAAGTACAGGTTTTTTAAATTATTCAAATTATTGGCAAACGACAAAAGTTGATTAACAGAAAAATGAAATTTTTATTTAATGTAACATTCTCATTTCATTTACGAATGATTAATGATCTCTAAATATGCTTTTTTTTTTCTTTGATAACTTAAATATAAACAAAGTTTGAGCAATGTTTCACACATTTAGTGCATAGCAACAAAATTTTTTGTAAAAAAAGGATAAGTGAAGTTTTAACATTCATCCAGGTTATATGTGAAATTTTATTTTG
Organism: Maratus speciosus; assembly: GCA_963932465.1. Classification (NCBI taxonomy): domain Eukaryota; kingdom Metazoa; phylum Arthropoda; class Arachnida; order Araneae; family Salticidae; genus Maratus; species Maratus speciosus. The sequence goes on along the minus strand of OZ010799.1, from coordinate 54,788,202 downwards.
AATATTATGTCTGTACACTGTTTCCATTTTTTAAATACAGGTTTTATAAATTATTCAAATTATTAGCAAACGACAAAAGTTGACTAACAGAAAAATGAACTTTAATAACTTCAATATAAACAAAGTTTGAGCAATTTGTCACACATTTAGCACATAGCAACAAAATTTGTTGTGAAAAAAGTATAAGTTAAGTTTTAACATTCATCCAGGTTATATGTGAAATTTTATTTTGAATATTATGTCTGTACACTGTTTCCATTTTTTTAAATACAGGTTTTTTTAAATTATTCAAACTATTAGCAAACGACAAAAGTTGACTTGTAGGAAAATGAAAATTTAATGCAACGCTTTCATTTCATTTACGAATGATTAAGGAGCTCTAAATATGCTTTTTTCTTTCTTTAATAACTTCAATATAAACAAAGTTAGAGAAATGTTGCGCACATTTAGTGCATAGCAACAAAATTTGTTGTAAAAAAATGATAAGTGAAGTTTTAATATTCATCCAGGTTATTAGTGAAATTTATTTTGAATATTATGTCCATACACTGTTTCCATTTTTTTAAGTACAGGTTTTTTAAATTATTCAAATTATTAGCAAACGACAGAAGTTGACGTGTAGGAAAATGAAAATTTAATGTAACACTTTCATTTCCTTTTACGAATGATTTGTTGTAAAAAAGTGTAAGTGAATTGTTTCATTCATCCATGTTATATGTGAAATTTTATTTTGAATATTATGTTTATACACTGCTTCCATTTTTTTAAGTACATTTTTTGAAATTAATCAACTTATTAGCAAACGACAAAGTTGACTTGCAGAAAAATGAAGTTTTTATTTAATGTAACTCTCATTTCATTTACGAATGGTTAAAGATCTCTAATGTTTTTTTCTTTTCTTTAATAACTTCAATGTAAACAAAGTTATCCCTCCCCCCCACCACCACCACAAAAAAGAGAAAAAAAAACTGCTTTCTTCTAAAATAAATGATTTTTTAGTACCTGAAATAATTCAATATACCTACATTTTTTAAAATTTATATTGAAAAATGTTAATCTTACTTTGTCAGTTGTTTTTATATGTCTCGCATAACTCATTTTTGAATAAAATTTCATCTTTATTTTCATATGAATTTTTTTTTCTATCTCGAAATGATGTAGTTTTTTTAAATTTTGTTTTATTATTCTATCACAATAGTGGGTTTGCATTGTCTTCCAAGTTTTTAAGACTTTTTTTATGATTTTTTTTATTTACGAGACAAAGGCCTCCCAAATTAGTAGTGACTTACGTCCCACTTTTTAAGTACTGTATTTTTTTTAACTATCTATCTATCTATATTATAAAGGACAAACATATCTGTGCGTAACGCATACGTCATTTTGCGAATGGCAACACTTTGAAGTTTGAAATGAAATTTCGGTTTTGCAGTTTTCGCTACTGCAAATTTTTAAACTTCTAAACATCGCACATTTTCAATTTTTACACCTTCGTACAGGGAAAAAAAAATGTGCTTTTAAATGCAATTTCTTTGAAAGCTGTATCTCAATTTATTTTTGAGATATTAATTTTTTTGTAGTTTTTAATACAAATTTTGTAATTGTGGCAACTGAAGTACTCCATTTATATTGAAAATAAAGGGAAAATTGTCATGGTTTATTATTTTTATTGATTATATCCTTATTGATGTGATTTTCACATTACAAATAAAAGAAACTTTTTTATAATTTTTGAACAGAAAATGACGTCAGACAAAAAAAAAAAAAAAAAAAAAAAACACGCATTCTTCTTCATAAATCAGTTACATTTCAATATTTTTATATTACGCTGATACTGAGTTTGAGACGCTAGGCAAAATGATTCAGTGAGTAAAAATGATGTCATATTTAAAACAAAACGATCTTTTTTTTTTTTTTTTTTTTTTTTTGTGATAAAACTAAATATTTGACCAATACTAAATGACGATTTAATGGTAAATGGCCAATACTATGACAACAAAAGGCAAATTTCTGATTTTTCTTTTTTCGCGGGCACTGAGATTACAACTTAAAGTTTGTGCGAATGTTCACATGAAAAGTTGTATCGGACAAACGTGACTTTAAGTTTGGAAATACATTCATTAATAATCTATTGCGTGTTAAAATGCTTTCAAATTGTGAATTTGAGTGGTGCGTATGTAAATTATGAGAATGTGAAAATAATGTACAGTTTAGATTTTATGGGGGAAAATTTTATGATGTGACAAAGCGAAATCCTTTACTGATTTTTCATCCCGTAAAAACAAACATAAGAGCCTCAATCGATAACTTCATAATAATTACTCATCTTGATTACGTATTCTAATACAGTTTAATTTTTCAATAATTTAAGCAGTTGAAGTTTGTGGAAATAATATTTAGGTACTTTTAGGTTAAAAATATTATTTGTTTTAAGGGTTAGACAACCAATGTAACATGAATTTTTTATTGTAATTATTTTTGTAGGTTTATTATAAATTCGATATGACAGTTCCTTTCTAACATTTTAGTTCGTCGAATTTCGACGGGTTCCAACTCGTTCTTCAAAAATACTAAATGTAATTTTAAAATTTACAATTGATATTTTGAAACTAGAAAAATAATTAAAAATTATTTAAATAAAAATTTCAATAATTTTTGGATTTTTAAAGACAACAAGAGGCAAAAATGGAGACAAAGTCACCCCGGTTGACTGTATGTGTGTGTGTAGGGGGGGGGGGGGGGAGGTCTCAAGATATTTACAGTCTATAACAGAACGGGAATTATCACAGTGGCAAATTTCTACCGACATTTTATAAGTATTCCTTGCAATTTTTTAGCATTTGATAAGGGGCAAAATTTGTGGTCTATTTAGGGCCCCCTTCAAAAATCCATTTAATAAAACAGGTCTCTTCACATTTATTTATTTTTTAATAAAGCAGGCTATTCTCTAATCTACAGCTATTACAAGTGTGGTACTGTGAAATAAAAATGTAATAAACATTTGAAAGTTAAAGATAATTTTCCTACTTTTATTACCTATATTTAAAGTTTTATGCTTCACTAAATTTGATTCCCCCCCCCCCCCCCACTTCCAAGATGAGATCTTTGGGAATAGAAACATAACGTTGTATGTTGATTTTTCGATTATTCTAATCAAATAGAAGTCAAACACACATATATATAATATTTATTTGCTGTTGCGAGGTAATTTTATTTGTATTGCATTTAAATTTCATGCAAGATAAATAGTTTTATTCCATTCATTAAAACCACCTTTTTTCCTTGCCCCAAATGCATGTTTTTTTTTTTTTGTTTTTTTTTTTGTGTGTGTGTGTGTGTGTGTGAATGAATGGATTGGTTGTTACTATTTGGCACTTTTAAGCCATAATGTAAAATATCTACATAATTCTTGGATTTATTTATTTTTACTCTAAAATATTTTTAAATTTAAGAGTTTTAATATTAACATACACGTGTGGGTAACTTTTTTTTTTTTTTTTTTTTTTTACAGTAGTTGACATGTAGAACCTCCCCCCTCCCCCATATGCACGTTTTTTTTTTTTTTTTTTTTTTTTCATTTTGATCAATATATCGTGCATGTAAAAGATATTTTTAAGCCATAACATAAAATGTCTACAATATTTTTAGATTTATTTTTACTCTAAACTGTTTCCATATTTTTAGGTGTGAATAATAAAGTACAAGTAAGAAAGGACCTCATTCTTCTTGTGTAGCCACTGAAAATGATTTTTCTAAAGGGCAAAATTGTAATGTTGCTTTCTCTGTAACTTTTTTAAATGCTGAAAAAAAGATTTTTTTTCCTAACATGATATATATATTTTTTTTATTACGTATAGGCATATAAGCCTTGAGAGTATTAAATATGACTTAATATTTTAAAACTGAATTTTATATTCTTGAATTATATTAATTTAAATAATGCTTCTATTGCAGTGAAACATGCAACTTAAGGGTGTATTCCGATCCAAACTGCTTATTTTCTGATTCATTTTAAAATTCATTTTTGCTCTCAAACGCATCAAACTTGGAAATTCTCTTATTTAGAAACTATATAATGTGCGGTGCTCCTTAATTTTTTGATAAATGCAGAAAATACTGTGAAAAACGCTGTCAAAGTTGGCGTTTTGAACCAAATTTTCCGCAGCGGACGATCTGGGAATGAAAAAAATGGTCATACTGAGAAAATAATTGTTTAAAAATCAAATTCTATTTAATTGAGCTGAAAATGAAATCACACGGCATGTTAAACATGTCTTCAGAAATCACCCCAGCAAGTTTCATGTTTTTACTTTTAAAAATGAGTCTGAAAATGTCTCAGAAAATTTCGAGCTGTTGAGGGTGGAAAAATATTTTTTTGAATACACCCTTAATGTACGGATATATCTGTTCGCGGCGGTGAGAAGGTTAAGGTAATATTGAATTATACTTTAAAATCATTATAAAAGAAATGCCTAATATATTTTCTGTTCAGAGTTATCTTTTTATGAAATTTGTATTATCTGTGCTATTCTCTGGGTATTTATATTTATCCGATATACCATTGGTGGTGGGGATTTGCCTACAATGTGTGACATTCTGACTTTGAATCAAAAAACAGAATTAGGTATTATTTGTAAATAGCATAATGAAGTATTTTTGCTAAAAATCTGTGTGAATTGGTTAATTTTGCTCTAGACCTAAGTTGTCAATAAGCATTATGCCAGAGAGAAGTATACATCTGTGGGAAGATACAGTGCTGTACTGAATCTGAAATAAATGCATTTTTAAATCTTATATTTTTCTAAATTTGAAAATAAAATATTATTGGTTAATCAAAATTAATTTAGCTTAAGATATTAAGATAAGATCTGTTCTTGCAAAAGTTCACTTTATATTGACCATAAAATTGATTTAACCCTTAAATGCCTGATTTTTCAAAAATCGTTGTAATAATGTTTTTCGGCTTTCATTTTTTTAATAAATAATGGGAAAAATACTTTAAAAAATCATATTTTGTATTAAGTATAATTTACGGCTAAAAAACAGTTTGTTACTAATCGGCAATACTGGTGTTTAACTGAAAAATAATTTCCCTTGATAAAATTCTATAATATTAAACACACAAGAATTTTAGGAACTATAATAAAAAATAAATTTTACTTGCTCACTTCAGGTCAAAATAGGGTATTTCGCAAGCTTCCGAACAAAACAAAAAGAACAAGTAGCAACAATTGAAAAAATAAATCTCTCTTCATTCTTAAACAGCACATGTGTTGCCATCTACATGTTGAAAATCGATTTAATAATACTTTCAGAATGTATTTTATTGGCAACATTAGGTATTATAGCTTCAATATTATTCTAATAGTATTTTAGAGCCTAAATTAGGTATGTTGCCGAAAAGCAACCCCGGGCATTTAAGGGTTAAAGTTTGGAATTTATATAAAAATTGGTGTGTTCCAACCGAATGCTTCATTTCTAATTCCACGATTGAGTCATAAAGTGCTTTTTAATATATTGACTTTTATTTTTTTCCTCATGTGCATTCTAAATATTAACTTTTTATATTACAGGTTCAGTATTTCAATAAACATGAAAGATCTAGCTGTTCAGAGTTTTCGGGTGGTTTCCTTTGTTCCTAACGCAAATGCAAGCTGGATGAAAATATTTCCACCTAATGTTTCTCCTGAAATTCATAAGTTTTTTGTAGTGTAAATTAGGTATGTTTTTATTCTATAAATTGAGCAGCAAAATGTAAAACTGTGTTTGCATATTTGTGTAATAATTTGTTGATTGGTTCTTATTTCTCTGAAATTAGCATAGCTTAGATTAGCATTTATGAAATAACTTTATGTCAAATAGCACTTAAAAGAAATAGTTACTATTTAAAAGTGTTTAATAATAGCTTTTTGTTACATAATCCATTCAACAGTAATAATGTCTTCTTGTGCTTGCCCCTCACGGATTGGGGTGGAAGGAGACAGATAGAAATTCTTATCAACAAAACAGGTGTACAACATTCTTTCTCTTTTATTTATTAGTAAACACAAGTTTAATTTCAAATATACTTCGCATATGGTTTCTCGAACAGCGATTATATATGCATACATATATGAGGAAGAAGAAGAATGTCAAACGTTGGAGGTATTATATACTTTGAAATTAAATAATTTTATAATAATTTAGTAATTTTTATAATAACATTGTATTTTCATAAAAATAGATAACATACTATTTTTATGTAAAGACCATGTTACAAATAAAAAGAGAAAATTTTGGTTGGATCAAAAATGATATCGATATCAAAAGACAACACCCCCTCCCCCCCAGAGAATCTTACGATATCATGTGCAAGACCCCCCCCCCCCTAAAATGATAACGTTATATATGCACAGCCCCTAAGTTGACAGGCATGATTCTTACTACTGAGGGATAAAACTGGATTTTTTTTTTTCAGAAAGAAAATCAAGATTATATATTCCTAAGTAAGGTAAAGTGGTTGATCTGGAGTGATAATAATATGTATATATATATATAAGTATTTGTTTACTGCATAAAATATCTTTTGTTATTTAATGAAGTATTTTTTTTAATTAGCTGTTTAAAAGGTGAGACAAAATTTTTAATTACTGTGAATAGTAAACTATCAGCAAATTTTAAAAAATGCAAGTAAAAAATATAAATATTCTGAATTCTTCATAAATATTTTGAGATTAATTTTAATAATGATTATAGAAGTAAACGGTTTTGTGAAACTGAAACGGTACGATAAAGAAAGAAATTATACAAAGTTGATTTTCCCCCAAAAAGATGAAAGGAAAGATCTTCCATTTTAGTTTAAAGACTTTAATTAAAAAAATATATATGAGTAATTTTCACATTTTCTTTCTAATAGCACACAAATATATTTTCCATTACAATTTAGTGACTTTGAAAATTTCTTATCTTTTTGTTGTTGTTGTTGTTTATTAGATTTAATTCTTTTAAATTGCAAACAAATCTATTGATGATTCACATTAAATTAAAATTTGTGGTAAAAAAAGGTATATAAAAAGAATGAGATATTTCATAAAAGCAGAATAATTGTTGCCTTATTTAATTGCAGCGTTTTTGTATTTAAAAAACAAACAAACAGCCATAATTGTTATTTACCACTAAGGGATAAAAAAACTGGATTTTGTTTTTCAAAATGGAAATAAACATAAGAAATTTCAATATAAGGACAACAGAAAATAAAACATTAATTAAAACTAGAATTGATCTAGTTTAATGTTAATTTAAAAAATCTTAATTTTTTTCCTTTTACAAAATTTCTATTTTTTCTTTTCTTTTTTTTTTTTTAGAAAAAATGTTTTTTAATTAGCTTTTTAAAAAGTGACAACTCTCCATATATAAATACTTATTGAGAATTTAAAAAGCAAAAAAATCTTACGGAACTGTAGAATTTTAATAATAGTGACAAGTGAACGTGGTAAAGAATAGAATATATATATTAATGAAAGAAATTACACAATGATGCTTTTCCCCTCACCCTCTCTCAAGGGTAAAAGAAAATATTACAATTTAAAGAATTTGAAAATTACTTTTTTTATCATTAGATTTTAAATTGCACAACAATTTATTGATATTTCGAATTAAGTGAACAGTTTTATGAAGGAAAAATATGTATCTTTTTAATTTAAAAATTACTTAATCGTTAAAAATTTCAAGAAAAATCAGAGAGATTTTTGTTTTTTAAAACATTGATTCGAAAAGTCAAACACGCTGTTGCCGACTGCCGATAAAGTCGTCAGCCGCGGTAAATCACAATGTTTACAAACAATCCCCACCCTTTTTTTTTTTCTTCAAAAGTCGCCAAAAAAGCGATAAACTGCCAAATACTCCAGTCCTATGGCAACCATGCTAGATGTTCTACCGTCCCCTTCTAGACGACTGTAATTTTTATGCGAATCACATGTTAAATGAAATTTCCATTCAGCCATTGAAGTTTCTCATCTGAATAGGATAATAATCTCTGGAGCGAAAGATTACGTTTAGAACTTAATAATACGATAGAGGCGCCCACCAGTTACCTTGATAGTTGCCTTTGAGGCCTGCTACTTACCGGAGAGTTATTATTACTTTATATTATCATTAAAGTAATATTCTTTTAATTTTGCAGGGATGAGTAGGAAAATTTTATGGGTTAGTGTAAAATAAGTTAGCGTAAACATTCTAGTAATGGACACCACAAATTAACTGCTTTAAATATTATTTTTTAATTAGTGTAATCCATTTTTTTTATATTATATTAATCTATCGATAAATATTTTAAAAATCTCTATGTCACATTTCCCATTGGGAATCAAAATTTAATTTTAACCCTTCACTGCACGATGTGCCATATCTGGCACATACCTAAATACACTGTATTTCTTATTATGTATCCTGAATTTGGCCAATATGATCTCTATACCTGATCAAGAAGAGTCCAAAGAATGGAATGAGATTTATTTTGTCCATGTCAGATTGCTGCATTTGACAAAAAATTAGAATTTGTTCTTCGGAAACAAAAAAAAATTCGATCAAGCTATTAAGGTAAAATTTACGTTCATTATTTTTACTGCATACTTAAAAATATTAACATAAAAAAAGTTGCAGAGTATTAGGCAGATAAAATTAATTAATTTAAACTCATTTAGTTGTAAAATACAGCAATATAATATTTTAAAACCCTAATTGTGTACATAGGGTACACGCCATAAAATTTCAAATTTTAGCTGAAAATTTGAAGATTAATTTTTTTTTACTATTTTTCCCATTATTAGAACGATATATAGATTTCAAAGATTTTTTTTCATGAAAATAGAAAAAATCGTGCAGTGAAGGGTTAATAACACAAGAAAATGAAAACGCCTCCAATTCCAGTAACTGGACATCCATTTTTCCCGTAATGGACAATCTACAAAATGTTATAGATAATTGTTTACATGATTATATATAGAACCAGAACTTAATGAAACAAAATATTCATTTTCAAATAAATTTCCTCAATTTCCAAGTATGCTCAATATTGATTTTATCATATTATCGATCCCGAAGCGATGAAAGGGTAAATAAACCTTATCCCGACTGCCGCTAGGAATCGAACTTCGGACATTTGGCGTGGTAGGTCGACCACTATGCTGCTTGGTTTCTACCTTGATACAGCAACATTAAAAATTGAGGCACATTTAACCTCAATGAGTACTTTGGATACTTAAAAAAATTTATGTGAAAATAAAATCAGGGCCGGCTGCAGCGATTGCTTCTAATTGGCCCATTCCAATATAATATATCATACAGACTAAGAGTATCCGCTGAGAAATTTGTTTAACTCCAAATAGAACTAACAATTTGGAAAAAAATTCAGTAATGTCAGAAGAAAACTCCCAAAGTTACATCTTAAAAACAAGGATGCTTTCTTCTCCCAAACTGCCTACTAATGATTTGTATGCACTGTCATCTATGGCATTAAAAAAAATTATTTTCAGTGTCCACGAAATGAGATTGTTTTGCCTATGGACAAAGTTTATAAGTTATTAATTCCATATTAAAATTAAAAGCATTAAAATACATAATTAATTATAAATTAATTAAAGCCTTTTAAATAGTAATTATTATTTTTTTAATGTAAAAAAGATAAATTTTTAAACGTAAGGGAAATAAACGTTTTGTTTTAGATGTAGGGTCGTCCACGGAAGGGACTTTCGATATACATTCATTATAAGATCATGGTTAAATATTAACATTTTTTTTTCTCCAAAAATATAGTGAATAGTTTCTTAAAACTCAAATATACTGAATGAAAATGTCATCTAATCTGCTGCTGAAATTTTTAAATATTTATCACTTCGGAACCGCAAAATGTACCTTTTTGTATGAATGATCTATGCCTACAACAGAAAACATGTTTTTTTTTATTATTTTTTTATTTATTTTTTATTTTTTTTATTGTAACGCTTTAGGAAAAAAAAAAAATAATGCAGAAACTTTTTGTGGGGGATTTCGTTGCAGATTGGAAATCATGCGCTTCTTTTCGGGAAATGGAACAGAACACATTGATGACACCTCTAAAGGGCAATTCCACAGAAAATCATCATTTTTTTTTGGGGGGGGGGGGCTGGGGGGGGATCATTTATAATATGTTTAATTTAAAGGTATGATTGGAAAACTTGATATCTTTACGTTCTATAGCAAAATCCAAATAAAAAGGCATTGCAAATTACTGTTTACAAACTAAGTTAAGTACCATTATTGTCTTTGTAAAGTCATAATGTTATGTCAGTTACACAATGGAAGTTACGTCAGTTACACGTGTAAATGCCATTTCTTTCTTTTTTATTATTCAGAATTTAATTAAACAAATTACTGTTATAATTTGGCATTACTTAGTGTTGTTGAAAACATTAAACCACTTTTTTTAACGGGATAGTTTTGATAATTTTTACACTTCAATGAAGGCAGAAAAAAATATTTGTATATTTTATATTACGTCAGTTACAGAATTTTGCATTGCAATTTTTGGGACTCAAAGAGAGATTGAAATAATCTGCAGTTATTTGTGTATTAAGACCTTAGTAAGAAATATTTTAAAGTGTAAAAATTTGTTTAGCTTTATTAGTAAATTTTCTACATATATTTGAAAACAAAATTCGATGATAAAATGTTACGTCAGTTACGATGGAATTGCTCTGAATGAAACTCTGATGAAAATTGATGACACCTCTGAATTGTAATCTTTCAAACTGCGGTACTCACCGCAAGCTCTTTTTCATTCAAAAAACCTACCATAATTTTCGGATAATAATCTTTGCTCCAAAAAGTAACATGTAATTGTTTTTAGGATAATTAGATTGTATTTAGAACCTGAACTCAATGAAAGCATACACTGTTCAAAATATCGTGCAGGTTCGAACGAAGATTTGATACTGCAAGAGCTGTAATCATAAGATGGTGAGAGATAATTGTCATCATAAGATGGTGAAAGATGGTTTAGAGGTCCTATTCAACAATATATCCAGTGTACTAATGGAACAAAATAGTCATTTGCAAATAAATCTAACATTTAAGATATAAATATTTATGAAATATACATATTTTTTTATTTTAAATAAAAGGACTTTTTTTTATCTGTGTATTTAAAATGCAAGGCTTTTTTAGTCCTCCCTGCGTTTTCTGCTGAACTGATTTTTATAAATATATATACAGTAGAACCCCGCTAATCCGAACTAATTGGGACCGATGCCAGTTCGGATTACAAGAAATTCGAATTACCCGAAATTCTGATAAAAATAGAAAAGAAAAAGATCCGTACTATAAAAAATGTAAGTTATAAGTACTCAGTAGTATAGTAAACATCCTGTAATCTGGCATCCTTAAATCCAGCATGCTGGTAATCCGGCACGACTTTCGGGAAAAAATAGCATTCCTGTTCAATCTCTCCTGGTGTTTATAATAATCCAGTGGAACTTCAGAATGAGGAATTAAATAACAACCCATTACAAACGGTTCAAAAACACGAATCTATAATTAGCTCAATCACCACGTCGACGAGGGGTGAAGAAAAAAACATTTCTGCAGATCATTTCCGGAATCAAACTGTTGAAAGGAAAATTTTTTATCATCTAAATTAAATTCTTTTGCATTTTAGAAAAGAATTTTATAGTGGCTGGCAAACAAATAGATATTCGAGATTTTTTTCAAAATGGCTTCTGCGAGTAGGCCCACAGTGCACGTTTTCATTTTATATTCGTGTACATATGCTCTACTTTTAAATTATGGAGTATTTTTTATTCTGTTTTTTTAATCTGTTCAAGTATAATTTTCGAAAATAAAATCGGTTCGGATTAACCAAAATTTCGGATCAGCGAGGTTCGGATTAGCGGGGTTCTGCTGTATATATTTTAAATAAAAGCAATTTGTTTGAAGATGTACGATACTCGGTGCTTTTAAAAATAATCCCCTTTTTAACTACAATGAAAAATAACTTTTTATATTTTTAATTTTGAACAGAAAATACCGTCACTTAAAAGAAAAAAAATCGCTGCCGGCTCGGCCTACAGGCACAGGTAGATTTCGAGGTTAAAAGTTAATTTTTATTTTAAATAACGAAAGAACAAATCAATTAGTATAACATTAATAAAAATACAAGTAAAACATCAAAATAAAAATCACTTGATGACGTAAACAATTGTAATTTGCTTAAAGTCAAGTGAATGTGATATTTACAATCAACTATTATTGGCATTTTATCTTATAGCCTGGCGATAAATTTTTGGTCGACGGGATCACCAAATAGTACCAATATTAGTTTCTGTTGCACTAAAATTTCTCAATTTGTTGATTTTCTGTAAGCAAGTAAGCCCTATTGGTTTACAATGGAAGTCTATGGGAATTTGGCGAAATATTAGAGATATCGACAAGTTGGCGTAACTTTTGGCGATTATTTTGGTCGCCAAATTTGGCGATATACCGCCAAAGTAATAATCATATAAACCATCATCAGATAATCATATAGAACGTCGATAGATATATCGCGAAGTTGGCGACAGAACAGTCTCCCTTACGGTAACCCTCCTTATATGTATGGAGATACGATAGCGTAATATACATATAGATTTTTATTTTTCACTTGGAAATCTTGCAATAGAAAAGTAATTGTTGTGGTAAGAATGTTATTGTGGTATTTTTTTTTATATTTGGCAACAGCTATAACGAATTTTTTTTTAATTTTCCTGTCATTTTTCTGTTAGAGCTAGTTTTATCAGAATCGTGTTAATGCGGTATTCAAAAATTTTAATCCTCCCCCATTTCTACTGCCTTGGGTCAATTTTTCTCATTTGCAATCCACGAAGATATTAGCCATCTCAATGTGTTTGAAGACGATCCGTGCATAATTGTGACTTTTATCATGTGGACAAAATTTAGTATACATACACACATATATATATATATATATATATAGTTTTGGGTTCCTGGGGTCATATAATGAAAAGTTATGAAGGAATGTTTCAAAATTGGCACCATGGTAACGACTGCAATAGGTAGTATTTCTTATGAAATCTACCTAAAACATGTATTGCTACTCATAAAGCTGTTACATTTCAATATTTTTTTTCATTCCGCTAATACTGATATTGAGATACTAATCTTAGACGGCTTCAGTGAGTGATAATGATGTCATAGTAAAAATGGAATGAATACTTTCTTTAATAAAAGTAAATATTTTACTACGAATGCGTCTAAAAGAATAAATTTTTGGATTTCGCTGGTCTGAGATTAGAATCTTAAGTCAAGAATGTAAATGTTCATATGCAAACTGTAGCTGGCAAACGTGACACATCAAGTTTGAAAATATATTTATTAATAATCTATCGCATGTTAAAATATATTTAAAATAGTAACGATGAATATGAAAGGTACTCAGGCAGATTCGCCGATGGTGAAAATGACATTATTTCCAAATTTCGCTACAAAAGAAAGAAGTGTATATATAATTGTGTAAAAATGTTTGTTGATTTTTCATTCCGTAATACCAAAGATCAAAGCCTTAATTTCAAACTTAGTAATTTCTAAATTTAATTAAATATTACTGATTACTTCTTGGAATAAAGTTTATGTTTTCAATAATTTGAAAAGTTGAAGTTAAACTTTTGTTAAAAATCATATTCGTTTTAAGAGTTAGGCAGGGCGATATAAGACTAATTCAGTTTATTGTAAGTTTTTCATAAACTCAATCGAAAAATTCTTTTAAACATCTTCATTCGTTGAATTCGACGGGTTCCGACTCGTATTTGATTATTTATATAATAAAAATTTGGAAAGTATTTACGAGAATAATTAATTGTTCAAATTAATTTTGTCGTTGTCTCAAGATCAACATATTAATTATTTTAGACAGAAAATTTAGAAGATAGAAATTCAGAGATATTAATTTGTAACTTCCTTCTTTGCAAACACAAAACTATTTTTAGTTGGTGTCGATAATTCATTTTACTAATTTGAAAGAAAATCTCGGTGAATGAAAAAAAAAAAAAAAAAAAGGAAAAAAAAAAAAAAGCTAAAAAATAAATAATTGAAAAAAGACGAAACAAAATAGATCTATGTCTTTTATTATACATCGTGTAGTTAATTTTGATGACACTATAGAACATTATCCAAGTGTACGCCCAGAATTATGAACATATTCCTGTTCAAAACCGCCTCAAGATTACAAGCCAGACACGCGCATCATTCCCTCCACATGTGACGTTACAGCCCGGGGCTGGCTAACTGCCAACGCCGACCATTTGAATTTTGTATCTTGCTATTTAGAATAAAACGTGTGCACGTGCGGTTTACTGAGCCCAAGAACATATTATTTTCAAGGAAGTTTTATTTTCAAATTATATTCATATGCTATCAGCACAAGTTTTATTTCTTGTGTTGAAAATCTTTTATTTTTACTTTCTTTCAAATAAATTAACAAGTAAATCCTAGTACGGTGCCGTTAGTAATGCCGTGTCTCAAAACGAAACGATATCGTTGCAGTTCTGTTTCTTTTCACATAGAGCAGTAATTTAAAATGGCAAACATCCCTAAATCGTGTGTCAAGACTTATATCATCCCCACTCTCTCTCGTAATTTGTTTAAAATTAGTGCTTGAACGGTGTGAGTTGGTCAGTTAGCTCAAAAATTATTAATTAATAAAGTTTTCCCTGTTCAATTACCGGGTGTCCTAAAAAGGACTGACTGATTTTAAAATGTAATAACTTGCAAACGGTGACAGATATTTAAAAAATTCTTGCAGGAGCGTTATGTATGATGTCATGAGTTTTTTTTTTACCGTGATTCTCGAATTAGTTCGAATTACAAACAATAGATGGCGCTGCGAGCAATATGCGCTAAATCCAGGCCCGATTTTTATCACTTCGGGACCCACTCAATACATTTTAATCTCCTTTTTTGGCATGGGAAAAGAGAAAGGCAAAAAATCCAGCTTGAATTGAGCGCCTATTCCTTGCAGCGCCATCTATTGTTTGTAATTCGAACTAAATTCGTGAATCGCAGTAAAAAAACTCTTGACCTTATACATAACCCTCCAGCAAGAATTTTTAAATACCTGTCACCGTTTGCGAGTTATTGAATTTTAAAATCAGTCAGTCCTTTTTAGGACACCCGGTATATACTTTATTAATATATCAACATCACCATAATTTCTTTGAATATCTAGGCAATTCTACAGGCGCCAACACATTTCACCTTATAACTTGGAAGATATTTGGCCGATTCACTTGAAATTTTAATATCCTATTTGATATATTTCTCTACTTCAACTAGTAAATTTTGCAGTCGAAATTTTGATTAGTTATTTTAATTTAAGCAAATTAGTAAACTTTAAAATCATTCTTACTCGGAAATTTACCACTGAAAAGAGATGAAATCTTATGCATAGTACAATACAAATATTATTCTTTAAATTTTACATTTTGTTAATATTTGCAACATTACCTTTCTTAATAATTAAAAATTCTTATGATACTCATCAGCGTACATATAAATAAAAACTATATTAAAAACACATTACAAATTAATCCAACGTTTCATGCTCTTTCTAATGAGCCATCATCAGGGGAGAGAGTTCTTGACCTCCACGAGGCAAAGTTCCAAACACCACAGTCACTTTCACGACATCAAAACTGAAAACATTTCGGTAACTGATCATTAAACATCCAAGATCAATACTGCATCGGATATGGCGCCATCTGCTGGTAGGCTAAAACACTATAATCAGAAACTAGGGAAATTCGAAATAAATATTACGAATGTACTTCTTTTAATATATTCAACCAAACAAGAACTCTCTCCCCTGATGATGGCTCATTAGAAAGAACATGAAATGTTGTGATTAATTTGTAATGTGTTTTTAATATAGTTTTTATTTATATGTACGCTGATGAGTATCATAAGAGTTTTTAATTATTAAATTTTGACAGCGTAAGTCCAAGTTTTTCTTATTACCTTTCTTGCTATTCGGAAATTTTGTTAAAACTTCTGAATTTCATTTACTCGGAAATATTGGCACCAGATGGCTGAAACTTATCTCAGACTGGGTTCCTTGGGTACTAATCATGCTCAAAAATTTTTTTGTGAAAAGTCTTAATTACAAGCCTAGTTATTAAGTAATTTGTATCTTGTCACACCATCCTCTCTTTCTATCTAATTTGTTCTGTTTTCTCACATTAGAGTGACCTTTAATTAACGCCCATTTATTAAAAAAACACTTGCCGTGTGATTAGTAACTCTGATTATTTTGTATGCAGAATTGGTTGGACTTTTTGACGACAAATTTATGTAATTATATATACAGTGTGAGTGTGTCCACTTATAACTTGACCGGCATTTATTTTGGCAACCGTTGGTCCTAGATGCATACTTCCAATTGCAAAAATGGTTTAAATAAGGTAAAGAATTATTTTTAAAGCGATTTGGGTCAAGAAAAACATTTCTTAAAAAAATACGAAATTTAAATTTTTAGACGGTTCCCTGGTCCTATAGGTGATATTTAGTAAAAATTTACTGTGACACTAACAAGTAAGACAAAAAAGTCCCATTTATCTAACATTAAAATTGACTGAGTTATGAAACTTTGAAATGCATGACTTACATCACTTTTTTGCATCTCAAAACAGATGATTTCGGTCATGCTTTCAGGGGTCGTCTATAAAGTACTTAAACTTATTTCAAGGTATCTGCGCTTTGAAAGAAATCGTATTACTCTTACGATTGAGTTAACTTTTATAATTAAGTTTCAAATTAGTTAAAGTAATTGTATTTTAACATATATTTTATTTTGTAAGGATTTGAGGCTATGATTTTTTTAAAGAAAAATTATGTTATTTTCAAACGGTTTTATTTAACTTGCAACGATCGTCTTTCCAGTTTAAAATTTGTACTCGAACTTTAACTCACTTTCAACTGTCCGATCGAAGTTAAATTTTACATACTGACTTAAATCCGATGACAATGTAATATTATTATGATTTTCGACGCTTTCTATTTTATACATACTTACATTAGAGGATAACACAAAAAATTAGGATAGATTCCCGTCAACAAGTATAAGAAAGAGTTTTAGATTAGATAACATAAACCTGTGATGGTTGTGTTTTTAAAATTTTATAATTACGTTTTATGTATTTCTTAACGCTGAATAAAAAAAAAATACCTTTACTTTTAACCAACATGTCAGGATTTATCGCAAATCGTAAATTTCAAGGTTAAAAAATAGCGAAAAATCTGATACTATAAAATAGATGTAAGACTGTTTTACTCAGTTTAATTTTATTTAATTCAATAATTTATTCAATTTTTTGGCTTATACTGGGTTTCTTACAGCTAAACAACTCAGGGTCCGATGAGGTTAGGAGGGGAGGGGGGATCAATATTAACTTTGAGCTTTTTTAATTTTGAAATTCGCGATTTGAGAAAAATCCTAACGTCATGATTTAAAATGAAGGTTATTTTCGGATTCAGCGCTAAAAATACATAAGAATCAATTTTCAAAAGCTAAAAAACATGGCACAACCCAAAATTTGAAACACAGTATTTTAAAACAGCATTTTAAAATTTGTATCATTTTGTAAAGAATTGAGGCTGTTGTTTTTCATCCTGTTATTTAACAAAATTTCTGTTATTTTTATCCTCTTATATGTTCAGTACAAATTGTATATTTTGCAGTAATATGTCAAAATGATTAAAAATTTCAAATTTATATTGCAATGCTAATTTTATTCTCAACCATTTCTTTAATACATCTAACGAAATTATATTTCTACTAAATTTTTGAATGACTCCTAATTTGCAGCAAAAATATGCTTCAACTTTAAACAGCTATTACTCGGTCAATTTTAATCGTAGAATAACGGGACTTTTTTTTTTTTTTTGCCTTACTTGTCAGCGTAACAGGAAAATTTTACTAAATGTAACTTATAGGTCCGGGGGACGGTATAAAAATTTAGATTCTGTAATTCTTCAGTAAAAATTTTTTTCGCTTCAATTTTTTTTTCTTAACTCTGCACCTAATTTTGTAATTCAGTAATCACTTTTGTAATTCGAAGTATGCATCTAGGGCCAACGGTTTCAAAAATAAAGTTCGGTCAGGTTATACGTGGACACCCTGTATATATATATTCATACTTAAAAATTCAAACATTCTAGAAATTTTCAAAAAAGTCGCTATGAATATATAGCATTTTTATCTTGTTTACTTCTTTTAAAGTAAAGCCTGATCGATATACATCTAACAATTTATTGTTGTTTTTTAATCTTAAACTTTTGTTGCCTTAAATAAAAATTCTTTTTATATTTTATTGTTAAATAATACTTAATACATGCTTATGTACTGCGAAAATAGAGGTATGGGATAATCTTTTTGAATATCTCTATTTAATCTAACTGTAAACAATTTATTCACAAGACTAGAGGAAGGGTTGTCAGCACCCTTATGAAAAACCGTAGTTGCCCCCTCCTCTTTCTTCGCAAAAATTCTATGTGTTTTCATATACATTTTAATGTTTAATTAAAAATAAGAATAAATAAAATTATTGTTCTATAATTATAAATTTACTTTTCGATCTAGTCAGGATATACTTTTCATCCCATAAAAATTGATTATTTTAAGCTTAAAAGATGTGAACAAACATTTAAGAATCCACACAATATTATTTTTCGAAATGAAATATTTTCGTGAAAGGTTTTTGGGTTTCTCGTTGTTTTTTAATCAGCTAATTCCTAAATATTCGAATAAAATGAACATAAGTTAGGGATATTTTAAATTCAATTAATGGAAATGTTTTCTTTTTTTCTTTTATTTTTACGTAGGCCAATCATCTCAAAGACCTGATAAACGTAGACCAATCAAATTTCCCTAGCTCATGTGTATAGCAGGAGTCATAAAGAATGGACAGGTTTTTCCTGCTGATCCACAGTAATTCGACCAACAGTGACGTCAGCTGCCCTTTCCTTATAACAGGCAAACATTGAAGGGCGCCATTATCCACATATCTGGGCACATAGAGCATCATTAACATTATAAAAGGGATGAGTTGTCAAATTGGCCTAGTTTTTTTAATTCAGAAATTGCAACTTTATACCAGAATTTTCGAAAGAATAACTTTTACTTTAAGTAATCCTAAAATGCTCCTCATTCAATAAAGTAAGAATTGCTATTCCGAATTTCTGGCATGAATTTGGGTATTCTAAATAAAAAAGGAAGCCATACTCGTGATCCTGGTAGGGAGTCACGATATGCAGTCGTTTTATAAGATGCACAGACACCGTACAATGTGAGCCGTAAGGACTCCTACTATGCAGAGTTCGATGTGGAAAATAATTGAAATAAAAAGATCAAATCATAGAAAATTTAGAATTACATTTTCCTGAGAGAGAGGTCTATCAAAGATTTTTGTAAGGAATGAAGCTGATAAATTAACGCAAAATCATATAGAACACTAATGATTTTAACCCTTTCACCGTCCGAGGGTTTTCTAGTATTTTTATAAGAATGCTTGTAAATCCCAGGACATTGTATATATTTTTTATTCGCAGTTTGACGCTTTAATATCTTTACTATCACTTATTTCTATAAAGGGTTCAAAATAAAATTCTGTTTAAAATATTTTTATCTACAGCCATTTTAACATAATTTCTAGAAACGGAAAAATCCGGGCCAGCCGGTTAAAGGGTTTATAGAAGCATCTTTTAAAATGGATTTTATTAAATAAAACTCCCAGTAAAAGGAATAATTCGAAAGGGCGCCATTTCGCCGCGTTGGACAGCCATGTCCTACATTCTATACAAACAACGGGGAGGACCTTGTAGGTGCTCAACCGTTTCCATGACATTTACAAACTTTTCATGCGACCGTTAAGAAAACACTTCATTTACAATTAAGTATTATTCTTTTAATTTTACTGGTGTGGGTAAAATACTTTTATCGTTTAGTGTAGAATAACATAGAATAAGCGTTCGGGTAACGACCACATTTAATTAATTGCTCTAAAGTTTAATTTTCAGTTATTAAAATGCATTTTTTATTCCATTAATCTATCAACAATAACTAAAAATATCTCCAATTCACATTTCTCATTGGGAAAAACAATTTAATTTTAATAACAGAAGTAAACTAAAACGCTCCAAATTCCAGTAACTTGATAGCCTATTTACAGTAAAGGACAACCTACATCAATCAATAGATAATTGTTTTCATGATTGTATTTAGAACCAGAATTTAGTGAAAATATTCATTTTCAAATAAATTTAACAATTGGGATAGCGACAATTTTTATAAAAAGAAATTGTGAGAATAATTGATTCTTCAAATTAAATATTGTCATTAACAGAAAATAAATATGTTAATTATTTTAGATAACAGAATTGGAATACTGAATTTCAAAGAATTAGGGTTGTCAAATTATTGTGACAATTCGGGATTTAGGAGGGCTAGTGTAAAAAAAAAAAAAAAAAAAAAAAAAAAAAAGTTTTTTTATAGCAGTGCATGAAATCTTATTTCCCGTTACGATTAAGAGTTAAATTTCTTGAAATTACATTACTTGCAATAATTAGTAATACAAATATAAAGGTAAAGAAACAGCCGGTTAAATGTTTTAAATACTTGAAAAAAAAAAAGAGGATTAAAATTAAAATTGCAGAATTTACGTTGGAAAACACAGATCTGAAAATTTCATAATTTCATTATAGTCCAGGCAATAGAGACCGTATAGGGACTCTACCTAGCAAAATTAATGGTAGTACTGGAAATCGGCTTTCTAGATGTTTTTTGGGTCGCTGAATCCGAATTTGTAACTTCCCACCAAAATTTCCCCCGGCAACCTCCCCAAATTTTGGTAAAAAGCCCCCCAAAAAAGGTTTTTATTAAAAAATTCCATTTTTTTATTGTTTTAGGGGAAAAGTATCTGGAAATTCAGAAAGTAGACAAAATTTGCAACAAATTAGATAGATGACATTATGACTTAGGATGAAGGGGAAGGGGGGATCTGCCTCGGAACATGGGCCGCAGTGCTGCGTGGACTAAGTTGCGCAATTCCACTTAACCACTCACACGTTTACATTAGCCCTCCCATCTTCCCTCCGAACTTTCTCTATAAGGTTTACTTTATGTTTTTTGGGTCACTGAATCCGAATTTCTAACTTACCCCCAAAATTTTCCACCCCGAACCCCCACCCCCCCAAATAGTTGCTTTTAACTTAAATTTCTTATTGTTTTAGGGGAAAAGCATTACGAAATTCAGAAACTGGACAAAATTTGCAACAAATAGGATATATGACATTATGACGTAGGATAAACTGGGAGAGAGGGGGCTGCCTCGGAACATTTTGCCCCGCGCGCTTTTTTCAAAAACCAAATTTTTTCAAAAAATCAATTTTTTGGGGGGGTTGCCGGGTGAAATTTTGGTGGTAAGTTACAAATTCGGATTCAGCAACCCAAAAAACATCTAGAAAGCCGATTTCCAGTACTACCATTAATTTTGCTAGGTAAAATTCCCTATTGCCTGGACTATATTAATACAGTGGACGCTCGATTTTAAGAACTCAATGGGACCCATATAATGTGTTCGTAAAATCGAAAGTTCGTAAATGGGAGTAACATTAGTTCAATAGGATGCTGGTCTGGAACTGTACATCAGTTCGTAAAAACGAATAATTCATAAAAAGAGGTTCGTAAAATCGAGCGTATACTGTAGTAATAAAAAATTTAACTAATATTTACAGCATTTTTTTTTTTTAATGTAGAAAATTATTTCGTAAACGACGAATAATCACGCACTGAAGAGAGGAAGTACTAGATTTTTGGCTCGTTTGGGTGATGCTACGCTAATAGACGAAAATGACGGATATTTTAAAAAAATTTCAATAGAAAAACCTAATACTTTTTATAGATTTATTATTTTATCTTATTTACAGATCTGAAGATTTAATAATTTCATTAATATTAATAAAAAAATGTAACTAATATTTATAGCATTTTTTTTTTTTTACTTTTTTTTTTTCTTTTTACTGTACAGAATTATTTCGTAAACGACGAATAATTATGCACTGAAGGCAGGAAGAAATAGATTTTTCACTCATGTGGGTGATTCTACGCAAATAGGCGAAAATGATGAAAATGAAGGAAATTAAAAAACTTTTCGATAGAAAAACCTAATACTTTTTTTAAACAGTTAGACAAGTTAATTAGTTTAGACAAGGTTTTATTACATTAGCTAAAAAAAATAAAGAATTAATTAAAAAATGTATTAAGAGAAAAAAAATAAACTCACGAAATATTTTTCCGTCGCATGCAACCACTACCACCCAAAAATACAAAAAATATCATTTCTTGCTGAAATACTTATACTTTTTTTTCTGATTTTTGTCTTTTAATTTGAACTCATAAATTATTATTTTTGTGTACTAAATTATTATTATTTATTTATTTATTTTGGTCTGCACATGCAATTTTCATTTGGTAAAAAATTTGCAACTCATATTTCAGATCATTCTCTCACTCTTTATTTACTCAGGATGTTTCTTATAGGTGGCACTACTGCAGACTAAAATACTGCACATGCCCTTACCTGTCTGTAACACAATTTCAGGGTTCGCATGCTATTAAACCACGCCCCATTTTGTAAAGACTCTACCACCAGTAATCGCAAAAACCTATCTTCTAGCTAATGAATCGTGAAAAAAATTATCTTTATAATAATACTCGTGGTAGAGTCCTTACAAAATGGGGCGTGGCTTAATAGCGTGCCAACACTGAATTTTCTGCCGTCCTCCAGAAATACTTTGGCACGTAAGGTAGAATTGGATAGGCAGATTGGGCAAGTGTTATGATATAAAATTACATAAATGATTCAATACTTAAAAGATGATTAAACATTTAAAAAGAAAATCAAGTACAATTAGCCATCACAAAAGAGATTAATAAAAATCCCCAGAAATCGCTCAAAAGGTTAATTTTTTTTTTGTCAGGCTTGACTAAAATAGAAACTGTACCATTAAATAAACGCTTTAAGCGCAGAAATTTAAAATGACCTATAATATTTGCTGCAGTCTTGGTTAAAAAAAAAAAAAAAAAAAAAAAAAAAGAAAGAAAGAAAGGATTAAAGAAAACCAGCAGTTCTACAATTCATTCATTTAGGATTCCGGCCTAAACAACGCCGACGCAGTGTTATTGACCATGGGCCAAAACATACGATGTTTTGGCCAGGTCGTTACGGTATTAAACAACGGGAACGGGGAGGACTTAATACCATACAGGTGCTCTCACCCGTCACCTTGAGACAGTGTTGCCAGATAGTCAAAAGTCAATTTCCCCAAAATTCCTGAAATTTTCCCCAAATCAGTGTTTTTTTCCGTAAAAGTCCCCAACTCAGTTTTTACTCAAAAAGGGAATTTTTAAATTTTAAATTTACCACTACAAAAAATATCTACGTAATTTAAGCTAAAAAATTTTCTCCAAATCAAGCCTTTTTTTTAATTTTTTTTTTGAAAAAAATCCCCATTTACAAAAAACAAACTTTTAAATTGGGCTGAATGCATATTCTGTAGCTACATGAGAATGAGGGATATTTTGCATTGACAAGCTATTTCATGTTTGTTTTTTAAATATTGTCTAACAATGTTGAACTATTGTTACATTAGCTCCATAGCTTTAGACAATCTTTTATCAATTGGGATTTGAATGAATCCGAGATGGTACGCTGTTTTAAATTTTTTTGTCATCCCTATACTGAAGTACATAATCATAATGCAAAGTATTTTCACTGTATAAATCGATGTGCTTTTGCATATCATAAGAGAAAAATATCTGCTTTCCACATATTTAAGTTAAAAATTTTTAAAAGTACGGTGTAGGAATTTCTCGTTAAAGTCATGCAGATTTAAGCTGCTTAAGACTTTAGAGTCTCATGTATCTGTAATATGTGTAAACTGTATTGTAGTAAACAATGAACACGACCACATCTAAGAAAATAATGATTGATATTTCCGATTTCTGGATTGTATTTTCATTTTTCAAATCAAAATTGAGTTCGAGACTGATCCAGCTTTTCTGCAGGACTAAAAGAAATTAAAAATTCCCCTAGAGGTTCAAAATTCCCCACAATGGAGACTAAATCCTCAATCTGGCAACACTGCCTTGGGGCGATGAAAGCTTGAATCAACAGTTATTGAAATGGCTTTATTATCATTTAAAGAATATTTGTTAAGTATTACTGGGTTCAGTAGAATATTTTGTAAGAAACAATGTGATTGAACCACTAATATTTTATTATATCCCCCCCCCCCCTTACATACTAGATGTCTCTCGCATTCACTGTTTTCTCATATTAAACTGGAAGTCAGCTTTGCTCCAAAATGCTCTGCCATCTATCGGTGACAATTGACATGATTTTTAAAAACTTACAGATAAATAACGTAAACAAAAACTGTTTTGAGAATATTTAAATAGAAAATTTTAAAATAAATTAACTTAAAAAATAAAATTTGTTAAAAATTTTTTTAGTTATTTATTTCTAGAATTTCATTTTTTCTTTCTTTTCGTATTTACTATAATATCACCTTAAATTGTTGTAGTAAATAATGATACTTTTTCTATAAAATATTTGAAAAGAGAAAATGATGAATGATAAAATAATGCACATCATTTATTTTATTATATGAATTTTAAATTATATGTTCTTTTTAAAAATTGATTATAATATATAAATTAATAGTACTTACATTTATTTGTAAATAGATTTCAATCAAAAATAAATTAAACAATGTGTATGAAGCGAAAATATTTATTAACAGTAGAAAATGGCACATGGAATTTAATCAATGGATCAAAAACTATGAGCAGGTTTAAAAAGGTTATTGCAAAACATAAAAGTAGTTGATTAAATTTAAATTTATTAAATGGTAAGACACGTATTTCTTTCAGGTAAAATAATAATTATAAACAAAGTTAATGTGGGGTGAATGTGTCGGTAAGGGACAATCTTAAGGAATTGCTTTAAAAAATATTTTTTAATAATTAATTTTAATTATAATTTCCCTGTTTTTTTTTTTTTTTTTTTTTTTTCTTTACATTATACTTATCAACAATATTTAACTAACTTCATAGTTACAGTTCCCATCGTGAATTAAAATTGAATTCTAATAACATAATTACTGGACACTCCAGTACTAGTACCACACACGTTGGCTCAATAAATAGATAACAGTATTTTTCTGAAATTCCCTATTTAATATTTTCTAGCTAAAATAAGTAAATCATTGATATTGTGATAATAATACTATAAATATTAATTACCTTTATTATAATAATGAAACTAGCAATTTTTTTTAAGACATTTAACTCACAGTTTCGTTTCTTTTATATTTGTATTATTTATTATTACAAGTAATAATCAAGTATACTTTCAGGAAACTTAATTAGTTTGAAATACGATTCTATTCACGGATGTTCCAAGACACTTTTTTAATCTTTTTTACTGTGTAACTGATCTTACTTATCAACCCTACAGTCATCAATTGTTACGGCAATGATGGATGAAGACATGGAAGCAGAAAAATGCCTCAATCAAACGGAGAAACATGACAACCCGATTACAGAAGATAGCCGCCGCTATGGTGATAATATCATTCAATCTTCCGTAACCTGGTAATATTTTTTAAACAGGGTACATTACCATATTTTCGGAGGCTGCGAATCCTGAACGGGGGTTGGAGGGCGTAGCTCGCAGGGGCTGAGCCCCTAGTATAAAATTAATTTTTACTATTTAATCAACTTTTTGTATTTATCAGTTTAGAATTTATAAGGTAAAAGAAATTCAATAGTTAATACAACAACCAAAACAATACTCAAACAAATGTTCAAACTAATACCACATCCATATTTTGAATCATCCTAACTATGTTTCATCATTTCATCAGTAGATGGCGCTGTTTGTTTTAAAACAGCACCAGGGGGTGCTGTTTGAACAATGTTTTTGTTTGTTTATAGTTGTATTCTGTTCATGTTGTTGTCTCTTGTTTGATTATGATTTATCAGGGTTTTAATTTAAAATAAAAATTGTTTAAATTTTTGCCTTTATTTATTTTATAATAATAATAATAAACTATTTAGTTTCATTTCTTTCTTTTAATGCCAGTTCAACTTCTACAAAGATCTGAAATCTTAATCTGGAATTATATTCAGATTTATTTTCTCACACATTTTTCAATGTTCTATTATTTTACCCTCAAATTCAGAAATGAAAACTTCAATAATTGTGTAATATCTTGACCAGTAGTGTTTTATGTTGAAAACTACACTTAGATTCTTTATAAATGATGAATCTTTAAGATAGGAGTGCACAATTTTTTTTTAGGAACGGCCACTTACAAAAATGTCTGGGTTGTCGAGGGCCACATCAGTAACACGGAGAGAATTCTGTTTCGGGGAGGTGATAGCCTATAATCAGATAAAAAATATGGTTTCAGAGGGGGACGGGAGTTTTACCCCTCTGGGTTCCCCTACCCAGTCAACATATCCAATTCAGTTGGCAAGAAAATATCGAGAGTTTACATTTGTACATATAACAGAGATATAGCAAGGATTATTTTCAAGGAGTGATAATATTCCTTGACTTTATTCAGTGAAGTAAATTTTGTTTTATTAAAAGTGCTAAAAAACAAACATAGGCTAGCTAATAAGGTAGCTAGTGCAGAAATGTTTTTTTGAACTTAATGAGCAAAGGGGGGAAGGAGGAACCGATCAACAAAATTTGAGATTTTATACGCGCCTCATCGACAAAATTTGCAATTTTTTCGAAGCTCATCGGCAAAATGCGCGATTTTTCCGCACCTGATCGATAAAATTCGCGATTTTTCTTCACCCGATCGACGGAATTCGCTATTTTTCCGCGTCTGATCCACGAAATTTGCGATTTTTTCGCGCCTGATCGGCAAGATTCGTGATTTTTTTCGTAGCCGACCAGCGAAATTCGCTATTTTTCCGCGCCTGATCCACGAATTTTGCGATTTTTTGGAAATAACTCACGATATTTTTCCGTGCCCGATCGACGAAAATTGCCATTCTTAACCGACTGTGACGAAATTTGTAATTTTTTTCCTCGGCAAATTGACGAAATTTACAATTTTTTCTCGCAATAAATGGACAAAACTCATGATTTTTCCGCAGCCTATCAACTAAATTTTCAATTTTTTCGCGCATCACCGACAAAATTCGCGATTTTTCCTTACCTGATAGACAAAATTGCAATATTTTTCGTTTTCGACCAAACAAATTCGTGATTTTTCGGAGCCCGATCTACGAAAGTCGCGAATTTTCTGCGCCCGATCTACGAAACTCGCGTATTTTCAGCGACCGATCGACGAAATTTGCGATTATTACGCGCCTGATCGACGAAATTTGCTATTTTTTGGCGGACATTCAACGAAATTCGCGATTTTTTTTCGCGTTAAACAGAAGAAAAACGCGATTTTTCCGAAGCTGATCAAAAAAATTTAAGATATTTTGTCTTTTAATTGACAAAAATTGCGATTTTTCCGCACCCGATCAAAGAAATTTGCGATTCTTAACTGACTGACGAAACATACAATTTTTTCTCTCGACAAACTGAAGAAATTCGCGATTTTTTCTCGCGACTGACGAAACTCGCGATTATTTCGCAGTCGATCAACAAAATTTGCAATTTTTCCGCGCATGATCAACAAAATTGATGAATTTTCCGTGCCTGATCAACGAAAATTCCGATTTTTCGTGTCCGATGAACTAAAATTGTGATATTTCCATGCCAGATAGACAAAATTCTGGATTTTCCGTGCGCGACAAACGAAATTCTCAATTTTTCTGAGTCCGATCGACAAAACTCGTGATTTTTCCGTGTCCGATCAACGAAATTGGGGACTTTTCTGCACCAACTCAACGAAATTCGCGATTCTTAACCGGCTGACGAAATTTTCAATTTTTCCTGCGGAAAATTCACGATTTTTCTGCGATCATATGGATAAAAATTGCAATTTTTTCCTGTTATAAATTGACGAAATTCGCGGGCCACACGTTAACCTATCACGGGCCACAGGTTGTGCATCCCTACTTTAAGGGGGCATACGACTCTTTAAACAGATGAAAAATTTAATTTCGGAGACAAATATTTAAAGTTGCCTCATGCACTCATTTTTGCAAAAATCAATCACCTCAGTTTTTTCTTTTTAATACTATTATATGTTCTCCATGCAATATAACGTATAATTTGCATTAAACACTGTATAATTAATTGATAATAATTATTCCTTAATGAATGCTTTTTTTAATTATTTATAATGTATATAGTTTGCGCGCATGATTAAAAAAAAATCTATACCCTCTAGAACTTTGAAACTTTTTATTATGTTTAAGAATATTACAAAAATAAAATGGACTGAAATCTAATGAATAAACAAAAATTTTCTAAAGTTTTTTGATTTTCAAAATAAAAATATGGAAATTTTGATAATTTTTGTCACTCGAATACCCATACATTTAATATTTGTTGTTAAATTTCTTAGATATTAGTTCAATTTGAAAAAAATGATCTAGTAAATATAAATATAAAGTTTCAAATCATTACCTTTAATACATTTCCCAGACAACACAAACACATCCTAAGAACATCCGAAAGATGTCATATTCAGGACAAGCTGATATCCTGCGGACCGATGAATTGGTCCTGCCGACCGTTTTAGGACATCCCCTGGGTTTCGAAATGTCCCACCTGTCAACATCCTACGGATGTCATTTGATGACAACTTTTGGACGATTATAGGACACTTGTATGATATCCTCTGGATGGTCCTAGTGACATCCTAAAATCATCCAAATAATGTCATATTCAGGATAAGCTGATATCCCGTGGATGGATGCGGTCGTCTTGCAGACAGTAATAGGACATCCCCTGGCTATCGAAATGTCACACCTGTCAACATCCTGTGGATGACTTTTTTATGATGGCTCGATAACCTCTGGATGGCTTAATGAATGTTACTGCCTACAATTTGCATTTTTGAAATTTATGGCAATTCATTGATGTCTTGTCACTTTTAATTATTATAATCAATTATAACATAATTATTTAATAAATTATATAGCCTGTAAAAAGATTATTCAGTAAACCTTTCTTTTAAAAAAAAATCAATCTTCAAGATATCTTAGTTTATACAATTTATTAAGTAAAAAATGTTTTCAGTGACAATATAGGAATTTCAAAAATGCAAATTGAAGATAGTAATATATCTTACATATTTTTGATAAGATTCAAGAATATTTAAAAAATTTGGTAAAATTTCTCACTTGCATACAATAATAGTTTTACTACTTTATTCTTAATTTAAACAAATATTATCCAAAATGGTGCAATTTAAAAATTTTCCATCATAGTTTCATCACTATTTAAGATGTTGTCTTGCAGATATTTTTTAATATCTGGAGTTGAACATTTTTCTAATTTACTATTTTTGCCATAAGAACCATTTTTTCAATGACAATTTTATTCATTTTGCAATTATTTGATTTACTTACTAAAAGCATGGGACTACCTGATCCACTATGCACTTTAGGAACACCCAGTATCTGTAACAAATGTTATGCATTTGATTGTCCTGTGATGAAGTGCCACATGAAATTAAAAAGTATAATTTTGTTGCTCCGATGATTGTTTTACATTTTTTTTAATAGAAAAAAGCTACTGCATAAGACATCTTAATATTTTTGAAGTCAAATAAATAAAGTACAAAAAGTATGCCATTTTATATTTAGTGACCAAAGCACATTTTACTGTTGTGATAGTTTGGCTGTAAAATACAACTTTAAATTTAATGTTTTACTTAACTTTAAATACATTACCTTACTTTAACAAAATATGATAGTGCCATGGATACATTTAACTTTATACAATTGGTAATAGCTCAGTAAATGCCTTTTATGAACATGAAGAATTAACACAACTGCAGAAAAGTTAAGATACTCTTTTCATCCTTTGTTCTTATTTTAATGAATAAGAACTTCTATATTTTAATTGCATTTTAAATGATTGCACATATTACACTAAATGCTGAATATAAAACAATAAACTTAAATTATTTGACAAAGAAAAGTTTAATCTTTACGTAAAAATTATCAAAAGTGAATACCTGAAAATGTTATTCAAAATAAAAAGTCAAAGTTTACTCCTAATTTAATTTAAGACCAGTAAAGGGGAAAAAAAATAAAAGACAAAAAGAAATACTTATAAAATATATTCTTTATTTTGTTTATTAATTATTAAAATAATTCCTATATTAAAAAGCTTAAAGTTACGAATTACACAATAAAACAGTCACATTAAAAGCAAAACAAGTATTTATTTACAATTTTCACAGCAAAATACAAAAAATATTTATTTAAAACTTTCACAGTAAAATACAAAACAAATATTTTTTACAACCTTCCACATTACAAAATATAGTTTCAAAACTTTTTTTTAACAACAATCCAACTTTCCAGTTTCTCCTGCCTGCACTTGTCACAAAATAATTTTTACGCTGCACACATCTATAATGAAGAAAAGACAAAATATACATTTCTACTAAACTTTATTGGTGCATCACATTCATTCAAAAGGAATAAATCAATATATATATACACAAGATATACAATAATTTCTTATTGTTTGTTTCTTCAAAAGATCTTTTTGTAAAATTTACAGTTATTTTTAGGAATTTTATTATTTTAAGCCCTAGGAAATGCTTGAAAAGCTATTAAAAAGTACAAAGCAGCATAATTGCACATCTTATTTTATGTCAAACATCAACATGAAGCACCTGTCTCATTTTGTATCAAAAGAGAGTTAATATTTATAACTGATGAGAATACCATTTTTAATAATTAAAAATTATGGTAATTACAAGCAACAGGACCATGCAAAGAGAAAACTGTGCCCAGGGTAAAGTTTAGTTTGCCTGTCCCCCCCCCCCCCCCCCCACGACCTTCCTGATTAAGGAATGTAAAAACCAAAGTTCCCTGAACCAGAGCCAAGCGGATACATACGGTCCTCCTTTCTAGGGGATCACATAGCAACCTGTCCCAAAAGGCATGAACTGACGCCCAATCACCACGACATCAACCTGCCATTCGAAACAGCTAATCGAGGAAGACAGAAGGCCACAACACAACATAGTCTCTGCTGCAGCCTGACAATTTATTACACATGGAATATTTTGACGAGTCCGAGAGTCAAGGAAACATCTGCACAAGGGTGGCTAAGTCACAAAATAAATAAGACGCTGCCAAGTAGACTAAAGCCAGTGGGCCTCCCACTGGTGAACAACAGACACCATCAAACCAACAAGTACTCCATGTTCAGAAACTTCTCACCATGAATTGCTAACATTATACCTCGAGGGTACCCCTCAAGTACTATAAGTGTCAAGCACAAGAGCTACCTCACTTAGAACTCTGCACATCAAACAGGGCAGAACCATCACTCCATAAAGCCAAAAGCTACATGCATCCTAGACTGTCACTAGGCATTATGCCTCGAGGGGAATGTAACAAAACACCTTCCAGGTAGGTACCGAACGAAAGTTCAAGATATCCTTTTTAGAGGCCTACAAGAGTAGAACGGGTGGCCCAATCGCTCCTCTAGACCACAAGCCGAGATCAAAGCCATGAAAGATTGCAGCTCTCGACCCCAGCCAGACACAAGGAGAAGCCACATAAGGCATGTCACACACTGCAAGAAAAGAGAAGGTAACTGCTAATCCAACCAGCAGTGCAGTAACTTCCCCCTACACACAGTTCAGAAAATTAAACAAAACAGACCTAAAACAATTTCTAAAATGAAAGAAGCCCTTAGTCAGAAATTTGTTTTGGCATGTTGGGTAAGGGATGGTGCAATAACTTTGAAACTAAAAATGGGGAACGAATGAAACTAAAAATAACTACTTTCATTGGGAAAAAAATTCTCGATGTGTATATATAATATATATAACCATTATATAATTACAATTCATCACTTTTCTCCGTTTATTAAAAATAAAATTAATAAATTGAGCATCAATACATTACACTGACATTATACAAAATAAAGCAGGATCATCTATTTTTAATTTAATGAATCATTAATGAATTGTGTCTACTATAATGTACCAATATACTGATCACCAACATACGGAATTTTACGGATTGCTTAGGGCACTTCAGTTTTTATTATGCAAACAATTGTTTTAATGCCAAAAAGAGAAAGGGAAGATTTTGTCAACTGAGAGACAAGAAGCGTGCAAATTTTTTGGATGAGCAGCAAGATGGGTGCTAATTTTTTGAAAGAGGGGCCAGAGAGGTGCTATTATATAAACCAAAAGACAGGTGGTGTTGTTATTCTATTATATTTTTTCATAAACATAAAAAACTATAACAAATATCTTAAATAATACTAAATGAGTTTCATACTTTTCTGTTATACAAACCAGGGATATGTTTAGGAAAATTTTAGGTCCTTTAAAGGACCCTTCACAAAATTATTTATCTTAAAACAGGACCCTTCACAAAATTATTTGTCTCTTAAATAGAGATTTCATAGAATGTTTTCGCTTTCAAATTGAACTTTTCCACAAATTTAGTCATTTAAAAATAAAATCAGGCCTGTAAGTAAGAAGTTGAACTCACGAAAGAGCTTATTATTTAGCTTTTTATACAAGAAGGATAGAACATGAAGACATCGATAATTTAAAATTCACAAAATTATGAGTAGAATTTTCACAAAAATAAGAAAAACTTCAGTTTCACAAAAACAGGACCCTGTCAGAAAAGTCTGGACAGATCCCTACAAACACCTTGCCAAAATGTATGCTGATATCACAATCCTATCCATGCAACAGATTTTTATTGCAAACCATGCCATTTTCTTGGGTTATAATTTACAAACAAAAAAAGTTTGCCAGAAAGAAAAACTTTAGCATAAGGACTTAAATAAGCTATTATTATTAAATTATTGGTTCAAATTTATGTAACTAGATTTCATTTTTCATTAAAAATGTTATTTTTCACAAAAAAAAAAAAAAAAAAAAAAAAAAAAAAAAAAAAAAAAAAATTAAATTTTACAAAAGCAACTTTTACTTTTCATAAAATAGGCCTCATAAAAAAACAAAACAAAAAAACTGCATTGACCCCTGGAGATACCGACTATGAACATTTCACAGTCTAATTAGATACAATTTTGTTGGTGCTGAATATCATACCCAGTCTATTAAGAGAATATAGATCGTTGCAAAATGCTATAACAAAAGCAATATATGTCATTGTTTACAATTTTATCGCATTGATATCGTGTGACGTCTTTATATATATATATATATATATATATATAAATCAAATGTTTGCTACAAACAATGCTAAGAGACACTTATAACTTCATGGCTGAATTAAAAACCTAGTTTTACTTTATTGTATAATATTCATTTGTTCTTTTATTGTAAGTATATATTTGTGTTGATATAGTAAAATAGTGTGAAAGTTTGAAACAGTATATTTTTTAAATGATCACTTTTATACCAACAGTTTTTTTTTCCCTATTTGGCACCAACTATCATGCTTGGTACAATGGTGTTGATATAATAGAAACGCACCTAGAGTTTAAATATTAAAAATCAAAATATGCTTCAGAATGTTTACATTCGAAATAAAGCTCATAGCCATAACCAGGGGTATAAAAATCTAAGCACCAGCGGGCAGTCTCTCATCAATAAATTTTATTCATTATTTTTCGTCTAAATTTTTTGTAAGAATGCTAATAAAATTTAAACGAAGAAAACTAATAAAAGTTATAGGTGAGAGACGCGTTGGCCACCTACACTTTTACACCCCTGGTCATAACATAAAAAATTTCCAACATAAAATAAACATTTATTCGAGCTGAAAAAGAATACAAGTTGAATTAAATGTATTTGGCAGGTAAAATGTATAATAGAAAATTTCAATAGTCACACGACTGAAAAAAAAATCTTTGACATAAGCATTTTAATAGTCATTGCTTTTTGGCTGGTATGATATTGTAATTTTCTATACATAAGTTAATTTGGGATATCCATAAATATTACTGCAGTACTCAAATTCATGTGAAAAATACCAGGAAAAAAAAAAACATTTCATAATGTTTAAATTATAAAATACAGTCGGCCCCACTTATTCGGGTAATGGACAATTGTATACCCCGCTTATATGCATAGAATGCCGTGGAACAGAGACGTTCTCCATAAGGCTAATTTTAAATGTACTCGTTTTATCGCATAACAATCCCCGGTTAATTGCATAAATATCACCAATCTACTAGTAGTAATCCGGATTTTATGAATTCATGTTATAGTGGTGAATGGAAAAAAAAGGAAGAACTTTTTTTTTTTTGTAACAATGGTTTGTTATATTTACAATCAAAGAGCAGAAATAGTCGTGTAAGATGACTTATCTTAATTCTGGCAACTTATGAGAGTGTTGAATTTGGACAATTGTGTTTTTCTTTTAAAGCTTGTCATACATATAGCGACTCAAGATGCTGGGGGGTATTTTTTGAAAAATTCTGGAATCGGGGGAAAGTAGACCAATAAAAGATCAATATTTAGTGCTGGAAGTGGAGAAATGCAATGTCAAGATATGAAAAAAAAAAAAAAAATTCCTAAAGGATTTTTTGTGTAGGCAAAAGAAAAAAAGAGAAATAAATTGACAAATAATTGAAAAATAAAAAAGAATTTATGCAGAAACTTTTATTTTCAAAGGTATGATTTAAAAACAAAAATTTTCTATTTAACTTTCATTTTAATTTTCACATAAATTATAATGAAAAATTAAACCATGTACCGTAAATAGTGTTATAATACCTTATACTTTATTACATATACTTTTATATATAGAGTAATAATAAATTATTTATTAAAGTTATTAATACAGTTGTTTTTAATTTATTAGGTAAATAATTATTCTCCATTAATATTTATCATATCTGTGGCATATAATCAAATGATACCGTTTGCTGATAACATTAATTAATGTCTTCGCTTAAATGCATACAATTCAGTGGGACCAACTATATGCAATTAAGCGGGACGGACTACATTTTAAAATTAAGTCTATTTTCTAAACTTAGGTTGAATTTCTGACAACAGAAACATTTTAAAAATTATCGGAAAAAAATAAAAAAAACAGTTTTCATAACAAAGCAAACTTTCTTTTTTTAAATATCAAAATATCCCAAACTGACACAATTCATAATTATGTTTGAAACCAAAACTATTACTATTCAAAGAAAATTATTATACTGTATTAAATAATAATAAAATATAATAATTTAAATATTATAATAAATACATGCTCACATGATCTTATATTTTTTAGAAGAAACAACAACAACAACAACAAAAAAAAAATTCAGTTAAACTTACCACTGTTGGGGAGAATTTTTGATGATTTTTTTTGACAGCATGCAGCTCGATTTGTATATAGATTTTTCACTAATTATTTCCAAGGTATCTAAAATAAAAGAATAACTTTAATAATAATTATGGTGTCAAAGTACAATTTAAAAAACAAAGTTTTATACAGAGATGGTTTTTGAGACTACTGTATACATTTAAAATTATGTGTAAAATATTACAGCTAAAACTACAGGTACTTATCATGGTTTTTTGGTACACCATAATATCCCGTTTATCCACTTTTCTCGATAACGCCCTCTCCCTCCACCTTTTGTTAAAAAAAAAGATACTTCTTAGTTATCCCGTCGACCAAATTACTGTCGCCAAATTGTAAGATTAAATGCCAATAATGGTTGCCATTCATTAATTAATTGTAAGATTAAATGTCAATAATGGCCAACAAAACCATTAATTTGTTTATTTATTAATGTTTTACTAATTTATTTGTTCTTTCGTTATTTAAAATAAAAATTATGTCAATGTATATAATTTGGCGAAATTGGTCGACGGGATAACCAAGAAGTACCAAAAAAAAAAAAAAAAAATCCCAAGAAAGCATCACCTACTTCCAAAAAAGTTCCACCCTGCATGTCAATGTCAGAATCAATACCAAGTATTTTATTTTTTCGCCACATCAGAAAGGGGCGTGAATTCTAAACATGACATTCCCAACACAGGGATTATTCTGTTCCGATTTTTCTGAAAAATTAAGCATTCGGTTGAGAAAATAAAAAAATCAGGCATCAGTCCATAGTCCAACAATTCGGACATAATAAAATGTGAATTTCGACAAACGGTCACAGAAAAAATAAATTTCATCAATCATTCACAGAAAAAATTGCCAATTTTGTCTTAGGACTGCAAAAAAAACATGAATTACACCAAATGATAGCAGAGACTGCACATTTTGTCTAAAGATCGCGAAAAAAGCCAAATTCGTCAAACGACCGCAGAAAAAACATGAATTTCATCAAAAGATCTTGGAAAAATGAAAATTTCGTCAAAAGATTGCAGAAAAAAGAAATTCAGTCAAAGAATCCAGTGAAAAACACACATTTCATCAAAGGATCGCGAAAATAGATACATTTCAACAAAGGATTGAAATAAAAACCCTGCACATTTTATCAAAGGGTTATGAAAAAAAAAAAAAAAAGAATTTCGTCAAAGTATTACGGAAGAAATGTGATTTTGGTCAGAACAATGCGAAAAAAACTTCTGCAAGGTTCACCAAATGTCCCCAAAATCCCCCACAAATGTCGTGAAAAAATCTTGTGCAAGCACCCCCCCCCAGATTATTTTACAATTTTTCGTCATGTCTTTCTTAGGGGGAGGGGAAATAACAGGATTTTACGGTACAGTTTTAAATAAAGATATTTTAAAAAGTTATAAATGCAATTCTAGTGTGGACCCTAGGCCAATTTTGCAGGGCGCAACGCCTGGCAGCTCTTTTTAACTCGTTTATGTGGTGTCAGAACAGCCTTTTTTACACAGTGTATGCATCTGGTAGCCCTTTTAATTATTTTATACACCCTGTGTCCCTTGCTGACATTTATGATGCACCCTTTCGACTCATTTCTTTTCTTAGCTGTGAGGGGAAGGGGGGGGGGATAACTCATGAAATATGTCCATTATTTACAGGAAATATTATATAAATTTCAGCATTTGTTTGTGGGGAAGTGTTGCAAAATTTGTCAATCGGTCATGTAGGAGGGGGAAAAAAAAGAAATTTGACAGATTAATTTAGTTAGAGAAAAAAAAATTGCAAAATTCTTCAGTCTGTCATGAAAAAATAATATAATCGCTTATTTCGCCATTCAATCACATGGAAAAAAAACTTTGCAAGTTTTGCCAGTAAATCATGAGGAAAAATCTGGAGTTCATCGATCTGCCATGGGGAAATTGTGAAATTCAAGTACCGATTATATGAAAAAAAAAAAAGCCCCAAAAGTTTTGCAAATCGGTAGCAAAGGACAAAAAAAAGGCAAATTTCACTAATTGGTAGAGATAAAATATCATAAAATTCATCAATCGGTTGGATAAAAAAATTGCCTTTCACTTTTCAAAAGAAACTGAAATTCGCAAGTTTCGCTGGAAAAAAAAAAAAAAAAAAAAAAAAAAAAAAAAATTGTTCAGGAAGTTGCTTTGAAATACAGCAAAATTTGTTAATCAATCACAGGAAAAAACATGAAATTCAACAGTCAATCGTGAGAGAAAATCATGAAAATTTTCAGCCAGTTGCAGAAAAAAATGCAAAATTCATCAACTGATTGCACAGAATAAATCCTTAAACTCATCAATCAATAAGGAGAAAATTAGCAAAATTCACTCAACTGCGGGAAAATATAGCAAAAATCCACTGATAAAAAGGAGTCTAAACAAACAAATTCAAAAATATTTTTTTGCGACACAAGTGCCATTTTTTTTTAAAATTCCAATCCGAGAACACCCCCCCCCTTTTTTTTTTCTCTAGAGTCAACATGAAGTTCATCTAAAATTTCATAATTACATTAAAGAAAAATATTTAATTTTTTTAATTTAATTGAAATGTAACAACAGAAAGTGTTGAGCAACAATGGAGTGCTTTATTTTTTTACTGACCTGTACATAAAAACACAGGATTGAATATTTTTATGTATCGAACAAAATAAAGCAAAAATATATTGTTTACAACATGTAATTAATAGAAAATTGATAATCCAAATCATCTTAAATTTTTAAAGTGACCTGCTACATCATTGTAAACATTTTCAAATTGATTTATTATCTGAATCTTTTAAACAGCCTTGCTACATCAAAAATACTAAAACAAAATTTAACAGATGCTGCAGCCACACCAAGGTTGGTGCTTTTTTTTTTTTGAGCCATTTTGGCAAGAAAACCCTGGTCTGAAATACTTGTTGGGCATACTGTACAAAAACTACATGTTAGTTTTATTATATTTTGAATCAGTTTATTTTATAATGAAACACACACATGCACTTTAATATAAAACACACACATTTTTATATATATATATATAAAACACACATTTACGTTATTGCAAAAAAAAAAAAACACATTTTTTTTATTATAAGGCACACACATTTACTCTATAATAAATAAAACATTACACATTTTTTTAAAATGCAAATTGTTTTATAAAACAGACACAAAGTTTAATTTAATAAAAAACACACTATCTGTTTTGCCGTGTTGTCATACCAGACAAAACATTATGATTTTTGCACCCAAAAGAAATATTGGTGTATCTACGAGATAACTACCAAAACATATTTTCTACAAATAAAACCATATAAAATAGTGTTCACATTTCTTTTAAAAAACAGCCTGGCAGAATTATAGAAATCAGCATTTTTCTTGAATTTTCAGGAGAGGGAGAGGGATATCCCCGCTGGTCCACCCTCTGAATTCATCATTGACATGCATTATCAAGACAAGCTGAAATCATATACATTTTAAAAGCAACGTTATAAATGCCAGAATAAACAAAAAATTTTTGCGAATTTTTGTTTACTCTGCCGTTTTTAACGTTGCTTTTAAAATGTATATCATTCTGCGGCATGTAGCATCTTAATAATTAAGCTGAAATCATGCTATATTTTGAGAGAAATGAACATATAAATCGAATAAGCTTTCCATGGATTACTAGATGTAATATAATAATGCATTTATAGTAAAATCGGCAATGCTAATTCAATTCAGTTACCCTTGAGTATTCGCCTGGAGATGGGCAAGATTTTTTTTACCGATTTTAAATTTCTTCATTTGTAAATTTTTTATGTTAATATCCGAATCTTTTTTGCTTGTAAATTTGAAATATATACTTTTAAAAATGAATATTTCCTTTATTCTATTGTTTTAAAATTTATGTATATTTGCTGTCTGCTATTTACAAATTCCCCCTCCCTATTTTTCTTTTTACAAATGAGGTTTAGAATGTCGATTTCTGTTTAAAAGTTTTCCATTTGGATTGTTTTGTTGTTGTTATTTTTAATCTTTGAATTTTCGAAAATTAAGCTTAAAGTGGTTATAAATGAAAAAAAAAAAAAAATAGATAGCAGACTCAGGGCGAATACTCAAGTTATTCCTTTAATTCTATAGCACTTGAATATTAATGCCTGCAAATTTTATGCGCATATAAAAATGACTTTGTTAATGCACCAAGAAATTCACACTATTCAGAAGTATTATTAATTTTTTTTCAAGAAGTAATATTAATTTTCAGAAATATTTTTTTATTTCAAGAAGTAATGGTAATTTTCAGAAGTATTATTTATTTTTTCTAGAAGTAATATTAATTTTCTGATTTTTTTTTTTTTCAAGAAAAGCCTTAAATGTATTTAATGTTTTGATATGCAAAAACACCTGCATAGAAATTTTAAAAAAAATATCGTAATAAGAAGTTCAAGTTACCTACCCTGTTTAGAACCTAAATAAACATTGATAAATATTAAATTAATGTGAACAAATAGCGAAAAAGGGGTGTCGAAAAACGCGGCTATTTTTCAAATTTATTTTTAAGTGGTTAAAGAATGAATTTAAAATGTCAGCTTAAATTGACGTGTCTATAAAAAATCTTATACGATTACTGTTTATTTTGGAATTAAGAATACAATTCATTTAATTCTGTCTGTATTAACTTTAACATATATTGTAGTTTTAATTCAAACGACAAGAATTGCTGACATCTTTTTCCTTCTATTCCACGTTTTAATCGTGCGATGACTAGGCCTAATTTCTTTTTTAAATTTCATCTTAATAAAGTAAAAGTTTTTCTAACATAATATAAATATATAGACAGAATAGTTATAAAGAAATGCATTACAAAATGAAAGAAAATTCTTACCTTACATCCACATTCACTTTCTTCATATTTGAATTTGCCATGACCAGCGACAGATCTCATCTAAACATCGACGGAGGAATCAAAATAAACGCCATTTCTGGTAAGTAGGTTGGCTGGTTTCACGGTTGCATTCTCGAGATCCGTCTTGGAATATCCTCCGGTCGTTTTGAGGATGGTTGCAGCTGGACGGTTTCAATTGGTCCGTTCTTTAGTATTCTGCGGACATTCACAGGATAGTTTTATAGGATATGACGACTACAGGATTTTTAGGATCATTGTAGAGCGTCCAAAGGACGACTGTGGTTGTCTGGGTTGGAGTTATCGTGCGCGCAATAACAAAATATCAATTTTGAGAAAAATCAATTTAAACATAAATGTTTCGCTTGAAACAGACCAAGGCTAATTTAATATTTTTTACTATTATAACGAGCGCAATTTTACGAATATTTTGATGCGGTTTGTGGCAAATTGTTCAGAAAAACATTAGCTGCCAAATGAATTAAAAACAAAAAATCAATTTTTTTAAAGATTTTAACCCTTTCCGGCCCCGGAGTAATTCTATTCATAAACTGATGAAATAATGGACTGACACCAGAATTTATAAACGAAGTTATTAGAAAATACGAACTTGCTTATTTTCACGTATATTACAAAAGGAAATTTTTAATTAAATATTCTTGGTGCCGTTTCTCAGTTTTGGAATTAAAGTTAGGTGTCCTTTTTTAAGGACACCGCCCTCGAAAGGGTTAAAGGGTCGCATGTCCCTTTAAGTCTTTTTGACTGTTAATACAGACATTATTTTGATTATCAATAATTTGTATATATTAAGACTTATTTAAGACCTTAATCCCCAGGTCTCATATGTATTTATGGAGGAATAAAACTTCATCCTGTGATAGGCAGTTAATTTAAAAGTATGTTAAAATATCATATTATTATGCATTCTGCATGTAAGAAGTACATATATTTTTCTTCTTCGAGTAAGAGCGATATACTTCATTTTAATCTTCTATAATAACAAAGTCCTGTTTAAAATTAGTTGTACTAAACATGCTTTCATTTAAAAATTAATAAGTTTTCAAAGAGAAAAAAATCTCCTTAATTTTGGCTTTCGGAACTTGGCGTCTGAGTAGATAAACGTTCATGTGTATCATTTTTTTTATATTCAACTTTCTGATTCCAACTTATGACATATACACCTATCTATTCCACTCTCTTTTCAAAAGCGGACGATCAGCTATGAAATTACCATCTGCGACAGGGAAAAAACAAAGTAAACGATCAATGTAGCTTTTTAATTTAAACATAAATAAATATTAAATAAAAGCTAGCATCAAATTTGATAATTTTGTATAATAATAATTATTTGAATAATTCTGTAGTTGTCAAATTGCATTTGATGACTAACGATCGCTAATTTCGAACACAGTTTTCATATCTAAAGTAGTTTGTATTTATAATATTAAAAGCTTATTCCTCGATCCCATTTAAAGCATAATGTCTGTTTTAAAGTGATCCTGGGTTTAAAAAAGCTTTTTTTTAAACTATAAATTCTTTCAAATTTTTGTCGTGCTTAAAAATTATTTTTTGAAAGGACTCTTTACAAAAAAATAAATATTTAATAGTGATATTCATCAGAATTAATCATGTTTCAAAAATATCCCATTTCACAATCCTCAATAGTTCAACAAAAGACGGTTATGATGAATAAAATAAAATTCTGTGATATTGTACAGTTATATTTTTTAATACACATTAAACAGTAAACAATTCTTAAATAGTAAATGCAATTTTTGTCTATAAATTGAGATATTCATTCAAAATGATGGATATATGGACATTATGATATTATTTATTTTATTTGTGAAGTGTTACTTGCAAATTAGTTATAAATAATGATATTAATAGGAATCATTGATTTTAAAAATGAGGATTGTAATTATTTTTATAGCAACTGTTCTGAAAGGGAAGCGAATCTGCATGGGTTTAAATCTCCAGGTCTGCCCCAATTTCTACAAAACATGCTGATAATTTGTAAACAAATTTATCTTATAATTAAAACTCTTCAAAAAGTGCACAAGTTTATACATTGACTTTAAACCGCATCATTTTTTAGATTGTACATCTGTAATTGATGGAATATGGAAATAGAATTAATGACAACTTAGAAAATTACGTGCATAAGCACTTGTTAAATGACTTATAGAAAAAAGATGGCTAAAGAAAATCACAATTTTATGAATATACAAAGAACAAAAATATATTGCTCTGTAATTTATTAATCCAAATTCAAGTTTTAAAGATTTCATCAAACAAATATATAGCATTATTTTTACAAAAATCTAAAATGTCAATCCAACACAGGCTCGGGACTGAGAAGAATGAAGTCCGATCCCAAACGAGGCAGAATCTGAAAAAGAAAACTAAGCCTAGACCGTCCCGGGTCTGGTGTAAAAAAAAAGGCTTCGTTTTATTTTGGCCTGTGCCTGAAACGCTAAAGTAGGCTGCTAAGTTCTGATGAACATATATAAATTCTACAATACATCAGATAAATCACTACAAAATTTGGGAAGAAAAATTTATATTTTGTTATTATTATAATAAAGAGAGAGACTCCTGACTGACTGACTTAGTGACTCATTAATGCAGAGAATGATAAAAATCTGTCGCTGTTTATACAATTTCAGTCTTGGAAAATAATCTAATATTCGTTTTGGAAAAAAGTGTTTTTAATTATTAAAAGTAGGGGAGGGGACTCCTGCCCCCTACAAGCTATACTCGCTAACCTCCATTCTGACACCGCAAACTCTAAAAAACACTTGAAAGACAGTGGGATCTTTTTGTAGCGATCAAGATTTGTATTAGAACTTTTAAACAAAATTTTACTTTTATAGTTTTGGTGAAAGAAAAAAAAAGGTGTAAAATTGCATATCTCTTTTCAGAAATTCTTGTGTAACTTCGACGTTTCAGAAACACAGTTTTGTCTTCTTGAAATGGTTAAAATTGACCTTTTTAATTTCTTAAAATCCTACAATTCTGATATATAGGAGCATTCAAGGGATTTAATGTTGGTATTCAATTATCTCTGTTTTGAATATTCAGTATTCACCCAAACATATTATTTGGTATATACCTAGTATAAACATATCTTAAAAAGATAATAGAAAAAATAAAGTATTGTACATTTATTTATTAAGACCCCCGTTGACTCATGCGAAAACACCCACTTGCTAATGTTAACGTTACATTTCAATTTTTTTATTTTTTTGCATTGGATAGCTGTGGTTGTTTGTGGATTTTTTTAAATGAGGATATTTTTTTCGGAACAGGTTTCGAATGGTTATCCTCATAAAAAATCTGCAAACAAAATAAAAATAATAAGAAGAAAGTGCCTCAGCGATCGACCACAGCTATCCAATGAAAAAAAAAGTTTAAAAATATTGAAATTCAGAGATATTAGAAAGAAAGTCTGCCCCATAGGATTAACATTAGCAAGCGGATATTTTCGTGTGAATCAAATGGAGCCTTAAGGTAAAGTCTAAGTAAACATAAAAGTTTTTTTACTCTACCATCATAGCATAAACACTTATTGATAAA
The DNA here is from genome assembly GCA_963932465.1 of Maratus speciosus. NCBI lineage: Eukaryota > Metazoa > Arthropoda > Arachnida > Araneae > Salticidae > Maratus > Maratus speciosus. The sequence goes on along the minus strand of OZ010799.1, from coordinate 54,744,227 downwards.
ATAAACTTACAGCAATTAAGTATAAGTCAGTTAATATTAAAGATACAAGTATGCCTGTTCTTGTATTATCTCACGTAAAACTGCGATTGTCACATTAGTACCAACTGATTAGTAATAAAGTCTACTAATAATGCAATACTTAAATTTTGTTTATATATAAAAATTATGCTAAATTGGAAAATTTTCAATAATCGCACCTAATTTTGACACATTTAGATTCTTCAGTAAAGTGGCCATGCACCAATTTTACAGAATTCATATGACAGAAAAGCTTGTTTGCTTTCCCTCATTAAACAAGTGTAACAAACTGTCAAAAGAATTTGCCTTGGAAATGCTTGTACTTACTAGACGAATTTTGCTTCGATACATGAAGCCACGAAAATAATCATAACCAGCAGTTTTCGATTTTCCCATGTCTTTGGAATTTTGTTTTAAATTTTCTATAGCAAATTCCTATGCAAGTATCCGACACTGAGTTGTACTTAAACCATAAGTTTTGATCATTTATTTCTTCATTGAAAATGTGTGAATGATACACAGAGTAAAATTTAGTGTGTGTTTTTCTGTACTTAAATTTCAATATATAACATCTTAAAGTGATTTTGTGAATGCCATATTTCTCTGCTGTAGTTCCCCACAAATGGCCAAGAGGCTCTGCTCTCAAAGTGTCAGACAGGATGTGCTGGGTTCGAATCAAATTGTGCCTGTGATCCTAATCATTCAGAGTTTTCGTAGTTTACTTCGAATCTTGGATTATTATCCTTGCGTACATGCGAGTTGGGTACCCTTAGAATTGTATTTTTCGTGCATGTAATTGGCCATCATTATTACACCATCTCTGCTATAGTTCTTGGAGAAATGCCATCAATGACCATTAACTCTTTGAAGGGCAATACATTAAAAAACATAAATTTAGTGAAACTGATAAATTTAATTGATGCAGTAAGGGGAATCACAATGACTCATTTTTAACTGAAAAAAGACAAAATAATGATAATTTTTCCTGATTTTTGGTAGCCAGTATATTATATACCCATCTACAGCATTACATTTACAGGCTCCATTATTTGCAATAATTAAAATTTTACACAATAATAATTTAAAGATAAATTAATTGTTATTTATATACAGGGTTCTCGCTGGCTTTTGACTAACACTAGCGATTTGGCGAATAAGAAATAAAAAAACAGTAGCTAAATGAAAACAAATGTTAACAAAATAGATTCGGCGTGAAATACTGAAAAATCCATCTTTAACTTCTTATTGTATACGTTTTTTTTTTCAATATGTTCTAAAGTAACATTTCTTATAATTGCTTAAAAAATAAAAAATCGACTATCCGCAGCAGAAATTATTAAAAATAAGTACATCCTAAATGTGTAAATGTTTCAGCTCAAAATCTGAATCGTTGGGAGTGGATAAGTAGCGCAAACTGAATTGTGTTCAGAAATTGAAATTTGAAGCCCCCCCCCCCCACCCCCTCCTGAACATAGTTCAGTTTGCCTTACTTAACCACTACCAAGGATTCAGATTTTGAGCTCAAAATTTAAGTTTAAGTCTGAGCTTTTGAAAGCCTTTAATGAGATTAAAAAAAAAAAAGCGGTAAAAAATAGTTGTTTGTTACTCCAAAGTCTAAAGCGTCCTCTATAAGCCTTTTTGAACTTTATCTTAAAAATTTATTTAAAAAGAAATACTGACATACAGAATAGTTTTAGCGAAAACCGCAAACGAATCGACCAATTTTTCCGGTTTTTTATAATCATTTGAAATTTTGGACCCTAAACATTAATGGCGCCTATCTCCTTCGGAAGACATTTGGGACCCTTAGTTTCCTATTTAATGTTGTTTTGACTTGATGTGTACTATCACCCCTTAAAGTTTTGCCCAAGAGTTTAGATCCACCCTGTATACATATTTAAATATTTCTGAAATATTTTATTATATGTGTCAACATTTCTGAGAATTATATACATTATGAAGTTATAAACAACACTAAACCAAAACAAGAATGCTACCAACTCATTTTACTACAAATTGAAAACAATTTCTCAGTGAAACATTTAATTTTACATGATAATTTTTATTTTGAATAACTATCTTATATATTTTCAAATTCTGCATCTGGCACCAAACATATCTCTCATAGTTGGCTTCATTTAGCTCATGGCTATTCCTTAGTGAAAGGTGACAAATGAAAATAATATTTAAAATAGATTTAATTATTTATTGCAAGAGTTTTTATTTTTAAATAAGCATCAAGAAATATATTCAGTTACATTACTTTAAATTAAATAACTAGTATATAACCCCGTCAAAAATTACGGTATTTGAAGGATAGACTTTCAAAACAACATTTAGAAGTTTAGATCATGAAGATAGAACATAGAGGAGAACAATGAAGATGGGTTTTAATCACGGGACTTGAACCCAAAAATAATACTGGTTCGCGGCGCTGATGCTCCCAGCTTAAGCATCACGTGATTTGGGTGTAGTTTCAAGTTTTGATTATAGATGGCAGCATCAAATGCCATTAAATATTTTATTATTTTCTTTCTCGGTTAAAAGATATTCCATATGATTAATAAATATGATTGAAAGTAAGAAAAACTGCTCGTTGACAAAGTTATAGGTCTTATATTTAATTTCAGTTCATAGTAAAAAACAAACTCCTATCAAAACATCTACAATTTCCACTATTTAATCATGAAAATTGCACGTTAGACAAATATTTTTCTGACTGAAAAAAAAAAAAACATGATGCATCATTTTATGATTTTTGCATTTTGATATTAAAAAAATATTATCCTCTGATTTCTTATGAAAACAACAAAGATATTATGCAAACTACAATTTAAAATATAGGAATTTAAACTGAAAAATGCCTCCTTTGAAAATATTAGAATTACATCCCAAAGTTATAAAGTATATTTGCAAACTCATATTACCGAGTAGAAGACTATTTTTAAATATTATTCTTTACCTGACATTAAAATTTACAAATTATTTTACTACTCGGAAACTAATTTTGAATTATTTTGTAGCGCACTAAACAGCAAATGTTTAATGATTTTAATCTACATCATTTTTCAAAGTAAATTGCATAATAAGTAAAGTGAACTGCAAAAGTAATGCAAAATTGCTGTATATATGCTTTATATTTTAATTACTATAAGAATTGATAAGTAATCATCTTATATTTAATTACAATAAGAATTGATAAGAAGTAATCATTTTATTTTCAATGCAAAGCTGATAAAATGCTTAAAAAGGTACAATTTCAACAGAAAGCTTCTTTGTTTATATTAAATCCCAAAAGATGGCGCCAAAACAATATATAGCAACAAAACGTTATCCAGTACAAAATATTTCACAGAAATATACTCAATTGAACTTATAATCTCCCTTCCCTTTTTGCCATACCGCTTATAAACGTAAACAAAAGTGAAAAATGCATTAAAAATATTAAAAGGCTTTAATATGCTTTTACAAATATTTTAAGAGCAGAATCGGATATTAACAGTATTTTTTTAATGAACCGCTCAAAGAGTCCTTCATTTGTTTCTAGATTTGGATTTTTGTGTTTCCGAATGGCAACAGTATTCATTTGTTTATATCTGTAATCTGCGTTGGTAGCTCGTTATTTTTAATTTAGAACTTAAAACATTGTAATTGTATAGTTTTTGAAGGTTTTAGAGAAAATGAAGGAGAAAAGATATGATACAACGTAGATTCAACAAAGCAATTGTTCGCCTTATAATACGGCATCGGGATGCTTAAGCCTAACATGGCCGTGATGGGGTTTTTTTTCTCGAGGATGAGCGCGACCCGGATTCGTTACACTGTGTTTTGTTATATAGAAATAAGTATTGTTATGGGATGCTGACATTACTTATGTTACAGTTAATAAGACAAATAATAAGCCTAATACGAAATAAAATAATCATACAATTTGTCATTGATCAAGAACTTTAATTTTATGAAAAATAACCGTTCTTTTCTGTTTAAAGAAATTTCAAAGCTAAAATTTTACAATGGCTCCGGTTTCAATTCACATTAGTAAAGAAATTTTCCTGATTGGTCTAAGATCAGTAGATTAATTTACTAGGTTGAAACAACTAGTTATGATAAGACAAATCCTTCAGCGTGTCCATTATCCAACGAAAGAATCAAAATTGGTACAATATGTTAGTCATTTGACAGCTAAAGAATTAATGCAGCATTTCATGGCAGAACAAACAAAGTACATAATTAAAAAACTAGAGCACATCCATTCCCATTGGCTTTTGTTAAAGAAAAACAAAGGCCTTCTACAGATCAACAACAAGTGGTTCGATTTTTTGGACTCGCTCTTTGATATTGATCATGAAGGCGGTATGAAAATGATAAGGATTAAAGAAGTTTCCAATTTTCTTCAGCATCAACGAACCAATTATAAGATGTATATGGATTTAAAAGATAAAGAGTTACAAAAAAAGCATGACGTTCTTTTCAGGGACTAAAAGAACGACGAAGCTTTAGAGCCTCTTTACCCTCATCTACCATCTGTTCATCCAATATTTGTCAAAAGCAAATTTTGCTGCAGGTAGTGGAAGCAAACAGCATTCCATAAAAAACAATGGAAATATCAGTTTTAGACATTATTTTGTAATATTAAAGACTAAATATACCTACATAGCTATTTTTTACTTCAATATTGTTTTATTCTTTCCCAAGAAATTGTAAAATAAAAAAATATATACGAAATTTTGAAGGTCTTTATTTTTTCTAAGAAATATATATATAAATTACAATGGAAAATACTAATTTATGAACTTACTGGGTGTTGAGCACCCTCTTGCAGTTGAAATGTGAAGTTCAAATTCCACTAGAATATTACTGTACGCAAGTGCAAAAAAATTGAAGGGTGGCCTGGTATATAAGTGAAAGTTTATTTTTTTACATAGATGGCTGAACCACCCTAATATATATATATATACGTATGCAATTAATTCTCATACACATAACACCTCTTGTTCAATCTAAAAAAGTTTTTATTATTGCACAGAATTTGTTATTAAAATTTTTACATTTAATGAATTGTTAAATACATGCTTTTATATATATATCCCTTTAAAATCTGAAGAGTTTTGGTAGAAATTAAAAGTCTCTGTGTTTAACCTTAATTGATAGGATCATATTTGACTGAAAGAAAATATTAAAACAAAATTCTGATGTCAGGTTACGTCGGAGGAGTCACACAATTGCATGATGTTCAAATCACAGAATCATACACAATCACAGAAAAAGATAAAAATGTCTTTTCTTTTCCTTAGGATAAGCCACACAATTGTGTAGGTATTATAAAGGCAATTTACATACGTATAAGTATCTCGAAAATATAGTAAAACATCATATTGATACACAACAACGAATATTGAACATGTTAATAATTGCAAAATTAATTTTAGAAGGACTTCGAAAGGTGTGCCTTCTTACTGCATAATAAAAACTGTAAAATTAAAATAAATATTCCCAAAAGATTTTTCATGATTGTATATCATGAAGCTACAACGCTTAATTTGATCGATTCTTATAAAGATATAAATGAAAATACTCAATACTGAAAAAATAAGGCAAAAATTGTTTATTAATATAAGATTTAAATATATATATATTAACACAAAATAAAGATATACAGGAAAATAAATATATATAGAAAAGAAAAAATATATGCAGAAAAGGAAAAATATACACAAAAACTTTTTTGAGTGGCCTGCTATTTCGTCGCATTTGACCGATTATGCGCAGTGTCCTCGGAAAGATTTCTTTCCCTCTTTGAACGTTTAATCTTAACGGCGACCTTAAATTTTAAGATTAGCCAAATCAATTCATGTTGACAGACAATTGCTGATTGCCATATTGTTTCTGAAACAGTAGTTTTTCATAATTTTTTATTTTTTTTAATGTTTTGATATTTTATTTTCAAGCATGCTCCCGTCCATAGATAAAAATTACAATTCAGAATTTTTTTTCCATTGTGTTAGGAGTGGGTTTTGCTCTGATAAACTATATTAAGATCGGATAAATCTTTCAAATTTTGTGGGTATTAGTAAGAAAAATTTCCCAACATTCATTTTTCACAATACATGTTTAAATTGGAATTACAAAAGCTGAAACACATTACATGGTTCCTTTAGGCATAAAAATGATTAATAAAATGAACTGTGCCTTAAAGAATGAGCACTTCGGAATAGATGCATTTATGACCACTTAAAACAGATTTAGAAGAGCACACACTGTTACAAAACCTTACATGAAAAAGGTTTCTCATTATGAACACGCAAATGAACATTTAAATGAGATTTTCTAGAAAATTCCTTGTTGCACGCATCACAAGAAAAAAGTTTCCCATTAATATGAACCATTATCGTCTCTATTGTCAAGGCCTACCGACTGATTTCGTAACGTAGCAAATGAAAATTAAAGGAGAGAACAGTGTGCTGCTGTTTTCTCCGCAATATTCAGTCAAAAACTTACTACTAGCAAGATAGGATTATTTATTTATTTAAGGAAGCAGATTATATTTCGAAGAATCGATTTTATAAAAGTAAAAAGCTATTTTTATAAACAGCTAATCCTTTTTTTAATTTTCAAGTTTATGTCGTAATTTTGTCTAAAAGATAGATACAGATTTTTTTTTTAAAAATCATATACAATTATTATGTTGTAATATTAAATTTTAATGTAACACAAACTTTAAACATAAAAGTAAAACTGGTGAAATATATGTAGGAAATGCTGAAATGATATTACTAATAGTATACGTTTTGGTATACGAAATATTTATTTTGACCATTTCGTAAGAGAATGGATTAAAGTTTCTTTTTTTCCGTTGGAAGAAGGACGGAAATAGTGAAAAAAATTCAAAAAAGAAAGCACAACCTCTGAAAAAGTAGATGAAATTAGATAAGTTTAATTAAATCATTTTTGAGCTTCTAAAAATAACATTTTTGTTATTTTTTTAGAAAACAGTTAATACAGTTTTTGAGCCATTATTTTAGATGTACTTCCAAACCATTATCTGGTAATTTAAAAATCACATTAATTTTCGATCAGAAGCACATTTTAATAGACTCAAGAGAGGGAGAATTTTTCATCCTCTGACATTTTGAATAAAGTAAAAAAAAAAATATTTTCTAAACTCTGATAAATATTAATTTTCCATTATTCATCTGTACTCTGAAAAGTCTTATAGGAAGACTATGCATAAATCAAAAAATGGACATAATGGATGCACTATGAAAAATAACTTTAAAATAAGCAATAAAATATCATTTCTAATTTTTAAATATTTTTTAAAAGGACATAATCTTTCCACACATAAATACGAATCTTTCTGATATATTCATGAAGTAATTTTTATCAATACATGTATGAAATTGGCACACATTTCTTAGTATTTAAGTGACAAAGAGTCGAACAGCGTTTCCCAATTCGCGACAATATAAACTGTCTACAATTTTCACAAAAGTCCTCGTGATACACTTTGCTTTGGATTATTTTCCGGAAGTTCGATTTAGTTTGATTAACCTATTTGTTCGTGAAATTATAAATTTTTAATTATAAGTGGCGATATCAGAAAAGGAAAATGCCCCACTGTTGCATGATACCAGAGAGCAAAACTAATTACATTAACAATTCAACAGCCACAATATTCAGATTTCCTAGATCAAAAAGAATTAGAAAATGCCTGGCTATAAGGAATTCCGAGAAAAGATTATCGAGTGACTAATTCATCAAAGATAAGTTTCTTATGGTATTGTTGCAATCTTTATGATAAAATTTTCCGATTTATTTCCAGTTATATTTGTTCATAGCCTAAATTTAGACATTCTCGATACATTGGTGATAATTTTATTTTAAAAATTACAAATAAAATTACCTCAAATAAAAATTCTTTCTAATTTTCTTTTTTAAACATTTTTTGTGGTACTTCTTTATTATTTTTCCTGGTAACATAATCATTTAAGAATATATTGCATGTTACCCACAATAATTTTTTAATCACAGTATACAAACGATGACCTGCAGCGCATCTATGAAACAAATCAAAATATTTTTTTTTGTGCTTTACATACGAAAGGAAATAAACACAACCAGTAATCTTTATAGTCCAGTCAAATTGTCAAAAATAGCTGCAAAAATTCTGCTAGAAGATTTTATGTTTTTAAAGTGTTTATGGGGATGCTAATAACAGGAATTAATTGTTTTCCAACAAAATATCTCGAGGCTAAAATTTTTGAAGTCAAAAAACCGCGAAATTTTCAGACTTTTTTCAGTTTTTTGCCTATAACTTGAAAATTATAAATTTTTTGTGTACCATACTTAATCACAAAAAGAAAGAACATTAAATTCTCTACAAATTTCATAATAAAAACGTTTTTCTAAACTAATTACTGAGCGCGCTACGGCTTTCTGAAAAATACACTTTTTTTTCTAACTTTGTGGAAAATCTCAAAAACCAACATTTGACATAATTTTTTATTCATTTTATCCTCTTTAATGTAACTTGTTTATATTACAGGTTTTTGCATGATAGCAATAACGGTTAATTACAATGGTAACATTGTAAAAATATTTACTACATTGTATTTATTTATTTATTTATTTATTTATTTTTTTTTTTTGTATTTAGAACTTAACCCCTTCGAAATTTTTAATCTTTTGTCACCGTTTTTTAAAAACAGAAATTTGTGCCTTGTTGAATTGATAAAATGCGCTGATTAAATAAGGCAAAATTTGCAGTAAAATTTTACTGGTGAGGAAAAGCAAGGATTCTGAGCGCTTCATGCGGCACGTATACGTGCCGCTCGTCCCCAAGGGGTTAAGTGGAGAACATTAATAGTAGGTACTTACATGAAAGTAAGTAAGAGTTACGGTAAGATTTTTAATGTTAGTAACTTCTGTATGTAATGTTTGCGGGTTGATGGGTTTGGTCCGCCAACCTCAGTTTGAGGAGAAAACGAGCAGTTTGCTTGTTTTTCAACAACTTTGATCTTCTTTGAGCTTGTTGCGACATCATCAAACTGGTTGTCAAAGTCATCTTCGTTGCTGGTTTGGTAGATGGTTTCTCAGGCATCAGCTTCATCATCCTCTTCTTCTGGGTAAATAATGTCGTCCACATTTTCGCAGTTGACCCCGTTACAGTTTTTGCAAATTGCCGAATATTTGAGTCCTGATTTTTGGCAAGAACATGCCTTGCTGCACCCTTTTATACAGGTACATGGGACAACATGCAGCAAGGATCCAGGTGCTGGGTTTTGGCACATTTAAACTGGCTGAAAGAAATCGCCAGACCTGCGAACCCAACCCCATTTTTCAGGGAGATGTTGTTTCCTAGCCAAGATGTATCTGATAATAACATCGGAAGAAATGATGCTGCTCAGAATCTTGCGTTGGTGGTAGCCTTGCAAGATGAAGTTTGTTTTTAGTGGCAGATTTAGCAAATAACGGGAACACCAAGGTGTTCGATGCCTATGTGGTGTCTATGCATATTGGTATTGAATTTTTCTCCAGCCTTGATGATTTCTTGATGTGTTGACTCTGGTTTATTGAACACACAGGCTATTTCCTTAAGCTGATCATGTTTTTTGCAAAGTGTTACAACACTTTGACTTTCCTTGCCCAAAAAGAGCATATGTTGTATCGCATCGTCTGATTGCATGAGTGAAAAGAACCTTGTTGTAATTGTATTTGTATGACATAGTTGAAAACCACTTGGTTTTGATGTTACCTCTGCCTGGATTTTGGAAAAAGAGATTTTTGTGTTGATATCCCAAGCTCGTCATGATCACGAGAAAACCAATGTCTTCTCCGACAATACTACACTTTCAAAAGCTTCGGCTCTTGAAATGGCTCAGGTAACAATCATGACATTAGCGTCTTTTTCTGCCAGGTCAGATAGAATTTTGTTATTTTCAAACTTTGAAATGAAGCGATTCCTGTTTCTTTCTTTGGCTAGAAATTTGTCGTGACGGAAGATTTTGATTGACACTAGTTTCTGTTTTATTGTGCTATCGTCCTTTTTCGCACTATGCTAAACTATGTTGAATATGTCAGTAATGTTTTCGTTAACGAATTGTTTTTAAATATGGTTATTATTGATTAATCGATTTAATCAAACTATATTTGTATTACATTATTCTGTTAACATTTTTTAACTAATTTTGCAGTCATATCATATTATGAATGAAAAATTAATTGAATTGTAAGAATAAAGATAAATCAGACCATCCTACAATTCAATGATGATCATGAAAATTTTAGCAATGGACACCCTACAAAAATAAATATTTTTATTTAACCCTGTGATCGTCGCGCCCGATACATTCACAGAGAAATTGCCTTGGGCTCGACGATTAAGGGTTAAGCATAAAGGGTGATAATACATCAAACAAAATATCTAAACTTAAGATACAGTTACAATAAATTAAAAATTTTATAAGTCAAGTTCACATGATCTAATGCTACAGCAAATTCACCGTTAATATTACACAACTTTCCCAAGATTTTTGTATTACCGATCTGAAACAAGCGGTTTTTACATCTGATGTGCATGTGTATAGCTTATTTTTGGCTAAAGGTGAAATTTTAAAGCAAACTAGAAAAGATTTCTTTTTAAACTATCAAAAGTAAGATGTGGTAGAAAAACCGAAGAAATCGTCATACGTTAAACGTACACCTAATACCTAAAAAGCACTAAAAATCGTACAACTTACGAGAAAAACGTACAGTTTGGCAACCCTACCATCTACCACCCTTCTTGAAATATTCCCTCCTCAATTATCTCGTCACTCCATACTCGTCAATAGGTACTTTTCATTTCCACAGTTAGGGATGAAAAGAAATTTTTTTGGGATGGGAGGCGAAAAATAAGTCACTTTCTGTGAAGTTGAAAAAAAGGGTTGTTTTCAAAAAGCCGTAGCGCACCTAGTATTGGGTATAGAAAAACGTTTTTATTGTGAAATTTGTAGAGAATTTAATGCTCTTTCTGTTTGTAACTAAGTATGGTACACAAAAATTTTATAATTTTCGAGTTATAGGCCAAAAACTGGAAAACATCCTAAAATATCATGGTTTTTTGGCTCTACAAAGTTTAGCCTCGAGATATTTTGTTGGAAAACAATTAATTCCTGTTATTAGCATCCCCATAAACACTTTAAAAACATAAAATCTTCTAGCAGAATTTTTGCATCTATCGGCCCTATTTTCTGACAATTTGACTGGACTATTAGTTCAATGTGCTGAAAAATATTGATTCATATGCAGATGATATGCGTTTTTTAAGAACACTATTTCAATACTATTGTATGGCAAATATTAAATTTAACAAAACTAACAATTAACTACAAAGTGCAATAAATCCTATAAATACAAAACTTTATATGTTTACAAATTACTGGAATTTTAAGTCCTTTATCTGAAGATTTTGAAATTATATGAAAGAGCGAATAAGTCTAACGATATACTTAAAATTTTAGAATTAAGTTATTTGTAAATAAAAAAAATTTCTTTTTAATACTTACCAAAGAAAATCGAATTTATTATTCAACACTTTTTTAAAACTATTTCTACTGATGTCAAAAGACAGCTTTAAGGATTTTTATTTGAGGTAATTTTATCTATAGTTTTTAAAACAAAAGTATCACCGATCCTTTTTAATGCTTTGAATGTTTATTTCCATGCTTATTAGTTTTAAAAATTACAAATAAAATAATCATAAGCCAAAATCTCAAAATGTGTCATTTGACATCGGCAAAGTAATTTGAATAAACAATGCGGGATTTTTTTTTTCATTAGATGACATCATGAAACACTTTAGACGGGAATGTACAAAATTAGAAGACATTATTACACATGTGTGAAGTTAGCACCCCTCATTATGAATTTAAATATGAAAACTACACAGAAGTTTTGCCCACCCATTAATTAATTTTGCCCACCCTTCGTAACGCTGTAAATCAAACTTTATTTTTTGACCCACTTTGAAAAACCCCCAAATTTGAAATTTAACAAAACAATTGTACAGTTATTTTGCCCAAGTTTTGCCCACCCATTAATTAATTTTGCCCATTTTTTATAACGCCGTAAATCAAAAAAATCTTCGTTGGCCACGTGTGAAGCTGGCACTCCCCCATTACGAATTAAAATATGAAAACCACACTAAAGTTTTGCCCAGTTTTGTCCACCCATTAAATAATTTTTCTCATCTTTTCTAACGTTGTAAATCATATTTTATTTTTTGACCCATTTTTTAAACTAGCACCCCTCATTAAGAAATTTACAAAAACAATTGTACTATTATTTTGCCCAAGTTTTGGCCACCCATTAATTAATTTTGCCCACCTTTTATAACGCCGTAAATCAAAAAAATCTTTGTTTACCACGTGTGAAGTTGGCACCCCCATTACGAATTAAAATATGAAAACCACACAAATGTTTTGCCCATTTTTGCCCACCCATTAATAAATTTTGCCCACCTTTTATAACGCCGTAAATGAAAAAAATCTTCGTTGAGCACGTGTGAAGCTGGCACCCCCCATTACGAATTAAAATATGAAAACCATGCAAACGTTTTGCCCACCCATTAATTAATTTTGCCCACCTTTTATAACGCTGTAAACAAAAAAAAATCTTTGTTGACGACGTGTGAAGCTGGCACCCCCCCCCCCCCCCATTACAAATTAAAATATGAAAACCACACAAAAGTTTTGCCTAAGCATTAATAAATTTTGCCCACCTTTTATAATCCGTAAATAAAAAAAATCGACCGCGTGTGAAGCTGGCACCCCCCATTACGAATTAAAATATGAAAACCACACAACGTTTTGCCCACCCATTAATTAATTTTGCCCACCTTTTCTAACGCCGTAAATAAAAAAAATCTTCGTTGACCACGTGTGAAGCTGGCACCTCCCCCCCCCCCCCCATTACGAATTAAAATATGAAAACCACACAAAAGTTTTGCCCACCCATTAATAAATTTTGCCCACCTTTTATAACGCCGTAAATCAAAAAAATCATCGTTGACCACGTGTGAAGTTGGCACCCCCCATTACGAATTAAAATATGAAAACTACACAAAAGTTTTGCCCAAGTTTGACCACCCATTAATTAATTTTGCCCACCTTTTATAACGCCGTAAATAAAAAAAAATATATTTGTTGACCACGTGTGAATCTGTCACCCCCCATTGCGAATTAAAATATGAAAACCACACAAAAGTTTTGCTCAAGTTTTGCCCACACATTAATAAATTTTGCCCACCTTTTATAACGCCGTAAATAAAAAAAAATCTTCGTTGACCACTTGTGATGCTTGCACCCGCCATTACGAATTAAAATATGAAAACCACACTAAAGTTTTGCCCAAGTTTTGAGCACCCATTAATTAATTTTGCCACCTTTTCTAACGCTGTAAATGAAATTTTATTTTTTCACCCATTTTTTAAACTAGCACCCCTCATTAGGAAATTTACAAAAACAACTGTACTATTATTTTGCCCAAGTTTTGCCCATCCATTAATTAATTTTGCCCACCTTTTATAACGCCGTAAATCAAAAAAATCTTTGTTGGCCACGTGTGAAGCTGGCACCCCCCGTTGCGAATTAAAATATGAAAACCACACAAAAGTTTTGCCCACCCATTAATTAATTTGGCAATATTTCATAACGGAGTAAATAAAATTTACTTTTTTGGCCCATTGTTTAAACTAGCACCCCACAGTAGGAAATAAAAAAAGACAATTGAAAGGTTATTTTGCCCACCTATTATTTAATTTTGCCCTATTTTTCATAATGCTGTAAATCAAAAATTAGCTTTTTTTACCACTTGGGGCATCTTTACATCCAAATACGAATTAAACTATGCAACTTAGGTAGAAGTTTTTCCTAGTGTTACGGGACTTTTGTGTTACGGACTCCAACTGAAAAAATGTGTCCTGTTTTCTCCAGTGTTCTTATAGCATCGCTTGTTTTTTGTTTTAATATCCTTTCATTTTACTCTTGTTTTTTACATTGTTTCTGACAATTTTCTCAGCATTCATAATGTTTTTCCTAGTTTTCACAAATTTCCTTTACTTTCGGCCGCCTTGTCTGTGTTTCTAGAGCTTCGTTCAGATTTACATAGTTTTCTCCCACTGAGCTCCATATATAACAGGGAATATTTCTTCTTATTTCCCAAGATGATTTCTAGCGGTCAGTGCGGAAGGATACTGTGACGATAATTTTAGTTGCATTCCAGGCAAAAAGTACTGTTTGTTTCGTTTCTTTGCATGATTGAAGAATCATTTATTAATTTAATAAGTATTGCTTAATTAGAGAAACATACATTAGGATAATAGTAAATGTGAACACTAATATCTAACACTGGTAAAGCGGTCTATTTTTTACCTTTGCCTCGCATGCTTCATTTGCCTTGCAAGCTTCTGACCGCCAACTGAGAACTCTTGTTGTGTGTGGAGCTTAGTGGTTTTCGCCAGCTTTTGTTCAATTTTTACTAATGCTCCGAGAGTTTTGTCATGCGTTTCAAAAGATTGTCTCAGCTTTGTCCAACGTTTTTATGGAATTAGGGGTTTTTTTTGCACTGTTCATACAATTTTTAAATACTTCCAAATGTTTTTCAGGATTTGCTGGTGTTCCTAAACCAAATTCTAGTTTCGCGTAGCGTGCCTCGATATGAAATTGGCGGCATATGATGCTCAGACTACGACGAACGTCATAAAAGACCAGATCATGACTTTTAAAACATTATATGGAGTGGATCATCTTCACACGGCAATTGGCACAAAACGATGGGCGCAGCGCTTTGCACCAATCACCTAGTAAAGTTGATCCACTCCGTGGGACTTTTTAAACGTCATTAAATGGCTTTATATGTCGTTGGTTGCGGCAATGCCGACGAACTGGATTTCGACATCACGGCAGATCAGTCATTTGCTTATCATTCATCGAACCCTATTCTTGTGACATAAAAGCCACAAGAATAGGATCAAACGAATCATCCACTGATGGCCGACCTGCCGTGGGGTCGAAATCGAGCTCGTCGTCATTGCCTATAGTTGGCGTTGGTTGCGCTTAGACTGTGCTTTGACAGAGGCGTTTGTCCAAACTATGGAAAACCTAGTCATTTTCTGTCGAGATTTTCTCGGTTTGCGTTTGTCCAAACTATTGCAAACCTAGGCATTTTGTATTCCAGAACATGGTGATGCTCACCTAGATGAGTTAACAAGCATAAGCTTGGTTATGTGACACTCGCCAAGCTTGGCCATTCGCTTTGTCCAGAATCGTCTAACTAATCAAATTTTATACCCCATATGCTGCAACTCTCGTATCGCGGTATCCTATTAAATGCTATAAATCCATTTGGCGGGCTTGTTGTCGTTACTTCATATATTTCTTAAACACAGTCTCGAATGGCAGATAGAGCATTCAGTCAAACTGATGGGGCGGATATTTCCCAAACCGGCTCCGTAGCATGATTGGCTGCGATGATTTGACAGAAATGCCTCTTTGCGCAATATGTGTTTCGTTTTCAATTTCCACTCGCTAATTTTTGGCGAGTTTTTAGAACTAAAGCAACCTGAGCAAACTGTTTAAAATTTTATTCTAAAGTGTTTCGAACTGGGTTCGCAGTAGCTCAGTGGTACGTCGTTTCTCTTCAATTATGTAAGTGTGAATTTGAATCGAAATGGGAGAAAGTTTCAAAAAATGGAAAGATCTCACTTTTTAATATTTATTTAAATTATAAAAAATAATTTGAATGAAAAAGTAGAAAATTTATATTTTTAAAATTCTACTTAATTTATAAAATGATTTTAAACAATATTAGCGTTTTACATAATGTGATTTCTTTTAAATATTCGTTACAGCGATTGCGGTCTTGAAGGCACTTCTTATTTTTAGAGATTCCAATATATCAACTCAACCGATTTCACTATTTTTTTTTTGTTTTAATGGGTGTGAATCGCTCATACATTCGTTTATGTGACAGCGATTGTAACGAGTTTTATGAATATTCAGGATAGATTGCTTCCGGACGAGGTTGCTACATCCTGATGTTTATTTTAATTTGTTTTATTTCATGTGTGCAAAGTTCTTAAACATGGGCAGTAATCGCGGCTTTAATGATTTTCACGCATTTTTTAGAATTTAAATTTTACAAAAAAAATTAATATCTTTAAAGATTACTAATTTTTATATTGACGGAGAGGAAACGTTATAATATTCGTAAAAATTGCATGATTAACCAATTTTTGAAAATTAAACCATCTAATTTTATAATAATTATTTTTCAACCTTAAATATCCTTAAACGAAATCGAAGGAATTTTTATATGTATACCATACATCTGGCTTCATTTTTACCGAGAGAGATATTGTAACCAGCAGCACATTTTTTTAGTATCACAAACATATTTTTCAAACCAAACAATCGCCAAAATTGGTTGAGCTACTTTATTTGTGATAATGCGCTTTTGTGTGATTTTCATATTTTAATTCGTAATGGCGGTGCCAGCTTCACACGTTATAAACAAAGATTTTTTTGATTTCCGGCGTTATAAAAGGTGGGCAAAATTAATTAATGGCGGGGCAAAACAGGGCAAAACTTGGGCAAAATAATAGTACAATTGTTTTTGTAAATTTCTTAATGAGGGGTGCTAGTTTAAAAAATGGGTCAAAAAATAAAATTTGATTTACAGCGTTAGAAAAGGTGGGCAAAACTGGGCAAAACTTTAGTGTGGTTTTCATATTTTAATTCGTAATGGGGGGTGTCAGCTTCACACGTGTTCAACGAAGATTTTTTTGATTTACGGCGTTATAAAAGGTGGGCAAAATTAATTAATGGATGGGCAAAAACTTGGACAAAACTTTTGCGTTTTTTTCATATTTTAATTCGTAATGGGGGGTGCCAGCTTCACACGGGATCAACGAAGATTTTATTGATTTACGGCGCTATAAAAGGTGGGCAAAATTTATTAATGGGTGGGCAAAACTTTTGTGTGTTTTTCATATTTTAATTCGTAATGGGGGGGGGGGGTGCCAACTTCACACGTGGTCAACAAAGATTTTTTTGATTTACAGCTTTAGAACAGGTGGGCAAAATTAATGGTTGGGCAAAACTGGGCAAAACTTTTGTGTGGTTTTCATATTTTAATTCGTAATGGGGAGTGCCAACTTCACACGTGGTCAACAAAATTTTTTTTGATTTACGGCGTTATAAAAGGTGGGCAAAATTAATTAATGGGTGGGCAAAACTTGGGCAAAATAATAGTGCAATTGTTTTTGTAAATTTCCTAATGAGGGGTGCTAGTTTAAAAAATGGGTCAAAAAATAAAATTTGATTTACAGCGTTAGAAAAGGTGGGCAAAATTAATTAATGGGTGGGCAAAATAACTGTACAATTGTTTTGTTAAATTTCAAATTGAGGGGTGCCAGCTTTTTTAAAGTGGGTCAAAAAATAAAATTTGATTTACAACGTTACGAAGGGTGGGCAAAATTAATTAATGGGTGGGCAAAACTTCTGTGTAGTTTTCATCTTTAAATTCATAATGAGGGGTGCCAACTTCACACAGGTCATTATTACGGAGAAATATCACTGGAAATAAATCCGAAAATTTCATCATAAATAAAGATTGTAAGGATAACAATAAAATAAGAAAGTTACCTTTGATGAATTAGTCACTTGATAATCTTTTCTTGGAATTCCATGTAGCCAGGTATTTCTTCATTTTCTTGATAGAGGAAATTTGAATATGGTGGCAGTTGAATTGTTAACGTAATTACTTTTGCATTCCGAAACCATGGAGTAGTGAGGCATTTTCCTTTTCTTATATCGCCACTTATTATAAAAAAATCCATAATTTCACAAGCATATATATTAATCAAACTTCGCGAAAATAATCCAAAGAAAAGTGTACCACGAGGTTACTTACACGACATTTTACCCAGAACTAAGTTATCTGCAAGCTGGTCAAGCGAGTAATGTTCTTCAGTGACATCAAAGGGGATCAGTTTCCCCACCTGCTAGGCCTGTACAATGTTGAGACGATAATGAATTCACTGGTGGACATTTAGATCAGGTTTTCGAGAAAATCCTTTGTCAAACACCTTACAAGAGAAAGGTGTCTCTTTACTATGAATACGTAGGTGTCTATTTAAATGATATTTTTGAAAAAATCCTTGGTTACACACGTCACAAGTGAAAGGTTTCTCTTTAGTATGAACACGCATGTGGACATTTAAATTAAATTTCGAAGAAAATCTTTTGTGACACATCTCAAAAGAGAAAGGTTTCTCTTTAGTATGGACATGCAGATGGGCATTTAAACCAGATTTCCTAGAAGTTTTTTTGTTACATATCTCACAAGGGTAAGATTTCTTTTTTTATGGACATGGAGGTGGTCATTTAAAGTAGATTTCTGAGAAAATGCTTTGTTACACACTTCACAAGAGAAAAGTTTCTCGCTAGTATGGACACGCAAGTGGACAATTAAAGAAGATTTATGAGAAAATGCTTTTTTACACACTCACAAAAGAAACGTTTCTCTTGAGTATGGAAACGCTGGTGGGTATTTAAGTATGACATTCGAGAAAACTCTTTTTTACACACATTGCAAGAGAAAGAATTCTTGTTTGTATGAACAAACTGCTCGTTATTTAAATGAGATTTTTGAGAAAACACTATGTTACATACCTCACAAGAGAAAGGTTTCTCTTTACTATGAACGAGAAGGTGGCCTATTTAAGTGAAATTTGACAAAAAACCCTTGGTTACAAATTTCACAAGAGAAATGTATGTATCTCTTAAGTATGAATTTATCGGTGTATAATCAAAGAAGTCTTTTGAGAAAATCCTTCGTTACACACTTCATACGAGAAAAATTTCTGTTAAGTATGAATACGCAGATGGGCATTTAAATTAGATTTTCGAGAAAATCCTTTGTTACATATCTCACAAGAGAAAGGTTTCTCTCCAGTATGAATACGCAGGTGTCTATTTAAATTAGTTTTTTGAAAATATCCTTGGTTACACACCTCACAAGAGAAAGGTTTCTCTTTACTATGGACACGCATGTGTCTATTTAAATTAGATTTGACAGAAAATCCTTGGTTACATACCTCACATGAGAAAGGTTTCTCTTCGGTATGAACACGCAGGTGGGCATTTAAATTAGATTTTCGAGAAAATCCTTTGTTACATATCTCACAAGATAAAGGTTTCTCTTCAGTATGAATACGCAGGTGTCTATTTAAATGAGATTTTTGAAAAAATCCTTGGTTACACACCTCACAAGAGAAAGATTTCTCTTTAGTATGGACACGCACGTGGACATTTAAATTAGATTTTGAAGAAAATCCTTTGTTACACACCTCACAAGAGAAAGGTTTCTCTTCAGTATGGACTCGCACGTGGACATTTAAATTAGATTTTGAAGAAAATCTTTTGTGACACATCTCACAAGAGAAAGGTTTCTCTTTAGTATGGACATGCAGATGGGCACTTAAACCAGATTTTCTAGAAAAAGTTTTGTTGCATTTCTCACAAGAGAAAGGTTTCTCTTTTCTATGGACATTGAGATGGTCATTTAAATTACATTTATGAGAAAATGCTTTGTTACACACTTCACAAGAGAAAAGTTTCTCGCGAGTATGGACACGCAAGTGGACAATTAAAGTAGATTTATGAGAAAATGCTTTATTACACACCTCACAAAAGAAAATTTTTCCTTCAGTATGGAAACGCAGGTGGGTATTTAAGTACGACATTGAAGAAAACTCTTTCTTACACACCTTGCAAGAGAAAGATTTCTTGCTTGTATGAACGAACTGTTTGTTATTTAAATGAGGTTTTTGAGAAAACCATATGTCACACACCTCACAAGAGAAAGGTTTCTCTTTACTATGAACGAGAAGGTGTCTATTTAAGGGAAATTTGACAGAAAACCCTTGGTTACACACCTCACAAGTGAAATGTTTCTCTTTAGTATGAACATGCAGGTGGACATTAATTGGAATTACATTAAATTTTGAAGAAAATCCTTTGTTACACACCTCACAAGAGAATAGTTTCTCTTCAGTATAGAAACGCAGGTGGCCATTTAAACGAGATTTCTGAGAAAACTCTTTGTTACACACTTCACAAGTAAAAGAGTTTTCGTTAATATGAAAGCGCAGGTGGACTTTTAAATGAGATTTTCGAAAAAAATCTGTGTTACACACAGCACAAGAGAAAGGCTTCTCGTTAGTATGAATTTGTAGATGTCTACTTAAATTAGATTTTTTAGAAAATTCTTTACTATCATATCAATTTCAAAGGTTTCTCATTTGTAAAGGTAAGGCCGGTGTAAATGATGGTTTGTCAGTAATATTTTGATAAACACTACCCAAGAAATAGGTTTTTCTTTAGTATAACAGAAATGGACATTTAGATAATATTTTTGAGGAACCGTTGTTACACATTCAAGAAGAGAAAAATGGTGAAAGACTATGATTTATTGCAGATTTGAAAAAGGTCTCTCATTGCAGATCTCACAAGCAAACTGTTTTTAGAACCAATGATGTTTTATTGTAGAACTATATTCGTGTGCAGACACTTTATCACAAAATCAACCCAATGAAGAGCTTTTTAATAAACATAATTACAAATATTTTATTTTACTCTAAAATGAGAAGTTTTAATTAGAGTAATGTATAGAGAGTTTTCTAAAGTCTAAAATCAGAAATGAATAGCAATTGGTTTACAAATGAAAATTAAAAAAATATACATAAATAAGTACATTTACAGTTAAATTACTTTTTATACAGAAATATAGCTACATTTAATGTAATGTATATATAATAAACATTCCAATATATATTTGGTAGTAAAACCTTTTCTATACAGAAGACTGAACTAAAAAATAAATTTGGAAAAATAAACAATGATGTAGTAGCATAGAAATATTTAATTCCTTATGACTGTTTAAGGAGGGATCTTTCACTTAAGAGAAAACATGCTGAAAATATACATCATACATAAACGTTTCTTCTGTCCTTTGATTCGCATAAGAAATTTTGCCATTGTGCAGTAGATCAGAAACTTTAAAAATCCTTACTGATCAAGATTTCTTATCAGACAATTCACCAGATAGGAAAAGATATATAACCTTTAAGAATGATTAATTTTCACAAGTCCTTTCACTGTGCTTCAAACTAAACTTCCCAACCATTTGAATCTGCAATATAAATCAAAATGTGTACATAACGCATAATTATATACATACATATAATTATTCATGAAGTTTTAAATGTCTATATATAAAAATCTATTACAATAGCCATAATAATATGCGAATAGTTATTAAACATGTCATATATATTCTATATATTTTTACCTTAATTTCAAAAATTAGTACAATCATAATCACATGCAAAGTATTCTTACTGAGTTGTTAGAGGCACGGCAAACTATGTTTAGATCTTTATTTCTGATAGCTCATTTACTCTTTTTTATAAAAAGAAATTTAAAATGTGTAGTGCATGCGTTATTTGGTAAGCATTATTAATCAAACCTTATTATTGGACTTTTGAAAGATAAAATAGTATTCTAGTTAGATAAATATATGATAATCAGGAATCACACTAATTTTTATTTATTAAAATTAAAACTGTTTTAAATGTAAAATATTTTAACTCTTTTTTAATTAGATAAAGGGATCAGTATATTAAAAATGGAAAAGTAAATTTTTTTGTTGATTGAACTTAGGTTGGTTGAGAATTGAATATCTTTTCAAGATTCACGGGTTTCGTAAATATCATTTCAAAAGCTTGAAAATGTAGTAATTTTAAAAGACTTATGAGTTTTCTTTCTTAATTATGAAACTTTTTTTAAAAGAGTTACAATATCAGAAATTTTCTATGTTAGTATTTTAAAGAACCATAAGAAATAATTATCTAAATATAATTCAGTTTTTCTATAATAGAATTGTAAAAATATTTTGCATGTGATTGTAGTTGAGCTAATTGTAGAAATTATAGCAATTCCACGGCTATTGGCGAACACAAGAAATTAAGAGATATAATGTAAGAAAGTTTTGAAATGTTAAAACGTATTACGCGGATTTTGACGAGAGTGGCATCATTGGAAAAATCTCATCATAGAAAATACGAATCACAGTGGAACTATTTGTTGGAAAGGAGCCATTTTCGAACTATTCGACAATTTATGTCACACAATTTGCTTATTTATTTTTTAGAAACAATGAAAGAGCAGTCAAAAATAAGCAGAAAACCACTCATTCTTACACTACCCAGATAACTATTTCTGCTACAGGAAAGTTGGTTGGTTCAGTGTTCCTTATCACCTATGTACCAAACGGAAAATTCAGTTCCCAAGTATGAAAAACGCTAGACAAAATGACAATGCTGCTATCATATGCAGGGAAGAACATAAAACAATTGACAGGGGAGTACATCACAAAATTGAAAGAAGTCATAGGCAACAAACAGACCCTCCTTCTTTTGGATCAGTGGTCAGGAGTAAAGGACACAGAACTTATAAAAAGAGAAATTATGCGGGAATGTAAAGCCAATTTCCTACCAATACAACAAAGTGTTTGCAGCCATTCGATGCACAGACCTTCTAGGACTAAAAGCCTTTAAATAAATGAATGCTTGAATATTCTTCAAGTCACCGAAGCTTGTGTCTGAATGAAGACTTAACAACTAGAAAACAGGAATTCTGCTTTTTCAGAATTTAATGTTGCCCCCGATGAAAAAAAAATGTATATATAAATAGTACAAAACATATTTAAATTTTAAGACTTAAGACTTTATATCTCACATCTAAATGTTTTAATACTTGATATGTACTGGTAACATTTTCCACGATTTATATTTAAAAAGAAATGACGCATAGCAACCGTTTGTTTGAAGTCAGTTTCCAACCAAAATGTCATGACTGACGTCTCACTGAAAGCGTCTATAGATACTTAAAATTAAATATAGTTTATAATAGCTCCATGTTTTAACAGAAATTATTCGTTTATATTTTTTCAAAATAGCACGTATTTTAATTACATTTTCTTTCGGTTGTTATGAGATAAGAGCTTTAAAAAGATATAATTGCTATTTTCCAACTATTTTCCCTTTACTTTCTACATAAATGGAGTATTGAGTTGCCAAAATTACACAAATGGTGCTAAAAACTACAAAAAAATTAATATTTCAAACATAAATGGAGATACAGTTTTCAAACAAATTGCATTTAAAAGTACATTTTTTTCCCAATACGACGGTATAAATATTGAAAATGTGCGATGCTTAGAGGTTAAAAAAATTGCTATAGAGTACTTTATCGTACTGCTTTTTTTTACGGCTGGCTTCTGTAAGGTAACTTTATTTTTTGGAGTCGACACAAAATAAGTTGGGAAAAAGAAATAGCATACCGTACCGGGGGGCTAACTAGAGAAGCTGTATTTAAAATGCATCTTTTGTCCACAATCAACTAGCAGCCCCTGTATTTAATGCCATGTATTCCAAAAGGTGCTAAAGCAGAGAGACATCCCATCCTTTTGTCAGTAAAGGAGATATGCTTCAACGTATTAAAAATGGTATGTTGAAGAACATGCATTGATCATCTCATATGATCAATGCATGTTGATAGTTCATACATTGATCATATGAGATATTGTAATTTGAAGGACTAGGCAACTAAACATAAAAGAAACTTGTGAATTGCGTATAATGTGCTTTAGAGGAACGAACTCTGCTGAAAATAGTTTTTATATTAAATAGATTTCACTTGGGTTTCACCGGCTCTTGCAAAAATGAAGTGACCATTTAGAAAAGAAAATGTTTTTAAAAATGAGAGAGCATTTTATCAGTATTTCGGAAGGATGCACTATCGATGGATATTATCTTTAAAGCTGTGTTGCATTTATTTTTATAAAAAAAAGTATTTTCATTTACAAATGATTGACCTTATAAATATGATCAATGCATGGAATAATTATACCATAATAAATATTTGGACCGTTTGTCTAACATAAATATATAGAGTTCCAGTCTCATGTTTCTTCTATAACCGAAAATATTTTAATCCCTGTAATTGATCCTCTTCCTTCCCTAGAATTCATTGTCTACTGCATTGGAAAAGATAGAAAACGTTACTGTACCTTATTTCAAAAGCAAAGCAGTCATTCCTATTATCAAGTAAGTATGAATGATAGCTGAAATTGATACTGACTGATGGTTGGAGGATAGTGACACACTTTTAATTACGTAATTGCATTTGTGAATCTATAGTATAATACTAGCCGGCTTCAGCCGCTAGCGGGCCCCTTTTTTCAAAGGAAACTCTTATATGTACGAACTGAACGACTTTGAACCGGGTCCCCGCTGCCTACCGCACTGTATAGCAGGCATGCGATATACAGATGTTATGACAATGGGTGTTCCAAAAATAACGATGCATTTCTATGAAAACAGTAATCTATTGATTACTTTGGCAGGTGTTTGAAAAAATGCTCTCCTTAGAAAAAAGAATAGCCATCGTTTCCTGGAAACTGGGTGATAAAACATATGAAGAGGTGCGTCAGCTCTACCATCGAAAATACAGAAAACAGCCACCAACAAGGGTCAATATCAGGCTACTTGTGAACAAATTCAGACGAACCGGTAGCGTGGCGGATGAAAAACGTCCTGGGTGACCATCAACATCTGACGATACCGTCAAGAGCATTCGTGAGGCAGTTGAAAGGAGCCTACGTGCTTCTGTTCGTCGGCTGAACCGTGAGTTGAGAATTCCTCAAACCACTGTTTGGCGTACTCTTCGTTTTACCCTGAAGAAAAAGGCGTATCACGTGCAGGTATTGCATCACCTGGAGGAAGAAGATGCAGCCCGCATGGCAATGTGTAGTGACCTTTTGGAGAACGTAAAAAATGAGGACTTGTAAGGCCACGTCCTGTGCCCAGACGAGGCCACATTTTACACATGTGGATTAGTGAACCGTCACAACTGTCGGATATTGGCCGAGAGCAATCCTCATGAAGAGCAAGAATGGCAAAGAAACACACCGAAGGTTAACGTCTGGTTAGAGAGGACCAAGACTAAGATTTATGGCCCATTCATGTTTGCGGAGGAAACGGTAAATGGTACAACATACATTTATATGCTTGAGTTTTTTTCTTGCAACCACAGTTGGAGTCTGATGGAATTCAGAATACCGTTGTGTTCCAACAGGACGGGGCTCCTCCCCACTTTGCTCTCGATGTTCGCGAATACCTAAACCGCACGTTTCCGGGACGGTGGAGGATCACAGCGTATGTGGGCATCGAGGTCTCCTGATCTAATGCCCCTTGACTTCTTCGTTTGATGTTACATCAAATCCTTTGTGTACAGGGTTAAAATCACAAGTCTGCATCAACTGCGTGCAAGGATTATGGAAGCAGTCAACAGTATCACACCTAACCAACTACAGGATGCGTTCCGTTTCATGGCGGAACGTTGGTCTCTGTGTGTTGACATGCAGGGTGAACATATTGAATTTTATTAAATTCCTATGTATATATGTTCCATGTTATATGCATCTATTCGTTTCCTTCATTAAATATGTTGATCGTGAAAATGGATCATTATTTTTGGAACACCCTTATTACAGAACGATATATCACACGTCACTACAAAATCGTGTAAAGTGAAATTCTTTCATTGGGGTCCTTGAATTCATATTAAATGTCCAACTGAGAGAGCCTCGAACGAGGTTTATAGCAGATGTACTTCGCATGCACTGTGAAAATTTTTGATTCCACCGCCTAGGGATTTCCAACGATATATCACATGAGGAGTGTCGGAAAAAGTTAAAAAGTGCCCCCATAGGGCAATGTGGATCGAGGGGCACGGTAGGAAAGAAGAGATTGAACTTTGTCCAAATATGAAGGTAAATCTTTGAGCTGCAGTCTAGTAGCGCAAAGCACTATCTGCACTGACATACTGGCATTCAAAAACCTTATTACAGTACATTATTATATGGCATATACTGTATGGAACTGTTTATCCGGAAACCAGTTATCCAGAATCATATTTTCAATTGACTGATTTCTGAATCTTTTCAGAAAAAAGTGCCATACAATGCTAATTTGATATGTGCATTGTTTTTAAAAAAAACATTATAGACCGGGAAGCACAGACAATCATCTCATCGAGTTGGAGGCTGAAATTCCAGAATTAGTTCAAACTAGATTCACATATTAAAACGCATTTGGTGTGCCAAGTCATATCATGGTGGAAAACACCTGAAAACCGGATTTTAGAGGTTGACTCACAGGTTTACCATTGTATTTTCGTGCACTCAAAGGAACGAAAACATGGATGACTGGAATCAGAAAACACAATGGTAAACCTACGAGTCCACCACTAAAATAGGTTTTTCAAGTGTTTTCTACCAAGGTATGACTCGGCAGACTAATTGCGTTTTAATATGCGAATCGAGTTTCAATTAATTCTGGAATTTCAACCTCCAACTCGATGGGTTGGGAAGAGTTCCATATTGTGTGCTGGTTTTTTTGGCATTAAATGAATCGACGTGGTTGCGATCTTCAGCCTTTGGGGTTGCTTTTTTTTCTGGAATGGACTTTATTCATAGGTTTTTTGTGTAATTTTTTGCATTTAGCATATTTTTTTCTGAAAAATTTATAACTTTTGTTTTAATTTAACATATATAATAAATATTTAAAATTATATATAAGTACATAATATTTATTTATAAGTGTATATATTATGTATGTATAAGGTATATCTCTATATGTAATATATATACATAAAAATAACAGGGTGTCTACAGAAATTCTAAAAAAAAGTTCCCTGATTTTTCCATGATTTCCCTGACTATCTTTATCAGACTTCCCTGATTTCCATTATTAACAATACACATACGGTATTTTTTTCATGTATGCCGATTCCTCGTACAACACACTTATCCAGCTTGCTAATATCTCATTTGGGAGAAAAAACAAGAGAAAAACAAAAAAATTGCATAATATTCATTAAGTATTGGATTGGTTGACAGTTTTAAAATCTGAACTCAAAATTTAGTCCAACAACTTCATATAATGGTCAATGGATATAGGGTAACCAGAAAATTTCCTCATTTTCTGAAAAATATTGAATTCTAAGCAAAATTTACATCTGACGGGATAGCTAATTAGAGTAAGCTGGCCACCTGGTCAGGTTATGCTAATGTATCATTTATAAAATTTTTAAAAATGGGTAAATTACCTTCAATATAAGCGCTATGTACAGAAAATCAGGACATCTTATCACCTTCATTTGCGTTAAATATAAAAAACTCATACCATGCGCATCTTTTAAAAAATATTGGGAAAGACTAATCAGAATGTGAAAAAATATGCTACATGAAATAGACGAAATGTGAAAATGCAAATATTTTCGCAATTATAGACAAATTTCCCTGATTTTGTAGTATTTTTAAAGTTCCCTGATTTTTCCAGATTGATAAACCTCCCTATTTTTCCATGATTCCCTAATTTCTAGATTCTGTAGACACCTGTATCAGTATAAACATCGTATTTTTTTAACATGTGACATATATAACATTTATTAAATATATATATGTTTATAAATATTTAAAGACCATGTTTTTCCGCCATCTTGAAAAATTTTATAAGATGCTAAAATGGCTTCTTGGCGCCATTTTGGATTCCTTCGCCAATCGCGCCAACCAGCACACAATATGGAACTCTTCCCGATGGGGTAATTGGCTGTGCTGCCTCTTCCCGGTCTAGTATGAACCAAATTATTTTACGCAAAAAACTAAGTTTTGAAATGAAAGTCTATTTAGTTAGATATTGGACTTTTTTATTTTTATGGGAGCGGAAACAGGTGAGTTTACGGATTCTCATAAATTGTCTTTTCTCAAACTCTGAATAATCTTAAATCATTTTTGCACCCGATTCTTAATCCGAGTAACTGTACAAATCTAATCAACTAGATGTTGTTTGAATGCTCAAACAGTTATCCAGAATACATCTGACCTCAAGCATTCTGCATAAATGGTTCTATACTGTACATGAAAGCACATTGAATATTTGTTTTGATTACTGTGGTAATATCGCAGGATCAATTACAGGGTTCGTACACATTTCTTTAAATAAAAATCAAGTACTTTTAAGGACTTTCAAGGACCAAAACCAAAAAAATTTCAGGACCTTCAAATTAAATAAACTAATACATTATAACATGCATTTTTTAATAAAGGGTTTCTTTCATTTTTGTAAAAGTTTTAAATATTCAAATGGACGGGAAGGTGGGGGGAATTTCACCATATGGCAGTAGAAATTTAGAAAATTTTAAAATAACATACAGCAGAAGAAAAAACTAGTCAGATGTGCCAATCCCAAAACTTTCTTCTATCTTATACATGTTAATACTACAAAATTCATTATCAGAGAGCCAAAATTAAATGCTCTATGCCCCTCATGAGGATTCTAAAGATATAAAATTCCGTGCATTACTTCTTGAGATACGACTATTGTTAAAACCGTGCAAATCCTGCAAAATATAGCGTAACAGCGTCACCTGTAGGGTAATTTACACCAAAACCTAATCATTAACAACTTATGTAAACATCTAACTGAATCTGAAGTTTGATGAAAATCCGTGCATTAGTTCTTGCGATATAGCTATTGCAGAAATCGTGAAAAATGCAGCATAGCAGCGCCATCTGTTGGGAGATTAACACCAAACCATAATCAGCAACTATAATTATCAAGGTATACCTGAATCTGAAGTTTGATGAAAATTCGTGCTTTAGTTCTTGAGATATATCTATGGCGTAAATCATGAAAAATGCAGCATAGCAGCACCACCTGATGGGCGATTTACATCAAAAACTAATCAACACTAATTTATATCGAGAATTAACTGAATATAAATTTTTATTACATTTTGTGCATTAGTTCTTGAGATACACCACCTACAAAATTTGTGTCACATACAGACAAACAGAATCAGAGACTCATTTTGTAAAAACATGTTTTTCAGGATATCTGACACCTAAAACGTGTAAATCAGTCGAAAAATTTCCCGAATCCAATACTTTCTTATTGTAAAGATAAACAAAGAGGAGAAACATAATTTTTTCTTATTATTGAGGGGTGGGGTGGGGGTAGTTTAACAGACTTATAATTAACATACTAAAGATTTACAAATAGCGCAAAAAATGAAAATTAAACAGTTTAAAAGACTTTAAATTTTGTATGTTCGGTAAGGAGGTGGGGGGGGGGAGGGCGGGGAAACGTCAATTTCGGTGGAGGGGGGGGGAGTAAAACTGTATGATAGATTATTTATTGTTACAATAAATTAACTAATGGAGCAGAAAAAGTTTTTAAAAAAGCAATAATTTTTAAGATTTTAAACTTTATAAATTGAGGGGGCAAAGGGGCAAGCACATTTTTAAAAACGATTTTACGGAGGGAGGGAGTTTATTAGATGACTTATTTATTTACCTTACTAAAAATTTACAAGAAGAACTAAGAGGAGTTTTAAAGACTTTAAATTCCATGTGTTCTTTAAGTGTGTGTGGGCGGAAGGGGGGGGGGGGGTGCAAAAGGAAAATTCCAATTTCGGGTGGGAAGAGAAATCTTGATTGATTATTTATTGTGGCAATAAAATGACAAAGCAAAAAAAAATTTAATTAAACAGTTTCGAAGAGTTAGAACTTTGAGTACTGTGGGGGAGCAAAGAAAAACGGAGGAAGAAAAATTTTGAGAGTGAAATTCAGATGAAATTTTAATGAAATGTGATGGAATGAATTGTTACTGAAATTTAGGACAGATTATTTATTCAATATAAAGTAAGAAATAGAGGACAGGGATGAAAGTGCACTAAAGCCATTTTGTAGCAGCAAAAATCGAATTTTGGAGCAGTAAAATATATTTTTGTAGCAGCAAAAATTAATTTTGTAGCAATAAAAATTATTTTTGGAGCAAATTGAAATTCTAATGCTAATAAAAAAGAAATTTGCGTATTTTCGAGATCTTTTGATGAAATTTACGTATTTCTTGCGATCTTTTAGCAAATTTCGCGTATTTCTCGCGATCTTTTGACAAAATACGCGTATTTTTCGCCATCTTTTGACAAAAATCGCGTATTTTTTGCTATCCTTTGTTGAAATTAGTGTACAGTTCGCTATTTTTTGACGAAATTAGCGTGTTTTTTTAATCTTTTGACAAAATTTGCGGTTTTTTGTTTCCTTTTGATGAAATTTGTGGGGTTTTTCGAGATATTTTAACGAAATTTGCAACCTGGCGCAATCGGCGCAGGTCTTACATCCCTGAGAGTAATAAAAGGTTAAAAAAATGAAGTTTTTAACTTTGATATTACGAAGGGGAAGTGAAATTTCAGAAGAAGGGGAGGCAAGGCAGGATTAAGATTTTTTTTTTAAATCAGAAATTAAAAGAAATGCAGAAGAGTTTCACCTTTGGTTAAGAATTAATATGAGAGTAAAATTAAGCTCTTTTAAGGACTTTTTTCAGATTTTGCATGAAAATAAGTACTTTTAAGCACCAAAAATTTCCTTTGAAAAATGTAAGCACTTTTAAGGACTTTCAAGGATCGTACGAACCCTGAATTAACCTCACTAGTTCAGGGAATCTGCATTTACAGCATTGGTAAAACTACTGTAGCAAGTTTCTTTTCAAAGAAAAATATTTCTAAAGGACAAAGATTACATAATCAGCAAAAATACTAAAGAATATTTAGTAGTTTTACAGTAAACAAATAGAAAAGGTAATGCTTTGTTCTGTGAAAGAGTAAAATTATCTATCTTTTATCAGGCTATTCTTGATTTGTTATTACCAAACACTTAACTGAGAAACTGTGAAGAAAATAAAGGCAAAAATGATAGGTTCAACAATAGAGATTTTAAATCAGTTTTCTTTAGTATTTTAGCTAAAATGTTTAACCCGGGAAGACGCGCGCCGGGCCTAATAGACCCGGGGTGCGTACGATTTTTTCAATTGTCACCACTATCTTTTTAAAGTAATCTTCAACTTCTTTTATCGCAAAATTGTCTCCGACTAAATAAGTTGACGATTATTATTTGTATTTATTGGTGACAAAGTAAAAACCATTCATACCCTGTGTAATGCGCACGTTCTCCCGGGTTAAAAAGCATTTTAGCTTTTACCATTACCAAAATCCATTGTTTTTAGATTTTTTTTTGGAGGAAGGAAATTATTACGCACCTTTCAATTACAATACTGATTTAAAAAAACAGAAATCTAAAATTACAAATTAGTGTTACGTAAATAATACCGTAAGACGAAACGCAATATTTCACCTTGATACAAACATAAAATATATTATATGAACTTTAAAAAGCAGGGTTTGCACGGTTTAAACCAAGTGGTTTTAACCACGGTTTAAACCAATTGGTTTTTTTAGAAAAAATCTAATGTAATATTTTCTCTTTTTTGTAATTTAATTGTTTTAAATTATTGATAGAAGTAATTTCTACTTTTAACACTTCATCTCAGCAGTTAACATGAGACATAATGAGCCTAGCATGTTTCTATGCATGTAGAATGAAAATTAGCATGAGCTGATGAACATATCTGGTACCCTAAAGAATTTTCTTAAAACATGTGAAATTAGAAAAGATAAAATAGATAAATAATATTCAATATTTAGCATAAAATATTTTCATTTAAAAAATGCAGATTATTTACAGGGATACGTTTAGGAAAATTTTAGGTCCTTTAAAGGACCCTTCACAAAACAATCTATCTTAAAACAGAACTCCCCACAAAATTATTTATCCCCAAACAGGACCCTTCACAAAACATTTTATCCCAAAACAGGACCCTTCACAAAATTATTTGTCTCTTAAATAGACCTTTCACACAATTTTTTCTCTTTTAAATTGAACTTTTCACAAATTTAGTCATTTAAAAATAAAATCTGGCCTGTAAGTAAGCAGTTGAACTCACTAAAGAGCATATTACTTAGTTTTTTATACATGAAGGATAGAACATGAAGACATCGATAATTTAAAATTCACAAAATTATGACTAGAATTTTCACAAAAGTAAGAAAAACTTCACAATTTCACAAAAACAGGATCCTGTGAGAAAAGTCTGGACAGACCCCTGATTTACAGCAGTTAATAACAAAATACAATGATGTTTAAGATTTTGGTTAAGTTGTAAAAGAAAATTTTCTGGATTGTTATTGGGGAAGATTATCCTTAAAGAATTTAAAAGAGTAACTTAAGATATCAAATTGAATAACACAGCTTGCAAAATTTGAGTGCTAGTTATAGCATTTCAATAATACCAACCAATCTTTTCTGTTAGTTGCTGAATCTAATGGTCAAAAATGTTGACTTGGGCATTTGGAGTTATCACTCAGAAAACAAAATAACCAGAAGTATTTGGTTATTAAAAAATAATAATAACAACCACAGAATAATATATTATATTTATGAAACTGCATCAAATGTTTATTGATTGATTATTATATTAAATCAAAGGATTCTTCATGCGATTTTCAAGGTATCAATGTTTCACTGTGTAGAACAGTTTACTGTGAACTTAAGATATAGCTGTTACTAATAATATTTGAATTAGAAATGATTTCAATTTTCTATATAATTGACTGTAATTATTTAATTTAAATATTTTCAAAAGTTATATTACTTATATAATATCCAAAAATGTTTATTTTATCAACAGATATGCATCTGTATGCAATAGGAAACTATATTTAAAAAAACCCGGTTTAAACCAAAAAAACCTGGTTTAAACGAAAAAAACCTGGTTTAAACCAAATAAACCGGTTTTTTTTTGTTTTTTTACAAAAAAAAAAACCCGGTCTTTTTCCAACCCTGTTAAAAAGTTCACTGTTTTACTTAAAATGTGACTAAAATAATAAAAAAGATGTTACAAGTTAAAAAATATACATTTTATTTAAAACTTCTTAAGACTTTCAAGCTTTTCATCAAAGGTTGGTTGGTTGGTTGGTTGATTGGGGTTTTATGGCGCAAAGTCCCTTTAGGGACATGCTGCGCCAATACAATGTCAACATCAAAAACATATTTATAACCAAATAGTTTAGTAAAAAAACACTAACAAAAATATAAGAAAACCAGAAGTATTAAATGAAAAGAGTAATATGTATAGTTTAAAAACAATTAAAAGAGTCAAGTATTATAATTAAAAACTGTGAAATTAAAAAGTAATATCGTTAAAATATAAACAAAGTTTAAGATTATGTACAAATACCACGTAAAAACAAGTTTAAAAATCACAAAAGTAAAAAACAATGTAAACTTAATTAGGTAAAAATTCATCGAAAACTACATTATCTTCGTCATCACTTGAGTCATATGATTCAGAATCCATTGCTTCATCTACATAATTTTGAAGGTTTTTTGGATCCTTTATATTATTAACTGAAGGGTTGTTTTGACATTTGTCCTTGCCCTTTTTCTTCACAGTTTTCCACTGTGAAGAACCCCGAATTATCTTTTTATCTTTTTGTATGCAAGTTTTTTTGCTTGGATTGTCAGTTTGACTAGTATCAGGTCTATGTGGTGTTTTTACAGATGTAGCAGCCTTAGTCTTAGACTGGAGTTCGGAAGCCTTTTTGGAATCACTTCTGCCTTTTTGAATACAGGATTTTTGGCCCGGTTTCTCAGTCTGTGAAATATTAGGTTTCTGCAAATTGCATGCAGATGGTATAGAAGTTTGTTCAGTCTGATGATCGGATGACTTTTTTGATAGATTCGAAGATTTTTGAGACTGATTGATTTGGTATACTATTTTAACAGGTTTTGAGGATGGTAGCCAACGTTCTAATAGCGGGGTAGCATAGCATTTAGAACCACAGCTGACATCACGGGTTTCTTTATTTGAAGTGGTTGTTGATTGCGTTTTAGCTGAGTTAGTTGGAGGAAAGGAGTTGTCAGTCTGTGTGCTTATGTGCCTTACAGGTTTTGATTGCTCTTTAAGTATACTGGAGTAAGATACCCCGACAGAGGGGGTCCTGGATTCAACAAGTTTACGGGCTTCAGGGTAGGAAAGTTTTTGAGTAATCTTAACTGCAAGAATTTCCTTTTCACGGATCCAGTTAGGACAAGAGCGAGAGTACGATGTATGGTCACCTTTACAATTAGTGCAGCGTTCTGGTTGTTCGCAAGTTTTACCGTCATGGCCGACTTCTGCACAACGTGGACAAGTAGCAGATCCACGACAGGTAGTATTAGTATGCCCATACCGCTGGCACTTAAAACAGCGCAGAGGATTAGGGATATAAGGCCTAACTGGACAGTTTAAATAACCAGCTTTAATTGTAGAAGGTAAAATATGGCTATTGAAAGTTAGAATAATGTGTTTAGTAGGAAGTATTTGCCCATTTCGACGGATAGTGATACGGCGTACATCTATGATATTTTGATCACTTAAATTAGCTAGAAGTTCTTCTTTTGTAGATAATAAAATATCTGCTTCAGATATTACACCACGGCAAGTATTAAGAGTTTGATGTGCTTTAACAGAGACAGAAAAGTACCTATAGTATCGCAATTTGACAGAAGTTCTGACTGCCTGGCTGAAGAAACCTCAACCAGTAAGTCCCCAGACTGCAATTTTTTGAGCGAGTGACCATCACCCAAAACAGACTGAAATGTTTTTGCTATTAGAAAAGGTGAAGTTTTTTTGAAAGAACTATCTGAGAGACTATCAGTGCGTTTAATTACAAAAAAAACGAGTGAATAACGTCTGTACAGTTTGTTGCTCGCCACTTGGGAGAGAAATAGAAGGAATGTTAGTTTTTCCATCCATAATTGAAAAAAAGAAAAAGAATTCAGACCCCGGCCGCACCACCCACTACCGAGCCCAACAAGGGGATGCACATTCGTGCACCAGTGCTAGCCAGGGCCCATACGGTCACAAGACACTCCTATGCCAGTCTCCACCCTTAGCGAGATGGCTAGTAAGTACTCGCTCACTTGATCCCCAGCCAGTGACACAAGTCAGCTGACCAGCCGATTGATGCATACGGGACCAATATGCACCTCCCGTCTACCTGAAGCAGAGGCCAAAGCAGTGTGTTGGTTACCCTCAACTACCAGGATCCCCCTTTCCAGGGACACGGGTCGCCACGCACGGCAAACACGTGGGTGGTTTACAATTCTCCACAAGTCGATATACAGGATGATATCGGCTCATACAGAATTGCCCTCACCTCCGAAGAGGAAACCACAATGAGAGTGAAACAAAGAGGAAAGAAAGACAAGAGAAATAAGAGGAAAAGGAAAAGAGAAAGATCGCTCAGGAACCCGGGGTTGCGAAGCCCGTGAATACCTAAAGAAGGTATCCCCCTGGGGGGGCTTTTCATCAAAGAATACTTTAATAACTAACTGCTGTTTACTTATACAAATACATCACTTTGTTTTGAAAACCAATAGGTAACCGATCAGATCAAATAATCCGATCTCATATAGTAGTTCATCACCATTTTTATATAAAATCGTAGTTTACGAATTTTATATTAGACGAGGTTTTAAAGCATGTTCAGATAAATATTTAGAAAAAGAGATTAATACCATCAGAGATCTCGCTGAAGAAAATGGTTTTTGAATAATCCTCATTAATAAACTTATCTATGAATCCAGTTTTCATGAAAATATCAAAAAAGTAAGCCATAAAGAAATGATATACAAAAAGTTTAGCTATTTCCCTGGCCTGCACAAAAAGTTAAGATATTCTCTACTGAAACCCACTATAAATTTAGTAGTATATAATAGTTCATCACCATTTTTATATAAAATCGTAGCTTACAAATTTTATATTAGACGGGGTTTTAAAGCATGTTCAGATAAATATTTAGAAAAAGAGATTAATACCACCAGAGATCTCGCTGAAGAAAATGGTTTTTCAATAATCCTTATTAATAAACTTATCTATGAATCCAGTTTTCATGAAAATATCAAAAAAGTAAACCATAAAGAAATGATATACAAAAAGTTTAGCTATTTCCCTGGTCTGCACGAAAAGTTAAGATATTCTCTACTGAAACCCAATATAAATTTAGTAGCCTGTCCACCAAGAAAATTAAAAGAGTTAATTTGTACGGAAACAGATCCAAATACGAAAGATGAATTAGATGGTGTATATGCCGTTCCTTTTAGAAATGATAGCAATAGAATAATGGAATACATAGGAATGACCAAAAGAAAACTCAAATAAAGAAAAAAGAGCATAAAGCTGATATAAAATTTTGTCGCCAATCCACAGCTCTCTCTCGTTTAAGTCTCAATCAGAACATCACAATAGTTTTGATTATGCAAAAATCATATTCCCAACAACCAATTATTAAGCATCCACTATCAGAGAATCCATAGAAATCCTGCGTAAAAACAATCATGTATGTAATGAGGCCCTATCATACAATATTTCCAATTTATGGTTCAATATCCTGAAAATAAATCCTGAGAGCTTGAGAAAAGTGACTATTAAAGTTTAAGGTACGGCAATTAAATATTTTCTTCTAACCAAATTTAATATGAAACACTGCTACTTCGACTGTCCAGCTACGCATTTAAAACGGAAAGTGACGTATGAGAACAGAGTGATAAAATAAATGGAACTGCAGTTAATATATATTTTCTCTAATTAAGTTTAATCCAAGAAACTTCTACTTCTACTTCCAACTCTAATAATTATATGCTCGCTCATTTTCAAAAGGAAGTGACGTATTTGTATAAATAAACAGCAATTAGTTATTAAAATATTCTCTGAAAAAGAGCTTGGAAATGCTTGAATGTACTAAGAAATCTATATAAATAAAAATGTAAATGTTCGTTTGTACAAAATCGCTAATCTCCGAAAGTTCTTCAGCGATTGCTTTGAAATTCAAGGATTGAGTTGCATTCGAATACGAGCGTATTATTATATACCTAATATGAACCTTGCTCACCCCTCCACCAATTTGCCACCCCCCACCAGCTCACCAGGGGGCGACTTTTTAAAATTTTCCGACACCCATCATGTGATATATCATTAGAAAGCGCTATTCATACTATGCACCTCCCCTCCCTCTCCTCCACTTTCCCCCCAGGGAGGCACATTTTTATATAAATAAAAATGTAAATGTGCGTTTGTGCAAAATCTTAAAGGTCCGAAAGTTCTTCACCGATTGCTTTGAAATTCACGGACTCCGTTGCATTTGAATGCGCGCATGTTTTAATATACCAATTATGAACATCACTTGCTCCGCTCTCCAATTTTTCCCCATCCGGGGGCAGTTTTTTAATTTTTTTCGACGCCCATTACGTGGTATATTGTTAGAAAGCCCTTTGACAACATTTTCATATTATGCACCTCCCGTCCCCCCTCCCAACACTTTGCATATTTTTTATGTTTTTTCTTTGTTTTTCAGTTCGTGTTTTTTCTTTATTTTTCAGTTCGTGTTTTTTCTTTTTTAGCTCACAGGCTTATTGAGGCCTGAGAGCTAATGTGGCTGCAAGTTCTGTATGTACGCACGTATTTATGTATATATGTATGTAACGCGATAACTCTTGATAGAAATACCTGATTTGCTTCAAAATTTATAAATAGGTTCATTAAGATAAGGCGCTTCCGTAATTAGTTTTGGGGATTCATTGGTTAAGTATAAAGGGGGTAACGGGGCGCTAATCCATCCTTAATTTAGATGAATGGGTTTTTCATGCAGAATTATCCGATTGCTTCAAATTTTGTAAATAGGTTCCTTCTAATAAGGTGCTTCCCTGATTAGTTTTGGTGTTTTATTGGTTAAATGTAAAGGGGAAACGGGGGGGGGGGGGGGGCTAATTACCCACCTTAATTTAGATAAATGGGTTTTTCATGTAGAATTATCCGATTTGCTTCAAATATTGTGAATAGGTTCATTCTGATAAGGCGCTTCCCTGATTAGTTTTTGGAGTTCATTGATTAAGTATAACGGGGGTAACGGGGGCTAATCCATTACCGTCTCAATGTACAAGACCAAACAGGTGGAGAAACTGAGACCCCTTTGACGTCACTAAAGAAGATTACTCGCTTGACCAGCTTGCAGTATCTATCCACCCCACCCTAGTATCAGTTCTCAGTAAAATGGCATATTACCTCGTGGTATACTTTCCTGTAAATTATTTTCGCGAAATTTTATTTAGTTTAATTAATCTATTTAATTGTGAAGTTGTGTATGGTTACCTGATACATGGTTACATGCAATTCCAAGAAAAAATTATCAAGTGACTAATTCATCAAGGGTAAGTTTCTCATTTTATTGTTATCTTTACAATCTTTATTTAGGTTGAAATTTTATGATGCATTTTCAGGGTTTATTGTCCATAGTAATTTCTCCTGATTTCAGACATTCTCGTATAAAGCTTGATTTCAACTAATGAATTCTTTTCAATGACTATTCAAATTATTTCTACTGGTATCAAACGACACCTTTTAAGATTGTTGTTTATTGTTATTTTATTTGTAATTTTTAAAGTTAAAATAAGCATGGAAATAAACGTTCAATGTATTAGAAAGGATCGTTGATAGTTTAATTTTAAAAACTACAAATAATATTATTATTACAATTTTGTAATTGCAATATATCTAGACAAAACTTTAATTTTTGAATTCTTATTAATTAGTACCTAAAATTTATGAAATAGTGTTGTATGAAGAACTCAAGACAGTTCTAATTATATCTAATTATATAAAATGAATTAAAAATAATTACAAATAGTAATATGAAGTATGTTATTTTATATCTATCATTGTTTATATGAACATAGTTTCTAAAAATTATTTGTATTACTTAACTTTTTTTTTAAATCGCTGGTTTTTTTTTAACAATTAAACGTATTCTTAGTTATTATTTATTTATTTATTTTGTAAAATTTGTATGAAATTGTTTTATGTATTTAAGAATAAAAATGATTCTTTATGTTTATCAGAAAGTAGGTACTTTATGTTTACAAACAGCCTTAAGTGTCAATATGAATTTC
The DNA here is from genome assembly GCA_963932465.1 of Maratus speciosus. NCBI lineage: Eukaryota > Metazoa > Arthropoda > Arachnida > Araneae > Salticidae > Maratus > Maratus speciosus. The sequence goes on along the minus strand of OZ010799.1, from coordinate 54,705,158 downwards.
AAATATAAAACGAATGAAAAAATAATTACGAATAGTATTAATGAATTATTTTATTTTATATTATTGTTTATACGAACACAAAATTTGTTTTATGGCTATTTTATTTGTAATTTAAAAGTAATAAGCATGGAAATAAACATTCAATGCATTAAAAAAGATAGGTGATAATTTTATTTTAAAAACTATAAAGAAAATTAGCTCAAATAAAAATCCTTGAAGATGTCTTTTGACATCAGTAGGAATAGTTTTAAATAAATGTTGAATAATAAATTAGATTTTTTTTTTTTTTTTTTTTTTTGTAAGTATTAAAAAGAAAAATATTTTGTTATTTACAAAAAACTTAATTCTAAAATTTTAAGTATACAGCTAGACTTGTTTATTCTTTCATGTAATTTCAAAATTTTCAGATAAAGGACTTAAATAGCCTGTATTTTGTAAATAATTTTTGTATTTTTGTTTGTTGCAATAGATTCTTAAATGATTGTTTTATCAGGGAAAATGATAAAGTAGTACTACAAAAAAGTTCGAAAAAGAAAATTAAAAAGTTTTATTTGTAATTTTTAAAATAAAAGTATCACTGATCCTTTTTAATACATTAAATGTTTATTTCCATGCTTATTAGTTTAAAAAATTACAAATAAAATAATCATAAACAAAAATCTAAGAGATGTCATTTGACACTGGCGAACTAATTTGATTAGACAATGCGGGATTTTTTTTTTTGTCTCCCTCATTAGATGAAATCAAGAAACCCTTTAGACGAGAATGTCTAAAATTAGGAAATATTACTATGGACAAATACCACTGGAAATAAATAAGAAAATTTCATCACGAATAAAGACTGTAAGAATACCATATGAAACTTACCTTTGATGAATTAGTCACTTGATAATCTTTTCTTGGAATTCCATGTAGCCAGGTATTTTCTAATTCTTTTTGATCTAGGAAATCTGAATATCGCGGATCTTGAATTGTCAATGTAATTACTTTTGCACACCGGCATCATTGAACACTGAGGCGTTTTCCGTTTCTTATATCGCCACATATGATTAAAAATTCATAATTTCACGAGCAAATAGGTTAATCAAACTAAATTGAACTTCGGAAAAATAATCCAAAGCAAACTGTACCACGAGGACTTTTGTGGAAATTGTATACAATTTATATTGTCGTGAATCGGCAAACGCTATTCGGCTCTTTGTCACTTAAATACTAAGAAACGTGTGCCAATTTCATACCTTTATTAATAAAAATTACATGAATATATCAAAAAGATTCGTATTTATGAGTGGAGAGAAAAAAAAATGACATCCTTTAAAAAATATTTGAAAATTAGAAAATGATATTTTAATGCTTATTGTAAAGTTATTTTTCATAGTATATCCATTATCAATTACAAAATAAATTATACTTGACTATTCTCTTCCTCCACCCCTCCTCCCACCACCACCACCATTGAACCAAAGATAGTTACAAAAACTGTTATAAATTTTAAATGTACTTTAAATAATTGAAAATGTGCTCATTTTTTTTTATCTTAATTCAAAATGTCGAAGGAGGATGAAGGTCCCACTCTTGAGTCTTTTAAAGTATGCTTCTGATCTAAAATTAATGTGATTTTTTTTCTAATTACGAGATAATGGCTTGGAAATATATCTAAAATAATGACTCAAAAATTGTATTAACTGTTTTCTAAAAATAACAAAAATGTTATATTTAGAAGTTCAAAAATAATTTAATTAAACTAGATCCGATTTCATATATTTTTCCAGAGGTTATGCTTTCCTTTTTTGCAATTTTTATTTTTACTATCTCCATTCTTCTTCCAATGGAAAAAAAAAATCATTAATCCATAGAAGACTCTTACGAAATGGTCAAAATAAATATTTCGTATACCAAAACGTATGCTATTACTAATATCATTTCAACATTTCTTATATATATTTCGTCAATTTTACTTTTTTGTTTAAGATTTGTGTTATATCAAAATTTAATATTACAACATAAGAATATACATACGACTTCTTAAAAAAAAAATCTGTATCTATCTTTTAGACAATTTAATGACATAAACTTCAGAATTAAAAAAAGAATTAGCTGTTTATGAAAATAGCTTTCTACTTTTATATAATTGATTCTTCGAAATATAATCTTCTTCCTTAAATAAATAAATAAGCCTATCGTACTAGTATCTAGTAGTAAGTTTTTGGCTGAATTTTGAGGAGAAAACATCAGCACACAGTTATCTTCTTTCATCTTCATTTGGTACATCACGAAACCAGTTCGGAGGCCTTGAGTATTGAGACGGTAATGGCTAATTCCGCTTTAATTTAGATAAATGTGTTTTTCCTGCAGAATTATCCGATTTGCTTCAAATTTGGTATACTGGTTTATTCTGATAAGGCGCTTCCCTGATTAGATTTGGAGGTTCATTGGTTAAGTATAAAGGGGGGAAACATGGGGATAATCTTCCTAAATTTATTTTTCAAGGGGCGATATTCTTTGAAATAAGAGTATAATATACAATTTTTGCGAATAGCATGTGAGCTCAATGCCATCAGTTTAACTGGGCAGTTTTCTTTTTAATTCACTCGATCTGCTAGGGATGCCACCGCACGTACTGCAATTCACAATCAGAATGCCAATTATGATGTTGCGAAATATCCACCAGCCAAAGTTTTGCAACGGCATGCGGCTTGTTTTAAAAAATAATGAGCAACGTCGTAGAAGCAACAATCTTGTCAGGACCTTTCTAAGGTGAAGATGTCCTCATTCCTCGCATTCCTTTGATTCCAATGGATTTTCCATTTCTATTTGAGATATTGCAATTACCAATTTGATTGGCGTTTGCAATCTCCATCAACAAACCTTAGGGCCAAGATATAAAATTCTGCGGTTTAGATCTGGATTGCTTCCCAAACGGATAATTATATGTTTCGTGTTCTAGAATCGGCAAACCAGACAATCTCTATATCTGCTCAGACAATGTAACAACAAAAAATATTGTATCTCCACGAGCATCATGAAATTAAACATATGAGAAACGTGCACTTTCTCTTTTCTTTCTTTTCCATTTAGCCAGACTGAGCCACAGCAACGCGTGGCCGGGTAGAGCTAGTTTTAAATAAAATGTATATGTTTTAACTTGTAACATCCCTTTTATTATTTTAGCCATCTTTTAAGTAAAACAGTGCACTTTTTAGAGTTCATATAATATATTTTATGTTATATTTTATATATTTTTTTATGTTTTAGTGTTATGTAATTATTGCCTTGTTAACAAATGCATAAAAATAAAAACTTGTCTCACATTTTTACTTTCTTCTATCTTTACAAGAAGAAAGTATTGGATTCGAGAAAGTTTTCGACGGATTTATACTTTTTAGAATGTCCTGAACACGATTTGATAGTTTCTAGAAAATATCTGTTTGTGAGCCTGTCTGCCACTCTGTGAGTCTGTATATGACAAAAATCTTGTGAACGTTCTATCTCAAGAACTAATGCACGGAATTTCACCAAACTTTAGATTCAGTTAGACCTTGATATAAATTGGTCCTGATTAGTTTTTGGTGAAAATCGCCCAACAGGTGGCGCTTCTATGCGGTATTTTTCACGATTTCAGCAATTGCTTTATCTCAAGAACTACTGCACTGATTTTCATAAAACTTCAGATTCAGTTACTCCAGAATATAGTTTAGTGCTGATTCCATTTTAGTGAAAATCGTCCAACAGGTGGCGCTGCTATGCTGCATTATCCATGATTATCCCAATAGCTCTAGCTCAAGAAAAAATGCATGGATTTTCATCAAATTCAGTTAATCCCTGATTTGCTGTTTTAGTTTTGGTGTAAATCGCCCAACAGGTGGCGCTGCTGTGCTGCATTTTTCACGATTTCCGCAGTAGTTGTATCTCAAGAACTAACGCATGAATTTTTATCAAGCTTCAGATTCAGTTACTTCCTGATATAAATTGGTTCTAAATTAGTTTTTTGTGTAAATCGCCCAAAAGGTGGCGCTGCTATGCAGAATTTTTTACAATTTCGCAATAGCTTTATCTAAAAAACTAATGCACGGATTTTCATTAAACTTCAGATTCAGTTAGAAGTTGTCACAGTTGTTGTCCTGGTATAAATTGGTCCTAATTGTTTTTGGTGTAAATCGCCCAAAAGGTGGTGCTGCTATGCAGAATTTTTTACAATTTCCGCAATAGATTTAGCTAAAAAACTAATGCACAGATTTTCACCAGCCTTCAGATTCAATTAGAAGTTGTCGAAGTTGTTGATAATTAGATTTTGGTGTAAATCATCTTAACCGGTGGCACTGATATGCTGCATTTTTCAGGAAGTATTAACATATATGAGATAGAAGAAACTTTTGGGATTGCCACATCCGACTAGTTTGTTTTTGGATTTTTAGATAAAATCTTACTGGCATATAGGGGAGAGGGGGGCACATGTGAACAATTTTTACTTTTTTGACTATTTCTCAAAATTGTTATGAGCTATTGAAACAAAAATGAATTTTACATGAATATTTACACTTTGTTTGTTCTTTTGGTGAAACTTTTGGATGCATTTATCAAGAATTTCTTACTTAAATCATCATTCTAAAATTTGTCTAAATTTGTTCACATGTGCCCCGGTGGAGGTGTAGTTGTGAACATAGCTGGGGCACATGTGAACACATGCATAAATAACACTAAAATAATTTTTTGCGAATAAAAACTGTGATAAAAACTACTTATATGCCCTCTTCCTAGTTGTGTGAATAAATCAATAAATGTTTCAACATAGATACAAGAAATTATTCATAAAATTGTACACTAATAAGCTTACTCCTTTTGACTCACTTTTAATTGTTATCTAACTTCCAGTAAATTAAAACTGTGAAGCAATCCTAAAAACATTGAATATATAGCTCAGTGTTTGACAAGGGTAATTAAATTTTAAACTAAAAAAAGAAATGCATTCACAGACTTAAAAAATACACTTGTGAACTGTTCACATCTGCCCCCATATGTTCTGTTCACAAGTGCCCCATCTACCAACTTCAGCCTAACTTATAAAAAAAGATATTTTTAATTGAAATAAGGAAAGAAAACTTTTTGTAGACTTACCTAATTAATGCCACTATAGAATGCAATGCTGATATTCTTCTTTAAAAAATGCCTTGAATGAATGTTTACTTCAATAACTTAGAAGACTTTTTTACTTCACACCTTCTAAATCAAACAAATTACAACTACCAGAAATCAAAATGGCCTATTGTTCTGAAAATTCAACCAAAAGATGGTACCAGTACTACCATCAATTGGTAATTTTTTAAATTTTTTTATTTCAAATTAACTGAGTAAAATATGTACTGTTCACATGTGCCCCCCTCTCCCCTACTTTTTGAAAAACTGAAATACCTTTGCAAAATGTGTGAAAAATCAACACAGTTTAAACACTGTTCAGCGATTATAAAAATAATGCAGAAAAGTTAAGAGCCATTAAAACAATGGTGGATCTAAGGGGCGATCGCCCTCCCCCCTTCGGCTAATAAAGGGTTTGAAAAACGACATTATGTATCCTCACGGGAAATGACTTAGGGCGAAGCTCGAGCTCGGTGCAATCCGCCACGGATAGCGCTAGTTTAAATCCACGAGACTGTAGCTGAGTCAGGTCTTCTCTCTTTTAGAACCGGGCCGTGACCTGATCTTACATTTTTCTGCAAATTCGGGTCGAGTCAGACTTTTTAATTCCAGGTCGAGCCTAGCCTGGACGTCATTCTTCCTAGGGGTCTGCTCTGGCTAAAATTTCCAGGTCGGGGCTCGGCCAAGAATAAAAGCTAAACGTTTTGCCAATGTCAGCCTTTGTGATAAGCATTATTGGCCCGACCGCGACCCGTGCACTCTCTAAATCCCCCCCCCCCCTCCCCGAGCCCAAGTTGGTCTATCATTTTACTTATTTGTAATTCGCAAAAAATATATTAAGATAAAATCTTTAGAAATTTAATTTGATTTGATAAGTTACAGAGATGCATTTTTAAAAATGTAGTTTTTTACTTTCTTCTATCTTTAGAAGAAGAAAGTATTGGAATGTGACACAAATTTTGTGGACGCTCTATCTCAAGAACTAATGCACGGAATTTAATAAAAAATTATATTCACCTGATATAAATTGGTGCTGATTAGTTTTTGGTGTAAATCGTTCAACAGGTGGCGCTGCTATGCAGCCTTTTTCACGATTTTCGCAATAGCTCAATCTCCACAACTAATGCACGGATTTTCATAAAACTTCAGATTCAGTTAGTCCTTGACATGAATTGAAGTTTTGTACATTTTGGTGTAAATCGCTCAACAGGTGGCGCTGCTATACTGCATTTTTTACGATTTTCGCAATAGCTCTATCTCAACAACTAATGCTTGGATTTTCATCAAACTTCAAATTGAAGTATACTTTGATATGATTTAGTACAGTTTGTGTTTTGGTGCAAATCGCTCAACAGGTGGCGCTGCTATGCTGCACTTTTCAGAATTTCCATTATAGCTTTATCTCAAGAACTAATGCAATAATTTTCGCCAAACTTCGGAATCAGTTAATCCTTGACATGAATTGACATTTTGGTGTAAATTGCTCAACAGGTGGCGTTGCTATGCTGTATTTTTCAGAATTTCCACTATATGTGTATCTCAAGAACTGATGCACGAATTTTCATCAAATTTTAAAATCAGTTAGTCCTTCATATGAATTGACATTTTATACAGTTTGGTGTAAATCGCTCAATAGGTGGCGCTGCTATGCTGTTTTTTGTGATTTCCGCAATAGCTCTATCTCAAGAACTAATGCTTAGATTTTCAACGAACTTCAGATCCATGTATACCTGGATATCAATTATTCCTGTTTATGTATTGGTGTAAATCACTCAACAGGTGGCGCTGCTAAGCTACATTTTTCAGAATTTCCGCTGTAGCTCTATCTCAAGAACTAAGGCACGAATTTTTATCAAACTTCAAATTCAGATACACTTTGATATGGATTGGTGCTAAATTGATGGAATTTCTTGTACTATTTAAATGATTTAATTGACGTGATTTATATAGAAGAAAGTTTTGTGATGGCCACAACATACTAGTTTCTCTGTAGAGCTTTAAAATTATGATTTTCTTTTATCACCTGTTTCTTCCATTCTAAACTAATAGAACAGGAGGCTGCACAGACAATCACCTAATCGAGTTGGAGGTTGAAATTCCAGAATTAGTAAAAATTCTATTCACATATTAAAACGCAATTGATCTGCCAAGTAATATCTTGATGGAAAACATCTAAAATCTCGATTTTTAGCAATTTACTCGTAGATTTATCATCGTGATTTCCTGCTTGCAGTCCTCCATGTTTTCATACTTTTGGGTGCAAGAAAACACAATGATAAACCTACGAGTCAACCATTAAAATAAAGTCTGAAGGTCGTTTCCACCAAGATATGACTTGGCAAATCCATTGTATTTTAATAGACTAATCGAGTTCTGCGTAATCCTGGAATTTCGGCTTCCAACTCAATGAGGTGATTGCCGGTGCAGTCGCCTTCCGGCCTTTGATTTTCTTATTGGATTTTCATTTAAATATAATTGTACAAGTCATATTTCTATGTAGTGTTTATGTACAGTCGTGGAAAAAAAAAGCAAGCACACCCTACTAACCCTCAGCAAATTATCGTAAAGAAAGTTACTGGTACCGAACGATTGGAAATAAAGTCTACTTTTAAATGATGTACATAAAATTTGCTTAGTTGGCCATCTACATATTAAAACGAACCATAACTTCGTTTTTTTTTCAATAGCAGTACACAATTCTGACGGCATAAATGAACTTTACACCCTTCAATTAGCATAAAAACTAATTTTTATGCAATTCGTACCATAAATTTCAGAGAAATTAATTATTTCAAAACGAACGTATGTTAAAGGCTGTATCCAAATTGAAGTTCGGTACTCGATTGTTGACCGAGAGAGCCCAATTCTTCTTGATCAATGCACCTTAAGCGACATTCAAGAAGTCACTGAAGCCTGCTCGATTACAGGATAGCATAAGGAATTTCAAAATATCTATACACTTCTATCATAGACGACCCCATACACCATTATTTTGCCGTTTTTTAAGCATAATTTGAAAACTACTTGGGAAAAAAATGTGAAATTTTGGATTTCCATAAAGCAGGACTTGAAATCTAAATCCATCAAAAAAGTTGTAGGTTGCAATTCATATTTTTTTCGAATATTAATTTCATAATTCATATCATAAAATTATGAAAATTGTAAATTCAACGTATTTTTGTTTGGGTATATTAGTATTATATCTGCACAAAAAATTAGCACATTAGGAGCATAAATTCAGGAGATATAAATAAAAATATGAAAATGTAATTTAACATTAGAAGCACTAAATTTTGAATGTTTATAATTCAAAAACTTATCATTCAAATGAAGTTTGGTGTCTAGACATAGTTTGAACCGAAGATTTAAAATATCTCGTTAAAATTGGGTATTGCCATTGAAAAAAAAATGAAGTTTGGATTCGTTTCAATATGTAGATGGTCCCCTAAGCAAATATTATATACATCATTTAAAAGTAGACTTTATTTCCAATCGTTCGGTGTCAGTAACTTTCGTCTACGATAATTTGTTGACGAGTTAGTAGGGAGTGTTTACTTTTTTTCCCACGACTGTACATAATTGCCAAAATAGTCATTACTATTAGGGCTTTTCTGTATTCATGAATTTTGAACATAATCTGCAAATAAAATATGAGCATAAGTATGTGTGCTCTATGAATAATTTTAACTGCAAAATGCAGGCTGGTCTAGAGTCGATTTTTTAGCTTTTATACCGGCCAATAATTTTTTCCCCTGTGTTCGGCCTAGGCTTGGGCCTGAAAATTTCAACTCAGGTAAACCTCTAACTGACATATCGAAGCCAGCTTTAGTTGTTTAAAAAATGCTTCTTTGGGATTCAGCTATCATCCCATTGCTGCCGAATATACCGGATAGAGCGCACGAGCCGGAATTTCCAGGCCCGACTCATAAAAAAAATCAGCCTGCCCCGACCCGATACAAAAATTAAAAGTTCGGCTCGAGCCCGGCCCAGAAAAAAGTTAAAGTCTCGGCCCGTGTGAAATTCTACAAAACATTGATTTTTACGTCGATTTGGTTAAAAATTTGTCTCGTACGAGGAGTTCTGGCCAAAAATATTTATCTTAACTTTTTTTTCATGTTTATAATCTTCACTTTTATAGAAGTGCCGCAGGCTGTGATATTTATTTTTTTTAATGAATTTCAATTTTTGTATGTAAATGTTTCAGTTATCATTAATATCGTTAATCGTTATTCCATGTATTGAAGTGTTAAAAATCTGAAAAATGCTATATACAGTAAAATCTTCTAAGGCGGAATTGCATAGAAAAGAAAAAAAAATGCCTTATAAGCAAGTTGCCTTCTTAGTAAGTGTAAATGTATTATATTTTCTTTTCTTACGTATTAGTATATTAATTTTGCATGGATCAACACGTTTTTCAGTTAAAAACAGGGTTCCGTCATAGGCAGGTTTCTTTTCACACGTTTTACTATATTTTAATAAGCGTAGAAATCTACTATCCTTTAAACAGAACAAATTTTAATATTTAGTGTAGATATAATGTTTAGTGTAGGCGATTTAAAGATGTATAAATTTTTTTAAAAATTTTTTAGGCCAGGCCTAATTTAACTGACCTTTGAATGGACCAGGCCACGCTGAGACAATGATTTTCATACAGGCTGGTTCAAAACTAGGACTGAAATATTTGGGACGTAAAGACTAGGAATGAAACCAGTCCCGGCTTTGTACAAAAAAAAATAAGTTAGGCCCGGCCTGAGCCTTCAGAAAAAAGTACAGCTCGGCCCTGGCACGGCCCGAAAAGATTAGAGACCAGGCGCCCGGCCCGAGTGCCGTGAATGAAAATCGGTCCAAGCCCGGCCCGCGGGCTAGACTCGGGCTTCGGACCACCGGCCGGCCCGTGCAGATCTCTAATACCGGATGTCCTAAAATGGACAGTGTTTCAAAAAAATTCAATAGCTTTCAAATGGTGTTAGCTATTAAAAAAAATAGGGGAGACCAGGATACAGTGGTCCACTTTTGCAGTTAACATTTTTTTTCTCTTTAACGGAGAGACCAATCTACCTGGAAATATTTGTGAATATTCTTTAAACCTTTCTTCATGCCTCATAATTTTCACAGAACATAGTTTCCGATATATTTTTCAAATTTTTTTTATATATATACCTGTAAAGTGGACCAGTGTACCGCGGAAGCGGGGTACACTGGTCCACCTACTGGGGCACAGTAGTCCACTCCAAGTTATAGTCTGAAATACAATATAAGTCTATCTATCATTATTCTAATTCTTTTTTATTTCTCCTTTACCTACAAAATAATATAATAATACAAGTTTGCAAGTAGCATTTTGAAACAAAAAACATAAAACTAAAGAATTGTCAAAAAATTTACTATATTTTGAAAATAACAGTATAATATACGGGAGTGATTACAAATAAGTTATTAATTAAGTACAAAAAAATCAGCAAACATTAAGACAAATATGAAGATGAAAAATTTATTAGAAGCTCAAAATAGTCAGGATAAAATAGTTCATTATGAGCTAACCATGTGCTCTGAAGCTATAAATAACCAATCCAGAGAGGTTATCTATTAGGCTACAGTTATATTTTACAAAGGCAGTAAATACAAAACAAAATATTTCTTGCTATGTTAACTCTACAATGCATGATTTTCATTTCTCCCTCCTAAACCCCCCCCCCCCCCAAAAAAAAAAAATAAATAAATAAATTGCTATGTTGAACAAGAAAACTTATTTTAAAAATCATACATGAACAGTTATCCATAATTTAGGAGAAAATTAAAGCGTCAGATGGCTACATTATAATCTGAACAACATGTAACATGAAATTTAAAGTGTGCCTAATGACTACACTATGCATTGTAGGGTTAAATAATGTGTCATTTTTCTTTGTTTACTTTATTTTATAGTTAAATAACTCTTTTAAAACTATTTATTTATAGAGAATAAGCAATTATTAAATGTTTTGAAAATTCTTCATTACAGGAGCAGTATTCTTTGCGGACCACTGTACCCCAGCAGTCGGCGGTCCACTGTGCCCCATCTTGAAGTTCAATACATACTCATAAAAATATTATTTAAAGTTTTCTTTTAAGCATATAAACTTTTAAATTAAATAAAGACCAGTGTCTTACCTTTTCAAAAAAGTTGTTTTATCTTATTTATCCATAACCTTTAATTACTCAATAAAGAAAAGTATGATGATGAAAAATTTTACTTTTAGGAGCTCAAAACAACCAATCAGGATAAAATGGTTCATTCTGAGCTAACTATGTGTTCTGAAGGCTATAAGTAATCAATCCAGTGCTGTTATCAATTAGCCTAAAAGAAAAGCTTTAAAAATTTAAAAATAAGTGAAATATAAGGGGTGGTCCACCGTGTACTTAGGTCCACTGTTCCCTGGTCTCCCCTACTTGCAAGAGGGTTATGTAAGATGTCAGGAGCAGGGGTAATTCTGTTCCAAATTTTCCAAAACTTTCGAAAATTTAACCCTCTCGCTGCGCATCCCGCGATTTCCACGGCCAAGGTAAAAGTAGCAAAATTTGCGCAACCCAGAATTTCCGCAGCAAATCTTTTTTTTCATGACCTAATTCTATTTTTTTTTCTAAATCTTTTACAAAGATTTGCAGATTTGAAATATGTAATAATGTAGATGCGCAATTTTTTATAGTTGCGTAATTAAACCTATTATAATTTTTAAAAAATTCGCAGCAAGAGGGTTAAGGCATTCGGTTGCGGAAATTAAAAAAATTCATCTATTCGAAAATTCGGACGTAAAAATAATCGCAAATTTTGACAAATGGTTGCCGTAAAAAATCTATTTCATCAATCGTTCGCAGAAAATAACTTCAATTTCGCCAAAGGCTTGCGGAAAAACGCGAATTTGGTCAAACGTTCGCGGAAAAAACACGAATTTGGTCAAAGGGCCATGGAATAAAGGAGAAATTCTTCAAATGATCGCGGAAAACGCGAATTTTGTCAAAGGGCAGCGGAAAAAACTCATATTTCGTCAAAGGATCGCGGAGAAAACGCGAATTTTGTTAAATAGCCGCGAAAAAACGCGAATTTCGTCAAAGAATCGCGAAAAAATGCAAAATTTGTCAAAGAATCGCGAATTTTGCCAGAGAGTCGCAAAGAAGTTTCGCGAAAGAAACGCGGTTCTCATCAAAGGGTAGCAAAAAAGACTCAAATTTCGTCAAAGGATCACGGAGAAACGCGAATTTCTTCAAAGAATCACGGAGAAAAGCTAACTTCGTCAAGGAATCGCTTAAAAACGCTAATTTCGTCAATTGATAGCTGAAAAAACGCGAATTTCGTCAAAGGATAGTGAAAAAAACGCGAATTTTGTCAAAGGGTTGCGGAAAAAAACGCGAATTTTATCAAAGGGGTGCAAAATTATTTTCGTTAAAGGATTACGGGAGAAACGACAATTTCATCAAAGGGTGGTGGAAGAAATGCAAATTTTAACAAACAGCTGCAGAAAAACGCGAATTTTATCAAAGGGCTGCGAAAACATGCGAAATTCGTTAAAGAGTTGCGGTAAAGCGCGAATTTCGTCAAAGAGTGATAGAAAAAATGCGAATTTCATCAAAGAGTCGTTGAAAAAATACAGTGGTCCCTTTAGCAAACAGCAGACATACATACATCTATGTTTATTATTATAGGTATAATTTTTAATCTGAAATAATATACTGAGCTAACTTTTGAAAAAAAATGGTTTAACCCAATCCCAGCTTGCAGAAATCTACACTCAGCCTGAAATCTACCCGAATCGAAAACAGCTAACCAGAGCTGCAAAAAAATAATTAGTGCCAGGAGGGAATCCCCCCCCTCTGATGTAACATTTCAGAAAATTTGCTTTGAATTTGAATTTTTTAAAATTCAGAATCACCCCTGATCAATTTTTTTTTAATACGATTATTGATTATACTTTAAAATAGTAACGATAATTGGCGCTGCAAGCAATAGTCGCTAAATTGGTGCCCGCAGGAGGAAGGTGAGAAACCAGGCACCAATTTAATGACTATCGTTTGCAGCGTCATCTGTCGCTGCTATCATAAAATAAAATCAAGAATCTCATTTAAAAATCTCCTGACAACTTACATAACCCTCCTGTAAGATTATTTTTAATTGCTGTCACCATTTGCAAGTTTTTGAATTTTAAAATCAGTAAGTCCATTTTAGGGCACGCGGTATGTTTTTAAATAAGTTTCAAACTATTCTTTACTGAATTAGAACTGATCTTACAAGGGCACCACCAAACATGATGCGCACAGATTTTGATGATTTTAAAGTATGTTGTAGGGGTCATACCACTAATTATTCTGATGAAAGGATTTCTTCAAATGGGGCTTAGTTTTTGAGAAATTGGGGGTAAAAGTTCAGCGTATATTTCAAATACCCATTAGCATGACTTTCTGTATATGAATTCGTGGCTCAGCGGTAGCGTGCGAGCTTAGGGACCGGGACATTGCGGGTTCGATCTCATCCTGAGGCACTTTTTTTTCTTTTTTACTTATTTTTATTATTTAATTTTATTTACTTTTTTACTTATTTATTACAGGCTTCAGCTAATGCGACAGCATTCTTTTTGTACTACAATGGAATATAATCGCGTGGTTCAGGTACAAAATTCTCACTATCTTTATGAAATCCCGTACACTATAAAAAAATATTTAAAATTCAATTGTTTGATTTCGATTTTTTTTAACAGCGAAATATAACGAATATTGGTTTTTTTTTTTTTGCTAAAGTAAAAAATCATACCTTTGTAAGTACGTTAAATTCATCTTCTTCATTCAATATCAATTCCTCGGCCTCAATAATTTGTCGATCTTCTAATATTTCTAAAATTGCACCATGAAATTCTTCATTCATAGCAATAGAAGCACCGGATATTTCATCCGGTGGAGAATTTGTAAACAGATCATCATTTTGTAACAACGTCTCGCAATATTTTAATGCATTTGTAATTCGGCCTTTTTGTTTCTCTTCCAAACGAGAATTTTCCGCATCAACGCCAGTTCCTTCCATAACACAATCTTTAGCATTCAATCTGTCACAATCAGTAGCCTTCTTTTAATTTTCATACCGAAATTTTCCCTATATATAACAACATTTCAAATCTTCTAATTGTCTGCAAAAGAAGCTAAACGAGATCAATAAAAGAAATTTTTATTTATTCCAATATTACCGAGAAAAGCAAAGCAGACGATTAAAAAATATATAAATGTATTTAAATGTATAGTAAATTTTATCTCAATAACAGACGATTTTTGCAATCAAGTTGAATTTTTATAAATCACGCAGAGAGTGTTTTTATTTGCTATAATAAAAAAATATTTTAAAATGTAATTTGTCATTTTTTATTTGTGCAAACGAAAATGATGTAGAGGTTGAACTTTAAAGATAAATGTATTTTACAGAGTATTAAAAATTTGTACAACTGGTAAAAAACTTGTATTTAAGCATTAGTGCTTTAATATTTTATTACTCTTTCAAGAGATGCATTATTTGAATTATCTAATCCTAAATAAGTTTGAGAAATTGCACCTGAAATATATTTTGTATAATTTATAGAAGAAAAGGATAAATTTTGCTTTAAAATTCCATAAAGTTAAAAAAAAAGATAGAAAAAAAATCATTATTTCAGAATTGTGCTTAAAATAAAAAATGTAAATAATAATTAATTTTAAAAAAGTTTTAGGCATAAACTAGTTTTGGAGTTTAGTAAATAGAAATATTAGTTTAAAAATTGAAGAGAAAAATAAATTGCCATGAAAAATTCGAAAATGTAAATGTAATTTAATAAGAAAATATCAAAGTTCAAAGTTGTAGAATGCCCAATTCTGCTTAAAATTTTTAATGCGTAAAAAATATAAAAGTAAGTAAAAAATAAAAAAATGCGTCGAAGTGGAATCGAACCCGAAATGTCCTGGTCCGTAAGTTCGCACGCTACCGCTGCACCACGAATTCACATTCAGAAACTCACACTAATGGGTATTTGAAATATACGCTGAACTTTAACCCCCAATTTCTCAAAAACTAGGGCCCATTTGAAGAAACCCTTTCATCAGAATAATTAGTGGTATGACCCCTACAACATAGGCGTAGCGTGACCAGACATTTTTTTTTTGGGGGGGGGGGGCACCAAGGCCGTGAGAAGTGCGCCCTTAACGAATTTTCAATTTTGCGCCCCCCCCCCCCCCCCCCCACAAAAAAAAAATCTTTCTCTTTGTAATGGGTGTAATAAAATTGATAAAGTGCAGAAACATAAATAAATTATATACTATTTATATCTTTGTAATGGGTGTAATAAAATTGATAAAGTGCAGAAACATAAATAAATTATATACTATTTATAATATGAATAAATATTTCGCGTTTATTTTGGAACTTTAAAATGTTTAATTTTAATTTAGAAATTCAGAACAACTGAATAACTCAAGAGGAAATTGCACTTATTTGTTAGAGAGTTCATGATGTTTTGCGACAGGAAAAAAAATGATCAAGAAAGGAAAAAAAATTCCCCCGGAAAATGTTCGGCGGGCAAAAACTGAATAAATAAACAAATAAAACCGTGGTTCGCAGCATAAATTTTGCAACCGGGGTGACCGCTCCTTTAGCCCCCTCTTTGCACGGCCCTGGGGGGAACACTAGAGGTCTGTACTGGCCACAGTTTCCAGGTCTGGCGTGAAAATTAAAAGTTCCACCTGAGCCCGGCCCGTTTATATTTTCACAGTTCATGGCCAGGCCCGGTTCGTAAAAAAATCAGTGAAAACAAGCTCGGCCCATAACAAAAACAAATTAAATCAGGCCTGGTCCGGCCCGACTCATTTTCTCAAAAATTCCGATTTTTCTTAACATGCAATTGCAGGGCTGCCACTTGCTACTAAAATGCTATACCTAGCGACTATTTACAGCATACGGCGGCTATGGCGACTATTTTAGGCCGAAAACTGTTAAAAAGCGACTATTTCAAGAAAGCAGTAGGCGACTTTTTTCGGATTCAGCGACTATTTTTACTGAAAATATTCGGTCTTTTTCTTCAAAGTGCCTGTAAAGTCATCTTCCCAAACGCACTTTTTCAAAGGTTGTTTGAAGAGATTCGCGATTATTCCGCGATGAATTCCAAAATTCGGGATCCCCCCCCCCCCCCCTAAACCATTGACGAAAATAACTATTTATTTCTGAGGTCTTTCTATACTATCGTTGAAGGAGATTTTGCGATTTTTTCCGCGATCCTTTGCCAAATTTTGCAGATTTTTCTACTACAGATTGACCAAATTGATTTTTTTCCCTCCACCACTTGTACAAATTCGCGATGTATATTTTCTACGACCGATTGATGGTAGCTACTATTTGTTTCAGAGATTTTTTGGCGAAATTACGGATTCTTTTCCAGATCGTTTGTCAAAATTTGGGATTTTCTTTTTATGACCATTTTATAAAATTCGTGATTTTTTGAGCTATCATTTGGTTAAATTCTCATTTTTTTTTTTTTTTTTTTTTTACCAAATTTGTGGGTTTTTTTTGTCCGCGACCATTTTACGAAATTTGCGATTTTTTTCTTGTGATCGTTAAACGAAATTCGTAAATTTTTGTCCATTCTTTAGACGAAATTTTGAGATGATTTTTCTGCGACCAAATGATGAAAATCGCCATTTGTTTCCGCGACCTTAGGTAAGATTCAAGATATTTTTACAGTTGTTTGAGGAGATTCGAGATTTTTCTCTGCGACGAATTGCAAAATTCGCGATTTTTCCCCCAGTCGATTGGCGAAAATAGTTATTTCTTTTCGCCATCTTTTGCTACGATTGTTGAAGGAGATTTCGCAATTTTTCCTATGACCCATTAGAAATTCCCTGATTTTTTGGGGGCGATCGTTTCACGGTACTCACAATCTTTTTTTTGTTATCCTTTGCCAAATTTCGCGTTTTTGTTTCCGGCGATCGTTTCACGGAACTCACAATTTTTTTCCGCGATCCTTTGCCAAAATTCGCAATTTTTTCTGCGACAGATTGGCGAAATTTTATTTCCGCCACAACTTGTCGAAATTCGCGATATATATTTTTTCCGTGATCGATTGATGGTATTCGCTGTTTGTTTCAGATATCATTTAACGAAATTCGCGATTCTTTCCCACGATAGTTTATCGAAATTCGTGATTTCCTTTTCAAAACCAACTTACAAAATTCTTGATTTTTTGTGCAATCATTTGTTTAAATTCTCAATTATTTACGCGATTATTTGATCAAATTCGTGTCTTTTCAGGGATGATTCTGTTCTGAATTTTCCGAAAGTTTAAGGCATCCGCTTCCGAAAATTTAAAAAATTCGGGAAAATAAAATATCGCGAATTTCGGCGAATGGTCGTCGAAAAAATCAATTTCGACAATCGTTCACAGCTAAAAATCGCCAATTTCTTTAAAAGATCGCAAAAAAAACGAATTTTGCCAAAGAATCGCGAATTTCTTCAAGGGATCGCGAATTTCTTCGAGAGATCACAAAAACGCAAACTTCATCTAGGAATCGCGTGAAAAACCAAAATTTCACAGAGGGATCGCAAATTTTATCAAAGGATCGCGGGAAATGCGAATTTCGTCAAAGGATTGGAGGAAAAAAACGCATAATTGGCGCCGGGAGGTGATTTCCTCCCCTTTCCCTCTATCTGCTGTAACTTTTTAGAAAATTTGCTGTGAATTTCAGTTTTTTTTTAAATCTAGAATTACACCTGCCGTCTTTTTGCCCGCGACCATTTGGCGAAATTTGCGATTTTTTTCTCTTCATCGTTTGACGAAATTCGTAATATTTTGTATATTCTTTTGACGAAATTTGTGATGATTTGTCTGTGACCGAAGGACGAAAATCGTCATTTGTTTCCACAACCTTTGATAAAATTCAAGATATTTTTCCACGGGCCTTTAAGGAGATTCGCGATTTTTTTTCCCGACGAATTACCAAAATTCGCATTTTTTTCCGCCAATTGTTTCGTGGAATTCACGATTTTCCTTACACGATCCTTTGCCAAATTTCGTGAATTTTTGTACGACCGGTTGACGAAAATGATATTCGGTATTTGTTTCAGGGATTTTTGACGAAATTCGCGATTCTTTTAAACGATCTTTTCTTTTGTCGACTGACTGAGGAAGTTCTTGTTTTTTTGCTCGATTTTTTGCGCGACTATTTGACCAAATTCGCGGGTGTAATTTTTTTTCTGTTCGCGACAGTTTGATAAAATTTTCGATTTTCTTTCCGTAATCTTTAGGCGAAATTTACAATTTTTTTTTTTCGCGACTGATGGAAAACTTTTTCTTCTAAGGCCAATTGTTGATATTGGCGATTTTTTTTTTTCGTTACCGAATGGCAAAATTCGCGATTGTTTGATGAATTGATTTTGTGGATTTCTCGAAGAAAAAAAATCGTGGCTTTCACGAAATTAAAAAAAGAATCGCATACGAATCATATGCCTGTTCAAGAAATAAATTTGAAAGATTCCATCCAAACAAATATTTTATTATGCGGAATTTTCCTTTTTTGTGTGGGATTTGCGATATCCCGCACGTTATTTTTAACCCTGCCCCTCAAATAAAACTTTTCTTCTTTCTCTCCAAGAAACTCTTGAAATGAAAGGCCTGATGGAAAGTAGTTCCGGGGATGATCTGCAAGAAGTTTTTAATGCTATGTTTCCAGGTACTGTACATAATTTTTTATTGTGGAAGTTACTTCGTAACTGAAACATTAGGGCCTTATTTTCTGGATAACTTGCTTTCTCATTTGAAGAAATCACTCTATTCTTTATTCACTGATTTGAGCAGAAGCATAAACTGTGAAATAAAATGTGTGCATTCATAAAGTCCTTTCATTGTTATGGATAGAAGTTTTCTTCCTTTTTTTAAAGTGGGTATGCGAGTATTTTGACTACTATTATCGAACAAATGTTACTATTTTTTTTTCGTTGGAGGCTACTAAAGCTACTATTTTCAGTGTCATTCGGCAGTGGCAGCCCTACAATTGAGATGCTTTTATGAAGTAGAATAAAGGGTTTTTTTCTAAAAAAATCCGACTTTTTTTAATAAAATAACATCGAAGTTGGACTTTTGATTTCCAAATTCAAAGGCTGACAATTACAAGACGGATACATTTAGTAATCCGCTTTAAATCAAGCTGCTTCGAATTAGGAAAAATGTTAAAAGGGAGAACGCAACTCGATTCTTAAGCATCCGAATGCTCACATCTGTAATTTTCAGGCAAATAGGAATAGAAATGAGTTTATGAATGTGTCAAAAATAATCACATTTCTGAGTGGAGATTTTTGATTTTTCTGAAAACGTTATTAATTTAATAAAACAAACAATTCTGTATGTTCTTACCTTCTATTCCATTTTCGTCCTTTTGAAGTCAGATTTGAATGAATTTAGAATCATGGTGTGCTTCATAACATCGCTTGTTATTGAGTTTTCTATAAAAATTTCCTGTTTTTTATCACGTTTGTTTTTGCGTGGCTCATTCATTCCTGATCAGTTTAAAAAATAGTAATAACAACATTTAACTACGAGTACATTCCCACAAACGACCGGATCATACCAAGCCAAGTGTGTGGAGAGAGGTTAGGTAAAGACGCTCCTATTATATCACTTTGCACAAGAGGGAAACACAAGTTCAGAGGTCAAAGAAGTTCTTTGTGTGACCACCTTGTGTTACTCACTGAAATTAAACTATTTGGGTGACTGGAGACCAGCTTTGCAGTTGGGGAAATTTTTCGTTCTACCGATCAAATTACAACTACTGACCAAATATCAATAATGGACCAGCACCGTATTAATGGTTGAGAACTAAAGCGTTTTTGTTTTGGGGGAAGAGAGAGTGGGTGAAATGCTACAAACTAAAAAGTTTTAAATTTGATTGCATCTTTAAAAAAAAAAAAAAAAAAAAAAAAAAAAAAAAACAATTGAAAATCACTGCCATTTATCGTTTTTGTAAAAGTCTCAACAAATCACAATCCTAAAATATGTGAATATAAATTTCACATTAATTTATCTGAAAATCCCATGTATAATACACAATCACATATCCTTTTAAAACAGTGACAAATGAAGGTTTTTAATAATTATCACAATAAGTAGAACCTTAATATCAATCGTACGTTCAGGGCTGAAACTAGCCTTTTTTTGCGCCAGGGGAAAACATGGATTTTGGCGACCACCCCCTCCCTTCATCTCCTCACCCACAATAAATATTATTGACCTCAGGTACCCTATGCAAAATAAATAAATAAATAAATAAAATTCCTAAAAAATAAAAATCATTAAATAATTAAAATTAGAGCAAGAAATATGTAAACGACGCTCCCATAGGATTAACATTAGCTTGAGCGTTAAGAGCCTAAACAAGTCACGCGAAGAAACTGGAACGCTAATGCTAAGCGTATGGGAGCGATCTTTTTTAATTTTCTCGCTTGCATATTAATAGTTTTAAATGATTTTTTTTCTTAGCTTAGAAAAGCTGGGGTTAAATTCTAACCAGGTTAGTGTTTACTTTTTAGATTTTGGTTGTAGATTATTTTTATAAAGTTACCTTCACTTCCAGTACCGATTTCAAAACCTAAAAGTATGGCAACGCTAAAGATCAATCTAAACTATCCTAAGAAAAAAAATAATTTTAAAATATTAAAATCAAAACGAGAAATTTCAAAAGAACGCTCCCTTAGTTTAACATTAGCTTGCGAGTTTCTTTGCATTTCATATATATATATATATATATATATATATATATACATTTTTTTATGAATCGACAAACGATTCATTTGGTGCCCTTCGCCTTTGTTCTGGCGCCTGGGGCACATGCCCCCTCTGCACCCCCCCCTAGTTTCGGTCCGGGCTTCTTTAAAAAACATTAAAAAGGGGGGCTACTGTTCTATCTTGCACACATTTCAACCCTTAGATTTTACTCGTTGACAGTTGCTCGACCTCGCGCCATTTGAGACCGGATCTGCATGCAAAAAAAAAGTAATTTTAGTAAAAGGCATGGGCGACATTTTCAGTTGTCACCTACCTAGAAATGGCAAAAAGACGAGAAATGTAATTTGGGAAGGTAAAAGCAGGGGCGGCTGATGGCGCCCTGGGTTAGGTTTATTTTATTTTTTTTTATTTTAATTACGGGCAGTCGCCCAAGCTCGCCTCCTCTCTCTAAGACTGGATTTGGTTGGTTGCAGAAAACAATTGCCCCAAAAGTAATGCAAAAAATAATGCACCAAAACTAATGCAAAAAATAATTGCACCCAAAGGAACAGAGCTGCATTTTACAATTTCCGCCTAAGGTAGCAAAACGCCTAGAAAAGGCAAAAAGAAGAGAAAAAATCATTTTTGGGGAAAAAAGAAGGGTCGGCTTTATTAGCCATGATGGCGCCCTGTGAGATATTTTTTTACTGTACCACTGCAAATGCTATACTCTTTTTTTTCCTTTTAAAAGACTTTACTAAAACATTTTACTTTTGGCACTCCTTCCAGGGCCGAAACTAGGTATATTTTCACCCGGGGAAAACGTCGATTTTGGCGCCCCCCCCCCCCCCCTTTCCTCTGCAAAGTAAATTTACAAAGAGAAATTTACGAAAGTTTCTAGTAGCGGACTTACTTTAAAATTTAAAATGTGTAAAAATAAAATACATAATATTGAAATATATAACCAGCTTTATCAAATATTTATTCATTAAAACCTGGAGAAAAAATCGAAAGGAAGCGGAAATAATTTTCCGCTTTATACAGGTTTCCGGCTTAGGAGGTATAACTGTTGGTATTCTTTCTGTTGGAGCCATGTAGTTTTTTCATTTAAGACACGACTCCATTATAGACGGATTTCATTTTTCGAGATTTTACTGTTGTTATAGCATTACAAATTATTACAATTGGGGCACTTTAATGTCATAGTGATATGAGTCACATTGTTTTAGGAACTAAAAAACCAGGATTTACTGTAGGTATAAAAATGAATTCCAGTTTTGTAAAATATCTTCCTGTACTATCTACATAACTTTTTCGGAATTATCATTTATACCACTCTTCTTATTTATAGACTTATATATTTCCTGAACTTAATGCTAATTTTCAAATGTATGTCTGACTCAAAACAACAACAACAAAATTATTAAGTTTTTACTTTTTATTTTGTGAATTTTCGACCGCTTGGTTTTTATTGTAACAGTCGGTCACCTGTTCTCGCCTCCTCTAAGGACAGATATGGTGATATGCAAGTAAAAAAGTAATTATAAGAAAAAGAATGGGGTTATTCATTTTCTGACTTGTACGCGAATCTTTTTATCTATTTGACATTTTTAATGCACTGTACTAAGCTTTCCTTTTTGACCTTTTCGGGTAGAAAATATTTTTTACACAAACTTCACACGCATATATATATATATTGTATAAAACGGGAAACCAAATTTTCATCTGACGTTCCCTGCGCGAGGCGCCCAGAACACATGCCCCCTCTGCCCCCCCCCCATAGTTTCAAACCCTGACTCCTTCTCCCATTTATTTTTATCGTACTGGACAATCATTTGACGTCGCGCCCATAGCAAGACGAGAAAAAAGAAAGCTCCAAAAAGAATAGAACAGCCTTCATGGTATCTTTTCAACAGAAAAGTAGTCACATTCAAACAAAATCTTCATTTGGCGCCCTTTTCGCCTTTCGTTCTGACGTCCGGGGCACATGACTCTGCACCCCCCCCCCCCCCTCCAGGATCGGTTATCGGCGAGGGACAGTTTTACACAAAAGAGAGGAGTAGAGACTGACCTATTGGCCTTGGAAAATGTTAGCGATTTTCCTATTTGCAGTCTTCTTATTATAGATCAATCTTTTTACATTATTTGTAAATTTTAATGCATTTGGTTCAGTTTTCCTTTTGGATTTTCCGGTTGCGAGACATTTTTATGCAAATTCGATATATATACATATACATTTTTGTATGTAAAGACAAAAAAAAACTTCATTTGGCGCCCCCTACGCTTTCTGTTCTGGCGCCCGGAGTACAGAAGGTTGGGGGGGGGGGGGGCACGTGCCCCCCCGACGTTACGCCTATGCCCTACAACATACTTTGAAATTATCAAAATCTGTGCGCATCATATTTGGTGGTGCCCTTGTTAGATGTAAAGAGGCATGCTTATACGAAATTAGTATTTTTTTCAGAATCCTGAAGATTAAAAAATATTCCTACACATAGGCGTAATCAGCCTTTTGAACGGGGGGTACCCAGACACTTTAACCTGAATATGTTGGATACAAACAATATCTTATATAGTAAAACCTGCTAAAACGGAACCGCATAAAACCGGTCGAATTTCCGTTTTAGACAAGTTTTCCTTTTAGAATTCATAATTGTGTGGTATGTCTTTTAAAAAGGGCTCAAACGCGATTTTTGTTTGCGTGAGGGGATGTGAGAAGGGGTTCAAAACATCAAAGCTAAATCTAATGGTAAAAAAAAAGATATGTAAATCTCCTTGCAGCAGTGAAATAAGACAGTGACTAAGTGTGGTCACAAGTATACAACCTTTTGGCACCCTAACTTCTTATAAAGATTAAAAAAGGTCTTTAACCCTGCTGGAAACTTTTATAGGCACAGGAGCATTACATGAGACCTAACATTATTTATGTAAAAGTCTTGTAGATAAAATTTTGCTGGATGATAAATGTCAGATAATACATGCTGTACACCAGTACATACCCACGAAAGTTTTTCAGAATGTGACTCCTTGACTTCTTAGGGATCACCGGGGTGGGGGGGGGGAGGAGAGGGAGGGAGACACAAGAAATTTTGGAGGAAAGTGCATATAAATAATTATTATAATATTATAAATGATTACAATATTCATTAATAATTCATGTTTTTACCTCAGAATGTGTCCAATGTATTAGGTAAAACAGGTCATGATAATACAGTAGATGCTCGATTTTACGAACTCGAGTGGACTCATATGATGTGTTCGTAAAATCGAAAGTTCGTAAATGGGAATAACATTTATTCAATGGGATGCTGGTCGGAACCAGTACATCAATTCGTAAAAACAAAGAATTCGTAAAAAAGAGTTAAAATAATAAAACTTTGTAAAAAATCACCATAAAATAAAAACAATACACTGGACACGTTTCGAGCTAAAAATATTAACAGCTCGTTATCACGTGTCCATAAGGGGATTAGCTCGAAACGCGCCCAGTGTATTGTTTTTATTTTATGGCGATTTTTTTTACAAAGTTTTATTATTTTAATTGTTTCATATCGCCAGTTTTCGATGCTGTTTCGTCGTAAAAAAGAGGTTCGCAAAATCCAGCATCTACTGTGTACACTAAATTTTGTCAAGATGACAAAAATTGTATTATTATGATGTGACTGTAATAATAAAGATAGGTGCTGTGGGTGTGTGCATGTACGCGGACGCGCGCTGAACTCTGAAAAAACAATGCAGTCCTCACAGCTGCAAGATTTGACAGGAAAGTACCTGTTTGTCTGAAAACATGCATATCAAAGACAATTTCTGGAATTTTTCAATTAATTTTTTATGCGAATTTTTTCAAATTAGTAAAAAAAATCCGATTTATATATTTTATCCAGTAAACTTTGTCTTATTTTCAAAAAAGTTTTTTCGAGATTCTTACAGCGATTTTTCAATTTATAACAATTTTTTAATGTTATTTTTAGAGGATTTTTTTTCGCGTTCCTACAAGGAATCCGGTTTAAATATTTTACCCAATTAATTAATTTCGTTCCCTGCTGTTTTTAATCTTTTCCGAATTTTTAATGCGATTTTTAGCGGGTTTTTTTGCACTTTGAGGTGATTTTTTTACTTTTTTTGAAACAGAAGAAACTCTCCTGTAATTTTGCAATTGCCGTGATTAAATTCGAATTGGAAGAATGTCGAATCAGTTCTTATAAGAAAGCTGAAAATTTAATTTGGCTGGAAAAAAAAAAATCTCGATAATTCAGGATTTGTTTGTTTCAAGACGGAAGTGGTCGTAGCTTGGTCGGGGGTACGTTGCCGAAGGCACCCCCCCCCCCCCCCCAAATCCTAGATTTGTTTAATTCTATGTTCGTTTTAAAAAAAGCAACCAGCAAAACTCCACTAGTGATGAAGTTTTCTTTGAGGGACAGGGTTTGAAATAACGTGCGGGTTCGTGCGATTTGTGCACAGAAAAGGAAAGTCCGGCATAATAAAAAATGTGTGCAGTATTTTCGGCCTCAAAATTCTTTTACAGATTTGTGATTCTTCAGTGAGTATTTTAAATTTTTTTTTAAGTCCGCGATTTTTATTTCTTCTGTGGAACTCCTCAAAATCAATTCGTGACTCGGTCCCCGAAAAATTTGAGAATTTCTTCAAATGATCGTGAAAAATATCGTGAATTTCGATAAAAGAGTGCAGAAACAAATCGCGAATTTTGTCAGAAATTGCGCAAAAAAATCACGAATTTCGATAAATGATTGACGAGAAAATGTTGCAAATTTCGTCAAAAAGTCAGGGAAAAGAGTAGAGGATTTTTATAATTGGTACGGAAGGACATCGAGAATTTTCCCGATTCGGTCGCGCAAAACTATCGCGAATTTCGACAAATGACCCCTGTAAAAAAATCAGTTTCGTGAATTGGTCGCCCAAAAACAAATTGTCAAAGGATCCCGGTGAAAACGAGAATTTCGTCAAAGGATCGCAGAAAGAAAATTCGAATTTCGTCAAAAGATCGCGAAAAGTAAAAGCGAATTTCGTCAAAAGATCGTGTAAAGAAAATACGAATTTCATCGAAGGATCGTGCTAAAGAAATCCCAATTTCGTCACAATATCGTGGTAAAAAATACGAATTTCGTCAAAGGATCGTGGTGAAAAACACGAATTTTGTCAAAGGTTAGTGGTGAAAAAGTGCTGATTTCGACAAAAAATCGCGTAGAAAGACGTGAATTTCGTCAAATGATTTTGGGGAAAATTGTAAATATCATGAAATGATCTCAGAATAAAATCGCGAATTTCCTTAAAATTTACTGCACTGGGTTAAAAGATTGAAACTGGATCCTTTTCCTAGTTTCAAAAGAACTCTGCAAAACGAGAAAAAACTCCAAAAATTGCATAAAAATTTTCAGAGGAAAATAATTACTATATTGACTTGAAAGACTGCACCCATATTTTTTTTACGAATGTCAAAATATGGTAGTGAAACACGAAATTCAACTAACCAACCAACTCCAGATTAATTTAAATTTTCTATGCTATTATTTATCATTTTCAAAGGAGGCAGGGTCTGTGCACATTGACCTTTCTCCCGGCTAATCGCATTTTACAATTACTATTTCACATCTGCATTCCCTTTCAAATTTTTTTGCTTCTTTCTAGACTTTAAACTGCGAAATCAAAGAGACAAATAATTTATGTTCCTATCCTCGTCAAGAACTTGCATTAATTTCTCATGAAATTGCAGAAACATGGAATAGGAAGAACGGTGTTAAAGAAAATCTCCCACAAAAAAAAAAAGACGCCAAAGTGGGGTTATATAACCTCCTTTTTTGACTTACTATGACTAATGCAGATTCTTGTAAATATTCTAGTTTTAAAAAAGATAAAGAACATAATTTAGAAAACAAGAACATGGATTTTTTTTTTTTTTTTTATCACAGTTCAAAACTTACTCTGCTTTCACTTTTTTTTCTCTTTTGTAGATTTTGATTTTTTAAAAAAATAATTGTGCTTGAGTCTGCGCAAGCGGGGGGGTGGGGGGTTACGCCTATGCTACATAATTATTTGGACATCTCCGTTATGGAGCTTTTACTGTAGTTTATATCTTCAAAAATATAGACTTTCTTTTTAAAAATTGGGTCAACCCGAATCTTTCTTGCAAGAGTGAAAACCTAATCCAAAACTGACCGAAACCCAAAATAATGTATTTGTATGTCAATCTGCCCCAAACCCAACGCGCTAGACACAGCTAAAAAGTTAGGTCAGTCTGATCCACAGCAGAAAAAGTAAAAGTCAACCGGAACCAAACCCAACCCGCAACAAAAAAGTAAAGTCAACTAGACCCAAATGTAGCCCACAGCAAAAAGTATAAGTTAACCCGACCAGCAGCAAGAAATAGAAGTCAACCAGACCCAAACCCGACCCGCAGTGAAAAGTAGAAGTAACACCACCCACGGTGAAATAAATTAGCCCCGGCCATTGTGCATTAAATTGGAGTCTCCAAATTTCTAAAATCGTCCCACCCCCGTTTAAGACTCTCCACTCTTGCATTAAAATAAATTTAAAGAGGGAATCAAAATAAAATAAACCCACCATTTATTTTCGGTTGCATTCAAATGTCTCAGAGCCTATGCAAATGAAGTGAAGCAACCTTTTTTAAATGAACAGCATAATTTTTCATGAGTTCTAGATTCAAAAGATAAAATTCAGTCATTAATATAAGTGAAAATCATAAGTTGGACACTACAAGTGGCCAGGCTGTTGAAGAAAAGAAATGGCTTGCATTTTTAAAACTGAAAAGGTATTTACAACAAAAGTGTTGACAATACATCTCAAGCAGGGGCGTCACCATGGGGGGGGTATGGGGGGGAGCCTCCCCCCCCAATATATGTGAAGTTGGGAAATTTGAGCTTAGAGTTGGGAATTTCTAGATTTTTGAGACATTTTCTTTTTAAAAAGTAATAGTAAGAAAATCACGATATTTATATTGTTTTGGTGATTATTTGAGTGCTGCAACAGTAAACAAGTTAAATTATCAAAAGAAATACAAAAAGAAATCTGCCACACTCAATCTATCATTGTATTTTTCAGTTCTACAAAAATATTGTACATCTACCAGACCTAAATTTCTCTACTCCTGTCCATCAATAACTGACTAACCAGTTCCTTTATTTCCTCCAAAACTTTGTTCCTTTCTCAAACATTTCACCCTACCTCCCCTTCTCCTCCCAAAAGAGAATCCAGCTATTTTAATCCAAAGGGATTGCAGCTTCTTTTGAAAATTGGAGATCACTTGTAGCACAACAGAAAGGAATGTAGTAACCTTCTTGAAACACAGCTATGGGCAAGAAGATTTGATGAGTTTTTACAACTTTTTTGACTAATTTTGCGATTTTTGGACAATATTTTACTCATTCTCGTGATTTTTTTGCCGCAAAAATTAGTTAACCCTTCGCTGTCAAGTAAAAAGCGTTTTATGAGCAAATGCGGATATAAGAAGTCGTTAGTTTAGATAAATTTGTCACATTTTACTTTTATTTGTGTGCGGAAATATATATCAGTCCTGTTCGTTTATATTCATATGTGTTTATAAAATTTTAAACCAAAAGTCCAGCGTTCTGTGTTTAAAGCTGTTCTAAAATGTTACTATAAATCTCAGCATGAAGAAACCCTTCATAATAGGAAAAGAGTTTTCGTGCAAGATTTTGGAGCATCTAAAAATCCATTCGAGTATGAAAAAGGTAAAAAATGGACGATTTTAATTTGGAACAGAAATATGACCATGAAAGCAGTCCATCAACTGAAGAAAAAATCGACATGCACCATAACACTGACACGTTGTACTTGAATAAAATTTTGAAGAAATAAAGATTTCCTTACAGACAAGCTCACAAACAATTATGAATATTAGGATGTGACTGGAGAAGCTGAGTTCCGAAAGCACCGTAGGAAAACGGTTTCGCCAAAGGCAATAGATAAAAATAATAGCACAGCAATGGACATTGATACACATAAGTTTTACAGTGAAGATTTATAAGAAATACAAGAAAATTTCGGGAATTTAGTAAAGGGCTTAAATGACAATGTTCCCTATATCAAGAGAATATTGCAGCAATGCATTCCATATTTAAATTACAATTGTGTAAGGGAAAAGTTAATAATGTTTCCACCTGAACATGAGAAACCGGATGTACATGACTTGCAGAGTCAAATAGAAATAAACCAAATCCCAACTCACTTAACAAACCTTTTACTCATGCCATGAAATTCAAAGACTATTTGGGCCACGCCGTCAAACTATATACTCGTACCTTAACATTCACAGCAGCGTATCTTTATGGTGTTGCATCTAATGAAAGAATCTTTAGTCAAATAAAAATTTAAAAAATATATATTGCAAGCTACAATGTGGGATGACAGACTTGACAGCCTAATGCTTTTAAAATATGAAAGTGAAATAGGGAATTTTATTAAACTAAGCGATGTTATTAACAGGTGGCTTCTTTGAAGACCACAAGAATTAATATTAAGTGAAAACTAGTTGGATTTGCCAATCCCAAAATTTTCTTCTACTCCATACATGTTAATGCCTCAAAATTTGCAATCACAGTGCCAAAATTAAATGACAATTCTTTGCCTATAATAACAAACTCTAAAGGTATAAATTTGTTGAATTGTGTGCATTTAAAAAGGAGATATAAGCATAGCATTTTTCAAACAAATCATTAAATTTTGGCACCCAGCCTCTTAGATGTCTGCAACCAAAATTCCTTACTCAAAGTGCACAAAAGCGATAGCTTTGGACGGTATAGACCCAAGCCTAATAAGGATCTATTTATGTGGAAGTGCTACTTATGTGGAATATAAAGTTTGACTAAATTCTGTGCATTAGTTTTTGAAATACAGGTATCGCAAAATCGTGAAAAAGGCTGCATAGCAGCACCACCTGCTATATGATATACATAAAAAGCTAATCTGCATCAAATTATGTCGAGGTTTAACAGAATATGACGTTTGATCAAATTCCGTGCAATAGTTTTTGAGATATAATTATCACTAAAATCATGTAACTCGTGAAAAATGCCACATAGCAGTGCCACCTGTTGGACGATTTACACCAAAAACAAATCAGCACCAATTTTTATCAGGGTACAGTCAAACCTCGTTAGCACGAACTGTTTCCGATTGCCTTTTCCAGTTGTATGTAATGTAGTTAAGTTCCGATAACACGAACTTAATACGAAGGAAAAAAGTTTCCCCTTGAGTGTTCGCGTTAACGAGGTTCGACTGTATAAGTGAATCTCTAAAGTTTTATTAAATTTCGTGCATTAGTTCTTGTATTAGAGCATCCACAAAATTTGTATCACATATAGACAGACAGATATTTTCTAAAAACAGTCGAATCGTGTTCAGGACTTACTAAAATGTATAAATCAGTCTAAAACCGGAAGTCGAATTTTTTCACGAATCCAATACTTTCTTCTTGTAAAGATAGAAGAAAGTAAAAAGCGTATTAATTTTTTTAGTAAACAAACTCATAATTAGAATTTTTATGTTTTCAGTTTCAGAATTTTTCTTTTATAAGGAATTTTTTATGCAAAAGTATCATTATAAATATTACCCACGTTGTGCATATCATTTTAGTCGAAAATTGGAGCAATTTGTTTCAAGTTGGGAAATTTTCGAATTCTCCCCCCCCGAAAAAATATCTGTGGCTACGCCCCTGATCTCAAGGCAAACAGATAACTTTAGAGAAAATTAAGGGCACACTCTAAGCCATAAGCTGATGAAGAGAAGAAAAAATAGAAGAATTAAATCAAACATATTATTCAAATTTAAATATTACCTATTACAGTATAAAATATTTCATCTGGAATCATCACGAATACGGCAACTCCGCATTACAGAAGTTTTGAAACTAGAATGCATTTAGATAAGTAATAATACTAATATATAATATCTGTCATTAAAACGGCAAAACAAAAATGCAAGGAACTTGATAATTTAAAATAATTAAAAAAAATTAAGAAAAATCAATTTAACCCTTAAAATGCTCTAATATGTATATATATTTAAATAATTGCGTATATTTTATGCAGTGTCACCATCTGTTGTAAATTACAAAAAACAATAACTCTTTTAAAATTACGATTTTGGATTTATAAATACTTAATAAATAACACTAATCACAAGAATAACAGATATAACATGAAAAATATTGAAAATGATGCTAATTTTCTAAAAAAAAAAAGTTTCAGTGAGAAACTTAAATAAGATTACAATTAATTTGAAAAATAACTTCATAATTACATTAACATATTTAAAATAGTGATACATAAAGCTAATCTTAAAAAAAAAAAAAAAAAAAAAAAAAAAAAAAAAAAAAATTAAATATATAGCACCTAGAAATACCGAAGTAAGTCACAAAATAAATATTTGGAAGAAATAATAATAAAATCCGATAACTTCACGATGTTTTGACGCCATCTTCTTACCTTCAGAGAAAGAAAAATAGCAAAATTAACACAACTTAATATTAAAAAAGACATATCTATATTAACTACTAAGTAATTCAGAAAGTTCTTTCAATTTTAAAATTGAAAAAAAAAGTTGTAAATTAGACAATTAAGTCTTTTTAATTTTCTCAATCTTTCTGTGAAATTCATTCATATATCTATGTGTGATGGCGCCATCTATCATCAATGAAAATAAAAACGAGTAAATGTACCGAAATGTCCAGATTACAAAAGTTTCTGAATTAGAGATCTCCAGATTAAAGATGTTATACTGTAGTACCGTAGACTCCCTCAAATCTGCAAATGCCTAAAATCAGCACATCATCACTGATGTAAGCAATGAGACTTCCAGTTAAGATGCAGGGTTAAAATTACAGAATTTTTTAGTTTTATATTATTCTATGTATATTTTATTTTAATATGTAATTCTCGAAAGTTTCAGTGATTCAATGAGAATGTATTTCATCTTTATTATGCATATTTAATTATACATTATAAATTATTTTCTTGACCTTTACTTTTAATAATTTAATCACTTTTAAAATTATCTTACTTTTTATCATTTTAGTTTAGGACTTTACTTAATTATATTTTAATATTATATCATATTGGTAAGCCCCTCCCCCACGGGAAGTCGCACAAGTCTCAGTACTTGCCAACCAAAATTTACTATATTGGAAGCATTCATCATAATTTTGATTGCATTATTACATTGAAATTACTGTTTAAAAAATATAAACAAAGCACTGACCAGAAATCCACAAAATTCTAAAATTCGCACAATCTCTAGTCCCAAGCTGTGTGGATTTGAGGGAGTCTACTGTATTGGTGAATATATATATGGATACATTATAACATCTATAAATCATTTTTACCAAAAATAAGTATAACCTTACAGATTCACTCTGACTTTTCATAATTTGTTTTAGGGAAAAAATAAGAGCCATATATTTATACAATAGAACATTTGCTTTCAAACTTGCCTGTTCAGTTGGTGAAGAATTCAGCTTTCAAACAAAGAGTTCACGAGAAATTTGCTTTGCATCTCAAACAGAAATTTGAGTTTTGAACAGTGGTATCATTAAATCAATCAAACGAAAAAAAATGCAGCTAAAGCATCAAATTGATTTCTTTCACTTGCAAAGTGCATATGAGATACTGTGATCTCCAAAATAATGAAATTCCTTTATTTTTGCATTCCCGAAGAGTTAACCCTTTGAGGGGCAAGCAATTGCCTTTGTGTTATGCTGAATTCCCACTGGAAATTTAGAAAAATTTTATTTCGAAAAAAGAAAAAGCAATCCCCCCCCCCCCTCCACAAAGTTCTAAAAGTAAAAGTTAATTAAATTTTTCTGGTACAAATCTTAATTAAACTTAGATGCATCTCTCAAGGGGTTAAGCAGCTGAATCTACTGATTTTTCTTTCTTTTCCCTGTTTACATGAGCATATGCATTTCAAAAGACATATACTTATGGTATAGTATTCTCAGTTCTACAAAATATTAATACATTTCGAGATTAAAAAATGTAAGCTAATGCAGCTGTCTTACCAATCTAGAAAAAAAAAATGTAACGCTCTCCCCTTTTCCCTCAGTTTAACATCATCAAATGCTACTCCAATAAACAGTGGTGCCAACTTATACGGGCCCACCCAATAATTTGCTCTTAGCCAACCCGATTTCCATTATTCTATTTTGATACTTTTTGTTTACTTTTCTATTTTGTTTTGTTTTTCTATCGCTGAAAGAAAAAATTCTTCCATTGGAAATCATTTTATTTGAAAACACAGTAAGGATAGCAGTAACAGGCACACAGGACCCTAACCCAATCCCTTTAACCTAACCCAAATAATCCAGTCTAACAGTCTACCCTATAAATCCAGTTACTGTCTCTAAATGATAGATATGGTCAGGGATGTAGTGGAGGGTATACGGGGGTATACGCCGTATACCCTCTGGATTTTTTTAAGGAACACCGTATACCCTCTGTTGTTCAAGAAAGCTATAGTATATACACTCTAGGGTATACGCTCTGCCTCGAGCGTATACCCTCTGCTTAGAGCGTATACCCTCTGTTTTTTTTACGACTACACCACTGGATATGGTGATGAATGGTTACAATGTATAGATGTATTTCGCAAAGAAACTGACTGTGAATACATTCAGACTCATCCTTTTTATTTGTTAGTCTAACTTTATAGTCTAAATTAGCAAATAAATGCATGCAAAAGAACTAGTGGAAGGCTGTTTTCAAATAGAGATTGGCTAATTTCTGACCCATTTGCGAATTCATTTTTCATCCTAAATGGACGAAAATTCAGGTGTTCAGGAAACAATAAAGGAAATGGTTTTTCATTTTTTTTGAAAATAGGAGATTAAACAATTTTTCTTAACACGTTGTCAAAGGTTTTTAAACTGATTTTTGATGTGAGTTTTTTTTTTCAGTCCTTTGAGTTTTAATTTGTAGTCATATTCATAGTATAATACTAAATATTACAGTCCATAAAATGAAGACCTGATGTTGGAATATAATTTAATAAAATCACAACTTTATATTCTATTTTAAAAAGTTTTAACTTCACTGTCATAACTTTCCCATCCATCTCCTTATCTTCAAAGAAAACAAAATGCGCATTGGAGATGCACCAAATATTCGGTATTCAGCCTATTCGGCCACGTTACTGAATATCACACTATTTGGTCTGCCGAATATTCGGCCATACCGAATACTTAGAAAAACCCTTTTAAAACACATTTTCAAAAACTTTTCACAACTTCTACTTTTAACTGTCAATTTATAAAGATATTCAGAAAAATTAGAAATGGAGTCATATTTAAATACAAGAGTATGTTTTTGTGTCATTTATTTTTTGTTTGTAAAGTATCACTTAAGCAAATTAATCATTAATAATGATTTTTATAGGAATCAATGATGTACAAATTAAGCTATCTTCAGCTATATTATCCATCATGGATAAAATGCTGAACTCATACAAAATTTCATTTGTGGTTTTTTTAACCGAACCTTCTTTTTATTCATAGTTCAAAAGTTCTAGAATAATTTTATTGTGGGTTTCTCATCATCAGGTAACTGCAAATTGATAAAATCCACCTCAGAGTCATTACTAAATGTAATTTATAACTTAATAAAAGATATTTCATATTTGAAAAATACCAATTAATAGCTTACTTAACCTGTGAGAAGTCATGTCAAATATTGTACATGATTGGCGTGCTGGGTATGCCATACCTGATGGGTGTTTTAACCTTTAAATGTCATGAAATGCAAGTTACTTATTTTCTATGACAAAGAAATAAAATTTGGTATTATTTGGTTATCCCGTTGACCAAAAATCTATCATCAAGCTATAAAATGACAATAATGGTTGATCTTGAATGTCACATTCACTTGACTTGACTTTAAGCAAGTTACACATGTTTGCGTCATCAAGTGATTTTTATTTTGACGTTTTATTTGTATTTTTATTAATGTTATACTAATTTATTTGTTCTTTCGTTATTTAAAATAAAATTTATGTCAATTTGCATAATTTGGTGGATGGTTTGGCAATTTACATAATTTGGCGAAATTGGTCGACGGGATAGCTAAGTAGTACCCAAAATTTTGTTGAAAATACTCAATCCATAAAAATTGACAAGTACACACTTTTCTATTACAATAAAAGTTACATTTTTATATAAAATTACATTTTATATTTTGCATTTACATTTTTATGGCACTTTCCTTACAAAATAGACTGACATGATCCATACATATGTACTCATCATATTTTTCACATGTGTATTTACTTTTTCTGCTCTTGTTCTTTATTATAGCTGAAACATTTTGCAATCTTAACTTTAAACTGAACATTAAAATCAAAATGTGAAAATAAACTGACTTAAGAAGTCGTACTGGAATCATACACCTAATGAATAGAATTGCAAAAAAAAAAAAACATTTTTGAAATTTCCCTAACAACTTTTCCTTTTAAGAGGTTGATCTCTAATATAGAGGTTTGACTCATTTTCTGAAAAATCGGTGTGAGATAAGAAAGGATGAATGCAGCTTCGGGTATAACATACCTTGCACACATGCTCCCGCATTAAGAAAATTACAGTTTTTTTGAGGTTACAATTATATATTAATAATGAAAAGATTCATATTCAATAAGTAGTAAATCACAATGTTTGTTGTGGTTTGTAATAAAAATATTTTGCACACCAGGGTTGAAATAAATGCATTAGCATACATTTTGGCATGCTGTTGCATGACAGAAAAGTACTAACTAATATAATTGTTATGCAAGGTTTAACACAACGTTCCATTTATGATATCTTACATAAAATCCATAGTGAAATAAGGAAAAAAATTTAGGTATATATAAATGATTTAAAAGAAGTGAATGTAATCATAAAAATAGTCCTATCAACATATATCAATGTAGTACAACATACATAAATTTAAATTACACCAAAAGAAACTGCACAATGAACATAAATAATTTACATTTTAAGGAGGCAATTATAAATAAATGGAGTAAATGTTATATTTATGTATTGAAGCTATTGCTAAAATATATATAAATTACCAAAAAAAAAGAATTATTTGCATACAGAGTTGACATTTTTAAATTACTGCCCAAATGATATTATAATATACAAATGCTGCATTAAAACAGTAATAAAAAAAAATAAACAGATGCACATTAAAATCAAACCTTTTAAGAAGTTATGGGACTAATGACCTATTTGCCCGGAAAATGGCTGTCATTTTCCTTGCCGTTTTTCTCCTGATGGACTTCTGAAGATTGTAGTGTTCTGGCAACACTAGATTTTTCTATGTCACCAATTCCACGATTTTGCAGGAAATGTCACTTCGTTATTAAAGCTTTCCTGGTACAGATGTCATATTCGCCCCATATTGGCGCGATTTTTTTCTGTCGCCATTATCCTATAGGCAACGGGTACTTAACTTGCGCTAAAGGGCTTGATGTGGTAACCCGGATTATGTTGTTTATGCTGTTGATGTTTTCGCCAAATTGGCAACCGAAAAAAATCGCGCCAATATGGGGCGAATATGACATCTGTTCCGCTTTCCTTGTGCGGGCGTGAAGTTGTTTGCTCGGAAATTCTGATCTATACATGTTTATCAGGTTGTAATTTTTCAAACTGTTTTTTCTTTGATTCGATTGTTGATTATGGCTCCTGCTGTTAGTGATGTTGTTGAGAAATATCAGGGAATTTTGAAGTCAAAAGGTCAGGGAATGTTTAGGGTGTCGTGTAATAGGCCTATTTTAGGTAAAGACGGTATGGCGACTAGGTATTTTTGCACAGAGCTTTTTAGGGATATAGATTTGTTTTTTGAATTTTTGAGGGAAGTAGGTTTAATTAAATCGAGGATGGTTTATCCTGATTGTGGTACTCAAATGAAGTGTCGTAAAAATAAAAGAGTCTGATGTTTTTTCTTGGGTTTGTTGTAAGATGATGTTGGATGAGGATGGAAAGAAAAAGGAGTGTGGCCCAGTAGCAGAAAATTCTCCAAGTGTCTGCAACAGATACTTCAGGAGCAGAAAATAATCTGCAGGTAAAATATTTTACAATAGAAGCACTAATCAAACGACCACTTACTTTTGATGTTATTATGCATTTTATTAATTTTACTAATAATAATATTAAGTTTTTCTATTAAATAATAAAGAGCCAAATATAATATAAAGCGAAATAAAGGTTCAATAGAAAAATAATCCGCAAACAAGAAAAGAAAATCTGCGACACCCGTCTCCCATCTCGAACTTTCTGCTACCGGGGAGTGTGGTAAGGAAATTGTCGATTAGATTTGGTGCTAGCAATTTGACTTTAGACGAGGTTTCTTTGTTAACATTTGCTATTGGAGTTAAGACATCTCATATTAAAGATCAGTGGGGTTTTAGTATTAATACGATGGCAGGTTGGAGGCAGTTTGTTAATGAACAGGTATCGGAGTTTATTGAGTCTAAGTCTGAGAAAATTGGAGGTGTCGGTGAAACAGTTGATGTTGATGAATCCAAGTTTCGTAAGCGGAAGCATAATAGACGGCATAAGGTTGAAGGGCAGTGGGTTTTTGGTGTTGTTGTAAGAGGTTCTGGTTACATGTTTCTGGTTGCTGTCTACAACAGAACTGCTGACACTTTAAGGGAGTGTGCTGAACAGTGGATTGAGAAAGGTACAATGACTTATAGCGATTGTTGGTTAGGCATACTACCGACAATTTAGGAGCGTATAGTTACAATTTATTGCAAGTTAATCACAGCTTACATTTTGTTGATCCGGTCACTTGGTTGCCATAGAAACATGATAGTAAGCATGTGGCGGCATATTAAGGCAACATTGCCGACGCACAATCGTAAAACTGACTATTGTTATTACAGTAGACTCCCTCAAATCCGCATAGCTTGGGACCAGAGGTTGTGCGGATTTTAGAATTTTGTGGATTTCTGGTCATTGATTTGTTTACATTTTGGAAATATTAATTTGATTGGTAGTTAAGGAAGGGAAAGTATAATGAATGCTTACAATAAAGTGAAACAGTAAAATAAGTAAAATATTAAAATAATTTATTAGTTTAAACATAAGTAATTATTAAAATAATTAAATTGTTACCGACGAAATCAATTCCAAAAGTCCTATGCTGCCATCTATTGGTAAAGCGATCGTACGATCTTACGTCATAATATAGATATGCTAATTAATATCAAAATCAAAAGTAATGTAAATTTATTTAGTAATAAATCAGCTGTAATAATCAAAAGAGAATGATTAACAAAAAATTTAGTAAAAAAAAACATTGCGGTAGTCACTGATTTCGGCGCCATCTTGAGTTTTGTATCTGCAACTTAACTGTAAATTCCATTGTTTACATCTGAAAAAATAAGCGGATTTTAGGGTCGCGGATTTAAGGGAGTCTACTGTATCTGGCAATGTTCCTGTTTGATAGAGCATGTCAGGACAAAAAATTCATGTGTTTAATCAATTTTTGGAAATTATAAGGGGAATTCAGTGGGAGGATTTTAAAAGAGAAAAGAAAAAATGTTTATTTTGTGCTTTCTCTTTGGTTGTGTGAAAATTTGTTTTTTTTTTGTGTGTATATTGTTAAAATTTTGTGTTAGGGCTAGCACGGGGAAGCATTTGATTTTGGGTAATCGCCTGGAGATGGCTGCCATATTTATTTAATCTCTGTATCTGTATATTTTGATAATTAAATTTCATTTTTTTTTTTTGGCTGTAATAATAATAAAAATTTGGGTGTAAAAATAATATTTGATTTACTCAACTCTTTTAAAATTAATGTATTTACCATTTACTCATATCGAATCCCCCCCCCCCCCTCTTCCAATTTTTATTATTATAATTAACGATTCCAGTGCTGATTTCTGTTTAATTTCCATTGTTTTTTTATATAGTTTTAAAATTGAACATTTGGTTTACTATACTGCTTTAAAATGTATGTATTTACCATTCGTTTAATAGGAATCCCTCCCCCCCCCCCCTCCTTTTTATTATGTATTATTTTTTTTTTCTTTTTGTACTAATACCATTTGAAGTAATGATTTCTGTTAAAATTTATTTATTATTATTATTTTGCTTTTCTTTAAGTGTTTAATCTCTTAATTTTCAAAGTTTTTAAAGCCTAAAGTCGCTATAAATGACCATTTGGCAACAATTGCTACTTGGCGAAAACGGGTTTTTCGCGCCAAGAAAAAAACCAAGATCAGGTATTTGGCATTTGTTCTGAAGTTACCTTTTATGGAAATGCTGTTTAAAATGATGATGTTAATTCAACTACATACTACTAGCAACTTTCTTTTATTATTAATATTGCTCTATTTATTAAAATCTGAAAGAGAAATAAGGTAAATCAAGCGTACATTCCTAATGCTAGTCTAATAGGCATACACTGTAAATAGCGAATTATTATTATTATTATTATTCACGCTAAAATTCTGTCTCTCAATTGTGATAATTAAACAATAAATAACGTCACGCCGATTCTTCCCATTTTCTATTCTGTCTAGATTTCGAACTAATATAAGAGCATTAATAAAATATTTAGATTGATTAATAGATCATTTAACTTACCAGTCTACTACGCAACTTTCAAGGGATTACGAGAAAACAGGGGAAAGTATTCAGCGATGCGATTCATCAATCAACTTTACAGAATTGTAATTGCAGACGTCATCATCTAAGAGGGATAAACTAATCGAATAATAAAAACTGACGGAATCGATTTTCATCAAAAATATTCAGTAATATTTACTGAAAGAATCGATTTTCATCGAAAATCACCAATCAAAATGCTAGAAAGAATAGATTTCTGAGAATCTTTCGTTGTGCGTTTTAATGTCGTTTGTTTATGCTTTAAAGATCACGATGTTTTAAAATGGAAAACAAAAAAGGATCACGCTCCGAGAATTTTTCCGCAGATGAGATTGAAATCTTAATCAATGAAATGGAAAAGTACCACGAACTTGTGTCTGGGCAATTTTCGGCGCGATTTCCTACCAAAAAGGAGCTTACAGAACAGTGGAAGGATGTGGCGCAAAAATTAAGTGCATCAAACTTTGGAATTCTTCGAACGCATGTTCAAGTTCGTAACAAATGGAATGACCTAAAATATCGGGTGAAGAAGAAGGCCCATAAATATACAGAACACATATGCAAGACAGGTGGTGGAGAAGGAAAACCTGTGCCTTACACCGACACAGATTTAAGAATTATTGAGCTAATTGAAAAAAGATGCATCGAAGGGATCACTGATGACTCGTGCGGTACGTCTACATTGGTAAGTAGCTTCAATTTTTTAATTAGGGGAAAGTACGCAGTGTATGATAATCTAAGCTGTATTTGCAATTCAACATTTAATGGTAACTCTGCCCTTCAACTTAGGAAAATAAGAATTGCTGGAATATATTCCTTAGATCGTTTTCTTTTGTAAACTGTACTTGTTAAAGAATATAAAATGTTTTTGTAAAAAAAAATCACAATTTAAAATGTCACATCATACCCAGTTTTTGATAATCTGTATCCAGTGTTTGATATGCTGTATCCAGTGTTTGTTAGGCATTTTAATATCTGTTAATTATCAGATTTTCTTTCAAAATAACCATTTTAAAAGTAAATAACCAGTATATTTCGGTTACACAGTTAAATGGAACTTCAAGAGAAGATTATTTAAAAAAATATTTCTGTTTATTAACTATTCAAACAATTATACACATAAGCCTATACATACTGATAGATAGTGTTGTATACTTTAATCTTATGGCTGCACAAAATTATAATATAAGTGTAAAATCAATGTAATATGATAAAAAGTAAAGAACTAATACAAATATTTTAATGAAAAGTCAGATATTTTCTGATCATTTTCGATACCAAATTAATCTGTGTTAGGCTCAGAGTCGATATCAGTTGCACAAATGTGGCAGATAAACTGGAGCTCATCTTCATCAGTCCTAAATGCTTCCAAATGTGTTTTTGGAATGCATTTGTAGTAAAATGTACTTTACAATCATCACACTCTATCGAATGTCTCTGAAGGTTTAAAATCAATTCAGAAGAATAACTCTTGCAGCAGATACAGATCCACTCTCCTTCATCGTTAAACATAAGTTTCTTCTTATAGTTGTTTTTTCTGTGTATAACGGAAACTTGACTGAAATGGAAAATTTTGTGGTCTCTTCAAAATAGCGCACTTTCTAAGATGAAAACCTGCCTAAATCAGAATATTTCCGCCTCCTTTTGAATTTAATCTTGGCATGTTTCCTTACATTTTGCTAAACTTTCGTAATTAAACTTCTAATGCTACAATGACATATTTTCTAAAAATTTCGGGGTGGCTGCAGCGCCATCAGCCCACCAATTGGATACACCACTGAGTTCAGCAGTGTATGACATAAACCAGAGGTGTTTGCAGCTCAGCTTAAAAGAATCCTGAATTTATATCAAAATTACAAAACAAAAGGCCTGGAGGTACAGTTAACATTTTTATGATTTTTTTTTCATTGTAAGCAATAAAATATATAACTAAGACATTTTTTAAATACTGAAAATATTTTATAAATAGATACTCTATATAGTTTCTAAATTTTCATTACCCAACAATAATTATCTAATAACAATAATTGAAAAATAGTTCCAAAAATTCTTGAAATCAGAAAATTTCCTATGAGCAAACAGCCCTGGCAGGCCTATCAAGAAACATAAAATTATGTTATTCTGTCTTAATATATCAGCTACAAAATTCTTTTGTTTTAATCGTAAAAGTAAAGGTCTCAATAACTGGAAAATTAAAAAACCATTGGTTCAAATATATTATCAAACACTAGTTAAATTGGAAGTTTTCTAATCAGTATTTGAATGTGCCCTCTCTACTTTCAGGTTAGGGTTAGAAAGCAGAAACTTGGGCCATAAGAAAAAAGAATTAAAGCTCTACACAATAGTATGTCACATTATTGCCCAGTGATTAAAATGTCAGGGATAAAAATAGATATAACAAAACTTACCTCTCAGATTTCTTATAAGAACTGACTGCGGTGACTGCAAAACGCCAGACTAACTTTTCAGCAATTTAATTCCAAAACAATTTCTTAAAGAAGAAGAACAAGACTTACAAGGAGAAGGCCAACCTTGTTAATCACAGATTTTGATTATTTTAATATATGTTGTAGGGTAGAGACCCCTTAGTCTCAGGTTCAACGGATTTTATCCAACGCTCCTTAGTTCTTGAGAAAACGGGGGGGTCTAATAACCGTACAAAACATAAATACTTACTTTGTAGCAAAAAGGATAGGTTGGTCGTAGCTCAGTTGGTACGGCGTTTGCAGGTTGATCTGCGGACCCGGGTTCGGAGCCCGAACGCGCTACATTTGTTTTTCTCATTTTTTGTTTTATAAATGTACTTGTAATTATAATTTAATAATTTTAATTAAAAATTTTAATATCATACATTAATTATAATGTTAACAAATTTAAATTTAATATTTTTTATTTTTAATCTATTAATTTCTCATGCTTTAAAGAGGTTTAAAAAGAAATGGGATCTATTATTGAATGATAAAATTTCCAAAATCCTGACAAAACCTGTTGTGTCGCCATCTAGTTATGATAAAATAAAAGAATATTCAAATAAAATAAAAATAAAAGCAGAAAGAAAATAAAGGGGAAAACAAAATAATTGAAAGTGCAAGCATACGTATTACAAATTTAAAAATCTTTAATATGCAAAAAATCGGTTGTAATTTAATTCTGATGCTAATTTTTAATATAACTATGCTTGTTACTTTAAAAACAGAATAATAATATTATCGCATTGACTTCCTTTGTTAAAGCAATGCGTAAATGATGTTTCTTTAAAATCACGAATTGATACTATTGCTCAATATAATTGCATCGATAAAGAATATATGAAATACATTTTAAAAGTGATTTTTAAAAAAATAACTGTTTTATGATGTTTTATACAAATATTTAGTTAAAAGTAAACAATTAAATAGGTTAAAATTATAATTGATATACAATGTTATAAATTTTAATTGACTATGAGATTATTAAGTTATACTTACAAGTATATTTATAAAACAAAAAATGAGAAAAACAAATGTATCACGTTCAGGTTTTGAACCCGGGCCCGCAGATCAGCCGGGAAATGCCATACCAACTGAGCTACGACCCACCTATCATTTTGGTTGCAAAGTAAGTATTTAAGTTGTGTACTACTATTAGACCCTGCGGCTTCTCAAGAACTAAGGAGCGTTGGATAAAATCCTTTGAACATGACACTAAGGGGTCTCTACCCTACAACATATATTAAAATAATCAAAATCTGTGATTAACAAGATTTGGCCCTCTCCTTGTTAGTTGTAAATGAAGATAAAGGCATGAACTATCACAGGGAATGAAGAATATTTGACTGCATGGTCTGTAAGCCTTATAATAAGTAATTTTGATGAAAATGATCAAACACTGGTTACTTTCCCCTATATAAAAAATAAATTGTAACTTTAGCAATAGTACATTTTCTTATTTTTATTCTTTCTTTTCAGACTCTAAAAAATCTGAAGAAAGCAAATTGTAAGTAAATTATCAACTTGTATATATTTTTTCAATGGATTTCCTTTAAAAGTTGTTCATTGGTTTTATATAATTTTTTCTTATACTTACCAGGGGGCTCTGCCCCCCTGCTCACTAACCCCCCCCCCCCCACGTAATCGCTTCATGATTCCC
The DNA here is from genome assembly GCA_963932465.1 of Maratus speciosus. Classification (NCBI taxonomy): domain Eukaryota; kingdom Metazoa; phylum Arthropoda; class Arachnida; order Araneae; family Salticidae; genus Maratus; species Maratus speciosus. Next base: position 54,661,523 of record OZ010799.1, on the reverse strand, counting down.
CTCTGTATCATGAAGCAAATCCCTATTTTCTAGCCAACCCTAGTTGTAATTGTCTCGCTCTTCCATTCTGGGTCGCTTTGCAATATACCTTATTTTCTGTGCATTCAATTTTTAGATTCCACTTGGTTAAAATGCGCTCCTCCCCAACCCGTTCCTTATCTCCAAGAACATAATCATTAGAGCTTGCAGTTTCATAATTATAAGAATTATTAAATATAAAATTATATATATATATATATTACGAATATTGTAAATAGTGTTTGTACTTAAAAGTAATGTAAATAGTTCAATTAAGTTCTATTCATAAGCTAAATATTAGTTTTTGCTGCATTGAAATACAGTAGACTCCCTCAAATCCGCACAGCTTGGGACCAGAGGTTGTGCGGATTTTAGAATTTTGCAGATTCCTGGTCATTGATTTGTTTACATTTTTGAAACATTAATTTGATTGGTAGATAAGCAAGGGAAATTATAATGAATGCTTACAATAAAGTGAAGCATTAAAATAAGTAAAATATTAAAATTATTTATTAGTTTAAACATAAGTAATTTTAAAAATAATTATGTAAAATAAAAATTTAGAAAAATATTGAATTATTATGGATGAAATCAATTCAATTCGATTCCAAATGTTCTATGCTGCCATCTAGTGGTAACGCCATCATAAGATCGATACGTCTTCATATAGATATGCTAATTTATTTAAAAATCAAAAGTAATGTAAATTTATTTAGTAATAAATCCGATGTAATAACCAAAAGAGAATGATTAACAAAAAATTTAGTAAAAAAAACATTGCGGTAGTCGCTGATTTCGATGCCACCTTGAATTTTGTTCCTGCAAGTTAACTGTAAATTTCATTGTTTACATCTGAAAAAATACGTGGATTTTAGGCGTTTGCAGATTTTAGAGTCGCAGATTTAAGGGAGTCTACTGTATCTCAATTTGTTGATTCTCTGCAAGCAAGTAAATCCTATTGGATTTCAATGTGGAGTCTATGGAAATTGGCGAAATACTGCAAATAGCGCCAAGTTGGTGCCAAACTTGGTGACGTTTAGCGACAGACCCGCCCCCCTGGTAACTGCCATTATTTCATCAGAAAGCTCTGACCAATCAGATGCATTTTGCGGCATCTATGCAGATTTCCATTGGTCCATTTTCAAATCGTTACTTTTTTTTATATATAGAAGGAAACATGACAAATATTTTATCAGAGAAAAAGTATTTTTGTTTTAATGTTTTGTGCAAATAGTTTAAAATAATTTTGAATTACCACAGGTCTTAAAATATTATCCAAGCAAAAATTGTGGCCTCTGATACTTTCACAAAATTCCTCTTACTAAAAGAGAATCCTTTGCAAAATTTTGTTCCATAAAAACAAATTTATACCTTTTATTTTATAAATTTGTATTCCATTCCATAAAAGTTATTTTTCAATAATTAATTTTAATTTGTCAGGCTTTAAAATGCGCCATTTACAAATAACTTCACAGGAAAGGAAAACTTTAGCAGTGGTCTAGCATTAATAGATGCATCAAGAAGCATCGCTATGAGGGGGGGGGGGGAGCCTCCCCCTCCAATCTATGTGAACTTGATAAATTTGAGCTTAGAGTTGGGAAATTATAGATTTTTTGTAAGACTTTTTCTTTGTTTTTTTTTTAAATAATAGTAAAAAAACTGAAATTTTTATTGTTTTCTAACTGCCTTTCTGAGTTCTGTAATAGTAAACAAATTAAATTATTAAAAGAAGTGCAAAAAGCAGCCAGACTCAGTTTGTCATTGTGTTTTCTGTGCTATGAAAAATATCATCATATCCAGACCTGAATTTCCTTACTGTTGTCTGTCAACAGTGTATCTGATCTATTCCTTTTATTTCTGCTACATCTTTGTTCCTTTTTCAAAATAACATGACGGTATTTTCATATGAAGTGTGATTATGACTCGTACATAATAGAAGACAAAAAATTTGCAAAGCTTAAACTAATGCTGGTTTTCTTAAAATATATGCAATTTTTCTAGGTTTAAATCTTACATTTACTGTATTGTTTGAAATAGCTTCCTTAAATATTCATTTAGCAATTGGTTATCTTATTATTTTTATGCTCAATGATTCCAAGATAGGAAAATAGAAATTAATCTAGTTTTGATTTTAATTATTTAAATGAAAGCGGTGTACTTAAACTTTCATTAAACAAACCAATAATTATAATTTTTATGTTTTTAGTTTTAGTATTTTTCTTTGGAAAGGATTTTTTACGTATAAGTATCATTATCATAAACACACATTGACCATATCATTTCAATTGGAAAATAAAGCAATTTGTTTCAAGTTGGGAAATTTTTTAATTCTCCCCCCGCCCCGAAAAAATATTTGTAGCTACGCCCCCTGGCTTCATTTGTATAAGAATAACCAGATTTCATCTATCATTAGAAAAAAATATTTCTCACAAAAATAACTTTTCTTCTTCTCCCAAAAATGAAGACCTAAGGAATAAAAACTTGCAACAACTGCTTTATGTCACTCAGTTTGTACATTTTGGAAAAAAAATATTCTCAAAAATCAAGTTTTATATAGTATATGACTAATAGATTTCTGAATTTTTATAATAAGATCACATATAAATTTATTATTTGATTTTTAATTTTTTAATTCATAACAATTTAAAAAATTTTTACAGAAAAAAAAATTACCGTTTAAAACGTTTAAGAATTACAGTCGAACCTCTATTTAACGAAGTCGCTAAATCCCGGAAAAAAGTTCGTTAAATAGAGATTCACCTTTTAAAATACTTTAAACTACATAAAACAGATTTTAAATTCATAAACACTAAATATTTTTACAAAAATTAATTAATCACTTTTTTTAATAAATTATATTGATTTGTTTTATTTATTTTACCCACCAATATCCATCATCAATTCATTTTTTCTATGTGTTGAAATCTGCAAGGAAAACAAAACATTGTCCGGGAAACACTGTATTTTCTGTTTAAAGTAAACAGTTATGTATTAAATTTAACAAATTTTAATGACATTGTATTTATTATTATTATAACAAATAATTTTTACCATACATTAACATATGCGTCCTTAAATTTAATTTTTGAAAAACTCTTTTAGTTTTGCCTGAGTTTTTTATTTAAAAAAGTGCTTTCTCTCATAATACGTCTCACATCTTTCCAATGCACCAAAAACCTTTTCATGCATATTTTCTTCTAACTATAATTTGCGTCGGATTGTTTCAAATGATTTTAGAATTTCATCATACGAAGTTTTGTTAATTCCTGCATAATGATCATTTCCATCATCATCATATTTGTCTTCATCGCAATTCATTGCTGTATCGTTTTTATTTTTCCCACTGTCGAAAATATCCAATTCTGATAGTGTTTCCGAGGTCTCAATTTCAGAATTAAGTGAAATACAATCATCAATCAGCACATCATGGTTAATTTCTTCTTTTTTTCTCATCTTCATATTTTTTAAAAGTTACTCTAAGGGATTATTATCTTCGTCCTCCGTACTTACTGAATTCTCACTGCTGACAAAGAAGGTGCCTTGTAAAACCAGTTCAAGGCCAATGAACATCATAAAATGTGTTTAAAGAAAGAATAAGTTTGAAATGTCCAGAAATATTTTGAGAAATGGGGAGGAAAAAAATTTAGATCACAAGAAAAAGTTCGTTAAATAGAGAATGCACTTCGCTATTTAGAGGTTATTTTATGAAGAAATTCGCAAAATGTTCTTGGTTCCAAGGAAAAGTTTGCAAAATAGAGAAATTCGCAAAATAGAGGTTCGACTGTATTTTCAAATTTATGCATTGTGTTCAGTGGTGTATTGAAAATTATTAAAGTATTTGTATTATTGTTTACAGTGACACATTTACCAATCAAGGATGAAGTGGATGATATCATCAGTGAAAATAATGCAGATGATAGTGATTTCAGTATGTATTTATTCATAAAGATTATGAACTGTTTATGTTTTGCTGAATTTATTTACTCTTGTAGTATCAGGGGCATTATATATAAGAATAACTAGATTTCATCTATCATTAGAAAAAAATATTTCTCACAAAAATAACTTTTCTTCTTCTCCCAAAAATGAAGACCTAAGGAATAAAAACTTGCAACCACTCCTTTATGTCACTCAGTTTGTACATTTTGGAAAAAAATATTGTGAAAAATCAAATTTTATATAATATTTGACTAATAGATTTCTGAATTTTTATAATAAGATCACATATAAATTTATTATTTGATTTTTATTTTTGTGTTTCATAATAATTTGCAATTTTTTATGAATAAAAAAAAAGTAACGTTTAAAACTTTTAAGAATTATTTTCAAATTGTGTTCTGTAGTGTATTGAAAATTATTAAAGTATTTATATTATTGTTTACAGTGACACATTTACCAATCAAGGATGAAGTGGATGATATCATCAGTGAAAATAATGCAGATGATAGTGATTTCAGTATGTATTTATTCATAAAAACTATGAACTGTTTATGTTTTGCTGAATTTATTTACTTTTGTAGTATCAGGGGTCGATCCAGAAAAAATTTGGAGGGCCTTTTTACAAAAATCCATTTAATAAAATAGGCCTCTTCACTAGGGCTGGATTATTTATCAATATATCATCAAATATTGATATTTTTAAATTATTGCAATAACAATATCCGAGTTCTGACTCTGAGAATATATCCTAATACCAATACCTAAGCTTTTACTGCAACCCATATATCCCAAGAACATTTTTTTACCAACTGCAACTTCAAACACCGAAAAAAAAGTGCCGAATATTCAGAACCATTAAAGCAAAATATCCCCTACTTTCAATCATTTCTTTAGCGCCATCCATTCCTTGCTTCTTTCAAAGTACAGTATCCTCCTACAGTGATTATCTGTCTTTTGTTAATGCTAACTATTCCAATATATCCCAATACATTGTCTATGTTCTTCTGTTTCAACCTCAAATTTCATTCTCCGTTCAACTGAATAATCAATATTGATATCACCCACGTTTTAATTCTGCTGCTGCTATTGGTCTAGACATATCAACGCATATTTAGATACGTCTTGGCATATGGCATTAATATGTTTCAATAGCAAACATGAGCAAATAAAATATGTGTTGATTATTCTGGACTCTGTAGTAACACTTGTTATACCTTAGCAGCTGAAAAGCTTGGCTGCAGAACAGCCAATCAGAGTCTGCTAATGGTAAAGTTTTTCTTTCTGCTTTTTTTTCAGTACATTGGCGAAGCTTCTCAGTTCATTCATTGGTTACTTTTAAGCTGAGCTTCCTAGCTAGAAACATCTATGCTACGCTCAATGATCATTTGTTTTATCTTTTCGTTTTCTGTAGTATTATCGGTAAAATAAAGGTTTCCAGGGTGAATTTATTATATCCTGTCTCGAAATTTTAGTTTAAATTGAATATTTATATATAAATTTATTATTATTAATATTATAAATTTATTATTATATTTATTTAGTTACATATATAAAAAAATAATAATAATTAGTATAAAACTATTTTCAATTGTGATTTGAAAGACTCATATTTCAAAAAAAGGTTTCAATGTTCCGTTTATATACTGAAATATATAAATACTGCGAAATTTGATTTATTTTTATTTACACCCCCCCCCCCCCGATATGCTATTACTTTCGGGCAATAATTAAAGTGGTGTTCCTAAAAAGTAATATGTTACATTAGCCAACATAAACCGAGGCATATGTTTCAATGTATGGTTAAGGGGACAGTTTATCTTTTCAACAACTTTGTTTATTTTTTAAAATATTATTCAAATGGTGAACTCACTGCATTTCAATGTTCAAATAACAGTGAATTTTGAAAAAAAAAATGTAACTACATATTTAATTAAAAATTTAAAAAATTAAAAAATGCATTTTTTAAAATCGCACTACTTTTTAAATATTGATATTTTTGCCCATTGTTTTATTTTAAGATTTTCAAATCTGTATTACATAAGATGCGCATGGATTTTTAGATACATCTAATATTACGTTTAATTTAATTTTTTTACTGATATACGTCTATATGTATTTAGTGAAAAATGATGAAATCTAACACATCTTCATTATACTTTTATTAAAAGAAAAGTAACAAAAAAAAAAACTGTAGGCTAATTCTTTGCATAGCTTTATCATATAAGAATAAGTAATAAGAATATGTAAGAATATACACAAACAAAATTTAAATGTCCAACTCAAATGCAAAAAATGCCTTAGCATTTTTAAAACTGGAAAGTGACAAAAATATGAACATGGAGAAAAAGCCATTTAAAGTTTTAATTTGAATGAGTAATTGCGCTGGGTGTATTAACAAAATTTACAATATCTTGCGATATTGCTGTGTGGGTAAAAATGAGGTGTCAAAATATTCACAATTAAATAATCATTCATTTATTGTTTTAAAAAAGAAAATCGACTTTTTGACCAGTTTTGCAGTAAACTGTCCCCTTAAATGCTGATAATCTCTACTGCAATTTTTTTTTATTCTAAGCATCGCACATTTTCAATTTTTACACCTTTGTATAGGGGAGGGGGTACTTTTAACTGCAATTTGTTTGAAAACTGCATCTCAATTTATCTTTGAGATATTAAATTTTTTATAATTTTTAATACCATTTCTGTAATGGTGGCAACTGAAGTACTGCATTTCTGTAGAAAGAAAAGGGAAAATAGTAGATTACTATATCTTTTTGTTGCCATTTTCTCAAACTAACCGAAAAAAATTGAAATTAAAATACGTGCTGCTTAAAGAATGAAAATGAATTATTTCTGACAAAACATAGAGCTGTTATAAATTATATATAAGTATCCATATTAATGTTACAAACAAATGAAGGTATGTGAATCATTAGATAGCCGATTTTTTCTGCTGAGTTTACAACATCACTTTTTGCTGGATTTGTGTAATATTCTGCGATAGTGACGTCCTGTGTGTACTTTTCTATAGATGTTGTTTATGACTGGATTGTAAATGTGGAATTCTTCAGCAAATGCAAATAACGACATTTTAGATAAAATAAAAGCGTGCATTTTGTCTTAAAATGGAAATAAGTATTGTAGAAGTGCATCATTTTCACTCCAGTAGCTTTAAAATTCTTCACATGTGGAAGGGCTTCACTTTTGAAAATAACGCAATTGGAATCACACATTGATAAAGCACTAAGTTTTATAAAAACTTAGAGTGTCTTTATAGAACAGCAGGGACCTTTGCGTTAAAATAATATTTGATTGAGAATTAGACTAACCAATGTAAGATGCATTTTTTTGTAACTAATTTTGTAGGTTTGCTATAAATTAATATAACAGTTCCTTCTTAAACATCTTATTTCGTCGAAATTCGATGGGTTCTGCCTCATAATAGTAATAATAATAATTTTTTCCTCTCAGGGGGTGGGGGGTGGGGGGGCACACTAAGTTCTGAAAAACAGAATTCCTGCTTCTTTATCCATTTATATTAAAAATGCATTGAGAAATTAGAAAGAGATTGAGAAATAACATTTATGCCATCCAATTAATGTAATCTAATGTAATGTAAGCCATCTAATTATATGTATATTAGCATGGCATGTGACATTAAATCTATTTCAGTTTTTGCCTTTGCTTTTCACTTATTTTAATAATATTAAAATATGCAACATCCTTAAGAATATTATATTTTAATTTATTTTCTATAATATACTCAGTCATTCATGAGGAAATTAAATATAATATTATTAATGAATAATGTATAAAATAGGAAGGATGGAGATGTACTATTTTTAAAGAAAAATGCTATGCAATCAATGGTATAAGCGAGATAGATGTCGAACATTGGTTCCTTTTTCTAAGGTATTTCTATTTGTATAAATATATGTGTATTTAAAGGATGCTGTGTGACAAATAAGTATAAAACATTTATTTGTTGCTTTCAACATCTGTTTTTACATAAATTACTGCGGCCTACCTTTTATCTTTCGAAATTGGGCATTTTTTCTGTTCTTATGTACTTTGAGGCAGTTATCGCAATATATCACCAATATCGATATTAACTCATTGATATATTGCGATATTAAATTTCTAATATCGTTCAGCTCTACTCTTCACATATATTTTTGATAAAAATATTGTGAAAAATTAAACTTTATATAGTATTTGAATAATAGATTTCTGAATTTTTATAATAAGATCACATATAAATAAATTTATTACTGGATTTTTTATTTTTTGGTTCATAATAATTTGAGAATTTTTTATGAATAATAAAAAAAAACCATAAGGATTATTTTCAAATGTATGCGTTGTGTTCAGTAGTGTATTGAAAATTATTAAAGAATTTATATTATTGTTTACAGTGACGCATTTACCAACCAATGATGGAGTGAATGATACCATCAGTGAAATTAATGCAGATGATAGTGATTTCGGTATGTATTTATTCATAAAAATTATGAAATGTTTGTTTTTTGCTGAATTTATTTACTTTTGTAGTTTTTCTTAATTTTACTTTATAATTACTTGAATTATCGAGTATAAATCACCACATCAAAACTTAACTTTTATATTTATTTGGTACGCTGAATTTTTTAATTTAAACTTGTAAACTCGCCATGGCAATTGATATGATCCAAATTACCAGAGAATGAAACAAATTCATTTTTCTAAGTTAGAAAATTATAGTGTATATTTTATATATCAGCTTTTACATGCAATAACCAAATGGGTATCGAAAACTATTACATCATTATTTTTATTAAAAATGTTTTTTACAATTATTTTAAAGCAAATATTTATGTAATATACAATAAAGAATTTTAATTTACTAATGTGTCAAAATTGCATACAGTAACAAAATAAGAACAAATGTTTTAATGCATAAATTTTAAATTAACAACCTTATTTAAATATTTTATCTGTTAAAAATATGTGTGTATGTTAATAGAATGTTTGATGCATATCCTAATTTTTATTAGGTTTGCAAATGAGACATTGATCTTCAAGTGAAAAATAAAATTATCAAAAAGAAGCAATTTTAATTTCTCTCACAGCTTAATTTTACAAGTAAATCAAGCATCAACATTTTTCTTTCGCCCCTCCCCTTAAAAAATTGAGATCTGAGATAAATAAGTATTGATATTTGTTGTTTTAATATGCCTTTTTTTTTATCATTTACAGCGGCAATAGAAATTGCAAGTTCAGTCGTTGCTGAACCATTTCCTGTTACTGATCAAGGTATATTTATTTTAATTTAATACTGTGTCCAAAAATATTTTTGCTCATTCCTGTCAGGTTTTGAAATTTTTTGAAATTTCTTATATATATATTTAAATGAATCTATTCATAAATCAAATTGTTGACTATCACCAATTTTGTTTAATAACTTTAACTGAAAGATTGATTATTAATATTTTAGAGGGTTTATTCATATATGTGCATAATTTACACAACCACTAAATTTAAAAGTTTTGACAGGAAAAAAAAAAAAAGATTTGCTTAATTTTTACAGCAGAACTTTTCAACCAAAAATTCTAAATAAATAAATAATAACTTTTAAAAAAATCTGCATATTATTTTACAATCCTCCTGCTTTTGGCACTTTTTAAAAATGCAAGTAAATAATAGTATATTACTTGACATGCATATTTTTACTAACATATAAGCTGTAAAATTTATAAATTCACATTTTTATTTATTTATTTTATTTTTTATTTATTTATTTTTTCTTTAGTTTCTAATTTTTATAGAAAGTTTCTTTTTTTCTTATATAAATAAACAAATTTATTCATTAATATATAACTTGCATTTGAATTTCTTTAAATATATTTCAGTGTGATTATCTAACTTGGAAAAAATAATTTAACATTACAATCTTTTTAATTCCTTTCTCTAGCAACATTTTCAAGAAGGTGAATTGGTGAAATATATACATATATATATACTTAATGAATTATATGCTTCACAGTAAGAATACCTTTCAATATTCCTTGAAATAAAAAGTTATCACGATAAATTAAAAATCCAAATTGTACTTAAATTCAGAATTTCAGCTCCAAAAAAATGTAATTTTGAATGAATAGTACATTTATTTAAGATACAATATGAAAGATTATAATTGTAATAAACTGTCATCTTTTATTGATATAAAGGATTTTAGTTTATATATATATAAAAAATACATCTAGCATTTTGGACGAACATAAATAAATAAAAGATAAAATTATCTAAGATATTTTTATCTACCCTATATATATAAAATCCTAATGAAACGGATATTATGAAACGCCTGAAATGAAATGATTCTATGAAACGACTGATAAAACAACTGATTTTGTTTTATGGCAATTTCTCCTAAAATATGGTATACTTTGCAATGAAATTAACACCAAAAATCTGTATTGATCTGCAGATCTCAAAACTGGTATTAGAATTTTTAAATTTGAATTAGTTTTCGAAATATTAATTTTTTTTTCTAATTTTAAATACTTTTCTGTAATGATGGCAACTCAAATTTAAATCATAACTGATATTTTTTTTTCATATTTTAGAAAAGGTTATTATTTTAAACTAATTTGGCGACCACTTTGGTCTTCCTTAAATGTATGCTAAGAACAATGTTTTTTTTTTATTTCATTATCATTTTATTTAATACAAAACTTTCATTTAAAACTGAAACATTTACAATTAATGACTTTCACTTCTTTCTTTTTTTTAAACGAAACAAAAAGAAAAATATTAGGCGCAGATCTCATATACACACCGAGGTACCTAACTGGCGCCAAAATCGCGTTATTTTGCCTGACATGATAACCCAGCTATTGTTGCTTATTTATTGATAAATGTTTATTTACATTTATTTTCTTTTCATTTAAAAAAAAAATGTTATGCAGTAGAGTCTCAAAAATCCACACAGCTTGGGACTGGAGGCTGTGTGGATTTTAGAGTTTTGCAGATTCTGGATTAAATGATTTATTTTTTTTTAACTTACCTGTATCCATTTACAAAGAAGAGCTTTTAATAATTCAATTTAAGCAAATCAAATCTTGAATCCCTTTTATTTACCTGTACATTATAATTTTAACACCCAAAATTATTTTTTATTACAATTTTTAAACATTTATTGTATAGTTCTTTGCTTGAGAACTTTCATTTTCTCTTGATGAAGTTTCTTTTGAATTCTGCAAACAGTGGTTATTTGCTGTTGGTCTGTACAACTCAAAGCAAATGCAAAATAATAATGAAATGAGTGTTGCCAACCTCACATGAAATATAAAATAATTAATTCACTACAGTCTATAGTGGCTGATAGACTGTGCCATTACTAAAACCTTTGTGGGCTTGTTTACGTTTCACATCGATTTCTATTGTTTTACATTTTGTTGTGTGTAGGTTTCTGTGAAATAAAAGCATTTTATTTGCATAATATACAGTGTAATTACTATTTTCTCATAAATTTACATTAAAAATAATTTTATTTTCATTCACTGATATTTAGAATAAAAATTGTAAAGAATACTTCTTAACTGGGAATTTCATTGTTTACGTTTTGAAATGCAAGTGGATTTCAGAAGATTGCGGATTTTAGAGACTCTACTGTAAATTGTTTTGTTGTATAGTTATTATTATTATTTTTTATTTCTTGTTATTTCATTTTAAAAATAATAGAAAATAATTTAAAAATACATATATGTAGCTGGTATTCAAAAAAGAGGTCTTCTCCAAATTGTCCTAAAAAAAAATCATGCCAAAACCGGTGCGTATATGACATCTGTGTTAAATATTAAATAATGCAACAAATCATGACATTTAATTTCAAATTTAAAGCAAATGACCAATATCGCCAAATTATAGAAGTTGACATAATTTTTATTTTAAATAACGAAAGAACAAATAAATTAGTATAAAAATACAAATACAAATAAAGCATTCAAATAAAAATCACTTGTTGGCGTTAATACGTGTAACTTCCTTACAGTCAAGTGAATGTGACATTTACGACCAACCATTATTGGCATTTAATCTTATAGTCTGGCGATAGATTTTTGGTCGATGGGATAACCAAGTAGCACTGTTTTAATTTACCACTCAAAAAATAGAAAAATGCTAACTGGCGAGTTAAAAAAAAAGCTATTGCCGAGATTTCAACCCGGCTAACATAAAAATACCAAGAATTCTTTGCGATCATGGCAACTTTTATGTTGTTTTATCCGAAAAAATAACTGATTCTTTAATCAAAATGAAAAGCGAAGGAACTGTTGATGATAGTCACATGACTTAGGCTATTATTATAGAGATTGTTTTCAATTCTAAAAACAGCACAAAGAATAATATTTCCTAACAATTTAAAATATATTTACACATGACTATTAACAACAGAAAAAAAATCTAAAATTACTATTAAAGGAGTATGTGCTAAAAGCAGGAAAATATTGAAAATTGTATGACTATTAACAACAGAAAAAAAACTAAAATTACTATTAAAGGAGTATGTGTTAAAAGCAGGAAAATATTGAAAATTTTATTTACATGTGAATACTAATAGAGAAAGGAAACTTTAAAATAATAAGTACATTAATATGCGTTTAACCCTTTCAGGGGCAAGGTACTTCTATTCGTAAAATGTTGAAATCAGTGAATGGCACCAGAATTGACAAACAAATTTCGAAATACGAAAATGCTTTTGTTCACTTACTTAATAAAAGGAAATTTTTCATTCCAATATTCTGGTGCCAATGTGGCATTTAAGAATTAAAATTAAGTGGTCCAAAAATGAACCACCGCCTTTGAAGGGGTTAAAGCAGTAAATTGTATTATGTCAATCGTTTTATAATGCTGTTAAAAAATACCGGTCGGCAAAGGCTCTGTTTACTTAATTCATTTTATTTTAGCTTCTTTTCAAATGTTTAACTAATCTTCTTTAATCAAACACGAAAACAACCATTGGATGTCTTAACAGCAACTGATTCGGCTTTAAATTTTCGCAATCAAAGGGAATTGAATGGAAACCCGTTTACAGGGAGATCGCTATAGGTTTTTTCATTATAATTCAATCTTCTCTAATCTTTTAAAAACCGATCAAATTAGCGTGATTTTAGATTTTGCAATGTCTGAACAGGGGATTGGCGAGCGTAGCTTGCAGGGGGCAGAGCCGCCTAGTAAAAGATAATTTTATCTTTGATAACTTCCATTTTTTGGTAAAAGCAGAAGATCTTTCAGAAAATGCTGTCAAAGTCAGTGTTTTTAACTAAATTTCCGATAACGTAACATGAGAAAGGGGGAAAATGTGTTGTTACATCACCCAAATTGCTTATAACTCAATAATTATAATTCAGTGCAGCAAAAATTCATATTTGTCCAAATATTTATGAATCGGGGTAGATTTTTAATATCTAAAAATTTCTTTCTGTTTATTTAAAATCATACAGATAAAAGTGATGTTTAATATATAAAAATGCAGTAATTATGTTAACTGGTGTGATAATATAATAAATATATTGGTCAATCAATTATTCTGCCAACCTATTTTTTTCTTTCATCAAAAAATTTAATAAATTCATTTCACATTTATTATAGTGGATTTTTAGTTCATCCAAAGAATAGCTAAACCAATGATCAATACTTTAGCAATACAAAATTAAAAAATAACTTTGGTACTTTTTGGTTAACCGGGCGCCAGTTTTATGTATGCATATATATATATATATATTATATACATATATTGTATATATTCACATGTATATGTATATATACATATATGTAGGTATATATACATATATGTATGTATGTATATATATAAGCATATATAAAACTGGTGCCCGGCTAACCAAAAAGTACCGAAACTTTTAATATACTTTTTAATTAATTCGTTTTTTTTTTTTTAATATCAACTTAGGTAATCGAAAAGAAAAAAAAAACAAAAAACAAAAAAAAAAACTAAGTAGTAGACAAATGTAGATTTATCTTAATGAAGCAAAAAATTGTCTCTGAAACAATGAAGTGTACTACTTGTTAGTGTATCTTTGTTTATCAGTGTATCTTTGTTTATCAATTTAATAAACAACATAAATTATAAAATGTTGAACTATTTATAAACAAAAAATTATCTTGTGTAAGGTGCAGAGAGTAATTGATTGGCCCAGATGTATTTCTTGTAACATATAAAATGTAATATTACAATTGATAGTTTAAAAAAAAATAATTACGTATGTTTACAGAAGATGTGCAGGTAATTACTGATTCAGCATTGACAACGGCAAAAACATCATGGCCTCTAAGAAAATCTAGCAGTAAGTGTCTAATATATTTAAAGCTTCGGCTTCTTTTCTTAAGATCACAGGAATTTTTCACACGATGTTGCTCTTAGTACGCATTTTTGTTCATCAATGAATGAAATTGGCAGGTGTTCTTATTCAGAAAACTTGTATTCAAAAGATGTTTTCCTTTATTTTATTTTATTTTATTTTTTTTGGTAAAAGCAGATCTTTCAGAAAATGCTGTCAAAGTCTCTGTTTTGAACTGAATTTCTAATAATGCCGCATGAGAAAGGGGAAAAATGTGTTGTTGCATCACACAAATATCTTATAACTCAATAAGTAATTTATTTATCAAAAAATGTAAAACTCATTTCGATTTCAAATCGCTTCAATAATCAGGCCTACCAATTGTATGCCTTTCCATTAAAATGTGTCAGAAAATTTAATGATGTTGAGCAGGTCATTTGAGAACACCTTAATAAAAATATTCACCAAGTTCACTCTTTTTGTAATCTGCATGGAAATTAAGGGCAATATTATCTAATATTGATGTGTATGCACGATTTAATTTATATTGAATATTAAAGACATGAATTATCACTTTACTAACTAAGCATAAACCAACAGGGTGAAAAATGTCCAAGCCGGGAATCGAACCCAGCCCCCTGGAATAGCGCTCCAGTGCTCTACCACTAAGATATTAGGAAGATGCCCAGCTTGGCATCTCTCACATACATAAGTTGGTAAGACTGCTACCACAGCTATTAGATGGAAAGTCTTCACGAGCACACAATCTTGAGGCGTAACATGAGAAGCAAATGAACCCAGCATCGGTGAATATGCAATTTTAATTAATTTTTCAACAGTGAAATTATGCTTGAAATTATTGAATACTAGCGAACCCCGCGGCTTTCTTTGTGTAATAGTTGAAATATGCCAAGTGATATTTGCATGACTATTTTTTATTAGAAGAACACTTTTTGAAATAATTCAAAAATTACAAATTAAGCCACTGTTTGATTAAACTTCATTATAAAAAAGCAATAGACAGAAATGAGATTTAAATTAATAAGAAGAACTAAAACTAATTCCAATTAAATGATAATTTAGAAAGTATTTTGAGACTTTTATGCTCATTTCAATATTCATTTGAAGTTTTGAATTTTTTAGAAACCATCTTAACACATTTACATCTTAAAATTAAACATCATGTCAAATTCCAAGCTTCTTGTCTAACAGTCTACCACCTCTCTGGTGTTAGTAGCACCAACATAAAATGCCGAAACAGAGTTGAAATACAATGTCTCGAAAATGTTGAAACAGAGACTGTCACCATTAATTTGCCAACATTAACCTTGAAATCGGTTGGTATTTCCTAATATTCTATAGAAAACGGAATTTAGATGTTTTTAAAGGCTTTCTTGTTGTTCCTGCCAACCAGGTGGTAGTGACACCGGATTAAAATAGAGCCCGTATAGGATCAGGGACTATCACTCTTGATTCGCACCAATAACTTCTGTAATCGGTTTGCTATTTCCTGAGATTCCATAGAAATCGTAATTTAGGAGTCTTTTAGACTGCTTTTCGCTTCTTCCCTTCGCTTCACCACTTTTTAATTTCGAATTTATTTTCGACTGTTCTTAGAGGACATTTATATTTTATAAGTAACTACCGTGCTATATTTAAAGTTTTTAGCCTCTCCAGTACCGTAAAAATCGCAATTTAGAAAGTGTTTTTCTCCTGCAACCCTCGACATAAAATATAGCTTATGTTTGAGCAGGTTCTATCACCATCAATTTGTAACCATTATGTTTGAAATCGGTTTCATATTTCATACGATTGCAGGAAAATCGTAATTTAGAACGCTTTTCACTTACTTCATCCTTTTAAACTTTCTTTCAACAATTCTTAGAAAGCATTTGCATCTTTGAAATAATTACCATTCCAAATTTAAAATGTTCGACCCCCTCAGTAACACAAAAACGCAATTTAGAACATTTTTTGCTCCTGTAACCCCCAGGTGACAGTAACAACAATGTAAAATATAGGCTATGTTGGAGCGGGGACTGTCACCATCAATTTGAAACCATTACTTCAGAAATCTGTTTATATTTCCTGAGATTGTGTAGAAATCGCTATTTAGAAAGTTTTTAGAATGCTTTTCGTTCATTTTCACCCCTTTTAAATTTCAAATTTTTAAGGAACTCTTCTCAGAGGCTATTTACATCTCATAAGTAATTACCATGCCTAATTTCAAGTTGCTAGCCCCTTCGGTATCACAAAAATCACAATTTAGAATGTTTTTTAAAATGCAACCGCAAGGTGGTAGTGACGCCGATATGAAATAGATCCTATATTAGAGCAACGACTGTCATAATCAATTTCCAACCATTACTTTTAAAATCGGTTCAGTACTTTCTGAGATTGCGTAGAAATCACAATTTAGAATGTTTTTCATCCATTTTCACCCCTTTTAAATTTCGAATTATTTAGGAAATGTTCTTAGAGATCATTTATATATTCTAAGTAACTACCACGCCTAGTTTCAAGTTGCTAGCCCCTGCAGTATTACAAAAAACGCAATTTAGATCGTTTTTTGCTCCTTCATCCCCTTTGGGGTAGTGGCACCGACATGAAGTACAGTCTACATTGGAGCCAGGGCTGTCACAATCGTTTTCAAACCACTATTTTAAAAATTGATTCGGTACTTCCTGAGATTGCGTAGAAATCGCATTTTAGAACGCTTTTCGCTCATTTTCAATCCTTTTAAATTTCGATATTTTAGGAAATGTTCTTAGAGATCATTTGTATCTTATAAATAACTGCCCTGCCTAATTTCAGGATTCTAGGCCCTTCAGTAACACAAAAATCGCATTTAACACAACATTCGCAATAGAATGTTTTTTGCTTCTGCAACCCCTAGGTGGTGGTGACACCGACTTGAAATATAGCCTATGTTGGAGCAAGGTCTGTCATCATCAATTTCCAACCATTCATTTTGAAATAGGTTGGGTACTTTCTGAGATTGTGTAGAAATCGCCTTTTAGAATGTTTTTTAGAAATCTTTTCGCACATTTTCACCCCTTTTAAATTTCGAATTTTTTAAGAAATGTTCTTAAAGATCATTTATATCTTATAAGTAACTAACTTCCAAATTCCATGTTTCTGGGTCCTTCAGTAACACAAAAATCGCTATTTTGAAAGTTTATTTGCTCCTGCACCCCCTTTAGGGGCAGTGGCACTGACATAAAATGTAGCCTATATTGGAGCAAGGGTTGTTACCATCATTTTGACACCGTTATTTTTTAAATCGGTTTGATACTTCTTGAGATTGCATAAAAATCGCCATTTAGAGCGTTTTTTAGAACGCTTTTTGCGCATTTTCACCCCTTTAAAATTTCGAATTTTTTAAGAAATGTTCTTACAGATCATTTGTATCTAATAAGTAATGACCATGCCAAATTCCATGTATCTGGACCCTTCAGTAACACAGAAATCGCGATTTTGAACGTTTTTCTGCTCCTGCAACCCCTTTAGGGGTAGTGGCACCGACGTAAAATGTAGCCAGTGTTGGAGCAAGGGTTGTCACCATCATTTTGACGCCATTGTTTTTGAAATCGGCTTGGTACTTCCTGAAATTGCATAAAAATCGTCATTTAGAACGCTTTTCGCGCATTTTCAGCCCTTTTTAATTTCGATTTTTTTTTAGGAAGTGTCCTTAGAGATCATTAGTATCTTATAAGTAACTACCATTCCAAATTTCATGTTTCTAGGCCCTTCAGTAACAAAAAAAATCGCATTTTTAGAACGTTTTTTGCTTCTGCACCTCCTTTTGCCCAGTGGCAGGGACATAAGATATAGCCTATGTTCTAAGTTGGACTAAGACCATCATTTTGATACCATTACTTTTGGAATCGGTTCTGTAGTTCCAGAGCTTACCTCCTACAAATAAACAATTTTTACCTCTTTATAATATTAGTATAGATAGATTGATTAATTCCAGGAGCCCGGGTTCGATTCCCGGCTTGGACATTTTTCACTCTGTTGGTTTACGCTTAGTTAGCAAAGTGATAGTATTCAATAATTTCACTGCTGAAAAGTAGTTGAAAAATTAATTAAAATTGTATATTCACCGATACTGGTTCATTTGCGTCTCATGTTACACCTCAAGATTGTGTGCTCATGAAGACTTTTCCATCTAATAGCTGTTGTAGCAGTCTTACCTACTTATGTGAGTGAGAGATGCTAAGCTGGGAATCGTCCTCGTGGCTTAGTGGTAGAGCACTGGAGTGCTATTCCAGGGCCCCAGGTTGAACTCCCTACTTGGACATTTTTTACTCTGTTGGTTTATGCTTAGTTAGCAAAGTGATAATTCACACCTTTAATATTCAATAATTTTAAGCGTAATTTCACTGCTGAAAAGTAGTTGAAAAATTAATTAAAATTGTTAATTTATATTATGCTGCTTTTTGTAAATCATAGTACTCATTATTATTATCATGTATCACTTATTTTTTGTCATTTTTAATATTTTATAGATCGTTCCACAATACGTGGCCAAAAATTTCGAGCCAAAAAAAGAAAGCGCGCCGAAGCAGAACTAGAAAAGTTTGAGTTAGAGGCATTAAACATGCAAAGGAGTATGTGCCAGCAGCTGGAAAAGCTGACAAATGCAGTTACTGCGCAGCAAGACATTTTAAGAAGTATGAACAAAAATATAGAATTACTTGTAGAAAAAGTGGGCCAAACCAATAAATTATTGGCTTTGGCACTAAACGATGAGGATTTAGCATAAAATATATAAATAAATTTTAATTTTCTTATTTGTTATTTATTCTTCGATCACACTGATTTTTAATGTCTGGTTGTTTTTTTTTTTTTTTTTTTGCTTTCATACCAGATACATATACAATAGACTCCCTAAAACCAGCATATCGTTGAACTTGCATTAAAGATGCAAGTAAAAAATTCAAACTTTTTATATTATTATATCATTCTGCACACATTTTAATATGGAATTCTGGTAAATACAGTGAAACCTCCCTGAACGACCATTTTTTTGATTTAACGTAATTTATTCCCATAGGCTCAATACTAATTTTACCTCCATTCAGAGACCACTGCAGTTGAACTCCCACCATGAGCGACCCATTTCTTTGAAGAAAATGAAACAAATTCCGTTTTTTCCTGGTCACTAGAAGAAGGTTTTATTAGAATAATGATTCCGAACAGCGCATTATTCATCAAACTTCTAAACTAAGTTTAAATTTTTTATTTATTCCGGTAACTTTTAAGTGTTTAAACCCCTTTGTGCCGTTTTAGGCAATAAATTTAACTACTCTGATGACAAAGTAAGGATGACGGTCAATAAACTCCCCTGCACTATTCTATCAGGAAACTCTCAAAGAAATAGATAAATGAATGAAATCGTCATAATTTGTTCCCATCCAAAAAAAATTGCATTTATTTACTGAGCTTCGACAGGACTTGGAAATAAAAGTTATAAAAGATAAAACCATAAAATCAAAGCAAACGTCAATGTATTCATTTATTTAATTCTGCAGCAATTAACTTATGTAATTAACTTTTGTTTTGATACTTAAATTTTCATATTTTTTCTTAATGTGAAAAATACATTTTAGTAACATTAATTGTTATCTTTTTTCAACAATTAAAATCTACATTTAAACATGACCTCCATTTAGAGACCACCTCTCAGAGCGACCCCTTTTTATTGGAACAGAACGTGGTCGCTTTAGGGAGGTTTTACTGTAGATTAAACTCATGACGGTAATATAGATTTATTTCTAAAAATTTTCAAGATAGTGCTGATATCAGTAGCAATAGCAATCTTTTTACCAAATACATTTATGTATTAATCAAGATTTTTTGGTTATATAAGTTGGACTAAATAAAGAATAAAACTTTGTTATTTTAAGATTTTTATGTGAATTATTAGTGTACATTTATACAGGGCCGAAACTACACTGTAAAAAAAAATGGTAACTTTCCATGTAAAATCCAGGAACGTTTCGCCTTTTATCAGGTTTTCAGAATAATTTAGCTCTTTCCTGTGAAATTCTGGTTTTCTTATCTGAAACGTTCCTGAACAAAAGTTGGAAACAGCAAAACGCTGCGGCCGCCATTTATTATTTTTTTCCCCTATAATCCGTTGCTCGCGCGCGAGTGTCGAAAACGAATTCCTTAAATGAATGTAAAAAAATCAATATGGAATGCAAATAAATCAATAGACGACATAATCCTTTACGTCTCTATTGTCAAGATAATTCAGATGAAATTCAATACCTCTGTGACATCACTAAGAGATTATCTCTCGTACTTGTCTGTGAAATCTTTAACGAGCAGACTGTGTAAAAAAAAATACACCTATTATTTGGATCTGCATTAACCAGGGGACAAACAAATATGATTCTCACCTATTTTGATTAATTTAAAGTATGTTTTAGAGTTCTTATCTCTAATTATTCTTGTGAAAGGATTTCTTCAAATGGGCCTTAGATTTTCAGAAATTAGATGCCGAGTTTTAGCATACGTTTCAAATACCCATTAGTTTGCAGCTCTCAACGTGTCTTTCGTGGTGTGGACGCAGAAAGTTTGCACGCCACCCGTACGGCCCGGGTTCGATGCTACCTGTTGACTTTTTTTTTCTTTTTTAATTAATTTTATATTTTAACACTTTATTACAATTTGATTTAAATTTGACATATATTTGACACTTTGAATTGCTGCAAATTTGATTTTTTTTTTTTTTTTTTCGGAAAAAATATACAATTACGTTTAGGTTTTTTTTTTCATGAAAATTTATATGTATTTTATCTAACTTGTAAACTAACATAATCACTGACGAAAATCCAAAATATTTTATGTCTAGATTTTTTTTCTAATTATTATTTACATTTATATATTTTTATATTTTAAGCAAAGTTCAGAAACAATATATCACATATATATTTACTTTATTGAATTTTAACTGAAAATTTATTTTTTCGTGTAAATTATAAATAATAATTTTGATGTCAATTTCAAAATATTTTTTCATTCTAACAAATAATGATAATGAAGCGAAAATTGTCAACTGGAAATGTAAAAATCGTCTGCGGATCCCGCTTGCTGTGAAATGTCAGTAATGTCATAATGAAGGGAACGAACATCCAGAGTGAATTATGTCAACCAGGTATCGGTCCGGATAGCCTAACAGGTAAGGCATTGGCACAGCACGCCAAGTATCCAGGTTCGATCCCTGGTCTGGACATTTTTCGCTCTTGTGCTACTCCAGCCTTGAATATGTCAGTAATGTTTTGCTGTCAACAGAATTATTCCTGGTATTTCGCAGGAAACTTACTGGCATTTCTGTAGAAAGTTTTTAACATATACAGTAAAGTACCAGTCATTTTCAAGAAATGTTTCTTGGAAATAATGGGCAACTCAGCTGCCCATTTTTTCCCAGGAACGTTGCGGAATTTTTTTTACAGTGTAGCCTTTTTTGCACCCGGGGCAAACATGGATTTTGGCACCCCCTCCCCTCTTCCACAAAGTATATTTACAAAGAGAATTTTACTAATTCTAAAATAGACGACTTATTTTAAAATTTAAAATATGTAATCATAAAATATGTAATACTGAACTACGTAATCTACAGTGGCGGATCCAAGGGGGAGGTCCCTCTGAACATCAACAAAAATATTCTAAAGATCATTTAAAAAATGACATATACAGTGGAGTCCTGATTATCCGAGCCCCGCCTAACCGAGTTTCCGTTTTCACTGATTCAAATTACTGTTTAAAAATGTACAACACTGTGATCAGAAATCAGCACAACCTCTGATTTTAAGCTATGCAGATTTAAGGGAGTCTACTGTATAAATATTTTTCTTTTTCCCAGCACAGATTTAATAGATTTTTAAACATCTGAACTGAGAATATAAAATGTTCAAAAAGAAAAAAAATGGCTGCTCCAACATATTCTAAGTATTATCAGAAAGATAGTTTCACAGGGCACAAAATTTTTGGTGACTGTGTTTGCGTCCATGGTTTGATTAAATGCTTTACATTCTTAAATCAAATCAGGGAACAATTTGAATCATTTTTAAATAATCAGCTTTTATGATTTATATAAATCTATTAAGTATAATCTATATGCTGCAATAAATAAATAGCGAATGGCAAAAATTGTTCATGTTTTTAACTATCACACATTTAGGATTAGAAGTATCTTTTATTGTTACACTTCAAATTTTGTGCTTTATGTTTTGTTATTCATTTCTATACATGTCACAAATTCTTTATTTTACTTCTTGATGGCATCTATTTTTATGCTCACTTCACCACAATTTATAACCTCTGAGTTATATATATATATATATTTTAAGGAAAAGTTAAGTAATATGCATGTTAAATTTTGAGTTCCTTTCTTTAATATTTTTTTTCATCTTTTTTTTTGGTAGTAAAAAGTTTTATTCAGATATTGAAAATTTACGTCAATAAAATATATATGAACACATATTTTTTATGTCTAAATTTACAGCATTTTAATAAAATTTTTGTACTCAAAAAAAGAAAAAGTACCATATGCATTAAATTGTAATTTTCTGTTTCTTTTAAAATTTCATATCAGATACATACTCCCCCCCCCCCACAGAATGTTTGGATTCATAAATAGCATATCTATATTAAGAAGAAAAAAAAAGGTTTCTCCAACATCTTCAAATATTATCAGAAAGATAGTTTTCACAGGGCATAAAATTTTTGGTGACAGTGTTGTTTGATTAAAAGCTTTACATTGTTAAATCAAATCAGTTGAATTGTTTTAAATAAACAGCTTCTATGCTTTATATAAATCTATTAAGTACAATTGACAAGCTGCAATAAATAAATAGCAACCAGAAAAAGGTTAATGTTTTTAACTATGGCACAATTAGGATAAAAAGTATGTTTTATTATTTATCAAATTTTGTGCCCTGTGTTTGTATTTCTTTCTCAGAAACTTGTTTCACACGTTAACCCCTTCATTTTCAGATAAAATAACTCTATGTGAAAGATTCATTGATTGAGTACACTGGCAGTGAAAGGATTCTAAAAAATTATACAAATTTCTGGAACAATTATTGTCATCAAGCTGCAGTTTATTGGGATTGCATAAATAAGTATAAATTACAACTTTGAAAAAAAAAAAATACTCAAATTATTTTTCAAAATCAGAAAATGATATATGGGGCATTCTCATAATCTTTTGACTTTCGGGAATAAAAATCTGGTGAAATTAAACTTGCTAAAATAACATTTTAATCTGATAGATGAATGCTTAATGATTCAAAATAAAGAAAAAATGGTCAGCAGCAAAAAATGTTTTATTTAACTGAAGTTTAAGTTAAACTTGCGGGTTTAATTTTCCTTACCATTTTACCGCTATAACTTTTATTTTCTTCTCAATTTTTACTTATAATGAATTTGCATAGTACCCATAGGACATTCAAATGAGAAATAATAAAAATATAGTACTTTGAATACAGAATTTTTTTATAACATTGTTTTAAAAGGGTGTTAAAGAAGGGACGGTAAGGTAAAAAAAGGGGACGATATAGGAGAAAAAGGGACGGTAAGGAAAATTACTACCTATTTTTGGGAAAATCATTTTAAGACTAAGTGATAGCCACAATGTTCATTGATTTTTAGAAAGAGTTGTTAACATTGGATTAAAATAATTTTTCTTTAATTTACCTCGAAAAGTGCAGGAATAAACCTTGGGAATGGTAAGACTACCAATAAAGCCACAATCTTGAAATTGATATTTAAATGCTGATTTAAATTCTGCAGTAAATTTCCTGTCAAAGAATTTTAGACATTCTTTCTCTAGCATACTTCTGCATGAGAAAAATCATCAAAAAAATTCCGTGGTTGCATCTGAAGTGATTTTCTGTATAAGTTTAGCAAGAGGGACGATAAGGATAAAAACACAGGGACAGAGTTAAAAAAATAATATCAACCGTAAAAATGTGTGCAGGTTAATTTTTTGCAACATATTTATATAAAACAATTGTCCCAGTTTCGGAAAAAAATTATATTGAATTACTTTTATTGAAACAATTTTATACAGACAGCTCCAAACTTAAAAATCAGCCTCAGGGACACGGGACGATATAGGAGTTTTCCTGGTATTTTGACCCCCAACATCGTCCAAAACTTATTTATCTCATTAATATTGTTATGCAATCATGCAATGGGATGTTCCCCAGTATATGAAATAAAAAAAAAAAACACACAAAAAAAGTATTAAAATAAAAATTATTATTCAGGAACATAAAAGTCAAAAGATTGTAAGAATGCCCCATATATAAATACAGCTATGTAAATATGAGAAATTAAACAATAAATTTACTACTTTTATCCATAAAATTTTATTTAAGAAAGAAAAAAACTTATACATGCAAACTAATTTCATCATGAAATATGAGAGCCAAAGCTCTCATATCAGCTGGAATGGCCAAGGAAGTGTTATCAGGTGACGTATTTTCTGTATCGCTCTAGTCAAAATCATCATCCCATGCATCTGTAGGTACATTGTATTTTATACAAATATTGTGCAATACAGCGCATGCGATAATGATTCTGCACACTTTACTTGGAGCGTACAGAAGTATACCACCAGTGTCATGCAGGTATTGAAACTGTGACTTAAGCACGCCGAAACAACATTTCTAGCTCGTTCAACAACATTTCTAACTCGTCGATGAACTTTATTATATTTTCTGTGCCTTTGCAATGTTTCGACTGCATATGGAGTCATAAGGCAAGGTTCTAGTGGATACCCACTGTCTCCCAGCAGGAAGTTCTTTTCCAGGATGAAATGTTCAGTAAAAAGCTCTTTTAAGCTGCTGCCTCGCCAGATGTATGAGTCATGGCTTTAACCTGGCCATCTTGCCACAACATCCAATATTTTTATGTTTTGGTCACAAACCTGATAATTTAAAAGAAAACATTACATAAATAAGATTATTAAAAAAATAAAGCACATTATTATTTCATTTCTTAGGGTTCTGTACTTAAAAAGGGAAAACGGAACCATTATAAGATCCCTCATGTGCAGTGACCCGGAGCTGAACAATTTTTGATGCTCCAGCTCCAGCTCCGCTCCTAGAGAAAATACTGTGGCTCCAGCTCCGGCTCCAACTTGGCTCCGACTTCGCGCTTTTGAGTTGCAGATTTTAATTTACACGTTTAATTTTTTGCTCACAAATACTTTCTACCTTCATTAAAGATCTGACAAAATGCATTTTTCTTCTCATCAATCTTCAAATGCTTGTTCAGAAAGTATGACATCTTTTAGCATTTGCTTTTAAAATAGAAAGTTTGGTGGAATTTTAAACACAGAAATCTTAAATTTCTTTTACACTTTTCAAACAGCCAAAGTTGTACAACTACACATGTAAACAACAGGCGGCCACATTGGTTTTCGAATAGTGTTGTCACTTAGTTCAAGTAGAAAGTAGAAGTAAAGTAGTGTTACCATGTTTTGAGAAGGTTTCCTTCTCTAATAATAATAATAAAAACCTAAAAAATGATGTAATTAAAATACTGAATAATGATGTAATTAAAATATTTTAAGCCTAGAAATTTAAACTCGAAAAAAAAAAAAAAAGATTTCAAAGAATATTAAAAACTAAAGGAGCCCTGGAGCTGGGGAAAATTTAGAGCTCCAGCTCCGGCTCCAGCTCCAGGGAAAACACAGCTCCGGAGCGCTCCGGCTCCTGGCTCCAGCTCCAGCTCCGGGTCCCTGCTCATGTGTCTGTCTGTCACAGCCCTTTTACTCGCAAACTATTGAACATGGAAAGTTCAAATTGAGGGAAGTAATAAAGACTATTGACCCACATATTTACAAATTATTAAGTATTCACAAATATATTTAGGTAAAATGTAGAAGGGCTAATTAAACTACTTGAAAAAAAATCTTTTCTTTGTACATCTTGTTGTGTATCATGTAAAAGCTTTCATAACAGTGAACTCAAAAATACATTTCCTTTAATTTTGGATATTATATTTTTAGAGATATCGTCGAAAATGTTGTGCAAAAATATGTCCCCCTCCCAATCTACTTCTGAATCTACTGAAACTAAAATTATAAAAAAAATTAGAGATAATAGACATTAATTTAAACCCTGCATGAAAACTACAGTGATCACTTAGTTTTTCAGAAAAGCGCATTTTTCTATTCGACACAAATTTCGATTTGCGGGCATACAGGAAAGGTGTTGAGGCACACTGGAGGTAAATATCCTAGCAGAAGAGTAAAAGCATTGTTGATACTGATTTTTGAAAAAAATCGTCGGTAATTAGCTGAGATATTGACTCTTAAAGACAAGGATGGTTTACTCTATGTAACATCGGCTTTTAAAGCCTAGGTAACAACTTTTAATGAAATATTTATGTAATGCAATGTCCAGTAGCAGTATAAAAGCAATAAACGTCAGATTGTTAAAAACAGATTAGTTTAATTAGAATTAATCCCATAAATACTATGGAATTCAAAATTTGTTTGCATTAAGTGGATTTCTCAATACGCCTCCCATGTCTTTAAAAGTTCATTAAAAACCTATCTGAAAGATGCAGCATGGACCAAGGTGTGTTGCAACTTTGCAACCTTTTTTCGAAGCATGCTTAGCGCAATGCCAAGTTTAAACTATGAACAAGTGTTTTCTTTTAGCTACACTGTAAAAAGAAGAAATTATTACTACGCTGAATTTAGTTTTATGAAATGCCAAATAAAATATAAATATGCACTACTTTTATTGTCAGTGCCAAATTAAGTTCATAAAAAAAAACCAGATTAGGATAAGATTCAAAGAGTTATACAGAATAGCAATACTTGAAATTATTTAGGCTTAATATCTCTTTGAAGTTTTGGTATACCCATGGTAGGTATATCAAATATGGTAGGTATACCCATTCATACTTTTTTAGTATACACAACTATACCCAATCCAACATTGAAAAGTTTTTACAAAGTCTTATTATTCTTTTAGCTACGATTTTTTTTAAATAACACAGGTAATAATCCATATATTTATTGTACGGAACCCTCTAAGTGCGAGTAATACTCGCACTTGCCCGTTTATTTTGAACATCAAACAATTACTTTTTATAAAAAAGTGGAGAAAAATAATAGGAATATTTTTTTATGTTTGTTGATGCATTATATTGATATGTAATAATATCAATCGAATGGTGCCAATAAAGCAATTTTTTTGCTTGCTGCGTTTTTCTTAGGTGAGGCTGTGGATTACAATCCTGTGGGAAATTATGGGGAAAATTTATTTCAGAACAGTCCAAAAAAAAAAAAAAAAAAAAAAAAAAAATTGCAAAATTTTTTAAATGTCTGTACAAATTTTCTGTGTCCTTTCCCAGAATTACAGAAAACAGAACTCGTGTGTTTCTACCGTAATGATACAGTGATATTTTAGAAGAGTAATCAGGAGTTTTTGAAGATTTCTGCCAGTGGTTGGATATCAATAACAAATTTACGATTTTAAACATATATAAAGGACAAAAAAATCATGAAATATTGTCATAAAAGATATATATATATATATATGTGTGTGTGTGTGTGTGTTTGATAAAGTGAGATGCTAAAAATGATTAGTGATAATTTAAAAATATTGTCATAAGTGAGAGAAAATGTTGTTTGAGAAGAAAATAAGGAATAAAAGTCTATAATCAATAAAATTTATGTACTACAAAATGTTGTATGAATTACATATCTCATTTTACAAATAAATTTATAAACTTTTTGGCCTGTAATACTTTTTTTAGAAATCTCATGAGGGTACCACAGTTATGAAACCTTAGATATCGACAAAGGGTTATACCGTTTGATATCGACTGTGCACTAAGTACAGTAGAACTTCAATTAATCAAGGTTTCTGTTAACCGAGCCAATAACGAAATATGATTTTTTGTGTATGTGAATGAGCCTTGAAAAATACTACGATTTTTGGTTCACTGTCCGTTCTACAGGCTCTTCTGCCCCCAAAAATACTCAACTTTCAAGAAACATTGCACCCTGAGTAGTCAACAGCGAACAATGCTTTGTTCCCAATGGCCATGTGGCCCTATTGAAAGCCAGGTCCAATGTATTATTGGGCAATTACATTCCCCAGCTGTGAAACATAACTTTATATACGTTTATTTTTATAATTTATAAAATGTTCTGTTGTTTATTATTCTAAGAGATGTTAAATTTGCGAGCACAGCCAGTTTTTATACACAATTTCTATTAACCGAGATTTCCGATATCCAAGGTACTAGCAGTCCCAATTAGCTCGGATAATCGAGGTTGCACTGTATATATATATATATATATTTGTTACATTATTAGATCTAATTCCGCGATTTCCTTATCTTATTCTAAATTACTACTTTATTTTCACTAAATCCTTATCCTTAAATAATCTCTATCGTTAACTCTGTTAAATTCCCTTTAATTTAATGTCTCACTTGTCTTAATCGCTTAAATATTACGCTTTTAGTATTCTTAAATTAAATGTTCCATTCCCGCGCTTTTTTCTTTCGAGATTATTCTTTTAGCTTCCATTTTTACTTTCCCGCGCATTTCTGATGTTATCCTTTTTTCCTTCAAATTCATCCGCTAGTTCTGTTCGCACTCTTTATATGACGTGACATTCTCAATTATTCATTGGTTGAGAGCGCGATCTACGTCATATTTGTATCCTTACACGTGAGGAACAAAAAGTTGATACTCGCTGTGTTTCAGCAGATTTGAGTCGTATTTCCAGTTTTCATCCATCCCCTGGTCACCGTCCTGTTATTCGATTATCTGGAACTTTGTTTAAACCTAATTACTACTACGGAGCGATGGCTAATTATCTTGGTGGAAACTGCACTTTTTGCAAGATATTCTAATAAAGTGATTAGCTGATATTATGAGTTGTTTCAATTTCTTCTGGGGAAACTTCACGGAACGATGCATTCCATTGTTTTCACTCGACAACTGCATTTCAGAAATTGGTTCTACTAACATAACAGATTCGAATTATCTGTTCTGAACACTTCTTTTACGTTATTATCGCCGCATGTGATCCACAACTACTACCGTGACAGCCAGTACGGTATCTTCAACGATAAAGCCAACCCAATGTTGCTAGAATGCAACATTTAGCCGGCCAGGATTTGAGACTTCAACGCCACTCCAGAATTTATGCAGCATGAACGCCATATTAAACATCTAGCCAGCGCAAATTCGAATCATCGAATGTCAACTAAAATGTTCAAAAAAGCCTTATTTCACTCGACGGTCTCCAGGAAGAAACAAAGTTCAGATACCTTTTAACATCATTAAAATAAAAAAGAACAACAAAAAGTTGTTCCAGCCCCAATAAAGACAGCATTCAGCATTACGTAAGTCATTTTAAAAAAATGATCTCTGTTTTGTGATGAAAAAATTTATGTTTATTCTTAGTTATTGCATAACTTATTTTATTTTATTGATTTATTATTTCGAAATAAGTTGTGTTTATTTTTTCTGACAAAGCATATGAACATTAAAGTGACAGGTGTTTTATTTAAGTTACGTAATCGTTTATTTATACATATTTTCAAAGATTACGAGTATTTAAAAGATAGAATATTTTAATATTTTGAGATTTATTAATGTTTTGTTAATTTATTATTTATTATGAGATTTTTATAATTAGTTTTATATTTATGTTAAGCAGTATGATAGAGATTTTGAGATATATTTGTAATGCTTTTACGATGTGGAAGTAAAGTTAGATACTGTAGTTTTATTACGTGGAAACAAAAAAAATGACTGAAACAGTATTGTATCTTTTGACCCCGATTTCGGAATGAACATTCAACAATGGTTAACACACTTTGATAATTCTAGCATTAAACAAAATGATACTTGGAAATTTGAAAATATTTCAAAATATTTAAAGGGAGAGGCCTTGAAAATTTATATCAATGATTGCCAAAATTGTGATAGTTATGCTCAAATTTAAGAGATTTTAGTAGAAAAATTTATCAAAATTGAAGTACCTAGATTTTCTGATTTTTTTTCACTTAAATTAAACGATCTAAAAGATTTGGAAGATTACTTCCATAAAAAAATAGAGATTAGTAGGAAACTAAAATTATGTGAGACAATTATTGTGCAGGTTCTTACTGATGGCTTAGCACCACAGTATCAAAATGTTTTGATTGTAAGTTCCCCAAATAATGCCACAGATCGGTATAAATTAGTCAGACAACTTGTAGTCACTCCTACCCCTAATCCAAATACTACAAGAAATAACTTTTCAAATGATAAATCTTTTCAGCAGAATGCTAGATCTTTTCAATCCAATGACAGAACTTTTCAGCAACATGATCGACCAAGTCACAGGCGCGGATCCACGGGGGGTGGGCGATCGCCCCCCCCAAAAAATCCACCGATTGGCGCGAATTTCGACTAATGGTCGCCGAAAAAAAATCAATTTCGTCAATCGTTCGCAGGTCAAAGGATCGCGCAAAAACCGCCAATTTCGTCAAAGGATCGCGAAAAATCATGAATTTCGTCAAAGGATTGCGTAAAAACACTAATTTCGCGAAAGAATCACGCAAAAAACGCTAATTTCGTCAACAGATCTCTAAAAATGTGCGAATTTCTTCAAAGAATTGCGAAAAAAATGCGCGAATTTCGCGAAAGAATCGCTGAAACGCGAATTTCGTCAAAGGGTCGCCAAAATTAACGCACAATTAGCATTGGGAGGAGATTCCCCTAGGTACGCATCTACCGGGGGGGGGGGGGTTAGATCGGGGCAAAGAAGGGAAGAACAAATTACCAAGTTGACAGCGAAACAGCACCGAAAACTGGCGATATGAAGCAATTAAAATAATAAAACTTTGTAAAAAATCACCATAAAATAAAAGCAAAACATAGGACGCGTTTCGAGCTAAAAATATAACAGCTCGTCATCAGCTACAGTAAACACGTGTCCGTAAGTGGACAAGGTCAAAAATGAACTGAAAGGGAGAGAATGCGACAGATGGCGCCAGCTGAAAGTGGACCATACAGAAAAGAAAAGTGTTGCCAAAAAATAGAAGAGAAATTGATAGAAGAAAAATGGAAATAAAAGAAATAAACAAAATTAAAATAAAAGAAGTAAATTAAAAAATATAAATAATAATAAAGAAAGAAATATAAAAGAATAAAACAAGAAAAAACCAAAAGATCCCCCTTTTTTACAAAATAAAAAAAAAGAAACAAGAGAAGAGGGAAAAGAATTACAAAAGTAATTTCCACGCTGGAGATAGGAAAGGAGATGATGGGAGATCATTGACAAGATTGGCAGAATTTTTAGAAATAAAATATGCTTCATGAAAATCAAAGTGAGAGGGAGAGGCAGGGGAAGAAATAATTTTGGCCATGGAGAAATTCAAACAATGGCTTGAAGACCAGCAGTGAGAAGCAATCGAAGATTTAGAGATTTCTTGATTTGCAATATACCTCTGATGCTCGCCTAATCTGAATTTTAAAGCTCTCTTGTTTGACCAATATAACCTAAATTGCAAGAGCAAGGAATAAAATAAACACTTTACCGGTTCTCAATAGGAATAGGATCTTTTAGAGAAGAGAATTTAATTTTATTCATAGGTTTGAAGATAACTTTAAAATTAAAACGAGAAAGGATTTTAGCAATTTTAAAACAGAGAAGAGAATAAAAGGGCAGAACTATTATAGAGTTAAAATTAGGAGGATTATTTGAAACAGAAAAAGGACGTTTAGGCTTATTAAATTTATACAAAGCTTTATCAATCAAAGAGGGATTATAACCACGAGCAAGGGGAAGAGATTTGAGATAATTAATTTCATTATTCAGAGTAGAAGAGTCAGAACAAATGCGTAACGCCCTAAAAACAAAAGTATAAAAGGACGCCACTTTTCGTTGAGGAGGATGATTTGAAAAAGCATGAGGAACTTAATTCCGTTCCTAACCTTCTTATTACTAAGGCTGATAAAGACGGTCAAACAGTTCTTCTCAATAAATCTGATTATATTTCTCACGTTGAATCTATGTTAAACTCTGGTTCATATTTCAAATTAAAGAAGGATCCTTCTACTAAGCATTTATCTGATATCAAGCATGTCATTAAAAATTTTGTCTTTCTTAATGATAACACCAAACGTTTGGTCACCCCTTCTATCGCTAATTGTGCTCGTTTCTATGCTCTTCCTAAGGTCCATAAACCTACCCTTTCCTTTCGCCCTATCGTTTCCAATATTGGTACTGCTTCTTATAAACTTGCCAAGTTCCTTTCTAAGTTACTCGCTCCTTTATCTTCCACTAACTTTCACACTGTGAAAAACTCTTTTGACTTTGTTGATAAAATTAAACGCCTTTCTCCTTGCAATTATATAATGGTTTCCTTAGATGTTAAATCCCTTTTCACTAACGTGCCTGTTCAAGGGGCAATTGATTGTTTTGAAAGAAGGTTGCGCGAATTTCATTACTCTTCCATGGAGATTGATGAAATCCTGCATTTAGTTAGTATTTGTGTCAGACAAACTGCTTTTCAGTTTAATAATTCTTTCTATTCTCAAAGTGAGGGTTTGGTCATGGGTAATCCACTGTCTCTTTTATGTGATAATTTATATGCATTTTATTGAAGAAAAACTCTTCAGTTTATATAAATTTCCTTTCTGGTTTAGGTATGTTGATGACACTTTCATTTTAATTCCCTCTGACCTGGATCTTTCTAATCTCCTTTCTCTTGTTAATTCTGTTGATCCTTTTATTCAATTTATTCTCGAAGTCGAAGAGAACAATTCTCTTCCTTTTCTTGACGTCTTGGTTTCGAAACACACAGATCGGTTCTCTACCTCCGTTTATAGAAAACTTTTCGCTGTATCTCTTCCTCCACATACTTTTTTCAAATCATCCTCCTCAACAAAAAGTGGCGCCCTTTTATACTTTTGTTTTTAGGGCGTTACGCATTTGTTCTGACTCTTCTACTCTGAATAATGAAATTAATTATCTCAAATCTCTTGCCCTTGCTCGTGGTTATAATCCCTCTTTGATTGATAAAGCTTTGTATAAATTTAATAAGCCTAAACGTCCTTTTTCTGTTTCAAATAATCCTCCTAATTTTAACTCTATAATAGTTCTGCCCTTTTATTCTCTTCTCTGTTTTAAAATTGCTAAAATCCTTTCTCGTTTTAATTTTAAAGTTATCTTCAAACCTGTGAATAAAATTAAATTCTCTTCTCTAAAAGATCCTATTCCTATTGAGAACCGGTGGGGTGTTTATTTTATTCCTTGCTCTTGCAATTTAGGTTATATTGGTCAAACAAAGAGAGCTTTAAAATTCAGATTAGGCGAGCATCAGAGGTATATTGCAAATCAAGAAATCTCTAAATCTTCGATTCCTTCTCACTGTTGGTCTTCCAGTCATTGTTTGAATTTCTCCATGGCCAAAATTATTTATTCCCCTGCCTCTCCCTCTCACTTGGATTTTCATGAAGCATATTTTATTTCTAAAAATTCTGCTAATCTTGTCAATGATCTCCCATCATATCCTTTCCTGTCTCCAGCGTGGAAATTACTTTTGTAATTCTTTTCCCTCTTCTCTTGTTTCTTTTCTTTTTATTTTGTAAAAAAAAGGGATCTTTTGGTTTTTTCTTGTTTTATTCTTTTACATTTCTTTATTTATTATTATTATTTATATTTTTTAATTTACTTCTTTTATTTTATTTTAATTTTGTTTATTTCTTTTATTTCCATTTTTTCCCTATCAATTTCTCTTCTATTTTTTTGACAACACTTTTCTATTGTGTATGGTTCCCTTTCAGCTAGCTCCATTTGTCGCATTCTTTGCAACATTCTCTCCCTTTCAGTTCATTTTTGACCTTGTCCGCTTACGGACACGTGTTAACTGTAGCTGATGACGAGCTGTTATATTTTTAGCTCGAAACGCGTCCTATGTTTTGCTTTTATTTTATGGTGATTTTTTACAAAGTTTTATTATTTTAATTTAAATTACCTAGTTGG
The DNA here is from genome assembly GCA_963932465.1 of Maratus speciosus. Lineage (NCBI taxonomy): Eukaryota > Metazoa > Arthropoda > Arachnida > Araneae > Salticidae > Maratus > Maratus speciosus. Next base: position 54,627,193 of record OZ010799.1, on the reverse strand, counting down.
TTTTTTTGAAATCAACACACCATACTCATTTTAGCTTTTAACTGACTAGGATTAGGACATAATCCTTTTTTTACATTCATGAAATACCCTTGAAATTCACCAATGTGGGTCGAAATAACAGTATATTTTTAACACATTACTGGTTTTCTTGAGAAAACATTAAGATGCTTGAATTTTTCAAAGGACCTTTCTTTTTCTTGTTTCTTTCTTTCTTTGGAAATTGCTATGAATCCCATTCTTTTCTCAAACAATAAAGCACTCCTCAAAAATATCGTTATACAGAAATTAGAATTGCAGCTTCTTTGAAAGAACGAAAAAGTTTCAACACTTTAAAGGGATCCGCATAACGTTGTCAATTTCTGTTGTAGAGATTCAACAAAAGGTACACGAAATGGCATCGTCCCCACCTCAACCCATTAGCGTCAAAAATTATGGCGCCATATGCCTTTTGACAGGATATAATCCTATTTTGTTCACTAACTGTCGAAACGTCAGTGAGGTTTACCATTGACACCTGAAAAGTATTTTCGTTTGCTTGTCTGTCTGTTCCGCAAAAACTGCCGATAAAAACATTGTATTTATATCTTGGGGGAGCGACCGCCCCTATCGATCCCCCCCCCCCTCGTGGATGCGCGCCTAGGGGAATCTCCTGGTGCTACTTGTGCGTTTTTTCCGCGGACCTATGACGAAATTTGCGTATTTTTTTCGCGATTCTTTGACGAAATTCGCATTTTTTGTGGGATTCTTTCGCGAATTTCGCGTTTTTTCTGCGATCCCTTGACAAAATTTGCGTTTTTTTCTGCGATCCTTTGACGAAATTCCCGTTTTTTTGTGGTCCTTTGATGAAATGTCCGATTTTTTGGCAAAATTCACGTTTTTTCGGCGCTTCTTAAATGTAATTCACGTTTATGCTCGATCCTTTGACGAAATTCGCGTTTTTTTGCGTGATCCTTTGACGAAATTCGCGTTTTTTGCGCGATTTTTTGACTTGCGAACGATTGACGAAATTGATTTCTTTCGGCGACCATTTGTCGAAATTCGCGATAATCGGTGGATTTATATTTTTTTATCCAAAAAGGGGGGGGGCGATCTTCCCCCCTTCCTTGGATCCGCGCCAGCGAAGAGGTATACACACCACTTAGATGACACATTTTGACTTTCTAGGATGTTAAAGGCCCGTCAGATTTCTGAAGGGGATTCTTTTTCAGAGATTATCCTCTTTCAGAAATCTGATATTAAAAAATGGATGTGATGGTTATGTTTTTCAGCTTTCGATAATTGGTTCTTATGTATTTTTTAGTGCTGAATCCAAAAATGATCTTCATTTTTTACCATGTCATCACGTTAGGATTTTCCATAAATCGCAAATTTTTAAAAAGTCTTACATCAAAATCAATTATCAAATGTTAAAAAAGATAATCATCGCAGGCTTGTGTTATTAACGTTGTTCACCCTAACTAAAAGAACAAAAAATAAGATAAATAATTACCATAGTATAAGAGTAATCAGAAAAAGAAAAAAAAAGACATTTAATAAATAAATTCTGTTATAACGTTTTTAATTTTACGACCTAATAAGTAACAATAAACGATATTTTGAGGAGAGGGCGGATTACAAAATAAGAGTGCTGGATAACAGAGTGTTTCGGTTAATCGGATGTCGGATAATCGAGAGTCTGAAATATTTTTAAATCGCATTAATTTCATATTCATTTAATAATTAACTGCAAGGAAGAATGTGAGCAACAGAAATTATAACTACGTTGATTATATGTCACTCGGTATCGCCCCCCCCCCAAAAAAAACGATCCTCTGTATCCGCCCCTGCCTAGTCAACCACGATATGATGCTCCCAGAAATTGGGTTCGTACACCAAATTTCAACCCCCCTAATACTAACTTTAATTCCAATGCACATGGTTCTAGATTTTCGAATCATAGAATGCAGAGCAATCATTTCCAAAGAAATTATCCATCCAGACCTTGTAGAATTTGTTTGAATCAAGGAATACTTAATGCATTTCACTGGGAGAATAGTTGTGTTTTTAATGTTAACCCTTTACAATCTGAAACTACTTTCACTCCCCCACCACAAAATACTGATAATGTTTGACAATTAATTGTGTCTGGTTATACGAGAAAACATCAATTACCTTGTGTTGTGGATACAGGTTCTACGATTTCAATTTTGCCACTTCATTTTGTACATTTATTGAATGCTAAACTTAAGAATATTTTTCCTATTAATGTTGGCCAAGCCAAAGGCTTTGTCCAAATTAAAAAAGCTTGTGATTTATTTATTAAAATTGGTAATATTGAACAATATGTTAATTTTCTTGTGTGTGATACCGATTTAGAGTATGTAATTTTAGGATTACCAGACTGTGCAAAATTTGATTTGAAAATTAATTGTACTAGTTGTAGTGTCACTCAGGGAGATACTGTTTTAAATTCATGTATAACTAGAAACAAAATAAGATCTCTTCATTTCAATGTTAGGAATGAATATCATATGCAACCCGATTATGGGAAAACCATGGCTCCTCAACCCGTCGCGCAATCTAATGATAATAATTCTAAATTAATTGGGGAAATAAATGCTATAGATAATGATAACTTAAGGGAAATGTTAAGGGATTACTTAGAAATTTTTTCTAGAAACAAGTATGATGTAGGGAAGATAAATATTGAGCCACAGCGAATTTTTTTAAACTCTGACCTACCAGTATCTATGAGACCTTATCGTACATGGATAGTTGATGGAAAGGAGATTTCAACCCAAATTCAATCTCTGTTAAATGCTGGCCTAATAAAAGAAAGTACTAGTCCTTATTCTTCTCCTGTCACCCTAGTAATGAAACGCGATGAAGGCAAAAAGACAAGATTATGTGTAGATTACCGAAAATTGAACTCTATAATGAAAAACGATGCAGAACCCCTTCCCCGTATTGATGATATTTTAGATAAATTGTGTAATGCCCAGTATTTTTCCACATTGGATTTAGCCTATGGCTACTGGCATATTCCAATTCACCCTTCAGATACAGAAAAACTCGCTTTTACTACCAATTCTGGTTTATTTGAGTGGAATGTTCTCCCCTTTGGTGTAAAAGTTGGGCCCTCCATATTCAATAGAACTCTTAGAAGAATCCTTACAAAATATAAAATTGATTTCGCATGCTATTATTATGATGATATAATTATTTTTTCTTCCTGCCTAACTGAACATATCCAACATCTAAACAAAATTTTTGATTTGTGTAGGCTTGAGAATATAAAACTTAAACTTTCTAAATGCAAATTTGCTCAAAATAAAATTAACTTTTTAGGATATGAAATTAAAAATGGAACCCTAACCCCCTCTAATGCCAATATTGATTTAATTAAAAAATTAACCCCCCCTACGAATGTTAAAGAACTCCAAAGATTTTTGGGATCAGTTAATGTGTACCATAAGTTTATAAACAAAAATGCCTAAATTAGGAACCCTCTCAATAAACTACTTAAGAAAAATGCTTTGTGGGAATGGAGTACTGAATGTCAAAATTATTTCCAATGTTGAAAGATGCGCTAATAGCAAAACTCATCTTAAAAATTTATGACCCTAAATTACCCCTCCATATATTTGTAGATGCCTCTCAGGTAGCGGTAGGTACCGTACTTAAACAACCGGATGATAATGGGTTTTTACATCCAATTGCTTATTACTCCAGAGGTTTGAGAAGCTATGAACGAAACTACTTTATTACCGATTTAGAGTGTCTTGCCATCATTGACACCTTAGACAAATTTTACCATTATTTACATGGTGTAAAGTTTACTATCCATACAGACCATTCATCTCTTGTGTGGCTTAAGAATGTAAAACACCTACGGGGTAGACTCTTTAGATGGTCTTTAAAACTGAGTATGTTCGAATATAAGATAGAGTATTTAAAGGAATCTACAAATGTCGAAGCCGACATGTTGTCCAGAAACCCTATTTCTCATTTTAGTCGACCACTCACGTTTTTGTTAGATGTTAAAGAGGTACTTGAAATGCAGGAAAGGGATAATGTGTGCAGAAAAAATTACTTTAATGACAATGGATTAATGATAATTAAAAGAAAGGGCTTTAGGAAAATAGTAGTCCCCATGTCCTTGAGAAGAAAATTACTTGGAATTGCTCATGAAAATTTTGGTCACCTTGGAATTCAAAAAATGCAAAATCTAATTTCTCCCAATTATTATTGGTCTGATGTCATTTCCCTCGAAGAGTGTCACCACCGAAACCGATACGAATTGTTTAAAACAAATTTTTAATATTCGAACACCACAACAATTATTCTGTTTTAATCAAATTTCTAACGTTAGGACACCTCAAAAAATCTTAAGCGATAGGAACGCCGCCTTTACTTCTTTCAGATTCAAAATTTTTTGCGGAACCATAATATTAAGCAGCGTTTAACCTCATCTCACCATCCTCAAACGAACGGTAAATCCGAAAGAGCCAATCAAACGATAGTAACTAGGCTAAAATGTAAAGTTAACTCTACTACCTCTAAAGTTCCTTGGACTAAACTCCTTGCTGAAGTTGTAAATGAATACAATAATACCCCCCATTCAATAACTAAATTTCCCCCTGCTTATTTACTCTTTGGCCAATTACCCTATAATTCCCCCCTTCAACAAGATTATTACCCTCCAGTTAAAGAAGCACTTAAAATCGCAAAAGCGCGAACTGATGAATTCCATTTAAAAAGTAAGAAATATTATGATCAAAATTATGTTGAGCCAAAATTTGAAGTAGGCGATCTCGTTATTTATGAAGAATTTCATTATCCAAATACTAGAAAGCTTTCTCAGGTATTTTCTGGACCATACCAAATTCTTCGAAAAGTATCCGATGTAAATTTAGAGATCGATAGAAAAACTCCATTTAAAGATACCGAAATCATTCATGTTTCAAAATTGCGTTTGTACCATCATCCTAATAACTTAAAATTGTCCCATGAGCAATTACCACAACAACAGCGGCAGATGCAGGTTAAATCACTAACTTAAACTTAATTTTCTAACAATGATGAGTTAAACTTAATTTTCTAACAATGATGAGTTTGTAAATTAATATTAAAATTAAAGCTTAAGCAAATTTATTATTTCAACATTACGGATGAGTTTTGGGAGACGTCCCAAGAGTTTATCTGTTTGGGAATTTATTTAAATTAACTTAGTTATGCGGGCATAAGTTGGTTGATTTATCTAGAGTTCTAATTAGTGTTGGATTATAAACTTAAACCAAAAAACTTAACTTTACTTAATTTATTACTAGTATTTAAAAACTTAATCTTACTTGCTATAAAAAATTAATAAAAACCTAATTGATACTCTTTCAAGTGATTTAAATATTACTCTAACGATTGCATTTTATCAGTTTTTATAAAAAAAAGAGAGAGAGAGAAAAGAAAATGTTTCATATTTTAATTCAGAGTCCACAGGTGTGAAGGTTATTGCGAAACCGCTTGCTTATTCGAATGCAAGACTTAAATGATAATTTTTGTCTGCGATATTTTTTTCTTTCTTTCCTTACCACGAAAGTCAAAAGTCATTTTTTATTTTTTTGTTGTTAACGATTTTATTTTATTTCTTTTCTTTATATTTAAGGTAAATGTAATTGCAGATGGGAATTGAGAAAATATTTAGGATTCTTTTTCTGCCTTCGACATATTATAACTTTCCTTTCCCAATTTTTTTTTATTTATGATTTTTTTTTCATTATTTGAGGAGTGTACATGTAATTCCCTTTTTATCTGTCTAACATGTCTAACTTTTATCTGTAACAAGTAAAAGGGAATTAAATTTTACGACTCGCATACTAATGAATGATACGAGATGTTTATAGACGTGAATTATTATGTGATATAGGATTAGCATTATATTATTATTATTTATAAAAAGAAGAAAATACTAGAATTAAGAATGTTATTGAATTATTTATATAGAGATTTAAATAATTTTTGATGATGACTATACTAAAGCAAAATATATAAGTTACTGAAAACAGTGATGATGGTTTAACCCTTGGAAGGACCTATGAGGCAATGCACCTCATAATTCTTCGTTTCTGGTCACAAATCATTACTTTTTTTTCGAAAACTTATCTAAGATTTCATATAATACGAGGAATAAAATTACGTAAGATTTAACATCAGTTGTGATTGATACTGTTATTATACTGAGAGAATACAGATCTGTAATAATGAAAAGACCATGGCAAAAACTATCAAAGATTGTACAGCTGTAAATTACATTATAGTTGACAAAAATTTTATTTACTATTGTTTATTAATTGTTTTGATATATTATTATTATACAAGGTTATTCTAAGATTATTTATTTATTTATTATTGTTATAATTTATTATTTATTGTTATTAGTATTTAATATTATTAGTGCAACAAAGTCTGTTATATAAAATTTAAGCGACCAAAAACTCTTATGAACTCTACAAACCATATTTCAGTACGGACTAAAAATCACTAGAGGACATATAATTTAGTGAATATACTAAATAAATATATTATGGTTTTGAAAATTGTGTCACTGTTGCTAACTAATGAACTGATATTAATATTGCTATATTAATTCACAGAAAGCAAAACTGTTGCTAATTTTGAATTTTAACCAAATATTATTATAATTGTTTTATTATTGGATATGTACTTATTACAGCAGTTTCCACTAAGACGCGAATTTTTTTTTAATTTTTAATTATAATATTTTTTCTTCCTTTCAAAATGAAATTAAAGCTTTGAGCAACGCAATTTGGTGACCAAGTGACGGTATCATTTTAAAGATGATTGTAAAACAAAGAAACAAAAATTGTAAAACGAGTATCTGCTTTCTCTCAATGAACTCGCAGGTCACCGGGACCTACTAGTTCATTCATTTTTAGAGGGGAGGGATTTTGTTACATTATTAGATCTAATTCCGCGATTTCCTTATCTTATTCTAAATTACTACTTTATTTTCACTAAATCCTTATCCTTAAATAATCTCTATCGTTAACTCTGTTAAATTCCCTTTAATTTAATGTCTCACTTGTCTTAATCGCTTAAATATTACGCTTTTAGTATTCTTAAATTAAAGGTTCCATTCCCGCGCTTTTTTCTTTCGAGATTATTCTTTTAGCTTCCATTTTTACTTTCCCGCGCATTTCTGATGTTATCCTTTTTTCCTTCAAATTCAACCGCTAGTTCTGTTCGCACTCTTTATATGACGTGACATTCTTAATTATTCATTGGTTCAGAGCGCGATCTACGTCATATTTGTATCCTTACACGTGAGGAACAAAAAGTTGATACTCGCTGTGTTTCAGCAGATTTGAGTCGTATTTCCAGTTTTCATCCATCCCCTGGTCACCGTCCTGTTATTCGATTATCTCGAACTTTGTTTAAACCTAATTACTACTACGGAGCTATGGCTAATTATCTTGGTGGAAACTGCACTTTTTGCAAGATATTCTAATAAAGTGATTAGCTGATATTAAGAGTTGTTTCAATTTCTTCTGTGGAAACTTCACGGAACGATGCATTCCATTGTTTTCACTCGACAACTGCATTTCAGAAATTGGTTCTACTAACATAACAGATTCGAATTATCTGTTCTGACCACTTCTTTTACGTCATTATTGCTGCATGTGATCCACAACTACTATCGTGACAGCCAGTACGGCATTTTCAACGATAAAGCCAATCCAATGTTGCTAGAATGCAACATATATATATAGGGGAGATGGGGGCACATGCGAACAGTTCGCATAAATATAGCTGTTTCTCATGACTGGATTACGTTCTATAAACAAAACTTACTCAGTATAGTAAATAGAACTTTCTTTTATACATGGTAATTTTTAAAAAATCACCTGTATAGTTCTTCTTACATTTTTTAATAGTTTTATAAATTCGAAAAATTGTTCACATATGCCCCATCAGCGGGGTAGTTGTGAACACACGTGGGGCACATGTGAACACAAGGAAAATATAACCTTTGACATGCTTTTTATTCTGTTATTCATTTGTCGTCGTAATCATTAGTTAATTACTTGTGAAATTCACCATAAAGAAATATATATACATATATATGTTTCTCTAGTTTCTGGGTGATGTGTTTAAGCAAAATATTATAAAATGAAAATAAGTAGATTTTGGGGTGGCGGCTTAGATAATTCATTAAGTATTGCTGAAATAAAATAATAAAAAAAATAAAGAAGCAATTTTAAAAAAGAAATTAAAACTTTTAAATTTTGCTTAGGGGTTTTTGTTGGGGAAAATTTTAGGGAGGGGGCGTTTACATACTATTTATCTCAAATCTGCCGAAATACGAAAGATTTCCACTGCTGTATTTGCCTTATTTACTTGTAAATTATAGATAAAGAAGGGTTTTTTTTAATGATTTAAAACAAATCTCGACTATAACCTCCTCCTCCCCTAACTTCTTTTGATTTTGAAAGAGGGAGGGAGTTACAATAGGGATTTTACTTTTGTTATCAGTTTAAAAATTTTACTTTCTTGAAATATTACTCATATCTTTCTCCATTCAAAGCATCATATACATAACTCTTTTAGATATGGAAGTAAGCCATCATTGCAAGTTTAGAACAAATGTAATAGAAAAATTTGCAAAGTTGTTCAAGGTAATACTTTTGTATTAACAATGCATAAAAAATATTGTTGTAAACTGTTTAGTAAAATAATATATAACACTTATTGCATTTTAGAAAACATTACATTTATTTAAAGTACAATTGAATGTAAACGAGTTTGTTGCTCTTTATGTATTTGCTGAAAGATGTGTTTGACGACGTTTCAATGCAAAATCAGCTTTGTGTGAGGAAAATATCTTCTATTTCAGGAAAATTATAGATAATGGAACTGACAATTATTTATCATTAAGTTAACTGAAAGGAACAGAATCACAGAATGATTATTGGGGCACTTATGTACTGTTCATATCTGCCCCAACTTGTCTGTTTACAAGTGCCCCATATTGCTGCTTCTGTTAAATTGATAAATCATTAACATTTCTCAATTTTAGAAGAAAAAGAACTTTATCAAAAATATTTATTTATTCATAGTATATGCTAAAACACTCAAATTCAAATAAATGAATAAATAAATAAAGTTATACGCTTATCAACTTGGAACAAAGATTTCACTTTTGAGATCTAAAAACAGTGTTTTGGCTACAGAGGACAAACAAAATGTCAAAAGGCTTAAAAATTTTTTTACCATATGTCTACAGTTGCTGTCATCTTTAGTAATTTTTTTCAAATAAAAAAAACTTATAATAACTATTGAAAAATTGCGATGTTCACATCTGCCCCCTGTTCACATGTGCCCCCATCTCCCCTATATATATATACAGTACAGAACTATTTATCCGGAATGGTTGGGGTGAGATGTATTCTGGATAACTGGTTTTTCCAGTTAACTGTTTGGGCATTAAAGCAGCATCCATTTGATAAGTTTTATGGTATATATCTGGTTGTGGCATTATTTCTGATTTTAAATTATTAGATTACTTGGATTAAAAATCAGATGTAAGAAAGATCAAAAAGATTCTGAAATAAGTCTATTAGAAATATCATTCCAGATAACTGATTTTCCGGATAAATGGTTCCATACTGTATATATATATATATATATATATATATATATATATACTGAGTGTTCTGTACTCCTCCTGCCACAAAACAGAAAATGGAAAATACTACATGCTATTTCTGTTGTCAATATACCCTTTTCTAAGGAAGTACAAAATGCAGAATGATAAATGAGATAATATTTGCAAGGATTTTGGACAGATTGCTGACATAATTCCCTTACATTTCATTAAAACATGTTTTTTAATCAAGTATTGCAGTTAATTAAAATTTGAATCAGCATTTTTTTCATAAATAAAATGAAAGTTTTTCCACCAATCACTGTTGCCACAAAAATAAATGCTGCTTTATATTTTGCTCAATAACGATTATAAAAAAAATTGTAAAATAAAGATAAAGTGGGACATTGTTGCTATAAGGGTTAGGAAAAGTTTTTTTACATTTGAAATATACTGCAGATTAGAGAGAGTGGACTATATATTAGATATTGCTGAAAAATATTAGTCAGCAGTGCAAATTCTTCGCATGGGTCCACTAGTAATGTTTAATATCAAACACTTTTGTTAAATATATTATCATTTTGACAATATAACAAATGCTTTACTCACCATTTGCACATTCACGGAGAACCTTCCATGTCTGTTTATGAAAACAAAATAATCATTCTCTACTGGTCGCATGATATTGACATTAGTGCAATCCTCTCTTATAGTATGGAGATGCATTAAATGCTGTTCAATAACCAATGAGATGCGTTTCATTTGGGCGTTGCCATTAAACAATTAACAAATAATCGCGATTTCTGTGCCACATACGATAGCGTAATATATATAGATAGATAGATGACGAATGCTATTATATTTTAGAAATAATTAAAGAATTTTCTTGTAATAGAGAATACAAGAAATGCTTGTAATAGTAGTTTAAATTTAATTTTACATGTAAAAGAATGCCCAGAGAAAAAGAAATACATTATTGAATGAAAATATATTTATCACATTCACAAAATAAGTGGAAATGCTAATAGAGGAAATTAGATGCATGAAGGCCTCCGATTTTTTTTCTAACTACTCACCCGAAAACTATGAAACTAGTGTTACTTCTCGATGTAATCTCCCTGCAGACGTACATATTTTTCACAACGTTGACGCCATGATCCCATGGCCGCAGCGAAGGCTTCTTTAGGAGACTGTTTTGACCACTGGAAAATTGCTGAAGCAAATCATGCTGTTTCACCAAGACAACGTACCCGCACATTGGGCTAACGTTACGCAATAGTTTCTTCGTGAAAAGAACTTCGAAGTGATTTCTCATGCTCCTCAAGTTGGATGTGACGTCACATGTGCGGCAACTCTCCGTTGCCGCACATTCACCAGCCGTACTGCTATTGCCTGAGCGATTTTCCAGTGGTCGAAACAGACTCCTAAAGAAGTCTTCGACGCGGCCATGGAAACATGGCATCGACGTTGTGAAAAATGTGTAAGTCTGCAATGAGATTACGTCGAGAAGTAACACCAGTTTCATAGTTTTCGGGTGAGTAGTTAGTTAGAAAAAAAATTGGAGGCCTTAGAACTTGAATGCACCTCGTAGGTCCTGTACTGTATTGTCAAAATTGAAAATACTATATAAGCATGCTGGCATTATATATCTGAGCATGTTCTGTAATTTATCCATAATCGTGTTCATTGGTAACCTTCCATAATCAGATTTCTCTTCAAATAAATGGACAGGTCATTCCGCGATGATTATTGCTCATTGTACCTCCATCAAAAATCACTGCGTTTTCAAGTGCAATACAATTTCATTTAATTGTTATCTAGATTTTGTGTCTAACAATCATTATAGTAGGTATTAGATTTTAGAAAGAGTACATGCTCATATGTATAGGAGCATCTTTAATAAAGTTGAAATCCCAGTAGCAGAATTTGTTAAGTTAATCTGCAGCAAATCAAAATTTATCTGCAGCACAACCAAGTTTATTATCAAATTTATAGTCACCTATAAAATAAGTAAAAATTTGTATTGACAAAGAAAATATAATAAATCTAGGGCCAAAGTAAATAAAAAAATAATAAGCTGTTAGATTAATATGCAAGGCCTAAAATAGTCTGCAGTGCTGCTGCACTGTTTCTGCTACTGGGTTGAAACCTGGAGTGCAGCAATGTCCCGTCCCTTGTGGTACTCTGCTCCGGATCATCTTCCACACTTAAGTGGCTGAGTCAAGAACACAGAGTAGGATGGACACTCCTCTCGCTGACCGCTAGTACGTAGCAGCATTTGAGTTTTGACACTGTCTTAATTCTTTTTGCTAGACTCTGCTCAGAATTCCTGCTCCTGCCCCCAACACCCCAGCTCCCCGTGATCTTGTCCAGAAAGACCAAGGGATTCTCAAAAAGGACCCACCAAGGACACACGTAGTTGTAGGTTAAAGGGTTAAAAACTGAAACTCATTAAGTCTTAAAATATTTGTATTTTCGAACTTTCAAAACGCTATTCACAAAACTGGTAAATGATGAATAAAGATCTAAAACTCAATCAACTGCATTACATAAATTGGCAAAAAATTGTGTTTTGCTTTGTAATATCCTCTTTATGTAATAAAAATCATTGAAAATATTTTACATTTTAATTATTCTGTTCTTTCTTTGTAAACAAAAATTATGCCTTAAATTTTATGAAGAAAAATGCACCACAAATTTGGGTTACATGGACACTGGGATATTATTTGGGACGACCCCCTCCTAAAAAAATTGTTTTAAATTAGTGCTGGATCTACTGTATTAACAGCATTGACATGATTCACGAATATAGTAACTGAATATATCCAGAACTGATTTAAAACATATTTATTTGGATTCAAGCGACTTCAAGTTAATGCACTGAAAATTCATAGATGCTCATGATAATAATGATAATTAAAAAAATAATTGACTTTTCTAGAGTTTTCGTTTAAAAAGTTACTAGGGAAGTGTAATAAGTGTTAGGCGCCAATTTTAACGAGAGTGGTATCCTTGGAAATATCTCTTTATGGAGAGTAAAAAACTCAATGGAATGACCAGTCGCAAATCAGCCGTTTTCGAGATATCCAACAATTTATGTCACACAATTTGTTTATTACAATGTATTTATGCTTTTACATTTATTATATTATTAAATTTAAAATTTTTGCTATTAAATGGCTTCCTGTTAACTTAATTATCTTATTTATGTTTTAAAATTAAATATAAAAAAAACTTGGAAAAAATGAGAAGTTGATGACTGTAAATGCAGGGCTGCCACGGGCGACTATTTTTATATTCTATTTGCATCACTATTTTTGAAAAAAATAAATTTTATAGTACATTGACAGGGCTCTCATACAAGTTGTCAAAGTAGATATCAACGATTTTATTTGAGAAAGTGGTGCGAGATGAATTAAAAAATAATCACCAATGGTAGCCTTGTAAATGTATTGTTTCGTGTGCTGTGTGTGTGTGTTTGTTGATGCTGGACATTTGTAATATTCACTGGTGGTTGAGGTTTTATATACAGAAGTGTGCAGGAAGCCATTTAACAGCAAGAATTATAAATTTAACGACATAACAAACGTTACAGTGTAAATATATTACAATAAATAAACAAATTTGGTAATATATGAGATATCTCGAAAACGGCCGATTTGCGACGGATAGTTCCATTGAGTTTTTACTGCCCACGACGAGATCTTTCCAACGTTACCTCTCTTGTCAAAATCGACGTTAACACTTCATGCACTTGCCTAGTAAGTCAAATTACATTATATGAATGGTGAGAAATTCAAAAGACAGAAGTAACAAATTTAAAAGTCGTGTATTCAATAGCAATTGAGAGGTAAAAGGTCTGCTTGGTAAAAGCTTGTTCTGCAGTTTTGTACTTCTACAACATAGCTAAATAGAATGGTATTAGAAAAAGCAGAATTTTTTTGTTGTTGTTGTTGATCAAAATGCTAATTTAAGCAAAATCAATGTAGCAGCATAATCTAATAAAATTCTAATTTTATGGATATATTCTTGAAAAATCCAATAATTAGGCTTGAGTATTAATACTCACAAAATAACTCATGCACTTCACACATTTCTAATTTCCTTTTATCAAAAATGGTTAAAAGAATTGAAGAAACAAATTGTAAACCTAGTTTGGTGTGCCCTTAACAATTTTGTAAAAAAAAAACGTGCATGCGATTGTAGTCGTGCTAACTGAGGATATTAAAGTAAAATGTACCAAATCATCATCATAATCTTCAGCATGGGTTAGGCTAAATCAGCCTGTTACGGCTCCATTGATCAATCCATCGGTGCATAGGTCTACCTCGAACACGGTAACCCCTGGGTTTGTAATTCAGAAGCTTTTTTGGCAATCGGTCATTACTCATACGCTCTACGTGATTCTTCCATTTATCCTGATAATCTACTATTTTGTGGTTGATGTTGTATATTTTTAAGTCTGAGCGTATGGAATCATTAGTAAGCCTGTCCATTCTTGTGCATCCCTTTGCAGATCTTAAAACTTCATTTCTGAAGCCTGTATTCTGGATCGTTCTTTAGTATTAATAGTCCATGTCTCCGAACCATACAGAAGTGCTGGCGTAGCCATTACTTTATAAAATTTTAACTTAGTTTCTGTACATGTTTTATTTTTTAGAATTCTGATCAATGATCCGAAAATATGTTGGAATTTATGCAATTTACTTTCCAAGTCTTTATTTTTGTTATATGTAGTATCACATCCCAAGTACTTGAAGTCTGAGACTTGTTCTATTATCTTATTATCCAAGACAATTTTAGTTCTTATGAGCTCTTTTCCTCTGAAAGCCATCGTCTTGGTTTTCTTTATGGATATCTTCATGTTATAAGTTTCACATAGTTTGTGTAGTTCATAAATTGCTCTTTGGAGGTCATCCTCATTGTCCTGAAAAATTGATTGATCATCCAAAAATAGAATTGTATTGATAGATGTTTTAGAGTCAGGTCTGATACCCTTGGGTATCAAATGTTTCCATGATTTTATTAGGTGGGCTATATAGATGTTGAAGAGTGTGGGTGATGAGCTACAACCTTGCTTCACTCCTTGGTTTATAATTATCTCCTCAGTGAGTGATTTATCGACCTCAATAAAGATTCTTGTTCCTTTATATAAGCTCTTCACAGCTTGTATCCAATGTGATGGATATCCATTCTCTGTCAAAATACTCCACAGTCTCTCTCTATCCACTCGATCGAATGCTTTTTCATAATCAATGAATGCAATGTGTGTCTCAAGATTAAATTCTCTGCATTTTTCTATTATCTGGTTTAAGATGAAAACGTTATCTATACATGATCGACCCATTCTAAAACCGTTTTGTTCTTCTTGAAGAAGACTGTCTGAAATCTTAGCAAGTCTTCTGTTAATGATGCCACTGTATAGTTTATAGGTACTGTTTAACAAACTTATGCTTCTGTAGTTTCCACAATCTTTTCTCTCTCCTTTCTTGAAGATTGATATCACTTTGTCTTCAACCAATCCATTGGTATTTTACAACTTATCCAACATCTGTTAAATAGGTTTAGGATGCGTTGATGCAAGACGTATCCTCCATATTTTATAAGTTCAGGATTGATATTATCAAGCCCAGTTGCTTTTCGATTTTTTAGCTTCTTCAATGTCTCTTGAAATTCTGACATTGTGATTAAGTCAACATTTTCATCTATATCGTCAACATCATTAAGATCTTCCATCTGGGGGTTATACCATAATGATTTGTAATGCTCTATCCACTTATTCTTTGGAATAGTATTTATATTTGCTGCATGCATATTTAATAAATTTTCTTATTTTGTTAACAACATTGCAATAGAATTTTTTATATAAAATCTTGAAAATCTATAAACAATTATGTGGTATATACACATTTTTATTTATATTTCAGATGCAGATGTTTGTGAAGTCTGTTCTGAACATAGATTGAAAAGACTTATGAAAATTAATCATGCCCAAATATTATATAGTTTTTCTATTTTGATGGATTTTCTGGTTAAAAAATTTGTTCAGTGAGGAACTTTTTTAAGTTTCTAAACTAATGCTCAACATTATGATTTTCTTCACTTTTACCAACAAGTTACAGAGTAGAATTTAGACAATATATATTTTTAAAGACACAAAAATATATATTTTCGGCAAAAATTGTTGACTCAAGGAGGTTGTTCCTTAATCCCTTAGAACCTAAGCCGGCCCATAACGGCCCTGCAACTTAACGCCTAGCTCGGCCGTTTTGGGCCGTTTACGAAGAATTTAGGGGTGGAGGGAAATAGAAAGAGATGCGTTTCACTCCGTCCGTACGGATGTGTCTCTATTGTCGCCGACTGTTTTGTTCGGATGACATTGATGGAATATTCACATGTGGTTATATTTACCTCTTTTAGCAGTTAAAAGGATTCTTCTGAGGGGAGCTTTTCTTTTTCGAAAGGTTTTAACTTCAAAAGCATGATATCATGTTTTCTGAAGTTTATTATTTATCAGCGCTAATATTTAATTACATTGTATTCAAAATGAATAAAAGTATGAGAAAGGTGAAAGGCAATTAGAAAGAGTAGCAATATTGTTTGGATCAGGTGATAGAGAAAATAAAAGTAACGGATTGTTAAAGAAGCAAAATGGAAATTTCACTATTTTTTTTTACAATAAAAAGCCCCCCCCCCCCCCCCAGATTTGCAAATTCCCGCCAAGAGAAAAATGTCTAAATTCAAAACTGGCCACCATTTTTTTTTTACAATCACGGGCGCATTTAATATTCGGGTGGTCCTTAAAAAAAAAAAAAAAAAAAAAAAAAGGCTTTACATAAAAAAAAAAGAAAAAGGGCTTTACATTTGCAAGGGATTAATTGCGATTGAAATGATTTGCAGTGGGAAAGTTTTTTTTTTAATTTATCGATGAATTAATTACATCTTTATTTCCGAGCGATTATTGTCTCAGGATGATTATTGTCAGCGCTGTCGCATTAAGGATTTGGTTTAAAACGCCCACTTTGAAAGTATTTTGCTTTTAATAATAAAAAAATAAGTTTCAAAATTTTTTTGTTTCAAATACTCATAAATATTATTGTAATTTTAAATGTTTGTATATAAATTTAGATATAACTTGTAATCGTTCAAAAGAGATTACTTTTTTTTTTTTTTTAACAAAGGATTTAGCTATCTGTTTTAATGTAAAAAAAAATTACCGAATCGGACGCAATATAGAGGTTGATGCTGCATTCGTGTATTATATCTTATCTAATGTAATGTTTTATTTGCAGATTTTTTTCTAAAATTGTACCTGGCTACTTTTTTAATCATATTTGGATCAGATGATAGAGCTTTAGAAAATAAAGATAATGGATGGTTAAAAAAGCAAAATGGAAAACACACTATCCCCCCCCCCCCCTCTCTCCGATTTGCAAATTCCCGCCAAGAGAAAAATATCTAAATTCAAAACTGGTCACCATTTTTTTACTTTCACGGGCGCATTTAAAATTCCGGCTGCCCTTAAAAAAAAAAAAAAAAAAAAAAAAAAAAGGCTTCTTATTTGCAAGCGATTAATTGCAACTGAACAGATTTGTAGTGGAAAAGGTTTTTTCATTTATCCATGAATTAGTTACATTTTTATTTATTTCTGAGTGATTATTGTCTCAGGATAATTATTTCAACGCTGTCGCATTGAGGAATTGGTTTTAAACGCCAACTTAAAAAGTATTTTGCTTTGACCGAAAAAAAAAATTTTTTTTTTTTCAAAATACCCATAAATATTATTGTTATTACTATTATTACTGTAAATGTTTGTATATAAATTTAGATATAACTTGTAATCTTTAAAAATAGATTAATTTTTTTTTAATTTAACAAATGATTTAGCTATCTGTTTTGATGTAAAAAAATTAACGAATCGCATGCAATATAGAGGCTGATGCTGCATTTATGTATTATACTTCTTACATAATATAATGTTTTTTTCTGATTTTTTTTTCTTTTATAAAATTGTACCTGGCTACTTTTTTAAACATATTTGTATATCTGAATGTGCGAAATGTGTACTAGTATAGAGTATAGTACTAGAGTATATTAGTACTAGAGTATACTAGTTTAGATGCTAGCAAATCAAATGTTTTCTTTCTTTCTTTCTTTTTTTTTTTTTTTAGTAAAAGCAAGCATTTTTTATAAAATTATGTCAAATTTGGCGCTCTAAGCCAATCTTTAAGATATCAAAATCCGCGAAAGACCTGCGCTATGAAGAACATTCTAATATAACTACTTATTATTCATTTTTATCCAGAACGTTTATTAAAAGTTGAAAAATGCTTTTCGATTCCAATTCACTCCGTTAGTTATGCTTGCAGTTTTTATGCTTTTATGTCTAACAATGATTTCGCGTATGTGTGAGTGGAGAAAAACCTTTTCTTTTTTTAGAGCAGATTTAAGATAAATTTCAAATATAGTAAAAGCATATGAAAACGGAAACAACATTTTTCGTCTTAAGAGAATTTTACTTTTAGGAAGGTATAAGTTTAAGATATACCTTCAGGATATTCTTGAAATTTTGTCATTTACGACATGATTCCGTTATATACAAATTCCGTTTAAAGAAGCTTTACTGTAGCATGGCGATGAGATGACCATCAAAACCTTTAGCGACATCCGAACAGACACTTACTGGAGTAGAAACCAATAGTTCACCACTAACAATTTAGTTACAATTAGAAACTTCATTCACTGGATTATTATTTCAGTTTAGTTTTGGTAATGAATGCCAATTGAAAGAAAATCTAAAATATTTCAGATAAACTCTGAGTTCTTTGAGTTATCTTTTCATTTATTAAGAGACTAAGTCTTGATAATTAGTAGGAATTTTACCATTTATTATTACTGTTCATTTTTATATTAAAAATATACTGAGACGTTCCAATGTATTACATTATTTTGATTACCTAGTACGATAAAACCTCTAGAAACGGAACCGTTTAAGGACAGGAAATAGCTTTAGTTTAGACAAGTTTGGAATTTAACAAGGGTCTTCCATTGGAACTCGAATGTTTTTCTGTTTCAGACAGAATTCCGTTATAGACAGGTTTCAGATTAACAGGCTTTTGCGAATTATTGATTCATAAAATTAGTTTAGGTAAATTTTAAAACAACATAGTCATCTGAATTTATTATTACTGCTAAATGCACATTTTTATGTTCAGGTGCTTTTATTCAGAAACTATGAAAGCGAACAGCTTTTTCCATTTTACGATAGAAGCACGTATTCTTTTAAAAATACTGACGAAATTGACGTTCTCAACCAAAATCCCTGACGGGAAGCAAAAGAAAAGTCGTCATGTGACAAAAATTGATTATAATTCAAGATGTAATGCATTCATCGGAAAAAAAAGAGAAATAAGAATCATTCAAAAGCTATGA
Organism: Maratus speciosus; assembly: GCA_963932465.1. NCBI lineage: Eukaryota > Metazoa > Arthropoda > Arachnida > Araneae > Salticidae > Maratus > Maratus speciosus. The sequence goes on along the minus strand of OZ010799.1, from coordinate 54,608,121 downwards.
CTGAAATTTCGTGATTTTACTTTAAAAAATAAATTCATAAATATCACAGAAAATTTCGTAATTTTGAGACGGGAAGAACATGTTTTTAGAATCACCTTAAAAGTACTTACTCTTAAATTCTACCGTGAGAGGTTTAGGGGAGGGCCTTTAATTATTATTTGTTTTAATTTCAGAATTTTAAACCCTTAAATTGAGTATGAGCAATCTCTAATGTAAGCAAATTTTTAATTTTTTGATCTCATACTCTAATGGATGGTACCGACCTATTTACACCATAATAAAAAGAATGAGGTACAAATTTGCTGAATTATTCTGGTATTTTCATTTTATTGCCCATATAGAATGTTTGCCGAATTTTGTTTTTCCAATTATAATTTTACAAGGATACGCGTTTTTCTGCATCATTCTTGGCCCCACCAGTGGCTGAGAGGTTCTGCTCTCAAAGCTGGTAGACGAGAGGTGCTGGGTTCGAGCCCATTCGCGCTCGTCGACTTAATCGTTCGGAGTTTTCCGTGGTTTTCTTCGAACCTTGGTTAACCTTGCATAAATACGAATACCTTAGAAATACCCCCACAGAGGGTACTCCCCCTCGGACCTATATCCCTCGTGTAGATAATCGGCCGTCATAAATACCACCTAACACACACCTGTGTCATTCTTGCTATTTTTCGTTGTTCTGTGATTATTACAATTTTTATTATATGAACACATAATTTTCCGCGTGAGGAGGTTCGTGCGAAAAACTTTTTGCACACAGGCAAATGTCAAAGAACAACATTATAAGCCTTTCTTCCAAGTCTTATAGTTTATAAACATACGTTTCCAATAAAATAAATAAAGTAAGAATACAGTGTAAATATTTCTTACTATAGGTGGCTAGGGATAAATAATTTTTTTACTAGAATGAACATTCCAAACAAATAAACAGATCACTGCTGTCCTTTCTTAGTTGTTTCCGACCACTACCCCCTACATACTACATGCCTCTCGCATTTGACTCAAAAATGGAAGTCAGCAAGGTTGGCAGATGGCGCTACTGTTTGGGGTATGTTATTGCTGTATTTACATGGATCGCCTCATAGACCTGCCTTTGAAAGCTATTATTATTTTTATTTTTTGCAGTAATTTGTGATTTTTTTAAACAGAATGTTTACTTTTAATGAAGTTAATATATTCTCTATAAATTGCCATATTGCTGTGTGCCTTACTGCTGTTCATCCAGCAGAATAAAGAAAAATATTTCTTTTCTCCATTCCTGTAGAAGACAGTCATCAACGAGTCTTTTTAACTTTTTTTCATTGTATTTTTAAAAATACAAATAGATATTTTTACTACTATTATTTGCATGTTTCTAATAACATTCCGTTGAATAATAATAAATTAAATTAATGTGCAGTTGCTATTAATAAGATGTATTTTTATTAATTTACATTGTCTTAAAAGGAAAAGAGTACCTTAATCTGAAAGAATCTGAAATAATATTGTTATTATTAATAATAAAAATGATCGATCAAAGTATTTCTTTTTATCAAATAATTATGCTAAGCCTTTTCTGTATGAAAATGAAAATACAATAACATTCAAAATTATTTAAATTTCTTCCAGCAAAATTATAATGATAATAATAATAAATGATACACGATGAAATCAAATACGTATTAGTAATGTGATCAAAATAAATATGTATTCATAGCACTGTGTTTTGAAGCAATATAAATATTATGTAATTGAAATATATCAATAATTTCATTCCCGAAAGTACTTGATTATTACTTGTAATAATTAATAATACAAATATAAAAGAAATAAAACTAAATTAAATGTTAAAAAAAAAAAAAAAAAAAACTGCAGAATTGACGTTTTAAGGCCTTGACCGGAAGACTTGCTAGTTTTATTATCATAATAAATGTAATTAATATATATAGTATTATTATCACAATATCAATAAATTAATTATTTTATATAGAAAATATAAAATAGGGAATTGAAAAAAATACTATTATCAATTTATTGAGGCAACGTGTATGTGTATCGGGGGGGGGGGGGGGGGGGATAGTAAAAAATATGAAAAAAGTGTCTTGGAACATCAGTGCACAGAATCGTATTTCCAACTTATTAAATTTCTCGAAAGTACTTGATATATTACTCGTAATAATTAATAATGCAAATATGAAAGAAATGAAACTGAGTTGACTGTTTTAAACACTGCAAGAAAAAAAAAAAAAAAAAAAAAAGAGAGAGAGAGAGAGAGAGAGAGAGTTCCAATTTATTAAATTTCCTGAAAGTATTTGATATATTACTCGTAATAATTAATAATGCAAATATGAAAGAGATGAAACTGTGAGTTGACTGTTTTAAACGCTGCAAAAAAGAGAGAGAGCAGAATTGATGTTTGAGGTCCTGACCCGAAAAAAAGATGAAAAAAGTGTCTTGGAACATCAGTGCATAGAATCGTATTTCCAATTTATTAAATTTCCTGAAAGTACGTCATATATTACTCGTAATAATTAATAATGCAAATAAAAATGAAACTGTGAGCTGACTGTTTTTAAACACTGCAAAAAAAAAAAAAAAAAAAAAAAAAAAAAAAAAAAAGAGAGAGAGAGAGAAAGAGAGAGAGGGAAAAAGAAAAATAAGCTGCAGAATTGACGTTTGAGGTCCTGACCCGAAGACTTGCTAATTTCATTATTACAATAAATGTCACTAATATTTGTAATATTATTATCACAATATCAATAATTTAATTATTTTAGATAGAAAATATTAAATAGGGAATTTCAGAAAAACATTGTAATCAATTTATTCAGGCAACATGCGTGTGTATGTGTGTGTGTGGCAGGGCCGAAACTAGGAGGGGGGGGGGCAGAGGGGGCATGTGCCCCGTGCGCCAGAATGAAGGGGCGCCAAACGAAGGATTTTACCTTTAGAATGGATCATTTTATTCTGACGAACTGGTGGCTTCCATTATTATGGAACAGCGATTATAAATGAAGTGTTAGGTGAAGAGGAAAGAGCAGTCGTAAAAAGTTAGAACTCTGATTTTCTGGTTAGAATGGGGAAAAAAATTGCAAAAAAAATTATGCCCATTTTTTTCCCACTCTGACCAGAAAATCAGAGTTCTCGAAAAAAAAAAAAATGGCCATAATTTTTTTTTTTCAAAAAAAATTTTGCCCATATTTTTCCCATTCTGACCAGAAAATCAGAGTTCTAACTTTTTACGACTGCTCTTTCATCTTCACCTAACACTTCATTTATAATGGCTGTTTTATAATAATGGAAGCCATCAGTCCATCAGAATAAAATAACTCTGTGAAAGCGGAAACTCGGTTAGGCAGGACTCTGATAATCGGGACTCTAATGTATATTTCATTTTAAAAATGATCTTTAGAATATTTTTGCTGGTGTTCAGAGGGACCTCCCCCTTGGATCCGCCACTGTAGATTACGTAGTTCAGTATTACATATTTTATGATTACATATTTTAAATTTTGAAATAAGTCGTCTATTATAAAATTAGTCAAATTCTCTTTGTAAATATACTTTGTGGAAGAGGGAGGGGGGGGGGGGGTGCGCCAAAATCCATGTTTCCCCCGGGTGCAAAAAAGGCTAGTTTCGGCCCTGGTGTGTGTGTGTGTATGGGGGGGGGGGTAGTCAAAAAGATGAAAAAAAAAGTGTCTTGGAGCATCATTGAACAGAATCATATTTCCAACTATTTAAATTTCCTGAAAGTACTTGATGATTACTTATAATAATTAATAATTCAAATATAAAAGAAATGAAACTGTGAGTTAAATGTTTTTTAAACACTTAAAAAAAAAGACTTGCTAGTTTCATTATTATGATAAAGGTAATTAATATTTATAGTATTATTATCACAATATCAATGATTTAATTATTTTAGACATAAAATATTAAATAGGGAAGCTCAGAAAAATATTGTAATCTATTTATTGAGGCAACTGTATGGTACTAGTACTGGAGTGTCAAGTAATTATGTTATTAGAATTAAATTTTAATTCACAATGGGAAGTACAACTATGAAGTTAGTTAAATATTGTTGATAGATTAATATAATGTCAAAAAAACAGGAATATAATAATTATAATTATTAATTAAAAATTATTTTTAATGCAATTCCTTAAGATTGTCCTTCAGTGACACATTCACCCCACATTAACTTTGTTTATTATTAATATTTTGCCTGAAAGAAATACATGTCTTACTATTTAGTAAAATTTAATTTAATCAAATACTTTTATGTTTTGCAATAACCTTTTTAAACTTGCTCATAGTTTTTGATCTATTGATTAAAATTCATGTACCATTTTATAGTGTTAATAAATATTTTCACTTCATAAACCTTGTTTATTTTATTTTTGATGGAAATCTATTTACAAGTAAATGTAAGTGCTATTAATTTATATATTATAATTAATTTTAAAAAAGAACATATAATTTAAAATTCATATAATAAAATAAATTATGTGCGTTATTTTATCATTCATCATTTGAAATTGAAGAGAAATTATGAAATAATTTCTCTTTTCAAATATTTTATAGAAAAAATATCATTTAATACAACAATTAAAATAAATACGAAAAGAGAGAGAGAAAAAAAGTGAAATTCTAGGAATAAATAACAAAATTTTTTTAACAAATTTTGCTTTTTAAGCTAATTTATTTTAAAATTTTCTATTTAAATATTCTCAAAACAATTTTTGTTTACGTTATTTATCTATATGTTTTTAAAAATCATGTCAATTGTCACCGATAGATGGCAGAGCATTTTGGGGCTAAGCTGACTTCCAGTTCTTATATGGGGAAAACAGTGAATGCGAGAGGCATTTAGTATGTAGGGGGTAGTGTTCCGACAGAGCAAAGGGCGAAAATATCTGGGGTAGAAGAGTAAACATACATCAAGTTGACATTTCAACCACGCCTCTCCCATTTACAACTATAGGAAACTCAAATGGACGGGTTCATTTTCCAAAACTGTTCCTTTTAAACGTCAGGATTTAAACGTAGTATTTTTTTCGTCTTTGTAGGTTTTAAAGAGTTAAACAGATTTTGTACGAATCAAACAGAGACAGGTCAATGATTTTCATACAAGCAGGGTTGTGATCATGCCAGAAAATTTCGGCCGGTGCAGACTTCTAGGAATAAAACACAGGCCCAGAAATAAGCCCTGTTCGGTCCGGCACGAGCCTGCAGAGAAAGCAAGACCTGGGCACGACCCAGAAAAACTGATGATCAAACTCGACCCATCCCGAGTCCGTGTAGTCCTGTAAATGGCATTTGAATGAGAAAAACGTGTTCTTAACGGATGGAAAATTTTTAAATAAATTATGAAAAAAAAATTGAGTTTGAGTTGTAAATTTCGTTCAAACTCACAGATTTTATGAGCTTTCGTTCAGCTCACGTTCGTTTATCAAAAAGTAAATCAAGTTCAACTCAATGTTCACAGAAATTGAACTAAGTTCGTGAGTTTTCGTTCAATGAACGCTCTCATACCCGACACTGATTTAAACATTACTTACACAAAAATAATTTCAGTGAACAATTTCAGAATTTTATAAGAAAAAATAAATTTATTAATAAATATGCGGAGCTTTTGTAACATTTACTAAGAAAATATTTCAGTTAAAAAAAATACAGCAAAAGTAGTGTCGTTTAAGTTTTTTTTTTATGTTTAAAAGGATCTCGTCTAAAATCAATATGATTACAAAACATTTCTAAAAGGTATATATAGAATAATCACGAGACATCTCTTAACCGTTCACAAAATGTACTATCGTGTGGGCATTAATCTGAAGTCATGATAGTCATAACTATCTATCCCCCCACCCCCTCCCCCTAGAAGACATATTTAGATAAGAAAAATTAGATTTTTTAGAAAATTAAGTAAAAGTAACAATAAAGCTATTTTCCCTCTTGTAAAATAAAATCTAAAACTGGTATTAATGAAAACAAACCTACATTTGAATATTATCTGCTCTTTCATACACAATATGGGTCACTGGTAGAAAAGAATATTTAAACAACCCTTGCTAACTCAGCAACTAATTATAATAGAAGAAACTTACTGGTACCAAATGATTGCAAATAAAGTCTACTTTTAAACGATGTATATAAAATTTGCTTAGGAAGCCTATTTTTGTACGAGCCGCGCCGGGCCGTGAATTGTGAAAATATAAACGGGCCGGGCCTGGAAATTCCGGCTCGTGCAGACCTCTATGCTGTCATCTCTCGATAATAGATTAAAACATTTGTAGACAATTACTTCATACAATTTCCATGCTGTAAAGAAGAAGAAAATTATAAAAATTTATTTAAATTCGGAATGTCCGAAAAATGGGACGCTGGACATAAAGGGGTTAAATTGTCACTAAATTAAAATATTGTAAAACGTGTGAAAAAGAACCTGCCTATGACGAAATCCTCTCTTAATGTGAGAAATAGTTTGATCCATGTAAAATGAATGCACCAATATGCAAGAAAATAATATATAATACATTTACACCTGCTAAGAAGGGAACTTGTCTATAACGCATTTTTTTCTTTCCTATACAATTACGTCTTAGAAGATTTTACTGTATAGCATTTTTCAGATTTTTAAGTCTCCATACATGGAATATGCATCAACTATATTAATTATAACTGAAACATTTATATACAACTAGCGATTCATTAAAAAAATAAATATCGCAATAACTTCTATAAAAATGAAATCTATAAACATGACAATAAAAAGCATAGGTAAGTATTTTTGGTCAGAACTCCTTGTACGAGACAAATTTTTAACCAAATCGACGTAAAAATCAATGTTTTGTAGAAATTCATTCGGGCTGGGCCAAACTTTTAGCTGTTATACCTGGCCGGGTCGGGCCGATAATTTTTTATCTACGGACCGGGCCAATATTTTTTTTGTACGGCTCGTGACGGGCTCGGGCAGAACTTTTAATGATTATACCGGGCTGGGCCGAATTTTTCTTGTGTGCATCGAGCCGGGTCCGGGCCTTGAAATTTCGACCCGTGCAGACCTCTACCATAGACTGCATAGGACAGGGACATAACAATATAATAATAAACCCAAAATAACTGTTTCTACTACATTTCTTTCTATATATCCTATTGTAAGCTATATTGATTTTTTAATGGACCTCTATTTGTATGTGAATATCTGAATTATTATTAATACCATTAATCCATTTACACGGCTTGAAGACTTAAAAGTCTGAAAAATTCTATATCGAAAAACCTTCTAAGACGGAATCACGCAGGAGAGAAATAAATGGTTATAGTTAAGTTCCTTTTTTACCAGGTCTGTCGTCTCTTGCAAATGTATTATTTATTTTCAAACGGATTAATATATCAATTTTGAAGATCCAGATCCACCGACCAAGAAATTTTTTCCGTTTAAAACAGGATCTCGTCATACACAGATTCTTATAACAGGTTTTACAGTACTGTGTCCCCACCTCTAGAAATGTATATTAGGGTGTTTCAAAAGTAATGGGTCCGAAAAAATTTTTTCCTTTTGATATTGCATACCCTTTTATTTTATGAGGTTTCATGATATAAGCTTATTTGTAAAATTTCTAGAAACTAGGAAAAAGTTAAGTGACCTCTCAAAGCCGTCGAACTTTTAAAAAATTGGCATTTTTTTCCGAAAATCTCCAAATTGACGTCCATTTTTTCAAAAGCAATAAACAAAACAATTTTTACAGTAGATTGAAGTTTGAATTTAATATTCTTGATCTCTTAAGGTAAGTTTTTTTAAGTGTTTTTTCAATGGCCAAGTAATGAATTGCTGATGATATTCTACTGTGTGATAGAGGAGTTGACCTTGATCCTCATCTTACACGAGTACATTATTGAATTCAGTGTCTAATAACGCGCGCATACTGGCACAGCACGTTTGGCACAGCACGTTTGGCACAATCATTTACCACTAATAAAGAATATTTTTTTTTCTTTGACAATATTATAATCGTTTATCTACAAATGAATCAACATCGTTTTTTAGAAATGAACTGACAAATTTTAGGACTGTAAAAAGATTGATTGCTTGGCTGCAAAATCTCGTAGCATTTAACCAAGTTTCTTCTTAGGTTTTCTGAAACTGAAACAATTGCCTTTTTCTCTTCAATTAATACAGGATCTGAAAAGAGTGATAACCCAATCATGTTCTCACTTAGGTACCAAAGTTTTCTTTTATGTTTTATCAAGAACTTTTTTGCCAGTTCACTGTCTATTTTTTAAAAAATAATTCCAGAGATTTAAGAGAATCAAATCCTTCTAAGGTGCACTACAGCTTAAAGGTACAGATGACCACACTTTTATATAAATTGTCGCGATAAACAGGTGCGTTTTAATACACATGCCTCATATTTCATGAAGTTGAATTGCTCACGAAAGCGAAATTTTTTAATGGAAGAAATTCTTTTTGTTATCCACCGCGTACGATGGTATGCACCAGAAGGGCTGAATGTAACTTTGCTTTTGCCTTTAAGAAATTGTGATGTGATTTCACACAAAGTAGTAAGGGTAAGTTTTATGCCAGGGACTGCACTAAAATTCTAAGGCATTTGCTGGGTTTCCCTGGGTGGCCATCCCGGGTTAGTTTTATGAACTTCAGATAATCATCACAAGTTTGAATATTTCTGTGACTGTTTGTAAAGGGAGGCTACAATGACATTTCTGTTTAGTTGTAGCTAGTGTTTTTCATCTTCAGTTAAAACACAACCATCAGTATCCTTATCAATTGCTGCATAGCTGGCAATATTTATCATGGCCAGTAATTTTTAATTCTACCCAAAATAGCGATTTGAGGTCCTGATTCCTGGTGAAGTGAAAATAAGTCAAATACAGCAGAAGCTATGATTATAAGGTTATGATGCTTCTTATGTTCGCGCTGTACAAACATTTTATCCTCATGAAACTTAATCATTTTCTGCACTTTTAGTTGATAATGAAGATGTTTTATTTTGATATTGCATACCCTCTTATTTTATGAGGTTTAATGATATAAGCATATTTGTAAAATTCTAGAAACTAGGAAAAAGTTAAGTAACTTCTCAAACCTGTCAAACTTTTAAAAACTTGGCATTCATTTCGAAAATCTACAAATTGATGTGCGTTTTTTCTAAAGCAATAAACAAAATAATTTTTAAAGTATGTTGAAGCTTGAATTTAACATCATGTACAAACGATGTAATGTTTGACCAGTAGTTGGTAATAATTGGTTATAAAGTTCTTTATGAAAAATGGAAATCAGATGTGAAGACCACATTATTACTTTTGGTTTTTCTACTGGAGATATGTCACTCGTCTTCTTTGACAAAACAAATTGCTTAAATTTGTATTTGATACAACAATTTCATCAATTTTCACAGTAATTGTGAGGAAACATGTTATAAAGAAAGTATTAAAAATTGAACTGGAACATCATAATTCAGATTTCAGAACATGTAACCAACCAACATGAAATAAGCTCCTTTCTCTAAAAATACTAGATATTTCTCTTTACTGCGTTTTTGAAAATTTTCTTCTTCTTTTCACTTTAAGTGATTTATAATAAAGGTTTTAATACACTATATATTTCTACTATGTGCAATTGCAACGTCATTAAAATAACGCTTATTCTAAGGAAATACTAGATACCTCACTTCACTTCCATTTTTGCACTTTTTATTCTTCACTTTACTTTATGCGATTTATAATAAAGATTTTAATAAACTATATTTCCATTACGTACTGTGTGGTGTCATAGATAGAGGAAATTATGAGGAAAATTAATGCGTTATTGCAATTATTTCCATGGTATAAAAGCAAGCTTAAAAAATACAATTATGAAATCTTTAAGCTTCTTGAGAGGCCAGTTGTTATTAAAATAAAAACTTCAAATTTTTACAATGTGTTTATCTCATCACTTCTCATAATTTAAGCCCCTATGCATGTCACTTTTCAATTTTTTTTTTTTTGGAACACCCTAGTATATGTACTACAATACTTTAAAGAGAATTTTAATTGTAGAATAACGGTAATTTAAAAAAATATATATTTTCGGAAAAAAATGTTGACCCAAAGTAGGTTGTTCCTTAAACTGATTTTTGCACGAATCAGGCTGGGACGGGGCAATAATTTTCATACAAGCAGGGGCGAGGGACCAGAAAATTTCTGTCGGTGTAGACTTCTAGGAAGAATAAAGCACAGGCCCAGAAATAAGTCCATTTCGGCCCGGCCCGAGTCTCCAGAGAAAGCAAGGCCCGGGCACGACCCAGAAAAACTGATGATCAGACTCGACCCGTCTCGAGTCCGTTTAGGCCTCTAAATGGCATTTGAATGGGAAAAACGTGTTCTTAACGGCTGGATAATTTAAAAAATAAGTTATGAAAAAAAAACTGAGTTTGAGCTTTAAATTTCGTCCAAACTCACGGATTTTTTGAGCTTCCGTTCAGTTCACGTTCGTTTATCAAAAAGTGAGTAAAGTTCAACTCAACGTTCACAGAATTTGAACTAAGTTCATGAACTTTCGTTAAATGAGCGCGCTCATATCCAACACTGACTACAAACTACTCGAAAAAGTAGCGACTACTGTAGTTTCGCTACTTCAGACTCCTTGGCGTGATTTATGGAAGGGTATTTGGAATACATGTCCTGCACTCTCATAAAAGGTAACTGCTCAAAATAATTCTCAAACCCTGAGATGTGTAAAAATAGAATAAAAGAATATAGAAAGTGTTTGAAGGAATCTAAAACGAAATATGTCGAGGATCTCCAAATTAATAAATAGGTTGCCGACAATAAAAATGTGTCCGATAAAAAATTTCAAAAAATTGTTTATGATGTTATTCCTTTTAGTCCAGGCAATATGGGATTTTACCTGGGAAAATTAATGGAAGTTCTGGAAATTGGCTTACTTTATGTTTTTGGGGTCGCTGAATCCGAATTTGTAACTTCCCACCAAAATTTCCCACACTCACACGTTTACATTCGCCCTTCCATCTCCCCTCCGAACTTTCTCTGTTTACTTTAAGTTTTTTAGGTCGCTGAATCTGAATTTTTAACTTACCCCCAAAATAGTTGTTTTTAAATTAAATTTTTTATTGCTTTAGGAGAAATCTATGTAGAAATTCGGAAAGTAGACAAAATTTGCAACAAATAGGATACATGACATTACGACGTGGGATGAACGGGGAGGGAGAAGGCTGCCTCGAAACATACACTGCGGCGCTATGTGCACTAAGTTATGAAAGTCCAAGTAATAAGGGATTTTACCTGGCAAAATTAATGCTAGTTCTGAATTTTGGCTCACTTTATGTTTTTTGGGTCGCTGAATCCGAATTTGTAACTTCCCAGCAAAATTTCCTCCGGCAAAACCTCCAAAAAATTGATTTTTTGAAAAAATTTGGTTTTTGAGAACAGCGCGCGGGGAATGTTCCGAGGCAGCCCCCTCTCTCCCCGTTTATCCTACATCATAATGTCATATATCCTATTTGTTGCAAATTTTTTCTACTTTCTGAATTTCTACATAGTTTTTCCCTAAAACAACAAAAAATTTAATCATTCAACTATTTTGGGGGTAAGTTAAAAATTGGGATTCAGCGACCCAAAAAACTTAACGTAAACCTTATAGAGAAAGTTCGAAGGGGAGATGGGAGGGCGAATGTAACGTGTGAGTGGTTAAAAGGAATTGCGCAACTTAGTCCACACAGCACCGCGGCGCATGTTCCGAGGTACATCCCCCCTTCCCCTTCATCCTAAGTCATAATGTCATATATCTAATTTGCTGAAAATTTTGTCTACTTTCTGAATTTCTAGATACTTTTTCCCTAAAACAATAAAAAAAACTGATTTTTTTTTAATATAAAAACCTTTTTGGGGGGTCATTTTACCAAAATTTGAGGGGGGGGGGGGGTTGACGGGGGAAATCTTGGTGGGAAGTTACAATACAAATTCGGATTCAGCGACCCAAAAAACATATAGTAAGTCTTTTTCCAGAACTTCCATTAATTTTGCTAGGTGGAGCCCCTATACGATCTCTATTGCCTGGACTATTTATTCTGCGAAGAACATTCAATTTACAGTTCTGATTCGAAATGTGGTCAGATTTTATTTATTATTAAAGTTTACTTTTGTTACTGTTTTTTGTTGGTGTTTTAGCATATACAGTAGAACGTCGATTATCCGAACAAGTCGGGACCGACTCTAATTCGGATAAGCAAATTTTCGGATAAATGGACAGACAATTTAAGTCCTGATTATACTAAAATTTTCACACTTTACCCATTCTTCGGACTGACAGCACTAGTTAATGCTGACATGTTTAAAAATTGATTTTTCTCTTTTTAAATTTTTGAAGTGAAAACTTCTTTAGGCGCGTTGAGCTTTTTTTGAGATGGAGAAAAACCACTGATTTAGAGACACTGTTACGTAACCGACATGCTAGCATTTTGGCACATGGACAATAGCGCGCCAAGCGGTGAATGACAGGAACTTTTCCCTCTTCAGCTCAATCCGCAAAAGAAGAACGAAGCTAAAACTCACTTTTTCTCCCGGCGTTCACACAGGAACACACACAAAATTTACATTTTCGTTGCAGTACCCTGTTGTGTTTATTGTTAAAGACAAATACTAGTACTTGATACTTTCATTATTGAAGTGAAAGCTTCTTTGGGCGAGTTTGGCATTTTTTGAGATGGGAAAAAACATTGAACTCGTTATACTGTTATTGTATGTTCAACGTAATTGTTGAAGTTTTCACTTCTATTGGCACTCCCGGAGTGCCACTGTTTTTTGTTTTTTGTTTACTTTTTTATATATCAATTTCTTAACTCCGGAGATTATAATTTAAGCAAAAAAGCTTTCGATTGTTGCTTGCTTCAAAGAAGACATTCTTTTTAATGCTGTCATATCTCGAATTCTTCTTAAATATGTTAGTTGAATAGGATCAGCATTCTTCTGCCATTCAAGCCATTTCATAGCTGTTTCCAAACATTCAAAGTTGTATGTGATGGACCTGGGTCATTTTCAGAGCATTCGTTTTGATTTTCTTCAATTCTTTTTTCGTCTTGAATCTCATCCACAATCTCATCATCATTTAAAATCTGATATCCAGGTCTAATAGGGTGTTTGGATAATTCGAAGTTCGTTAAAAAAAAAAAGAGAGAGAGAAATAGACTGGTCGGATAATTGGAAGTTCGGTTAAAAATATTTTTTGAGAGAAACTGGATGTTCGGATAATTGGAAGTTCGATTAATCGGAGTTCCGATAATCGCCGCTCTACTGTACTTCTAAGAAAGTATTTAGCGATGTTTGGTGAAGAAAAGCTTTAGACATTTTTGAACAAAATTGGTTGAGTAATTTCCGAAAAATTCTGCTGCAATTTTTTTTATACTTTTTAACTTTCGGTTCTAATATATAATTTTCGAGTAAAGATCGAAAAAATTATTCAATAACTTTAGCCCCTTTATAAAAATGTCAGCGCTTAGTCGCATTCAAGCCACGTAAACACTTTTTCTTCCTGTTCTTCTTATTAAAATGTTTTATGTCAAGCAAAATTGTTTAGTCTATGTGCAATGGTAATTAACAGTTTGTAAGACTTAAATTTCGTGTTTCAAAAAGGAAACAGTGGATGAATCGGAAATTATGGACAAGGGAAATTCAGATGATTTACTTAAAAGTATGTAATTTTTTTAAAAATATATGTATAATAATAATAATGCTAAATAGTATAGGTTGTGCAGTAAAAAGTAATACAGTTTTTATTTATCTAATATATATAAATGAAAATTTGTCTGTCTGGCTTTAATGCTATACAAATCCACAGTTTGGAAGCCAGAATTGTGAAATGTTATGTACATGTATATTAAAACACGGCCGAGGCAACTAAAGCAATCCGGAATCGCAATAATTTATAGTTTACTTTTAATTAACGAAAAACCACCCAATTAACAGCAAGTTCCTATCAAATTTAAACAATTTTTCTAATAGCAGCTGCCAACAATTAAAAATTCACAATAAAATCCTTTCTTTTTAAGTTCAACCCGTAATCGAGCGAGTTCTTTAACCAATGTGAGCTATACATATTACGTACGCCATGCTGCAATACTAAAAAGCCGTAGCGTGTATTGCGATAATTCTTTTACCTCACATGCAAATAATTAGAGATTATTTAACTGCGCTTAGTTATTACAATTTTTTTAAATAAAGGCAAGTATTTTATCACAAACACCAACAAAACTTTTTATTCTATTTATTCCCTTATTCCAAAGATATCGTTTTATTGTCTGCTGCCATAGTAACATGAAAAATTAAATTTCATTTAAAAAATGCGCAGTAGTAGAAAGATATTTTACTAAAACGAATAGCTATATTATACGAATATTTTTAATTTTGGTTTTGGAATTAAATTCACGAACTCACGTGCATAGAACGGGTTAAACAGCTAGTTTTCTAACAAAAATAAGAGTTATAGATTTTAAAATTAGCATACAGGGAGATGGTCAAAGAGAGAATGTAGAAAGCTCAAGAGGGATGGGATAATTAACTGATTTATTTATTGTTACTTCACTGTAACAAGTATATTAGAAACAGTTTAAAAATTAGGTTAAAAATACAGAATTTTAAAAGTTTTACACTTTATAAACTAGAATGGTAGAAGGGAGTAATGAAAGTCTTGCAGAAGGAGAGGGAGAATCGGTAAAATAAGACGATTTTTTTTTTCATTCGGAAATATGCTGAAATGAGGCTCACTTTCACCCAATGCTGGTTCAAAGATAGCTGACATGGCGATCAAAATAAAATATCAAATTTCATCGTTTTTCTAGGTTATACAAGTAGCATAACAATCTTCGTGATTTTGTAGGCTTTTAGTAAATTGAAATACAATTTTAAAAAATCACAAAAGAGCCCTATTTAAGGCATGCAAAAATTTAAACCCCAAAATCATAAGTACAGTTACCTGAAACAATTAATATTAGATTTTAATATGTAAACAAAGTAAAATAACTACTATTAAAAATTATGGTAAATCAATGAAGTGAGTAGGTGTCTTATTTATTCCTGCTAATCCAAACATTTTTGTGATCTAAAAATTTGCAATATTTGCATTAATTAGAGTAATTGGAGTAGTATTAGAGTAGATAGAGTTTTTTGAAAGTAAAAGAAATATAAGAAAACAGATTCCACATACTTATTTATTTTCTGTCAGAGAAATGTAAGCAATAGTGCCTCATTTCAAATAGCAACAACATAAATGCCAAACCATAAAGAAAGGTTCATGAAAAAGAAAGAAGTATATCAATGAACACAAAACCATAAAACATAGGTTTAAAAATATATGCAAACTGCATTACAGTTTTTATATAAAAACAGAGTTCATATTTAAAATTAACTAGTTTTTATTAACCTTTAGTGCACAGCTTTGCATATATGCAAACAACAGTGTTTTGAATTTAACAGATTTTTTTTATTCGTACATACCTAATTCACACCAGAAAATAAAAATAGCAATATGTGCTTTAACTAATAACAGGCATTCCGTTTTTTAAATAAAGCGAAATTAACCATTGAAATTAATGGTGTAAAGTCAGATTCTCTGAACTACGTAATTTCTAGAACGTATTCCATCATGGGAATTAAGCGGTTAAACGTTAAGTTTTATAAAATAAATAAGGTATTTGGAGACATTAAAATATCTACTAATTTGCATTATTTTAGCGTAAAACAGCCACACGACAGTAGTTTTCACTAGTATTGCAGATGTGCAAAAGAAGAAAAATTGACATATTATATGAAAAATCTATCTCTGATTTTTTTCAATATTTTTCCTGTGTAATAAACCTTTCAGAGAATCATATATAATTTTTTCGTAACTAACAAACAAACAAAAATTGTATATTGATTTATATTGATTTTTAATCGATTCTTAGATTTGATAATTCTTTCAAAACCTACATTTGTAAAATACAAGTGATGTTATGCCATCAAAAATATTTTCCAGAGGCCATATAATTTACCGAAAACAGCTACAGTGTCTAAAATCCCAAATGGAAATTTATAGTTTAAAAAAATTGTTTTCCCCTTTTATAATTATGCAAATAGAACAGCTTTCATATACATCGCTCCATAAGTAATTTTGTAGCCTGTTAAGATTTCATTATACATTCAATGTTACTAGAAAATAACAAATAAAGCACACAAAAAACAATTATGGAGTAAAAAGGATTTTTGAATATTGTAAACAGAAGAAGAATGGAGACAAACGCATGAAGCAGGTGTTTCGTGGAAGGGAGACTTGAATGAATTTTTCTAAGTATGAAGTTTGCTGACATACAGCTAATCTTCAATTTATTCTACCATAATACAAAACGTAAAATCTTGAAAAATAAAAAAAGGTCACATGCTAAAGTAAATTTCAGAGTGAATGATTATTATTCTAACTTTCTATAGTTATAAATTCATCAAGAAAAATATGTGAAAATAAATTATGCAAACATTTAACTTCCAAGACGTATTTACATGAACATCAATACAGGATGAGGAATGCTGTGCTTGTCTGACTAGAATTGCAGCTGGGGTGAAGAATCTGTGACAGTATTGAGGATTAAAATAGTATAAGATTTGTTAATCAATTTATGCTAACTATAGCTGAAAAAAAAAAATCTTATCAAATCCAAATGAAAAATGAGCCAATTGCTGAAAAATTTAATTAAAAATTTTCCAATCCTGAAGTCACACAATCGAGCGATTTTTGCATTATAAAAACCTTTCATGAAGAGTTTAAATAAACAACTATATAAAAGTACAATTCCGGTATTAAGATACTCAAGTAACGTGAGATTACAATGAAAATTATTCAATCCTCGTTATTCCAAATTATAAATTAATGAAAATTTCAACTACTAAAGTATTTTTCGCAATTATTTTAAACTGCTTTGAAAGATGCAAATCAATTTGTGAAATACATTGCCAATTAAATTTAAGTAACGAAATCTCTATATATTTAAAGTGATTTTCTGGGATTTTTAAAGATCCACTAAAATCTTTCTTTAAACGATTGTTTCTTGTATTTTATACAAAATATTCAGCAAATGAACAGATATAATGAACTTACAATAGAGATATTTCAGAACTGAGATTTTCTACTCCGACATGGAGAAAAGTGAACCGATGTAATATGAAAAGAAATCGTTCATTTAAAAATATTCTTGTTTTACATAACCTATAATACTTTTGGAACAAAATAAAATAAGTATTAATCATTCTAAATTGTATTTCTGTTAATCCATATGAAATTAGTTTTATACGTTTTTAAGAAGGAACATTAAAATACTGTTGTCGCTTAAAGTGTTAAAGCTTGTTGAATTTAGATAGGAAAAAAAAATTGTGGCTCATCTGTATAGGGATATATTTAATACAAAACCTGTCTCTGACAGCCCGTTTTCAACATAGATATTTGCAGTGTTGAATCCAGACCTTTACCTCCGGGGGGGGAATTTTGATCCCTGGGGGGGACACAAGTATTCCAACATGAAATTTTCTCTGATTTCATTAATATACTAAAACCTGCTAAAGCGGAATCTCCGAGGATCAGAAAAAGTTTCCGTCTTAACAAGTATCCCTCCAGTCGGGATTTCGAAAATCTTCTGTTTCCATAGATCATGCTATATATAAGTTTCTATTTCTTAATTTCAAATTGAAAATTTAAAAAACTTTTAAAAATTCTATTTAATTTAAGATACGCTTGTACTTTATTGTGCCCAAACCATTATTGAAAAGATAAAAAATAAGTGTGGCAGTCTTAGGTTACTGTCACTCGTCACTCCGAAATATAACTTATATAAGTTATGGTCATTTGTTTTTCATTTAATCTCATTATATCCTACAGTTTAACTTGCCATACAGGATTTGAATATCCCATTTCATAAAAGTTTTGAATCAACATTGCTACAATTTACCTCTGAAATATTTCTATTAATATACAGTTATTCATGAAACAACACCGAAAAATGGCAATAAATCACAATTAAATAATAAACTTCGTTACAAGAATAAGAAACAAAGTTTACATACTTAATAATACAATAACAAATTTTTATTATTTGATATTTACTTATTATTTAATAATAATGCTTTCACACACAGACGCGGACAGTATTAAATGGAATAGGGAGAGTTTTCTCCCATTTTTCGTAGGGGGAGAATATAGTTGGGCAACGCCCTACTATGTTAAAACCTTTTACTGTAGATGAAATTTATATATTTTTTTCTCTTAATTTTTTAATTATTTTGTAACGTCCGCAATATTTTCAAACTTATGAAAGATAAAAGTTATGTAACATTTCAAAATTTAAAATTGAAACCCCATTTGTATACTTCTATCTGCGTCTATGTTTAAGTATAACTTCTTAATATTAATGAAAACAAATCTTCCGTAACATTCATGTCCACTAAAGAAATAGAGATTTCACTCTTTTTTTAAATACTTTAATTTTATAAAATATTAATAGCAATTTAAATAAATAATACCATATAATGTGTATTTACTAAATAGTAATTATAATATTCTATATGTAAAACCATCAAATCTACCTTGTGTATAAAACTAATCCTTACTTCTTATAAAGCATTGTTTTTGATAAATCGCATAAATTCAGTATTAAATTTGTAATTGCTCACCTTTAAACTAAGCGAATGCGTCTTGGTTTCGAAGATGCATAATGTGTGATCACTGCATCGATGAATTCATCTGTTGGCTCCTCATCACCTTCGATAGATACTTTAATACACGATTGTAAAGTATCCTGCCCCATGCGATTTCTGAGTTTTGTCATAATTCTATTCATTGTGCTAAATGACCTTTCTACACTCGCTGTTGAAATTGGTACACACAATACACACTCGGCAAGTTTTTTCAAAACTTCGTATCCAATATCAGCTTTTAAAATGAAAGAAGCGACATCTGTACTGGTATCATCTAAATTACTGTGTGCAACGTACTTAAAAGAACGGAGATCTGCCACTGCTGCATCCTCTTCCTGAATTCCAAAAAGATGGCACAGCTCCTTACACTGCTTTTCATTTATTTTTACAAATTCTCCAAAGCTTCGAAAAAATGCACATAGTTCTATTAAGCGCAGTGCTTTATCATTAAATCTTTCTTTAACTTGATGAATCATTTTTTCTATAAAAGTTTTTGCACTTTTTAAGAAATTTTTTTTCGTGTCATTAAAATTTATGCTCTTAATTTCTGATACATCACTCTCGAGACCTTTAATTTTAATGTGCAATTCGTTATTATCATTGTCATTATCACAAAAGTTGGCAATTTCTTGCAAGTTATCAACTGTCCCAGAAACAAGTTGAGGAAGAAATGAAATGCTAAGAGTTTTCTTTTGAAGAATTTTGCTTAAATTCTATACAGCATTAAGTGTTTCATCCATAACGACTAAACTGATTATAAAACTAATATTAATCATTTCCAAGAGAATACCACCAGCTGAACTTGCTAAATCAGCACCATCCTTGTGTATGTGTTTGCATGCAATCATAATCGATTTAAAGGATAAAAATACAGCATGAACAGTACGGTAATTGCTAAGCCAGCATATATCCGTTGCCTCAGGTATGATTTGAACGTGTTCTTCTAAAGCTTTCTGTATTTCGTGCAAAATTTTTCCTCTCTTAGGAGAACTATGAAAAAGTTTATAAATACCTTTAACTGTGTGAAATCGTTTAATCATTATAGTCTTGTTTCTTGAATTAGTGACAGCTAATGATAGAATATGGGATCTGCAATGAATGTAAGGCACTTCGCATTGTTTAGCTTCTGAAATACGAGCACGAACACCAGTTATACTACCACTAAAGTTCGCCGCACCATCAAAAAAACATGAAACCAATTTATCATATGACATATTTCTTTTTTTTAAAGCTAAAAATATTGATTCAGCATCAGTTCTAGTATATTATGCACAAAAATCTCTCTTTTACTTCGGAAACTGGATCATGGACGACGTGCCGCACCATTAGTGATAATTCACTTTGATTGTTTATGTTCGTTGACTCATCTCCCATTATAGAATAATACTTACCATTAAGTATTTTGTCATCTGCTTTGTCTAAGATTGTGCATATTGAGCTTAATATTTCAGAAGCAGTTGATTTACTTATGTAAGTCGATCTTTCACTTTGAGACTTAACCCAGTCGCGAAGAGTTTCATTTTCTCTCATTAAAATTCTTTGAACTAAGGGTTCATATTTTGTAGTGTGGGGTATCTCCTCTCTAGCTAAAAAATACACACTCCTAATTAATGAAGATAAAGCTTGTCTATTTTTATCCCTTTCGTCTTCGCTGTATTGGATTATTTGTGTGTGTATAGGAGCATTTAAATTCTGTAACCTTTGATTTTCCATAAAAACAGATTTGCAATGTTTGTCTGATATTGAGTGTTTTTCAAGTTTTCCTGTACTGCCAGTTGCTTTCCTAAAATTTGTGAAGGGCACTGATATGAATACTCCACTTGTTTTTTGGAATACCTCTACATCATTTTTTAAATGCTTTTCACACAGCTTTCAAAATGCACCACCACGAGTTCGATCAAAATACAGCCATTCATATTTATCTTCTCACTGTTTTTGATATTTGAACTTGCGTCCAACATTTTTATCTTCCGGTTGAGGTTGTCCACTAACAGTACTACACGAAGGTATCGAGGGTGGAACTATCGCATTGCAGGCTTCACTTTCATTCAAAATTAGTTGAGAATTATTATTTTGATTTTCAACAGATGACTGTACTAAAGGTTCTTTCACTACGTCTTCTTTTTTTAATTGGGATATAAGAAAATAATTTCGACTGTTTTGACATGATTCAATATCAAAAATAATTCCTATCTAATATTCAATTTAAGCTGTAATTTTTATCTGTAACAATCAAGACAGAAAAGCGCAATAGATTAACCAGACACAGTATCGTCTAGAACTAGCGTCACCTAATTGCTTATTGGTAGTCTTTGAAAATGAAATTTCTCTAGCATTCTACAATAAAATAAGAAAAATAAAATATTTTATGTTAGCGAACAAGTAAATACCGGATGTAATTTATAAAGTTTGCAAAGTTAGAAATATTTAGACATTTTCAGTAACTAAATCTTTTTAAAACTATTAAGTATGAAAAATTGCTGTGCCTTTAATTCAGTTGTCCATACCCGCTCAAAATCTGTTATAATAATGTTTTTGACAGCATAATCAATTTATCATTCGATAAATGAATTTGGTTTTTCCAAGAGAAAATTACATTTAGATAAAGCAGTTATTTGTGTAATACGGGATAAACAAATGGATTATTACTGAAAGGATTAACTTTCAAGATATTTTATGAGTGAACGGAATAATAACAATATATCATATTTTAATTAAGAAACGCACAAATGTAGAATTTCACAATAAGAAAGTAATAATATTTATTTTATAGGCTAGTACTTTGTAACAGAAAAAGTTTTATTTATGATACATGAAATTAATATTATAACCTCAAAAATATAATGAATAATATTTCACTGGATAGGAAAAACTTATTTAGATAAATTATTAGCGTGATATGATACATTCAATGAATTATTATGTTTATTGTTAAGATTGAATAATGGATATTAAGCGAAAAAATACATTTTATGGTATAATTTAAGTACATTTTAGAGAAATTGAGAGTCTAATTAAAAATATATAATTAATTTAATAATTGATGCAGTTAGAGCAAGTAAGCCAAAATATTTGATTTGACATCACACCTGTCAATAATGGAATCTTCTCCTAACCAGAAAACTTTTACGGTCCCAATGAAAGCAATTGTAGTACATTAAAAGCCGCAAATATAAAAATTGAAAGATGTGGAAGAAAAATTCCGTTACAGACACATTTCCGTCTTAGAAAGTATCACGCAGTGCACTATTTTTGCTGGAACCGTATTTTTTTTTTTGTTGTTGTTTAAGAGAGGATTCCGCATTCCTCTATAGACAGGTTCTGTTTCCCAGACTTTACCGCATTTAATTTTTTTGAAAATGTTATTAAAATAAATTTATACCAGTTATTTTATAATTTTACAAAAAAAAAAAAAAAAAAAAAAAAAATGGAATTAGTATTTAACAACAATTTCTTACAGTTTAATCTCATATATGGCACCAAAATTAAAATTTAAGTTTTACTACCGGTATGCTTTAAATGAATATTATGCAAGTATTAGCGGTATGCTAATTAATAATTATGTAATTTGTTTCTTCTTCTTTTTTTTTAAATCTTGTAACTGCTATTGTACACAAAAATATGACACGCACCTATTGTGCAAAAAGTTAGCTGAAAGGTTAAATATTAATAAACAGAATAAACATTAATTTCGCAATTTTTTTAACTTCTTCGATTTTTCGAATAGCTTGTAAGACTTACTTATACAAAGCTGTTATATGTCGTAAAAACTGAACCTATCTGTAACCGAATAATACCTTAAAAGGAACATTTCCTTGTAATTGATGACAAAAATGCTATGCAAGTATATCTGTTAAGACAAATTTTTTTAACGGTACCTTACGATTCCATCTTAACAGGTTTTTCGGGAGGATTCGAAGGAAAATATCACTACTAGGAAATATAAGGAGAAAGTCAAAAATTTCCTCCGAGGGGGACATTTTTGAATCCCGGGGGGGACATTCCCCCCCGGGCCACCCCCTGAAATCAACACTGGATATTTGCATGACCATACCTTTATCTCCCTTTAGGGGTGAACACAAGTTAAAGAAATAAACAGCTTAGTCTAACTTTGAGATAAAAAACAAAAAAAAAAACATATACATTTGTAAATTTATTACAAATTGATATGTGATGATGCCCTTATGAAAAACTAAAAAAATAAGCACATTTAGCAATTTTCGAATCACAATGTTTAATAAATAAAAGGTTATTTTATATTAATTAACATTGAATATCATAATAAATAATTTATTAATCGTCAAACCAAATATCATGAAAATTTACACTTTTAAAAGAGCAAGAAAATACTTAATAAATAAATACCTTAAAGAAAATCCTTCATTTTACATAATAGAAACTTCTTTTCACATGACTACATACATTTAAATTCAAATTTGTCTTACAAAAATCCTCACTGCAACCACAATAAAGAGAAAGGCTTTCTTTAAACATGATCATGATAGATAAGATGAAATGTCTGTGAAACACAGTAATCTCTTAACATTTGCAAGGGTTAGGTTTGCAGAAACCTCCGCGAATGTTGAGATTATCTTCCCGTACATAAAAGGGAATTAGGTTTTATGATATTGTTTATGGAAAAAGCAATTGAAATGTAAAAAAAATATATTTATTAAGCATTAAAAATTACATGCTGTAAATAAATTTGAATAATTATAAACATATTATACAAAGTTTAGTTGCTAGTTGATGGCTGAAAAAATTTATTGGTATACGATTGTTTGGAAGAACAGATCATTTGTTTATGAATTTTCATATTAGGTAAAGTTGCAATCAAGATTTTTCTTTTATATTTAAGACTCCTCACCAATTAAGGATCGCATTCTGTTACTTTCACAACTAGTTGTTCTTTAAGTTTTAAATTTTCCCATACAATTTTTGCAGAAAAATTTTAACTTGAGTAAAAATTTTGAATTTTAGAAAATTTAAGAGTTTTTTATTTTTTGCACTAAAGTTATGTTTGGGTTTCTTGGAATTATTGATCTATGTTTTGCCTCCATATTAGGGTTGAAGTTCTCGGAACTTAAGCTATAAAGTACAATGCAAGCAGTCAAGTTTAAAATAGTTTATGAAATTGTTAAAACAAAGCATGTTTACTTTGTAAAAAAAATATTCTTTACAAAACAAAATTCGTAAATAACCAACTTCAGTATTCGCGAATGTTGAAATGGTCTTTATTTTTAAATTTCGTGAATAATCAAAACTCGCAAATGTTAAATCCGCAAATGTTAAGGGATTACTGTATATTAACACGTTCACGCCGGCGCGGTGGGCCACACTTGGCTGTCTCAGAGTTTTCAAGTCTCCGGCTTTTTGCACACCACTGTTATTTTAGAGAAAATGTTGTTCCTTTAAATCGCCCAATTGTTCTAACTATATAAAACAACATTTTCTGTATTAAAATACTGGTATCCAAAAAGCCGGAGACTTGGCAGCTCTGAGACAATCGAGTGTGACCCACCTCGCCGGCGTGAACGTGTTAAAGAAGACTAACACTTTTGAATTTATATGATTATGTCTATTTAAAACAAATTTATAAGAAAACCCTTTGTTACACAACTCATACGTGAACGGTTTCTATTTAGTATGAACACGCAGATGTCTATTAAAATGAGATTTATTAGAAAATCCTTTGTTGCACATTTCACAAGAGAAGGGTTTTTCTTTAGTATGATTTATTTGGTGGTCATTCAGACAAGATTTACGAGAAAAACATTTATTGCACACCTCACAAGAGAAAGGTTTCTCTTTAGTATGAATTCGCAGATGGGCATTCAAATGAGATTTTGCAGAAAATCTTTTGTTGCATACCTCACAAAAGAAAGGTTTCTCTCCGGTATGAATTCGTAGATGGACATTCAAACCAGATTTTCGATAAAATTCTTTTTTGCATACTTCGCAAGAAAAAGGTTTTTCGTTAGTATGAGTTAGCAGGTGTTTACTTAAGCTAGATTTTTCAGAAAATCCTCGATTACACACCCCACAAAAGAAAGGTTTCTCTTTAGTATGAACACGCAGGTGGCTCTTTAAATGAGATTTTCGAGAAAACATTTTTTTACATACCTCACAAGATAAATATTTCTCTTTATGAATTCGCAGATGGACATTCAAATTAGATTTTACGGAAAATTCTTTGTTGCACACCTCACAAGAAAAAGGTTTCTCTTCAGTATGAATTCGCATATGGACATTCAAGTGAGATTTTAGAGAAAATCCTTTGTTGCATACCTCACAAGAGAATGGTTTCTCTTTAGCGTGAACTCGAAAATGCTGATATAAATGAAACTTAGTAGAAAATCTTTCGTTGCACAGTTCACACTTGAATAAATTGTCTTTGGTTTGAACATAATGATGTTCATCTAAATTAGACATCACAGATAATGTTTTGTTACACACCTCAGAAGTGAATGGCTCCTACCGCATGTGAATACGAATATACATATTGAAATTAGATTTGTCATCAAATCATCTACTGCAGATCGCGAAGAATTAGTTTTTCCGTGCTATCAGTAACATAGGGCAATCTTAAATCAGAATTCTGAGAAGATATTTTACAAGATAACGTATTAATGTAGTTCTTTTAAAAAAGACATAGTTACTAAATAAAATTAGATTTGTAAAAAAGCAACTTTTACATCACATATGTAAAAGATATTTTCCATTTTTATAAACAGTTTGCTTTCTTCTATCAAATTTAAAAATGAGATATAGGAGATTTTCTATGCATAAAGTCAGAAATGAACAATCATGGGTTAGGCAATTTTTTTAAATTATACTTTATTTATATTTAAATTACGTTATTTTCCATCAGAAATTTAGCCACTTTTAATGAATTGAGCACATTCTACAAACAAAACTGCCTGTATAAAACATAATGATAATGTTAAAAATTGGAAAAATGATTCATTGTTGCATTAAAAATTGAGCTTTCGTGAATGAGGAAAGGCTATAAATTCTTCATTACAACAATTTGAAGTTTTCTTTGTTGTAAATTAATTTAAATAGTTGATAGTCCTGTAAAAAATGTGGTCTACTAATCATAATCTAAAGTCCAATTAAATAATTTTCAGATACAATAAACAAAATTATGCTATTGAAACAGCCTCAACTCGTTTTTTTTTATGCCAGGATAGATGGAGTGGATATAGTCTTTTAATAGAATGTGTTTAAAAGTGTTTTCCCAGTATATTAAAAATAAACAAACACTGATCTCTGCAATATAAATCAAAACACATAAGAGCAAAATTAAAAATAATCGTTAAATATATGCTAAATATTTAGTACAACAAGAAGTTACGAACAAAGTACAATTCAGTATTTATTTTTTACAGTTCTTTTATTTTTTATATAGAGAAATTGAAAATGCTGATTTATTATACAGGCTTTAATAAATAAGTTTGCTTTTTTGGATTTTGTGAGGATTCTGACTGAAAATGTGTTGGTTCAGATTTAGCTCTCTAGTCAATACTCCACAGTGTCTTGACTAGGGTCCCAGACCTTCTAAGCCTGCAACTGTCACAGAGGGAAAAGAACATGAAAGTAAGAGATGCAAAATGAAAAAACTTGAAAAGAAGGTAATTTTAAACGAATTTATAAGTTACAGCTCTAAATATTAAACCTGTTTCAAAAAAAAAAAAAAAACTTTGTGGCTAAACCTTTCGGTCTAGGATAGCATTATGCATATTTTTGAACAGAAAAAGATCTATTTAACAAATAAGGAAAAAGAAAAGAGAAATTAATTATAAAAATTTATGTTAATTGTAAAACACTTTATATCATTAAATTTAGTTAAATTTAGTTCCTTGTTCCAAAATAAAAGTAATTCAGAAAGCTATTTGAAACACATCAATTTGATCAATTAAATATCTTGAACAAAATTCATTTTTATGTTTGTCCAATTTAGAAGTTTATTTCTAAATTTAAATTGTACAAACCCAACTGACACATTGTCTTTCATTAGCAGTAGATGTTTGCGCTGGCAAAAGTTGTTGACACACTAAATTTGTTAAATTCATCTTTTTTATTTTCCTACCATGCATATATTATTTCTTTCGTAATGGTTTGTTTTAAAAAATATCTGCAAAAAGACAATTATTTTGCTTTAGTTTTTATTATTAGGAGCATCAAAAAATTTTCAGAACTTTTTCTGCACAATATTTTAAAGCATGATCCCCCCCCCCCCTTTTCTAATAATTCTATATAATTTCATCCAAACATTAAGGAACAGTAATCGGATGCTTTTGATTGTACACGGTTTCTTGAATTTCAACTAAAATTTTTATATCCTTGAATTTCGTATTTTTCAGCGAAGATTTAGTCACGGGTGCAAGTAGTGGGCCAACAATAAACTTATTAATAAAATAAAGTTTGCGATCATGCATGTAATAAAAAATGCTTAATTTGATCCATCAATGTAGCAAATATGTAGATCCTCTTTTAACAGTTGTGTACATTTGTGTAAGCATAGTACACATATATGTGCTAACATTTCTGTGAAAAATTCAAATGTTTATGTTTATAGAATACAGAGTTTTAAATCAAATTTAACACCACTTTCTGAAAACTTGAAAAAGAACAGTAGAAACAGTATACTGCAATTAAAACATGAATATATTGAATATTTGATGAGATCAATGGCGCACCCAGGATTTCGCTTTGGGGGGGGGGGGGGGGGCTAGACACTTGTGGACGGCGATCAGCAATCAGCCTTGTTTGGGCACTGCAAAAGTCGCTGAAATTTACTGTAAACACTTCTAGGATTTCATGTGCTTCATATTTTGCGCATATCTGCACAGAAATAGTGTTTTTTTTTATATTTGCGCCAAGCCTGCCCCCAAAACGTACTTAGTACAAGCATGAAATTCTATCGCGGATCCGCGATTTTCCGCTTTTTTGCCGTTTCTCGCAGGGGTGATTTGTTCCGAAATTTAAAAAAATTAGTCATCAATCCGAAAATTCGTACATAAAAAAATATCACGAATTTCGACAAATGATCGCCGAAAAAACAATTTCATCAATCGTTCGCAAAAATAGCTAATTTTACAAAGGATCGCGGAAAAAACCCGATTTTCGTCAAACGATCGCAAAAAAACAAACTATTGGACATAGTACCGCTAAAAAAACTCAAATTTCGCCTTTGGATCGCGGAAAAAACGAGGATTTCGTCAAAGGACTGCGAAAAAATAGCAACTCCATCAAAGGATCGCGGAAAACTGCGAATTTCGTTAAAGGGGCAAAGAATAGCAGAAAAATCACGAATTTCGTCAGAGGCTCGGAAAAACGCGAATTTCGTCAAATGATCGCGGAATAAACGCGAATTTCGTCAAAGGATCCTGGGAAAAAGGTCTCGGAAAAACCGCGAATTTCATCAAAAATTCACAAAAACGGGAATTCTTTCTAAAGATCGCGAAGAAAAGATGAATTTCGTCTAAGGATCGCACAAAAATGCGAATTTTGTCAAAAGATATCGAAAAACTCGAATTTCGTCAAAGATTCGCTGAAAATTTATTGCGACATTGTTTTTACCGGATTTTTTTGCAGCTGAGTGGCAGGTTAAACATTAGCTTCCCATGTTTATTAGCTGATGTTTTGAGTGAAAGCACGTTAAAATTTGAATTCGAGAACTTAGCTAAGATTTCTGCATAAAACATTGCATCAGAATTATGAACTTAAAATAGAAACTTTCATTTCACAATTACTTATAGTATTTGCATAAATTATTTATTTGATTGTCTCTCACCCCACATAAAGCAATATTTAAACAGAAATATTGATAGTGTTATGGCGAATAAAATAACCTTAATTGTCTTATCCATGTACTATTTTAAATAATATCTCATTTTCCCATTTCAGGTGCTTTTGCTCTTTTTTTTATTATTATTTTTGCAATCTCATGCCTCCAAATAAACAGATTTTTTTTTTTAATTTCTGCTGCTATTTTTTCATTATTATTGTAATCGGTATACCCGTTGTCATTTAGAATGTTCAGAGTTAGCAAAAAGTGTGGAGAAATTTCATTGGTTTCAAAAGTCAAAATATTTTCAAGATAGCAATCATTTTAAATTTTAGGAGTTTATTAGCATTAGAACTTCAATCTGCTCCAAAAACAACTTTTATTGCTACAAAATTAGATTTTTACTGCTACGAAAATGGTATTTGCTGCTCCAAAACCAGATTTTTTTCTCCTCCAAAAATGGATTTTACTCATCCAAAATGGCTTTAGTGTACTTTCATCTCTGCACTTTTAATATCAACCAATGATACAAAATTTGTTAGGTCTGTACAGATTTTTTTCTTCTTTCCTTTACAAACAAAGTACCGTATTTTAAGATTACTGAAAAATGTTTCAAAATGTATTATTTTACTATATCAAGCATACGTTATTTCTGTAATATGTTTTATGTGTATATAGTACTGTATTCGCTGCAGTGCAGCAACGTAATGGAATTCAGATGACTTCTTTTCTCATTTTTCGGTAGAGACAGACGATTTTTCAGAAAATGCTGTCAAAGTGGGCATTTTGAGCTAAATGTATAACTCGACAGCGCATAAAAGAAAAAAAAATTGCAGTCCTGAGATAACAATCCCGTAGAACTCCAGATGTAATTCATTTATTAGGAAATGTGAAATAACTATTCGATTACAAATCATTTCAATAATAATGACTGCAAAAATTATGCTTTTATGTTTAAAAATGAATCAGAAAAATTTGCATTGTTGAACGGGGATTATTATTATTATTGAACCGCTTTAACACATATAATAACTAAAGACAGCATGTTAATTGGAAATACAGTAAATAATTATATCCTTAGGCGTGGAATTGTACGCCCCCACTCCCCCAATAATTTTTTAAGATTGACTATGTTTCTTTGCATCAACTGATGCAGTGGAGGAAAAAACAGGAATTTCTAACAATAAAAAAAATTACCGTATAATGTTTCTGGTAGATAAATTTACGGTTTTCGTATTAGCAGGTCAGGTGTAATTGTACGGTATTATTTTCAGTGAGACTGAACTATTTTTTCGTTTAAGGGAAATTCCGTTTCACAGGTTTTGCTGTATTTACACATATACAGTTATTTATGTTATATGTACAAACAAACATCAAAACAGAACCTGACTATACCAGAATCCTGTCTTAAATGGAACATTTTCGCACTCAAGATGGAAGGATTACCATACAAATATATCTACTAAGGCAGGAATCTATCTACACCTTTTTTTTTTGGTAGCTTGCGATTGATTCACAGCTTTTACTATATCTGGTTCACCAGTGTAAATTAAAGCTGTCTATAACGGAATCCTGTCTTAGTCGCAAACATTTCATAGTTACAATGAAAGAAACACCTTGAAATGAAAGATTTACCTACTAAGATGAAAACCTAAAACGGAATTCTTCACCGGTTCTTTGCAATTTTGTCTTAGCAGTTCTTACTGTTTTTGTATCTAAAAATATAAAATTTAAAACTATGGTTAATTTTTTTTTACGCGATGAGTTAAATGTTTACGTTTTAACACGAATGATGGTAAAAAAAAAAAAAAAAAAAAACAGCGATCATTCAGAAGTACTGATAAAAGAGAAAAGAAAAGGAGGCGATTTAGAAGCACACGTGCCTTATTAGTAATGTGAGAATTTAGGAAAAAAAGGAGACGACTATTCCGTGATTTTTTTTTTTTTTTTTGACTTTGAAAGGGTCGTGTCCACTGCACAGAAGTAGTACCATCTTTCTTTGGACCCCAGCCGCTTGACCGTGCCCTAAGGATATGGATGATGAACGTACTGAGAACTCGTACATTCAGAGAATCGGAGGAGAGTAGTGCTATAATTATTATTTTTTACACTTTACGTGTGTCGAAAATGACAAAGAATTGAAATACAAAAGGTTTTGTTTTGAGTATATACTTATCCCAAAATATTGGAAGAAGTAATATTGTATACAAATACATATCTTAAATATCTTACTAGCACTATTTCTACCAACAATATGTTATAAATGTATTTGTACAGTCAGTGAAAAATGTATCCAGACAGCTATTTTTTTTTAACTTACGTGCCTACACCCCCCCCCCCCCCCAACCTTACCGTAAAATGTGATTTCAAAGGAGATAAAGTTAATAGTCTATTCTTTCTCAAATCGTAGTATATATAATTTTTTTATTATTATTATCAAATATTAAACATGCTAATATATTAAATTTAATAAGAAATTTGAAAATAAGTAAGATTTTGACACAAAATCAATATTTTCAAGAATTTCCATTTTCCTAAAGACCTATTAGAAATATTAAAATTACATTTCATAAATTTAAGAAAATTTCAGGGGTGATTCTGTTCCGAATTTTCCGAAAAATTAAGGCAGTCATTTCCGAAAATTAA
This sequence comes from Maratus speciosus, assembly GCA_963932465.1. Taxonomy (NCBI): domain Eukaryota; kingdom Metazoa; phylum Arthropoda; class Arachnida; order Araneae; family Salticidae; genus Maratus; species Maratus speciosus. Next base: position 54,576,975 of record OZ010799.1, on the reverse strand, counting down.
AAAAAAATCGGTCATAAATCTGAAAATTCGGACATAAAATATATCGCAAATTTCGACAAATGATCACCGAAAAAGATCAATTTCGTCAATCGTTCGAAGAAAACTTGCCAATTTCGTCAAAGGATCGCGAATTTCGTTCAGGGATCATGAACAAAAAAAGCTAATTTCGTCAAAGAATCGCGGATAAAACGTAAATTTCATAAAGGATCGTGAAAAAAACCCGCAATTTTTGTGAAAAGATCGCGAAAAAACGGCAAATTTCGTCAAAAAATCGCGAAATTTCGTAAGAAAATCTCGAAAAAACAGCAAATTTCGTCAAAAGATCGCGAAAAACAGCAAATTTCGTCACAAGATCGCGAAAAAACGGTAAATTTCGTCAAAAGATCGCGAAAAAACAGCAAATTTCGTCAAAAGATCACGATAAAACGCAAATTATGTCAAAGGGGTCCGAAAAAAACACGTAGTTAATGCCGAAGTGGATTCCCCCCTCCCCCCTTCTGTTGTAAACTTTCAGAAAATTTGCTGTGGATTTCAGAATTTTTTTTTTTTTACACAGAATCACCCCTAGAAAATTTATATCATTACTTTATTAGTCAAGTTTCGGGGTCTGGGGGGGGGGCTTTAGCCCCCATAGTCCCCCCCCCGTTGAAATAATTTTTACTGTGCTTATGTGAAAGATTCCAAACTTTTTATTTCTTAATTTGTAGTCAGCTATTTACTTATATAAAAAGTACAGTCAAATATCGGGTACCTTCATGCAGATAGGGGCAGTATAGTGCTTTCTAAAAATAGCTTTTTTATAAGATATTTTCCATAATTTGTCACACAGCTCACTGCATCTTTATGAATTTTTACAATATTCGACTGAACTTCTTTTATGAGTTGACTTAAACAGCTGACTACCAAATTAGGAAATAAAATTTTTAGGATCTTATAAGATTGCACAATTAAAAATTATTTCAAGCAGATGTCCATATCTCCTCAAATATTGAATATATTAATGTTTTAATTGCAGTATACTATTTCTACTGTTCTATTTCATGTTTTCAAAAACTGTTGTTAAATTTGATTGAAAACTCTGTAGTCTATAAACAAAAATTATTAGAGTTTTACACAGAAATGTTAACACCTTCATGAATATGCGTGTTATTCTTACAAAAATACACGAAAGTTAAACAGGACCTACATAATCAGTTTCTATTGTGAGTGACAGACCATTATGAGAATCTCCTGTTACATGGTGATCCCAAACATTATTTTATAATTAAATTTATCGTTGTGTCCTGAATAACTGAAAACTGTGAAGACAAGCATGTTATTTACATCCTCGAAATTCAAAGACAATTCATCAAAAATTTTGATAGTCGACAAAGATGAAAGCATCCAACCAGTTTTCCTTAACTTTTGGAGGCTAGTGTATATGCTAAAAATATCCATGTGTAAAAGCTATAAGGTATTGAAGATGCTGTTTAACCTTTTTGCAAGCCGCTTTAACTTTTCCAAAACAATTCTAGATACATACATCAGTAGCAATGTTACAGATATTTATCATATTGCAACATTGTGTTGGAATAACTCTGTAACTGTGTAATAAAAGTTAGATTGTGCATACTCTAAAATCTCAATTAAAAAACATTATTAATGCACTCAAACTTGTATATAGTCAGATCTGATTTAACAAGAAACTGGTTGTAACAAGAAAAAGGAAATGACACGATTGGTAAAACTTCTTCGTGACGAGAGCCTTTTGCTTAATTTTTAATCTTTTACCACCGGTTTTTCAAAACAGAAAATTTTATCTAATTGAATCGCGAAAATGCTCTGATTACATAAGGTAAATTTTGCAATAAAAAATAACTGGTGGGAATTATGAAGGATTCTGAGAACCTTAAGTGGCACGTAAACGGTCGCTCGTCCTCCAGGGTTATGAAGAAAACATATTGCAAGTTTTTTTTTTTACTAGTGTAAATGCCAGTCCTAGGAACGTGGAAAAAAATCAATGTTTTCACTTTAAAATTTGAAATATTTTTTAAAATATTTATATACTATACAATGACAATAAGGAAAATTATCCTAAAACTTTAAGTTTAGCGCCTAATTAATGCATGGGTCGCTATGTTTTCTTCAAGAAATTTGTAATCTGATGTAAATAAAATTACAACTAGAGAACAGCAATTCTGCTTTTTCAGAATTTAATGTCGCCCCCGATGAAAAAAAAAAGGCTTATAAATATAGATACAGTAGAGTCCCGATTATCCGAGTTAATACGAATTAATCTCACCTCGAATAAACCGGATTTACACAAATCGTTACCAACTAAGGAGAAGAAATATAAATTTTTACTTATTTCATTAATTAGGTCATAGTTTTTTTTCAATCGAACTTATACCTTTGGAATAAATCATTTCCTTCAGATGAACTTATGGCTTCTATTATTATGAAACAGCCATTATAAATGAAGTGTTAGGTGAAGGTGAAAGAGCAGCCATTTTTTCCCCAATTCTGACCAGAAAATCAGAGTTCTAACTTTTTACGACTCCTCTTTCATCTTCACCTAACACTTCATTTATAATGGCTGTTTCATAATAATAGAAGCCATCAGTCCATCAGAAGGAAATTACTCGGTTAAAGCGGAAACTCGATTAAGCGGAACTCGGATAATCGTAACTCTACTGTAGTTCAGTTTTAAGACTTAAAACACGCGATTTTATTTTATATAAAACGACGTCATCCGAATCCGCTGAAGAATTCCTCATTTACGATCCAGTCATAAACAACATCTACAATAAAGTGTGCATAGGACATCACTATCTCAGAATCATACACAAATCCAGCAAAAAGAAATCAGCAAGAAACTTGACAAAAAAATCGGCTATCTAATGATTACCAGTACCTTCATTTTTTTGTAATATTAATATAGATACTTAAAATTAAATTTAGTTTATGATAGATCCATGCTTATCAGAAATCATTCATTTATATTTTTTCAAAATAGCACGTATTTTAATTTTTTTTTTTTCAGTTTTTATGGGAAAATGGCAACAAAAAGATATCATTTCTATTTTTCTTCTACTTTCTACAAAAACGGAGTACTTAAATTGCCAAAATTAAACAAATTTCGCTAAAGACTACAAAAAAATTAACATCTCAAAAATAAATTGACATGCAGTTTTCAAACAAATTGCACTTACAAGTGTTTTTTTCCCAATATCACTGTATAAACATTAAAAATGTGCGATGCTTAGAAGTCCAAAACATTGCAGTAGAAATTATTCCGTACAATGATACATCTGCTTTGTTTTACGGCTAACTTATACAACGGAACGTTATTTTTTGGAGACGACACTTTAATTTCTGGGAGAAAGAAATAGCATACCGGGGGCTAAAAACGAGGACAAATTACAGACTTATCTTAATTAGTAAAAGGAAACAGATATAAATTGAATGCAATACCAGCAATAAAGGTATTTCTCCACTATCCTGTCGACCACTTTCACACAAAACAAGATCACCCAACTATAAGATTTAACGTCAAAAATCCATAACAATAATTTCCGATTCTTATACGTGTTTGTATCGTCATCAAGTAATAAATTGGCGTCAATCTGTATTTTTAATGATATTTTACTGATTATTGTTCTTTTGTTAATTAAAATATGTTAGCAATATTTAATCTTTGCTATAAAAAAATTTGCATGATGTTCGATCTTTATCCTCAAAATTAATTATCTATTTCTCAATATAAAAAGCATAGGTATGATAAATTGGGCTTACCTTATATTTATGTATATCCTTTTTGACATCTGGTATTTTTCTTTTCCTCCGGATAGAGTAAATAAATCTATATCTTGCTCCTGTATTTCTTATTTATTCCGTATATGTGACTGATGGTCTGAACTTCATGTTGTTTAGAAAGACGCATATTTTGAGTGTCTTATGAAGTTAAATTAGTGCCGAAACTTATGAATAGAAAAGTAAAATTACATTTAATAAGAGCTTTAAGGCATACATCTCTCAGTTTGAGAGTTTAGTTACAACTGGAAGTAGAGAAAAAAAATACATGAATAAAATATTATTAACAATAAAGAAACAGGAAATTAATCCATAAATCAGCATAACAAATAATTTGTATCAATATTTATATTTACGGTAATTTAAAATTAGAGTTAATAAATGTTTTATAGTTCTTGAGTATTGCAAAAATGTTTATAATAAAATATCTGTTTATGATTGTGCAATCACTTTTCAGTTTCACTTCCTTCTTTTAGATCGTAAACATTTTCGATAATTACTTTTGTAAATCACATTTGACACATGAAAAGCAATTTACTTCACTTGATTATTTTTATGTCCTTGTTTGGAGATTATATTTCACAATATATCTGTCAACAATTCCCCCCTTAATCTCCTAACGAGGATTGTTCTGTAATTTCAGTTTGTTTCTATTATTTAGAAATTCAGGCTTGGGCTCTGGTTTCGTAAGTATGTCCGCCGTCATTGACTTGCTTGGGCAATAACGCAATTCAATAATTTTATCTTCTTTCAGCTGTTTAATCACATTATATTTGATGTCAATATGCTTCGATTTATTAGAAAACTTTTCGGATTCTATCATTTTTATGCAAGATTTATTATCTTCATAAATTACTATAGGCAATCTTTGCGGTATATCGAGATCTTCTAATAGTTTTAGCAGCCATATTAATTCCTGTGTTGCGCTCGCCGCTGCAACGAACTCTGCCTATGCAGATGATTGTGCCACACACATTTGTCGTTTTGTTATCCACTGTATTGGATTCTTTCCTAAAAAAAACAAATTGCCTGTTGTCGATCTTCTTGTTTTTAGATCTCCACTCCAATCCGCATCAGTATATACTTCTAGGATGGGTGGTTCTTCTGTGCTAATTACTAAATTTAAGTCTTTTGTTGAATATAGATATCTTATTAATCTTTTAACACCTTTCCAATCTCTTTCAGACGGCATTTCGTTTTTTCTGCTCAAGATGTTTACTCCTACTAAAATATCGGGCCTACTTATTGTAGCAACATATAACAGCGCACCTATTGCTTGTCGGTACTTAGTGTTGTTTGGCATTTGTGTTTCTTCATCGTCTAATCGTTGAAAGCCTGTTTCCATTGGAGTGCCATATGGCTTAGAATCTTCTAAATTAAATTTTTTTGCGATTTCTATTATTTTTGCTGTTTGATTTAGTTTAAAGCCATTGTGAGTCTTTAGTATTTTTATCCCGAGGTAATTGGAAATTTGACCTAAATCTTCAAGTGCGTACTTAGATTTTAGTTTATTTATTATCTCATTTATATTTTCATCTTTTCCTGCGATGAGAATATCATCTACGTAGACTGCTATATAAACCGTGTTTTCCCCTTCTTTTCTTATAAATAAACAATTGTCAGCATTGCTCTGTTTAAATTTTAATTCCTTTAGTGTTTCACTAATGTTTGAATACCATGCTCTTGCAGCTTGTTTTAGTCCATATAGCGCTTTCTTTAACTTACAAACCTTATTGGGTTCTGTAGTGTTTATATACCCTTTAGGTTGTGATACATAGACATTTTCTTCCAATTCACCATGTAAGAATGCAGTTTTGATGTCAATCTGCCTAATATTGAGATTATGGTATGCTGCGGCAGTTATGAAGACTCTTAAACTTGTGTGGGAAACTACTGGCGCATAAGTTTCATCGAAATCTACTCCGTATTTTTGTCTAAATCCTTGTGCGACCAATCTCGCTTTGTAACGCTTGATTTTTCCGAATTCGTCATATTTCGCTTTAAAAGTCCATTTCGATCCAATCACTCTTGCTCCTTGTGGGGGATCAACTAAACACCAGGTTTCATTTTCATTAAGGGAATTCATTTCCTCTTCTGTCGCTTTTATCCAGTTCTGTTTTTCTATAGGATTTTCTATACTCATCATATCTTCCCAACTGTTAGGTACATATACTGGATCGTGCCGGACTGCATAAGCAAACCTGTCCGGCGGCACACCTCTATTGGTTCTCTCTGATCTTCTCACTTGTGGAATTTGTTGTTGTGACGCGGGTGGTGGACTTAGTTCATTCTGTGTTGGTGTCAGATCTATTTCCATTTCATTCGTGTCTTTCTGTTGTGTTTGTTTGTTTGTTTCCGCGATTAATTTTCTTCTATATAGATTTTCGTTAGTGTCTGGATTATTTTTATTTTCTATAAATTTTACACTTCTGGCCAATATTACTCTTCCGTCACTTGTATAGATTCTGTACGCCTTAGAGCGACTGTCGTATCCGACAAAAGTGCCCTTTTCCGCTCTATTATCTAATTTTCCTCTCTTTGATTTGTGTATGTAGGCATATGCAGTACAGCCAAAAACTTTGAGATATTTCAAATTTGGTCTCCTATTCATCCATAATTCATAGGGTGTGGTGCTTATCGATTTTGAAGGTAGCCGGTTCTGTAAGTGATTCGCGGTACATATGGCTTCCCCCCATAATTTGTGCGGGAGATTTGCTTCATTTAGCATACTTCTAACCATATCAAGTAGGGACCTATTCTTACGCTCTGCGACACCGTTTTGTCTTGGGTTAAATGGTACGGTAAGTTGATGATGAATCCCATTTTCTTTTAGATATTTTTCTATTTCGTTCCCCGTATATTCACCACCGTTGTCCGATCTGATCTCAGTAGGCATTTTTCCGAATTTGTTTTTCACCATTGAGACGTATTCTTTCAATTTTTCTGAAGCCTCACTTTTATTTGCCATTAAATAAATTACGCAAAATCGTGTATAATCATCGATAAAAGTGACGAAGTATTTTTCCCCCCAATTGTGGGTGTATTTATAGGGCCGCATACATCAGTATGGACTAACTTGAGCCTTTTTGTAGCTCTATATGCACCTGATTTAGGATATGGGGTCTCGCTGATTTTTGACTTGATGCATACCTCACATTTAGCGTTATGTTTGCAGTTGTTGATTTTAATTCCCTCAACTAAGTTCTTTGATAACATGGACTTTATTGTGTCGTAGCTCCTATGCCCCATTCGCCTATGCCACAAATCTATGCAATTTGCATTTGAACAGTTGTAGCTGACATTTGCATAGTGCTTGTGATTTTCATCTTTACTAACATGTATTTCGTACAGATTGTTTTTAAGTTTACCTTGAAGTATAACGTTTCCTTCGTGAATTATATCACATTTATCTTTTTCAAATTTAACTTTGCAACCGTTTTTAGTTGCCCTACTCACTGACAGCAGGTTAGTTTCTATGTCAGGAACGTATAGTACGTCACGCAATATAACTTGTTTGTTTTTATTTTCGGTATGAATTATTACCTCTCCAGATCCATATGAAATCAGTTTATTACCATTAGCAACTGTGACGTTTGTTTCATTATTATTTGTAATTTTGGTAAAAAATTCTTTTGAATTTACTATGTGACTGGAACTGCCACTGTCCACTATAAAAGTGCCTTTATTTTCGGACTCTTCGGTTAGTAAAGCGACACTGTTGTTTTCATTTACTGTGTCTTTTCTTTCTTCATGTTCCGCATTTTTATGTAAATTATTTTCTTCAAAAACTAGTGATGTTGAATTGTTTCTATTTTTATAGTGTCTGTTATTAGTGTAACTGTTGTTGTTTTTCGTTTTTAGAAACCAGCAGTCTTTATTTGAGTGGTTTTTCATTTTACAGTGTGAGCAGTACTTATTGCTGCCTCTTTTCTGTTCCGAATGATTAAATTTACCTTGTGTTTTATAGGCTTTATTGCTGTTTTCGGAGTTTTCACGATTATCTACTCTACGAGTATATTCGTCCGTAAGCTTGCTTTTTATAAATTGTACGGTTAACTCAGCTTCATCTCTGGCCTCCAGAGCAGTAACTAGGGTATCGTAGGACGGCGGCAACGAGCACAGCAGCAGTGCTGAAATGTGCGAGTCAGTTATGTTTTCACCAATCGCTGACAGTTTATCCACTATCTCTAAAATTTTAGTAATGTGGGCTGTCATATTGCCACCTTCAGTTAATTTTGTACTGTACAGTTTTCGTAGCAAGTACAACTTACTAGAGAGATTAGATCTCTCATGGATTTGTTTGAGTGCGTCCCATGTTTGCCTAGCTGTATTTAAATTTTTGACATGCACTATTTGACTGTCGTCAATGGACAAATTTATTAAAGCCCTTGCTTTTCTGTCTTTCTTGGTCCAAGCATCATTCAATGGAGTGGGGGCCTCTTGCGTAATAACATCAATAAGTTCGTCTCGAATTAATAGCATTTCGACCTTGAACCGCCAATTTGTATAATTGTTGGCGTTCAATTTTTCAATGGTCGTGCTATCTTTTGTAGATGAAGCCATAATGTTGCTAAGATTCGTTTTATTTTTTTTCTAATAAATTACTCTATCGGACTATTACCAGATTTGTATTTTTATTGAGAAATTGTTTTTTTTTTTCGTTCTCATAATCAATTTGTTAGCAATATTTAATCTTTACTATCAAAAAATTTGCATGATGTTCGATCTTTATCCTCAAAATTAATTATCTATTTCTCAATATAAAAAGCATAGGTATGATAAATTGGGCTTACCTTATATTTATGTATATCCTTTTTGACATCTGGTATTTTTCTTTTCCTCCGGATAGAGTAAATAAATCTATATCTTGCTCCTGTATTTCTTATTTATTCCGTATATGTGACTGATGGTCTGAACTTCATGTTGTTTAGAAAGACGCATATTTTGAGTGTCTTATGAAGTTAAATTAGTGCCGAAACTTATGAATAGAAAAGTAAAATTACATTTAATAAGAGCTTTAAGGCATACATCTCTCAGTTTGAGAGTTTAGTTACAACTGGAAGTAGAGAAAAAAAATACATGAATAAAATATTATTAACAATAAAGAAACAGGAAATTAATCCATAAATCAGCATAATAAATAATTTGTATCAATATTTATATTTACGGTAATTTAAAATTAGAGTTAATAAATGTTTTATAGTTCTTGAGTATTGCAAAAATGTTTATAATAAAATATCTGTTTACGATTGTGCAATCACTTTTCAGTTTCACTTCCTTCTTTTAGATCGTAAATACTTTCGATAATTACTTTTGTAAATCACATTTGACACATGAAAAGCAATTTACTTCACTTGATTATTTTTATGTCCTTGTTTGGAGATTATATTTCCCAATATATCTGTCAACAAAATAACAATTGCATGAATAAATGTCGAAGTCATGATATTAAAAAAGAAACAATATTAAAAACATTTTGCGATACATAGTTGCTTACAGTACATCAGATTGTACAGACGTTACAAACAATTATCCACCAGATGAGAGAGATAATTTAGAAAACAAATGTAAATAAATAAATATCCTTTTTTCTGTTTTTATTAATATATTGTAAATTTTATTGTTTATTTTATTAATAGTTGACGTTTTATTGAAGTTTTTAACAGTTAGTTTAGTTAGTAATAGTTTATATCGTTAGTTTATAATAGTTGTTCTTACATGCAATATGGTTATCACAACATTAACGAATTTTATGAATTTTCATTTTTCAACTTTGCAATGATCGCAAAAATGTTTTTGTAATATTGATGAAATGTGTATTAAAAGTTGCTCCTTACTGCTCATATTAAATTTTTACATGTATTTTATTGAATTTGTAAAATAAGATATTTTATTCATAAATGAAATAATAAAAATCATCTGTATATTTGTTGTTTAATTGAATATGTCTGCATTGAAATTATTAATTATCGTTATTTAAATTATTTCTTACAGCTGTTTCTTTAAAACGAAATATTCTTTTGTCCAAAATCGGCGAGAAGAATCATTTTTTTTTTTTTTTTTTTTTTTTTTTTTGAAAATAAAAGTTAAAAAAAGTCAGTAAACTGAAAGACAGTTTTCAAACATATTACATTTCAAAATATGTTAACACATTTTATTGAATACACAAAAATAATGACCTCTTAAGGCCATGAATAAACGAACTCTCCTTTTCTATGGGGTTGCAAAAGTTACAAAAAGTAGATTAAATTCATTTGTTGCCCAACTACACAACTAAAATGAAACTAAACAAGGATAAAATTATACCAAAGCTATTAATTGTGCAAACGCGTGGCTTGAACAGATGGGTTTGCACATGAACAGTCAAAGCACATTTCAATATATTATTTTTATGAAAATAATTTAATCTCCAAAATTAACGGTTCACCAAAGTGCTTTCCGTTTGCATGCGAGGTATTTTTACAATCTTTTGACTTTTAAGTCCCTGAATAATAATTTTTAATTTAGTACATATTCTTGTTTTTTTTTCTTATACTGGAAAACATCCCATTGCATGACTGCGTAACAATATTAACGAGATAAATAAGTTTTGGATGATGTTGGGGGTCCAAATATACCACAAAATTTCAATACCGTCCTGTGCCCCTGATGCTGATTTTTAAGTTTGGAGCTGTCTGTATAAAATTGTTTCAATAAAAGTAATTTGTTGTAATTTTTTTCCGAAACTGGGACTATTGTTTTATATAAAAACGTAGCAAAAAAATTAAACTGCACACATTTTTCCGGTTGTTATTATTTTTTAAACTCTGTCCTTGGGTTTTAGATTCCTTACCGTCTTTCTTGCTAAAATTATACAGAAAATCACTTCAGATACAGTCACAGAATTTTTTTCAACTTTTTTCTCATGCAGAAGTATGCTAGAGAAAGAATGGCTTAAATTCTTTGACATGAAATTTACTGCAGAATTTAAATCAGCATTTAAATATCAATTTCAAGCATTGTGGCTTTATTGGTAGTCTTACCATCACCAAGGTTTATTCCTGCACTTTTCGAGGTAAATTATTATTATTTTTTATTTAATCCAATGTAAATAACTGTTTCTAAAAATCAATGAACATTGTGGCTATCACTTAGTCTTAACATGATTTGCCTAAAAATAGGTGGCAATTTTCCTTACCATCCCATCCTTTTTTCCCCTTACCATCCCTTTCTTCCTATACCGTCCTCTTTTCTTCCTTACCGTCCTTTCCTTAACACCTTCTTTAACTTCCTTAAGACAATGTTATACTAAAATTTTGTACTAAAAATACTACATTGTTATTATTTCTTATTTAAATGTCCTGTGGGTACCATGCAAATTCATTATAAGTAAAAATTTAGAAGAAAATAAAAAGTTATAGTGGTAAAATGGTAAGGAAAATTAAACTTGCAAATTTAACTTAAACCTCAGTTAAATTTAAAAGAATTTCGCTGCTGACCACTTTTTCTTTACTTTGAATCATTAAGGCATTCGTCTATAAGTTTAAAATGTTATTTTAGTAAGTTTAATTTCACCAGATTTTTATTCCTGAAAGTTAAAAAACTGTGAGAATGCCTCATACACTATTGCGCTTAGACTGGGTTCGACACAGAATGGTTAACTACACTTAGATTTTATATAAGTTTGGGTGAATTTATGGTTATTTTATTAAAATTCTCTGAAATAAAAGAAAATATAAGCATGAAAAGATTATGAAACAGTAGACGATTATGAGTGAAAACAATAATTAAATAATGAATAAATAATAATAATAATAAATGGCTTCATTAGCAGATTTTATGTATGTCCCGAAGTGGCTAAAACAAATAAATAATTTTTATATTTTAAAAGATATATTTCTACTTTATTTAAAACTTTCAATTAAACAGAATAGTAATGCTTTTAAACTGATAATAATAGAAAAAGGGTATTTGTTTACATTCAAACAAAATCTGTCGCCATGCCATCTGCTTTAGTGCCAAGAATGTGTAAATTTTCCAACCAGTATTTTTTTTAAACCGGACGAAACTCTATTACACACTAGCCTTAGAAGATTTAAAATGTCAATGTTCCTTAAAATAATATCTAAAAAAGATATGTATCCATGATAGGCAGTTTTCAAATAAAACTAGCGATGTATTAGACTACTGTGTTAATCAGAGCATAGTTCAAAATAAATATCAGCCTGTTGTTAGTAGTACTTTAGTAATGATAACTGATTTTATCTGGATCAGGGAACTTCCCACAATATTATTTTACTTTTCTTTATTTTTTTGTCAGTATATAATTTAATAAGTATTCATCATTTTAATTAGATTGCTGAAAATCGTAACACTACTTTCAGTTGTGATAAAAAAATTTCTCTTCATCAATATATGAAATTTTTAGATATCATAATCCTCATCTATAATAAATGAGTTTATTCATATTATAAAATTAATGTATTTTTTAAAGCACACTATCAAAATGAAATTTTTATGCAAATTTTTTGGATCTATAAATCCATAAAAATATAATAGTTGATATTAATGAAATATGAATCATATTAATAAAATAACATTATAATTTTTTATCATCTGAATTTGTATTCATGAAAATCATGTGTGTTCAGAGATAAAACTTTTCTTTGTGATTGTTTTACTACGTATTTCCGATATTTATTTTATTTTTATTAATATTTTAATAAAATAAAATTAGACATAAAAACACTCCAAAATAACAACCAAATAAAAAAAAAACATAAAATATCCTTTTTTAGCTGCTTGACTATATAGTATAGTGGTACTTTTATGTTGCCCAGGTGCAAAACTAGTCAACAATTTTTTTATTTTTTGTGTTTGTGAATTAGAAGCAATATTTTGAAAATTAAATAAAATACTTTGGTTTATGCTATTATATTTTATCTCTTACTTATTATTTTTGTACTTTAAGTTAAATAGGTGCAAAACATATATATTAAATATATGTAATACATGTACTTAAAAATATATATATTGCTTTAAAATGTATGTAATATATGCATTGTAAATTTATGTATTTTCAATGAAAATAAATTATTTCGAATTAAATGAGTGAAAGTTTTACATTATTCAAAATTTAAAAAATTCAATACGAGAGATGAAAATAGGAACAATATTCAGTGATTTATCACCTGTACCCAGCTACTACATAAAATTACCAGTATAGTCATTGCCCTCAAAATTAAAACAAGAAAGAAAAAAATCATACGTCCAGCACAGATTATGTAACACTTTCCAACACATACAGAATAATGTAACAAAACTGCACCGTTTAAAAAAATTAAAATATTACGTCTAATTCAACCCTATGGTAACACATAACACATTTCGAAACCTAATTTCAGCTGTTTCCATCTACAATCGGAAAATTATCTGAATTTTTTCAGCAGCCCTGTATATGATACATAGATTTGTATCTATTAACTACATGCATGCTAAAATTTAGTTCACTTAAGAAATACATATACTTCAGTTGAAAATTCTTCTTCAACATTTTCCTCTAATAAGGGGAATGATACGTGAATACTTTTGTGCAGCCTTGTACATGAGGTATAGTTTTTATATATAATTAATAACATGCAAAAAATTAGTTAAATTTAAAAGCGCATACCGAATTTTAAAATGTACACTCCAGCAATTATTAGTGAAAGACAGTAGGGGAAGGTGTTGTTCCTTTGACCACTTTGCAATACAGTACACTCCCTTAAATCCACAACCCTAAAATCCACACATCATTGCAAATATAAACAATTAAACTTTCGATTCAGATTTAGGGGCAAATTTAGAAAATATTTTAGTTTTATATAATTCCATATGTATTTTAATATGTAATTCTCGATATTATGACTGAATTGCAGTTTTTCACGAAGGAAGCATAAACTTATTTCTGAAAAAAATCAAGATTTTGCTGATATACAGTAAACTCCCTCAAATTCGCACAGCTTGGGACTGGAGGTTGTGCGGATATTAGAATTTTGTGGATTTCTGGTCATTGATTTGTTTACATTTTTGAAACATTAATTAGATTGGTAGATAAGCAAGGGAAATTATAATGAATGCTTACAATAAAGTGAAACATTAAAATAAGTAAAATATAAAAATAATTTATTAGTTTAAACGTAAGTAATTATTAAAATAATTATGTAAAATAAAAATTTAGAAAAGTATTAAATTATTAACGATGAAATCGATTAAATTCGATTCCAAATGTCCTATGCTGCCATCTAGTGGTAAAGCAATCGTACGATCGATACGTCCTTATTCGCTCTTATCTCTTTTAACTTTAGTAACTTTTTTCATTGTTATTTAGAGTCTTGAATGCTTTTCTTATGCTGCTTTGTATGTTTAGAAATAAATTTGTCGATAATTAAAAAAAAAAAATCTGTGAACGATAATTTAAAAATAGCGTTCCGGTTCGTGGATTTTTCCATTTTGAACCCTGGAATTTTTGATATAGGTATGCTAATTTATATCAAAATCAAAAGTAATGTAAATTTATTTAGTAATAAATCAGCTGTAATATAATCAAAAGAGAATGATTAACAAAAAATTTAGTAAAAAACACCATTGCGGTAGTTGCTGATTTCGGCGCCATCTTGAATTTTGTTCCTGTAACTGTAAATTTTATTGTTTACATCTGAAAAAATACCCGGATTTTAGGTGTTCGCAGATTTTAGGGTCGCGGATTTAAGGGAGTCTACTGTATCCTGTAATCAATCTTTTTACCAAATATTAATCAGCTTTTTTGGTTTTTAAGACTGGCTAAACCTAAAATAAAACTTCCTTACTTTATGATTTTGATGTGAATTAATTAATAGGGTACCTTTATGAGGAAAGTTTTTTTGAATAATTAAAGGAAAATGTATCTCATCTTTATTATGTATGTTTAATTATTTATATTAATTATTTACTTGACTTTCACTTTTAATAATTTAATCATTTATAAATTATCTTACTTTTTATCATTTTACTTTATTACTTTACTTAATTATTTTAATATTTGGCTTAGATGTGTTATTATCCCGGGGTTGGCCATCTTGGATTTTTTTCACGCATGAAAACTCCTTTTTCGCCAAGTAGTAATGTCAACAATGGTTAAATATTGTTGATAGGTTAATATAATATTGAAAAAACTGGAATATAATAATTATAACTTAATAAAAAAATAATTTTTAATTCAAGCCAAGAAAAAAATCCAAGATGACAGACCCCGGGATAATAACACATCTGTTCCTAATATTTTATTATATTGCAAGCATTCATTATAATTTTGATTCAAATTACTGTTTAAAAAATGTAAACAAAGCAATACCCAGAAATCTGCAAAATTCTAAAATTCGCACAACCTCTGGTCCCAAACTGTGCGGATTTGAGGGAGTCTACTGTATAATATAATATGCAGTGATGTGGTGGAGGGTATATGGGAGGGTATACGCCGTATACCTTCTGGATATTTTTGAGGAACCCCGTATACCCTCTGTTTCTCAAAAAAGTTATAGTATATACACTCTAGGTTATACTCTCTACCTTGAGCGTATACCCTCTGTTTACAGCGTATATCCTCTGTTTTTTTTTATGTCTACACCACTGATATGTAATATGTAATTTCATGTGCTTAAAATCTTAATAATAAAATAAGATTTTATTTAAAAGAAAAAAAAGGGCAATTTTCGAGCAGTATAAGAAGATTAAAATTAGGTCATTCCTGATCCTTATTTTGAAGAGTTAGGCCTAAATACAACTTATTTCAAAAGATTATATCAATATTTCAAATGATTACAGTAAATTAGATATTAAGATAGTTAAATACAATACCTTTAATAACAAAATCAATGACTATTTTGAACGAAAGCTGCAAAATTAAATCATAATCTGAGAAAAAACATCACAGTTAAGGTACTACCTGGTACCATTTCACAGAGTCTATAGATTATTCGATCGGCGATGCGAAGAAATAAAACGTTCGATTATATATACATGTAAATTTCGATTAAAAGATTAATTTATAAAATCCACTTTCTCATGCGCCCATCTATGCTCCTTTAAAGGTATTAATATGTTTTCTACGTACTTTTTTGCACTGAACCCAGCATATTCAGCAGTGCTTTAAAAAAGCATTAAAATAATAAATTCCACAGTAAATTCACAAAATCTCCAGCTGTTATTGGTATTTTTTAATGGAGGTCTACACAATTTTTGAAAAGTTTTAGTGACATCAAAAAATATAGTACAGTAGACTCCCTCAAATCCGCACAGCTTGGGACCAGAGGTTGTGCGGATTTTAGAATTTTGCGGATTTCTGGTCATTGATTTGTTTACATTTTTGAAACATTAATTTCATTGGTAGTTAAGCAAGGGAAACTATAATGAATGCTTACAATAAAGTGAAACATTCAAATAAGTAAAATAATAAAATAATTTATTAGTTTAAAAGTAAGTAATTAATAAAAATTTAGAAAAATATTAAATTATTACGAATGAAATCGATTAAATTCTATTCCAAAAGTCCTATGCTGCCATCTAGTGATAGCAAGGAGAACAGTGTTAATGCTATTATCAGTATATATAGCTTATTGCACTCACTGTAACTTTTTTCAATGTTATTTAGAGTCTTGAATGCTTTTCTTATACTGCTTTGTATGTTTAGAAATCAATTTGTCTATAATTTAAAAAAAAAAATTCCGCGAACAATAATTTTAAAAAAGCGTTTCGGTTCGTGGATTTTTCCATTTCGAACCCTGGAAGTTTTGATATAGATATGCTAATTTATATCAAAATCAAAAGTAATGTAAATTTATTTAGTAATAAACAAGCTGTAATAGCCAAAAGAGAATGATTAACAAAAAATTTAGTAAAAAAAAAAAACACTGCGGTAGTCGCTGATTTCGGCGCCATCTTGAATTTTGTTCCTGTAACTTAACTGCAAATTTCACTGTTTACATATGAAAAAATACGCGGATTTTAGGCGTTCGCGGAATTTAGGATCGCGGATTTAAGGGAGTCTACTGTATTTTATACTGTATATATCTAGAAATATTGTTTGTGTATTACATATTTTAAAATTATTATAAAATCAGCACTTAAGAAAATTAATTTTTCCAAATACTAATTTTAAATTTTCTCTATCAGTTTTTGAAGCTATTCAAGTTTTACAACTGTATTTAGTAATAGAATATTTATAAAAAAAAAAAAAAAAAAAAAAAAAAAAAAAAAACTGAAAAGTACATTATTTTAGAAAAGTTTATTGAAGAAATGAAAAAGGAAATTTCAGGAAAAATAAATTTATTCTTACTGATTCTCCTAATAAACATAAATAAGGATATGCAAGTACATTTCTAGATCAATAATTTCTATATCTTCTACAGCAGAAAATAAATATTTCAAAATATTTTGTGTTGCAATTTACGCTTCTTAATTTTCATTTAAAAATAAATAAATAAAAGGAAAAATAGTTGTAACTAATAGCATTTTTAAAATGAATTTTTATAAGGGGATTAAAAGAAATACTGTTAAGAATTTGAAAATCCAATGTGTTGATTTATCTAAGAGATAGTGTATTTAAATATTATTAACAAACGTGCTTGAGGAACAGTCTACTTAACAAGTAAATTAGAATTTTTAAGTTTATCAAATGTGTTTTTTATTACTATTATTAAACCGATTCAGAATGGCATTCCAGTTGATTAAATATAAAGCTGAAAAGATACAGAAATAGGTCCATAATATTTAATAACTACATTTTAAAATCTAATAAATATTAATTAATAACTTTAAAGTATGCAAGAATAAATAAATAAATAATCATATTGATTACATATATTGATACACTTATGTAAGTTTTATAAACAGCAATAAATATTTAAATTTAGAAAAAAAAAATGTAAGCATCAAACACTTATACTCATTTTGACATACTTTTAAATTTGGCAATCTCATATCTCACCAACTACAAAACATAAATAGTAAGGTACATATCGGTTTTAGCAAAAAAAAAAAATAATAATAATAATTTCGCATTTCAATATTCGAGTAAATAGAATTTTTATAACAAAAATTTCAAACTGTATCGTAAAAAACTACATTGCAAAGCTGTAGAAGAACAGTGTAATTGAAGTCCAATTTTGTTTTCCTGCAATTCCAGATGATTGCCCACTTTGTTCTTTTTCTTTGATTTTTTTTTGTTTTTTTTGTTTTTTAATGTTTAGTAAATAGTCATATTTTACATATGTCATGACATTCTATTGATTTTTTCTCAAAATAACTTTTTCAAAACTTTGATCCTTAAAGTACAGTCATTCAGGGTAACTTTGAACCATGGGGTGTAAATTTGCACCACCTCCTAATTTTCAATATTTTTGACTCCAAAAGACTAAATAAACTCCAGAACTGTGCTCTGTTGGCAAGGTTCTAAACTGGGATTTCTACTCTTTATTTTAGAAAATAAATTAGCAACATTATGCACAATTCATTGCATCATCTAACTATTTTTGTGAAGTACTGTTTTCAAGTTAATTTTGAATGCTGTTTTGAAGTTGTTATAATCCAATTAAATTTTCATAGTAAGTAATAATATACTCATTTATCAGACATATTATTATCTAAATGTTGTAAATGTGTTAATATTTTGTGATTGTATTTATTTATTAATAGTTAGTAAAATGTAAAATAAGAAGGCTCTAACATTTTACCACATTTTCAGGGTAACTTTGAGCTGGCTCAAAGTTATACTGATGTTTATAATTTACTGATTATAGGTGCTATTGTCAAAAATTTCCCATATTTGCACGTATATTTTATATAAATACCGAAAGTGTGCATTAGATATAACAT
Source organism: Maratus speciosus (assembly GCA_963932465.1). Taxonomy (NCBI): domain Eukaryota; kingdom Metazoa; phylum Arthropoda; class Arachnida; order Araneae; family Salticidae; genus Maratus; species Maratus speciosus. Next base: position 54,558,315 of record OZ010799.1, on the reverse strand, counting down.
ATAAATATTTTCACAAATATGTGTAAAATACATAAAATTCATTTAAAGGGGTTCTTCGGGGCAGAGCTACTCAAATTTGACATTTCATACATTCGACGTTTTTTACTCTTGTTTGAATAATACTAGTACTAGTATGTAATACTGTAACTATGGGTATATTATTGAGTTAAAACATTGAAAATTGTTTTCCACTGCATTTTTATGTTTTATATGAACAATAAACAGTTTTTTTTTTTTATTCCTAAAGATTCATGGCTCTCTTCTTCCACTTTTCTTATGCATAATATTTGTTATAATATCATAAATTATACAAATCTTGTGATGTTGGGAAATATAAATTTGGAGTCTTTACACATCTGAAAACATTTTTGGGGGTTCAAAGTTGTCCTAACTATAATACTTTTTTTATAATGAATTATTTAAGATAATATTTATGATATGGTGCAAAGTTACCCTAAATGGCTGGGTAACTTTGAACCAGGTTAAAAATTCATTTTTTATTGCTTTTATCCTTATTATTCCTTAGTTTTTGATAGTCATACAATAATTTAGGATCCTTTCTTCTCTTTTATGCCTCTTGTTGCAACATTATTCTTAAAATATGAGTGTGGCATATGAAAATAGAGAAAATGAGGATCAAAGTTACCCTGAATGACTGTAATCCTTACTCAGATCACATTTCTAAGAAAAGTACCCAACAAGAGCTATTCCAGAATGTGTGGTATTAAGATATTAACTGTAACCGAAATTAACCTAGAACAAGAGCTCGTATTTATACTTATGTTTTATGTGATGTTGTGTCGTGTTTGTATGTGTAACCTAAATAGAATAAGTTATGTGTGAATAAATCTATGCAAGTAAATCTGCTGTATACATCCATTGGAGCCTTCGACGGTTCGCTACAATATTAACACATCTTCATAACAACGCATGGTGGCAGTCTGTTAAAAGGATGTTTACTGCAGTTGAATACTGAAAACAGATTCATATCTTAAAGTAAGAAGTTTCCTTTCCTTGCATAATTATACGGCACATTTATATTCAATTTATTAAGAATTAAAATGTCTAAAGATATAGAGTATAGAAATTCATATCAGGTTACACCACTAGAATCATTTACTTTTTCATCACCGGCACTTTGGTTAAAATGGAAGCAACGTTTCGAAAGGTATCGATTCGTTTCGGGTTTAAAAATATCAAACATAAGTAGAACAGGTAAATTCTCTTATTTATCTCATGGGAGGTAAAGCAGAAGATATTTTTACGTCTTTCAACTTGTCGGAAGATGACCAGCAGAAATATAACATTGTTCTGAAACATTTTGATGATCATTTTATAGTAAAGAAAAACACAATTTTCGAGCGGGCGCAGTTTAATCAACGCATTCAAAATGAAGGGGAATCTGTTAATGATTTCATAACTTCACTTTATTCATTAGTTGAACATTGTGATTACGGAGTTCTTCCTGATGAACTAATATGTGATAGAATAGTTGTTGGTATTAGAGATAAATCATTAAGTGAGAAATTACAATTGCATCCAGACCTTTCTTTGAGCAAAGATATAGAAAAAGTTCGGTTATCAGAATCAATTAAAAAGCAACAAGAGTTTCTTACTTCTAATAATGCTTCTGTCCATAGAGTTTCTAATGTAAACAAAACAAATGTGAATCTTAAGAGAGGGGTATACAGTCAAAATCCACAGTTAAAGAAACTGATAAGAATAATAATGAAAAAAAAGATAATCCAAAACCCTTTGAAATTTGCAAATGGTGCAGTAAATCTACACATAATAGAAAAGTGTGCCCAGCAAAAGATGCAAAATGTCTAAAATGCTCCAAATTAGGGCACTTTGCCCGAGTTTGTAAGAAAAATGAAAGTAAATCTGAAATTTCTTTCTTAGGAACAATTAGGGAAACACGCTCTAATAATAGTAATGATTTGTTATGGTCAGTACATATTCAAATAAGAGATAAAACTATTTGCTTAAAAATAGATAGCGGAGCAGACCACACTGTTATTCCTGCTACTTCAACGATTATAAAGGATTCGAAAATCTTAAAATCAGACAAAAAGCTTTGCGGCCCAGATGGGAAAATACTAAAACACACAGGAAAACTTATTGAGGAGATCCAATACAAGGAAAAGAAAATAACCGAAGAAATCTATGTAATTGAAAGACTGCAGAGCTATTTATTGGGAAAACCTGCGATACTAGCTTTTGGATTGGGACCAAATATTTCAGAAATTACAATAAGTCCTAAGCAAGATTTTCCTGAATTGTTCACTGGCCTGGGGCTACTGAAAGGTGGTTATACAATTAAGCTTAAGCCGAACTCTGTCCCGTTTGCTATTTCAGCTCCAAGAAGGATACCAATTCCACTGCTGAAGAAAACTGAAATGGAAATCAAGAAGATGATTACCCAAAAAATTATTGTTCCTGTAACCAAATCGACAGAATGGTGTTCACCGGCCGTTATCGTTCCTAAAAGTGATGGAACTGTTCACTTATGTGTCGACTTAGTCCAGTTAAATAAGTCTGTAGAAAGAGAATTTCATCTATTGCCTTCAGTGGAATATTTTTTGAATCTTCTTACAGGCGCTAAAATTCTTTCAAAGTTGGGTGCTAATTCAGGTTTTTGGCAAATTCCACTTGATAAATCTTCGTCATATCTCATGACTTTCATCACTCCTTTTGGAAGATACAGCCCAGATAGCATTTTTTGCTTTTTAAAGCCTTTTTACAACCATGCTACGTAAATGTTTGAATGCTTTTTAAAGGCTTCGCATGAAAAGTTTGTAAATGTTTTGTAAAGCATTGAAAAAGGTTGCTAGTTGACGCTATCTGAGGGAGTTTGTAAGTGTTTCATGATAAGCATGTGAAAAGGAAGAAACGAAAGGGTAGTTAGAGGAGTTACAATCAAAGATTGATGAAAGGCTTTTATTACAAGCGTGTATAAAAAAAATGAAAATGAGGTTTTTATAAATCATAAAATCTTATTTGATAGAAAAATGAGATAAATAACTCAACTTAGAATTTTTCTGAGCTGAGCATATTTTTTTGTTGTTGTTTGTTTGTTCCTGTGGAAAATTAAATTTTAGTCAAATATTATCTATACATTGAAAAAAACTGGTTTTTATTAATCCACATGTTTATCAAATTGCTTATTTTAATTAATATGTTCATTTTTTACCTTGAAAGAAATTCTTACATCCCTGTCCTTTACTATGTATGTTTAATTTTTATCAATTCGCTACATTATTAGATCCTATTTTAATAATAAAAAAAGCTTAATAATGTTAAGAGGATACTTCACTCGCACAGAAACACCTGATTGCTAATGTTAATCCGCTGAAAGATTTTTTTTTTAATATCTCGCTTGCTTTTTTTTTTTTTTTTTTGCATTGCATACCTGCAGTTTTGATACAAAGGCCATTTTTCGACTTTGTTTTACAAGGTTTTTTTGCTTATTAGGATATATTCAGAACTGCTTTCAAAAGCGAAAATACTCTAGTGAAAAAAAAAAAAAAAAAACACATTGCAAACAAAACTGAAAACTTAAAAAAAAAAAAAAAAAAAAAGGTGTTTGTACAGATTGACAAGTAACAAATAATAAAATTTACAATATTGAAATGCAAACGAGATATTTAGAAAAATTCTCCCATAGGATTAACATTAGCATGCAAGTGTCTACGCATGAGGGATGTGTAATCCCATTAAAAAAAATTTCTTAAGGAAAAACACTTTCATTTGAATAAAAACCATTCCAAGTAAAATTTTAATTAATTATCAGCAGTGAAATTATTGAAGATTAAATACGTGAAATTTTTTACATTGCTAACTCGGCGCAAATCAACAGTGCATTGGAGCACTATTTCAAAGATCAGAGTTCAACATTTTTCACTCTGTTTATTTACGCTTAGTTAGCAACTTGAAAAATTTCACGTATTTAATATTAAAAAATCATTCTTATACACATAGGCATAGAGTCTTGAAAATTATTGATAACTTAAAATTAAAAAAAGCAAAGGGATTTTTTTTTGTCATTTATCCTTTAACAAAAGAAAAAGGAGAAATTCAATAAAATAAAAAAACTAAAAGCTTTTTTATATTAGAGGGTAAGAAAAAGTATTTAAAATGTTACAGGGACTTGAGAACATACAACTCTATGTCTATGCTTATACATAGTAAATTTAATTATACTTTCAGTTACTTACCTTTTGAATCCAGTTCACTATTCAGGATCAGATAATTTTTTATTGTATACATATATAATGAAATCTTGTGTTTACCTACATTAAATAGCACATCAAATATGTGGAATTCCAATATAGTGTACATTTAATGACTTTAGAAGATTGTATATTTTTTATATTACTACTTCATTAATTTTTTAATTCTTTCATTTATTAAACTTATTTCTTAGAATTTTCAATTATTATTTAGAGAATATTGTCAGATTTATAAAATAAATCCTCCATAGGATTCTGATTGATGACCACAGGAATATATTTAGTCTTTTCTCTGAAAATAGTTTAATGATGCAACATACAAAAGAATTTTTTTACAAATTCATTGATCTTTCCAGCATTTTTACATAAAAATAGTAATTTCTTGCTTGTTTAACAATGTAAATTACATATTACAATAAGACAAATTTTTAAAATCATCTGCCTTCCTCCCTTCTCCAATGTTTTTCTTTTACCAGAGAAATATTATCCTATGTACAACAGAGCAAATACTAAACTAACATTATTTTTTTTTAGTTTTTTAAAGTATAATTTAACTCACTTAAATTGTTCTTTTTCTGATTGTAATTATTTTTAATAACTTAAGACTGAAGCAATGAAAAATATTTCTCAGTATCAAGGAAATAGTCTTGAAAACAAATGAAACATCATTCAGTTTATAAAATTCTATTTATTTACATATAAAGAATTAATATAGTAATTTATTTACATATAAAGAATTGATATAATTAACAGGTACTTCATTAAAATTTTTTTCTTGATTCATTCTTTTCTCTCTAGAAAAAAATAAAAAATAAAATTATAAACACAAAAATCACATACGTATAGTAAAAGTAAATAAAGTACAGTGTGACCTCGAAAATCCAGCATTAAAGTCATCTCGCCGCTTTTTTTTTTTTTACACTTCCACCTTATAGGAGAAAGAATAATAATAAATCGTTAAACAATTAAAAATTTCGAGATTGAAAGCAATGGATTGGCTGACTGTGAGATCGCAGATGCTATGCTAAATTGAATCCCTTCTGAGTACAGAAGAAAAGGTATCAGTGGAAAAATGCTTAAATTTGACTGGAAAACTAACATCTGCTTTAGATAAATAAGACTATATTTTCAATATTCTACATTTGTGTAAAATTAAAACTTGTTAAAAAGCTGTTCAAATAATTGAAGCAAATAAAATTGACATCGATGTTTAGGAAATTACACGAGAAGAAATGATATATACTAGATTTTTTTTTTTGTAACACAGAAAATATGAATAGAAACTTTTAATTTTAATATTTTTTAAAATATTTAATTTTCTATTTTTCTCACATAACTATTACTTGGGTATGAATTAAATTACGAATAACGGCACCATTAAGACTATTAAAAGTATTTTTGAAGTCAGAAATTCGGCATCGTCATGGTCCTGACAATGCCGGATTTTCGAGGTTATACTGTACACAATAGAGAGTAGAGAGTGACACCGACAGAATCTTCATCTGGGATTGTTACTCATAAAATGAACGTTTTGATTTTGTGATACAAAAAAAAAAAAAAAATCCCTACATAATGAAAAGCACAAATAACCATAATAAATCTAGCTTTTATGTGTTTAAAGGTTTCATAAAAGAGCATTTTCTTATATCTTCAGATGATGGGGGAAAAAAAAAAAAGATTATATTCTATCAGCAGCGGGAGTACTGAAGAGTGTATAGTGTACACTAAAGAGTAAACACTATAGCTACAAACAGGATGGTTCAGTGATATATATAAATGGATACATATCCGATATTTATTTTCAAAATATCATGAAGTTTGATATTTATTTTCAAAATATTGTGTATATTTTCAGTCGAGCAAGAGTAAATGGATTTTTCGACTTTGTCGTTCTGTAGATAAAGAACTTTTGCTCTGGCAATATGACAATTTCAGCCCCCCCCCCCCCCAAAAAAAAAACCCCCAGTAAAGTACCAATTATATGTCTTTCAGGAAACCTTTCTAAAACTATGCATAACTGAGAAAGGTGTATAATCGAAATTTTAGTCGGCTAAGGTGCAAAATCTTTGACTGTAGAAATACAATGCTGCAATCGCACAAATTGAATTTTGATACCATTTTTGATTGTTTTAAATACATTATATATTGAAAAAAAGTTAGCCCTTTGCACTCGAGGACTCCAGAGCGGAGCCATTTAAAATTTGTCTTCAAACTTGAGGGCTCCACTACGGAGGCAATAAAAATAATTTTGTGATATCTGTCTAGAAAAGCCAAGATTACATATTGGCAATTGCTTCAAGAGGTATCACACTTTACGATTACAAAATGTAATAATTTTATAATTTTTAGTTTTTTTTTTTATATATCATAAATTTGTATTCGTATTAGAGGTCTGCACGGGCCGGAATTTCCAGGCCCGGGCCCGGCCCGAAGGAAAGCTATTTTGGCCCGGCCCGGTGTAAAAATTGAAAGTTCGGCCCGAGCCCGGCCCGGCCCGTTTACATTTTTACCGTTCTCGGCCCGTACAAAAATCAGTGAAAACAGGCCCGGCCCGGCCCGACTCAATTTCTGCAAAAATTCCATTTTTTCTCGACATACAATTAAGATTCTTTTAATGAATACTGCATGCATATTTATGGAAACCTTTTACAGTATATTTTAAATTACTATGTGTTCGCAAAATAGAAAACACACAATAGTAAACATTAACGATTACTTACAGTGTTTTAGTCAACGTCTCTACAGACGTTTCAAAATTTAAATAAGGGTTCATTAAAAGATTATTGTAGTTTAGAATAAAGGGTTAAAAAACATGATAACTTTTGAAGCTTATAATAAAAAGTAGATTTGTGAAAATATTTTTGCCATTTTTAAGCCTTTTCTCAAATCCAAAGGAGCTACATTTTGATACATTTATGAATTCATTTCTTTTCGGAAACGCATGAGATTAGCAGGTATTCTTATTCAGAAACCATGTAAGTGCCGTTTTTTTCTTAGATAAAAGTAATATATCTTTCAGAAAATACTGCAAAAGTTAGCGTTTTGAATCGAATTTCCGGAAGCGATAGCACAGGAAAGGAGAAAAACGTACAGTCACGTGACAAGAGTCTCTGTTATCTCTGTACGTAATTTATGAAAAATGGAAACGCTATTCGATTCCAAATGCCTTCAATACTTAGACCTGTCAATTTTATGCCTTTATAATTAAAATGAGTCAGAAAATGTGTCTGAAAGTTTCGCATTGTTGAGCAGTAAGTATGAGAACCACCTTAAGGTACATTTCCAAAGATACTGTTAACAGAAGTTCATTATTGATATTAATACTTTTACAAAACATAATGCCTGTCCTACACATACTGAGAACGATTAAGACCAGTTCCGTCCCGGCACAAGTCTGCCGATAAAATTAAACCCGGGATCAGGCATCATGTAACTGTACGATGCCGATCTCTACGATGGACATGTTACATTTCTGTATTGATGTTGTTAAACTCGCATCGGCTCGTAACGCACATTTATACTTCTCGAAAAAGTCATATTCATTGGAAATGACCTCGTATTTTATCTGCTTCTCTCAAATTCTTATATCGGGCCGATAGGCCCGATTAATTTTTTTATCGGCCCGGCCCGGCCCTGCAGGCCCGTTCAATTTTTTTTCCGGTCCGGCCCGGCCCGTTGAAAAAATTGCCCTAATTCTGCCGGCCCGGCCCGGCCCGTTTGAAAATTCTCCTCCATTCCGCCGGCACGGGCCTCGGGCCAAGCCCGTGCAGACCTCTAATTCGTATTCATAAAGAATTTAAAAAATAATAAGATATAACTAAAATCACTTTGAGTTGCTGGTAATACAAATGAAAAAAACCTTTGAGTGCAAAGGGTTAAAATATTAAAAAAAATAATTAAATAATTTCTAAAATTGAAAAATAAAAGTTAGAATTATCAAACCTTTCATATCAGTTGCATACCTTGTTAATTAAACTAATTTTTAATCATCGTTTGACAAGCCGATTTACTTTAAAGACTTAAGCAAAGCATTATTTCAAGAATCAGAAGTAAATTTGCTTCATATACTTTTTATGCTTTCTGTATATTAGTAAAATATAGTAGTATAGGCTTGTTTACGCGTAGATGTAATAGTTTTTCTATTTATTGAACATCATACTGTAAACTAGACTAAAAGTAGAACTTTTGTTTATACAAGAAGTTTAACATAAAAGAAGGTAGAGGGAGGAATGGGACATGTTTAATTCTTTCTTTTTAATAAGATGAATGTAAACTGCTAACATGCAAATATTTTTAGAAGGTAATATATTAATTATAACATTATAAATATATTCATTTACTTCAAAACATAAATAAATTGAACTGATGATTTTTTTAATGCTATCTCTGATTGACAATCCTGAATTTTCCTTCCAGTGATGAAGTTACTGAAATTTGATATTGTAGCACAGACATCAACCTACAATCTTTGTTAGACTGTATATATAGCCAACAATAGACTATTTGCCCCTTATCATACATTGTTTTATAGCTGTCCCATACCTCCCTGTTAGTGGGAAGGTATGGGACACATTTTGAAATTTATAATTTCTTTATAAAATTGTTTCTGCAAATTATGTTTCTATATTGTTCAAGGACATTAGAGAGTGTTTCATTTTGTATTCTATATATCAAAATTTTGTTTATGTGTCAAATAAAGTTGATTTTCTTATTTTTGTAAAAAGCATCACATTCCTCCCCACTCTCCCCTCAAGGTCAAGTAAATAATAATTAATGTATAATTAAATATGCATAATAAAGATGAGATACATTTTCCAGGAATTATTCAATGGAACTTTCCTCATAAAGGTATCATATTAATTCACATCAAAGTCATAAAGTAAGGAAGTTTTATTTCAGGTTTAGCCAGTCTTAATAATAATAAAAGCTTGATTAATACATAAATATATTTGATAAAAAGATTGTGATTACCAATTATCAGCAATATCTTGATTTTTTTCAGAAATAAATTTATACTTTCTTCACGAAAAAACAATGAGTTGTCATATATCGAGAATTATATACAGTAGACTCCCTCAAATCCGCACAGCTTGGGACCAGTGGTTGTGCGGAATTTAGAATTTTGCACATTTCTGATCATTACTTTGTTTACATTTTTTAAACAGTAATTTGAATGTAATAATGCATTCAAAATTATACATAATGCTTGCAATATGGTAAAATATTAAAATAATTAAGTAAAGTAATAAACTACAATGATAAAAAGTAAGATAATTTTGAAAATGATTAAAATATTGAAAGTAAAGGTCAAGTAAATGATCAATAATGTATAATTAAATATGCATAATAAAGGTAAGATACATTTTCCTTGAATTATTCAATGAAATTTTACTCATAAAGGTAACCTATTGATTCAAATCAAAATCATAAAGTAAAAAAGTTTTAATTAAAATCTTAAAGTAAAAAGTTTTCAAAAAAATGGGTTGCTCATGGAGGGAGTTCAAATGGGATGGTCTCTGAATGGAGGTAAAATTAGTATTGAGCCTATGGGAATAAATTTCGTTCCATGAAAAAATGATCGGTCAAGGAGGTGGTTGCACAGGGAGGTTTCACTAAATATATATGTGTGTGTGTGTGTGTGTAAATATATGTATATATTTAACACTGGCGTACAGTTACAGAAAAATACAAACTTTCATAGGAAAAAGAAAACATTATTCATACCATTGAGCATGAACTCACAAAAACAAATTTTGTTAAAATATATAATAACCAACCTGTTAAATTAGAACAACTGTCTGTTCCTCTTCTTGCTGGGCAATTTTAGATTTTGTACCCTCTGTTAGGACTTTGTTCCGACATCATCTGTAATTTTCTCAACATGCTAGCAACCATGACTTCAGAATCTTTACCAGATGATGTCATTAGTTCTTGAAACTAAAAAATAAAACATAAAATAATAACAATGAAGAAAAAACTTTTAAACCCTTCATGACAAGCCTCCCTTGTACCACTATTTTCAAATAGTGACTTTTTCCTTATTTAATAAATTTATATTAAATAAGGTAAAAATGGTACTTTTTAGTTAGCCGGTCGCCAGTGTTATGTATACAAGTATATATACATATATATGTATGTATGTATATCTAACACTGGCGCCCGGCTAACCGAAAAGTACCGTAAAAATTACCATTCCGATATAGTAATAGTTACAAGGACTGTGTACACACTTTATATCACACATATGTTGTCACGAAGGGCTTAACATTACAATACATTTTGTAATGTATTTTTGTACCAATTTATATTTATTATTTATTATCAACTACACCGGTAGCAGAAAGTTAGAGATGGGAGTCGCAGATTTTCTTTTTTCGTTTGCAGGTTATTTTTCTATTGAACCCTTATTTCGCTTTATATTATGTTTGGCTCTTTCTTACTTAATACAAAAACTTAAGATTATTATTAGTAAAATTAATAAAATGCATAATAACATTTTTAAAAAAAGGTGATCGTTTGATTAACACTTCGATTGTAAAACTTGCAACCTGTCAAACCTGTTTTACCTGCAGATTATTTTCTGCCTCTGAAGTATTTGTTGCAAACACTTGGAGGATTTTCTGCTATTGGGTCAACTACTAAAAGTACACTTATTAAAAGTATGTACTAACTTTATTTGGTGAAATTGGTTGTCAGGATAATCAGGTATTACCAAAAGAAGTAGTAGTATGAATTTCCTGCCCTGTCAGTTTTCACACTGATCACACTGCCAGTACAGATAAAATTATGGGGGGAAGGGACAAGAAGGGTAAGGTAATTTCATATTTATTAATTAAACAACAATAATAATAAACCAAGTTTTAATTTGTATGAATTTACAAAACATTTAATTTTTAAATAATTCTTATTTTGATTTCATTTTTTCCAATTTACTATTAATAACTAAAAGTATTGATGGGCAATTTTAAAATTAACAAGCTAACTGATAAGCATTTAAGGCTCATGATTTTATAGGCTGTGCTTAATATAACGGTATCACTTCAGGGAGGTGGAGTTTGGCACTTGATATCTTAAGATATCTCTAGGGTGAGGGAGAAAATTCATTTTCGATATTGTTACCATTTTTGATCCAACCAAAATATTCATTTTTCTATTTGTAACTGTTTCTTTACATCAAAATATTCAGTTATCTATTTTTATGAAAATACTAAGTTATTAAAATCATTAAATGATTATATATACAATTATTTCATTCTGAAATGTGGAATACCTCAACGTTTGGCTTTCCTATTTTTTTTTATATAGGGTAGATGTGCCAGTAATGGGCACCTTTCCAGTAATGGACACCCCTTGATGTTTTTGGTTCATAAAAAAATAACTAATAAATATTTAGCTTTAATTATTTTTTTTATAATTCCCCCTTGTATGTTTTATAAAACTGGGTTATTGTTGACACTTTTAATCAAACCAATCAGGAAGCAGAAAATAATGTTTCAAAGTTTCGCTGTTTTTCTGTGAAAATCTTAATGAAGAGGCTAAGAGTTGGCTTCGTTTAATCAATTTATATATTATTTATTTTCTTGCAAAATTTAAATGTTTTTGTTTGAGTAGCAATAGAAAACTTTGAATTTTATATACCAATGGCCATTTACAAAATTTCATTTATTTTTAAGATTTTAAGAGGGGTGTCCATTACTGGGATGGTTAATTAGTCATTTTCCAGTAATGGACACCCCATGTAGACATTGCTAAAAATGCAATTTTAGTAATGTTTATAGTGCATAAAACACTTTGGTTTAACTGCAAACCTAAATAATCAAATTTAATTTTTAAATTATACTTACCAAAATGTAATAACACCAAAACTTTTATAAATAGCTTTTAAGTTATTTTATGAGATTTTATGAAATTTCAATATTTTATTTTATTTATTATTATTATTTTTTTTTTATGTAGTACATATACCTTGCATATTTTGTAATCCGGCAATCAAACCAGCCAGGAAGCAAAAAATATTGTTTAAGAGCACAGTCAAAGAGGGGCTCATACGGCTTAATCCCTCTCCGTTTAAATAAAAACAATTAAGTTACAGAAGCTATTAATCTATTTTCTGTCTTAAATGTTTCCTTATTTTAAAAAAAAATGTAATACTATTAATGAAAGTTGCAGGTAATATTCATGAAACTATAGTAAATCTGCAGATCATTGGCCTCAAACATCAGTACTACAGTTTTATTTTGAAATTATTTTATTTAGTATTTAAAATATTCAACTCACAATATCATTTCTTTCATATTTGTAATATTAATTATTATAAATGATATATCAAGTAGAGTCTGGAAGATTGTTAAAAATAGTGACACAAAACTAAACATTTAAAAATAGTGGCACAAAACTAAACATTAATATTCCAAAACTTTTTTTTAATTACCCTTTAAATCCATCACTGTTACAATAATTTGATAGCTGTAATTGCCTGATATTTAGTATTTTAATCTATGCATCTAAAATAATTAAAACATCGATCATCTGATAATTTCAATTATTGATACAAACAATAAATGATTATCACAAATACTTTATTAATTACTGGTATCCTAAATGTTAAATTTATTTGAAAATAACTATTTTGTTTCATTAGTATGTATTCATTAAATTCTGGTTCTAAATAGTCATAAAAACAATTATATTTATTACTTTTTATGGGGTGTCCATTACTGGAACAGAGGGTGTCCACTACTGGGCCAGAAGGTGTCCATTACTGGGCTTTTGGGTGTTTTGATATATTTCTGTTATTTAAAATTAAATTTCTATTCATATTGGGAAATGAGGCTATAAGAATGGTTAAATATTGTCGATAGATTAATATAATATTGAAAAAACTGGAATATAATAATTTTAACTATTAATAAAAAAATAAATTTTAAAGAAATTCCTTAAGGGTGTCCATTACTGGCACATCTACCCTATATTTGCATATAATCTGCTGTTGGAGAAACCAGATAG